>CM051031.1:54318693-54962193 GCA_027627225.1 Congeria kusceri | reverse complement strand
TATTACACAACATTAGCTTAATCACTACATGATAACCATGACATTCATAATTTTTTGCATTCCGTGTAACAGGTTGAAACCCTTTCACAAGGTCATTTTTACGATATCGTTTACATTCTAAAAAAAAAAATTGTTTTTATTTTTTGGAAAAAATCGGGTCGGCGGATCTGAGAACCAAGAAATAAAAAAACTCTCGCCTTATGGGCACGGTAATATGAGTACATATACAAAGTATGCAAGCCATCCTTTAGGACCAGCCGCAGGGCACTCATTACTTGTTTGTTTGTTGATGTACTCACGCGAGGTATCTGGCGGAACAACAAATGTATCATGGGCATTGTGTTGAGAATTATAATAAAGTGTATGATTTAAAGACCTGATTTATATTGACGTTGTGCGGGCCGCATAACTGCATATGATGTTCTGAAAAATTATATAACTTCATTGTTTTTGAAGGTACACACATACTGTTTTGATAGGATTTGTACGGTGAATTGCTATATGTGAATTTAACATGCATGTCTTTAAATATGTTTGTATATTTGCATTAGATAGATCTTAAGTATACGATATTTTGGAACAACCCTCTTTATTGTACATGTAATACAATGTATATTATTGTTTCTCCTTAGCTGAAAACAAAAACCGCATTAAAATATGTAACATATGTTGAGAGTTTCAGTACAATGGGACCAGCTGTGAGACATTGCTTCGGTTTGTTTAGCATTAAACATTAAAATTGTATATGTTCACCGGCCGTCCTATGTTTCACGGAGGGGCATTGTTTGCACAAGCGTGTGACCTGAGTTTGTATTCATAATGGGCATAGGAGAATCTCAAGTTATACTAAGGTGAAAGTTTCAAATCACATATTCTATGTAAGAATTAATATTTTATGTATAAAATACGTTAAAATAACATGCATATGCGAGCCACATCCAGAATAAGAGTATTAAATACCAAACAAAATAGGTCAAATTTAATTTAAATCCAATTACAACGTGACATGCATGTGACTTTTAATCATGCGCTTTTAAATAATAATGTACACCATTGTTATATTCCTACTAATGTGCAAATAATAAACTATAAAGGGAGGGATACGAACAATACACATTTTATAAAAATACAAATTTGTCTACAAAGGTTTGTTTTATTAATAAAATTAGCTTTTGTTTGTCTCCTATTGTACCCGTCGTATTTCGTGATTTCGTCGTGTTGTCACCCGCATCGTCATTATCAATAGTTTCTACATAGATTAGGAAAAGATCTAGAATCCCAAAGGTTGCAAGGATTGGTCAACAGGAGCTTTGGGGAAAGTCGGACAAGTTCTTAGACATTTTTTTTTATTTTGTAAATCAAAGGTGTTTATAAATTTTCATAAGTTAATGCCTCCAGTGAGGATTTTTAAACAAAGTATATTCATTTGTCATTAAATATTTGCAAAATATATTAAATTTAAAACTACAAAAAAAACTGTGTTGGCCAATCCTGATGGGAAAGAGAGGGAACCAAAAAGAAGCACGGTGCTGTACCCCGCTAGTTTGCTGTGGATCTTTCCCTATAGATATAAATTGTGTCCCCCCACAACTGGTCTCATCTTGTGACGAAGCCGCTATTTATAGAATGATAGACTGATAAGCATTCGGAGTTTCACTGTTTGTTGCTGTTCACGTGCTTGTCTAATGTACATATGAGTCGTGTCGTGGGAAAAACGGGCTTAATGCATGTGCGTATAGCGTCGTCCCGGATTATCCTGTGCAATCCGCACAGGCTTATTCGGGACGACACTTTCCGCCTACAGTGGATTTATGTCTGGAAGAGACTTGCTTAAAACAGAAAATACCATAAACGTGGAAAGTGTCGTCCTGGATTATATAGCCTGTGCGGGCTGCACATGCTGATCCGGGACGACACTTTACGCACATGCATTATGCCCGGTTTTCCCACCACACGCCTTTATTATACACCCTACGCCTCACACATGGGACTGTAATACAAAACACTTCAGCGTACTGCAGTCAACCGGGCTGACACTTCCGGCGTCCTCCCGGTACAAGCTACACATTTCTGAAGTAACTTCATACACGACCGTTATACATGACGTCATCTGATAGCAGCGTCGGCAACAGGACGTAGCGGACGGGATGTTGGAAAGAGTAGTCTGCAACTGGACGCCGACTCTGTTACCGGAAACGCGCTGATAGAGGCTTTCTGTAACTGTATACACATATATTTTATGAAACCAGTTACAATAATTAGGATTTCAGAATACAATTGAGGCGTGCCGTTCGAAACCCGGTCTTAGTACATGGGCGTAAAGCGTCGTCCCGGATTAGCCAGTGCAGGGCGACACTTTCCCCCTTTTTGGGGGGTATTTTCTGTTTCAAGGAAGTCTCTTCTAAACATAAAACCACTAAAGGCGGACTGCACAGGCTAATCCGGGACGACAATTTACGCACATGCATTAAGTCCGATTTACCCACGACACGCCTCAATACTAGTAATTTATTTTGGAATTTGTTAAAATATAAATGGTTAACAAAGAACACGTTGTTAGCACATAGATCTTAGATCTACGCATACTCAGTATATGTATCTTAGGACATTATATTCGCAAACAAATGATCCGCATGACTTCTTTATTAAACGAATATGGGGAAGCAGGAAGGTTTGCTCTATTACCCGGAAAAGGTGTCGGGGCGGCCGTCGTTGTTGCTGGCGTCAGGACGGTACTTCCGCTGGGACTGGTGTCTAGATGTAAGCAACGTAACAGAAAGCATAATATACGACACGAGCACAGTAAGCAAAGCGTAATACATGCTGGCGAAACAGCAATATTGCAATGCATGCAACGTAGTTTTAAGCAGAATAAATGACATGCAAGTTCATATAAGGTACAAGTTATACTTGTAAAAGCAAACATCTTACTTGTTGGTTGACATGTTCCGCTCGTGACATGAAGGGCTGGAATAAAATAGTTTATTTTCAGTACGCACATCCCATTAGCTCACTACTAGACTGACAATAATAACAAACACACTTTTCAATTCAAGAAATTCAAATTGTTATTCGTATTTAGCACTTGGGCGAATTTTTTTGCTGTATTTAGCACTTGCTGAATTTGCCGAGTACATGTACCCCAAGTAATACTTTCAAACATATTGGTCAATCACTGAACACTTTCATTATATACAAATGCATGTAACAAATTATGTCTATTTATTCAAACTACAAAATCATACATGTTCCAATCCATTATTCTTTTCCAAACCGGTCTTGTCGACCGCCCAAAGCTGAATGACTTACAATCAATAACCCGTGCTAGGTAATGTGACTGCGCCACCTAGCGGTCTATACGTTTTGTAAATGGGAATTAATTTTCTTTAAATTCGTGAACTCAAACAATTTTTGGTAACTATGTGTGATTCGGTGACCATTTAGAGCCATCAAAGCTTGTTTATATTTCACATAACATTTGGATAGATGGACACCCGTGTAATTGAAACTCAAATGAATAGTTATTTAGCGAAAATTCAACAATACTGATAACGAAAATAGTACCGAAATGAACACACTACGCAGACAATCCTTTGATAAGGGTACCTACTGGAACATTCTGGCAGGCCGCAGAACTCCCACTCCACCGCCGGGTCGGTGGTGTAACACCAGGGCTTTCCCTTGGCCCCTGGGTCTCGGCAGTGAGACCCTAGTGTCGATGCTGAATAGAGAGTGGGTATATATATTTTCTGATTAAATCATGTCCTAAAAGGTCTGTAAAGTTGGCTGTTAGATGTTAGATATTCACCAGCTGTTCAAACTAGAATGCATAGCTATGCATCAGGTGATCGTCAGATGTTCAAAAGCAGAAGTATAGCTATGCACCAGGTGTTCATTAGGTATTCTTATCAGAATGTATAGCTATGCACTACGTGTTCGTCAGATGTTCAAAGGCAAAAGTATAGCTATACACCAGGTGTTTACTAGGTATTCAAATCAGAATGTATAGCTATGCACCAGGTTGTCGTCATATGTTCAAAGTAGAATGTATAGCTATGCACCAGGTGTTCGACAGATGTTCAAAGTAGAATGTATAGCTATGTACCAGGTGTTCGACAGATGTTCAAAGTAGAATGCATAGCTATGCACCAGATGTTCGACAGATGTTCAAAGTAAAATGTATAGCTATGCACCAGGTGTTCGACAGATGTGCAAATTAGAATGTATAGCTATGCACTAGGTGTTCGACAAATGTTCAAAGCAGAATGCATAGCTATGTACCAGGTGTTCGACAGATGTTCAATGTAGAATGTATAGCTATGCACCAGGTGTTCGACAGATGTTTTGAATAGAATGTATAGCTATGCACCAGGTGTTCGACAGATGTTCAAAGCAGAATGTATAGCTATGCACCAGGTGTTCGACAGATGTTCAATGTATAATGTATAGCTATGCACTAGGTTTTCGACAGATGTTCAAACCAGAATGCATAGCTATGTACCAGGTGTTCATCAGATGTTGAAAGTAGAATGTATAGCTATGCACCAGGTGTTCAACAGATGCTGAAAGTATAATGTATAGCTATGCACTAGGTGTTTGACAGATGTTCAAAGTAGAATGTATAGCTATGCACCAGGTGTTCGACAGATGTTCAAAGTAGAATGTATAGCTATGTACCAGGTGTTCGACAGATGTTTTAAGTAGAATAAATAGCTATGCACTAGGTGTTTGACATATGTTCAAAGTAGAATGTATAGCTATGCACCAGGTGTTCGACAGATGTTCAAAGTAGAATGTATAGCTATGCACTAGGTGTTCGACAGATGTTCAAATCAGAATGCATAGCTATGTACCAGGTGTTCTTCAGATGTTCAAAGCAGAAATCATAGCTATGTACCAGGTGTTCGACAGATGTTCAAAGCAGAATGCATAGCTTTGTACCAGGTGTTCGTCAGATGATCAAAGCATAATGAATAGCTATGCATCAGGTATTCGTCAGATTTTCACACCAGGATGTATAATAGGTTTGCACTAGGTGTTCGACTGATTTTCAGAGTAAAATGTATAGCTATGCACGATGTGTTCGACATGTGTTCAACGTAGAATGTATAGCTATGCACCAGGTGTTCGACAGATGTTCAAAGAAGAATGTATAGCTATGCACCAGGTGTTCGACAGATGTTCAAAGTAGAATGTAGCTATGCATCAAGTGTTCATCAGATAGGATATATAGCTTTGCACTAGGTGTTCGCTAGATGTTCACTCCAAAATTTAATGATATTCACGAGGTGTGTGCTAAATGTTCAAAACCGTAATATATAGCTATGCACCAGGTGTTTGCTAGATTTTCTAACCAGATCGTCGGATGCAGTATTCTGAAAGGGATTAATTATAGATCTAATGACAGTCAATTTTACAAAATATAATCATATTTAAATCACACTGCAACATTCGTTATTTATATGTAGGCCTATGCAGCTAAAATATTCACCTCAATGTCCTGAAACTGACCAATAAATAAATGCGCTCGATGGGCTACTTACGTCTTGAAATTGATGCAGAGTGTTGTTTCCTGTCAACCACCAGCAAATGTCAAAGTACTTGTAATAGACAGCTTCTGCTCATCGAATATCACAATCATTAGGTACCACGTACGTGATCTTTTGTGTAAAATAGTTTATCCGTTAAACACATGATGTCCATGTGCAATGATTGGATAACAATGCAGATTAATTTACATATGATTAACATTTTAATTTGTCTATTATAAAAATAGGACTGAGTTCGTTTTTTCTTTTTCAAAAGAGACATTACATATTTCTTTTCATGATATAAAATGAAATCGTGATATTTCACTCTGTCTAGCTTTAGGTTATTTATAGATCACATGTTGGAGCTGTGAGAGTAATTTTTCCTTATAAAAATCAAAGGCCCCTCTGTTGAAAATACGGTGCCTTATCAACTTTAACTCATTTTAATGGACTTTCCTACTACCACCGGCGTCGGCGTTGGCGTGTGAAATTGGTTAAAGTTTTTATTCAAAAGAATTGTAACTTTAAAACTACACAAGAATCTTTACTTGAAACTTGGAGTTATGCGACTTTTTCACATAGAATGTCTGGTTAAAGTTTATATTCAACAGTTTTGTAACTTCAGAACTACATAAGTTATTTACTTTAAAATTTGAAAATACCTTTGTCATCAACTCCAATATCAGGGACAACATTCCCTATAACTCTGATTTGTATTTTAACAGAGTTATGCCCCTTTTTTACATAGATTTTCTGGTTAAAGTTTGTATTCAAAAGTTTTATACCTGTAGAACTGTATACGTTATTCACGTGGAACTTGAAATATACCTTTGTCATAAACTCCAGTGTCAGGGGCAACACAGAGGGTATGTGCCCCCCCCCCCTCGTCCCAGCTGACCCCAAAGCTTATGCATTGTATATATTCAAAATATTAAATTTTCAAAGCAGTCTGTTCCATAAGCCCAATTTAGCAAAGAAATCCCTGGTAGAAGACAGCGGTAAATGCAAATTGCTGGGCAGCGGGAAATGTAATCTTGACCTCAGTGAGACCTAAAAATCCTTCATGGTGCATTACTTATCAGCCTCCTTATCTGATAAAACAATATGGGATCTCCACTGTGGTCAGTAAGAATATATCCTCTACAGTTGTGCGTGGAGTATATATATTATTTTGACTTTGAACATCTGTCGAACATCTGAATCAAAGCTATACATTTGCATTTGAACCTCTGACGAAAACCTGGTGCATAGGTATACATTCTGATGTGAATATCTAGTAAACACCAGTGGAATAGATATACTTTTGCCTTTGAACATCTGACGAACACCTGGTGCATATCTATAGCAGTGCCTTTGAACATCTGACGAACACCTGGTTCATAGCAATACATTCTGATAAGAATACCTAGTAAACACCTTATGTATAGCTGTACTTTTGCCTTTGAACATCTGACGAGCACCTGGTGCATAGCTATGCATTCTCATTTGAATATCTAGTAAACACCTGGTGTAAAGCTATACTTCTGCCTTTGAACATCTGACGAACACCTGTTGCATAGCTATAAATTCTGATTTGAATACCTAGTGAACACCTGGTATATAGCTATACTTCTATCTTTGAACATCTGACAAACACCTGGTGCATAGCTATACTTTTGCCTTTGAAAATCTGACGAACACCTGGAGCATAGCTATACATTCTAATAAGAATACCTAGTAAACACCTGGTGTATAGCTATAATTTTGCCTCTGATCATCTGACAATCCCCTGGTGCATAGCTATACATTCTGATTCGAACACTTCGCGAACACATGGTGTATAGCTATACTTCTGCATTTGAACATCTGACGCACATCTGGTGCATAGCGATAATTTTGGATTTGAACATCCGATGAACACCTGGTGCATACCTGTACGTTCTGTGTTATATACCTAGCAGATTCGGGGTGTATATATACTATTTTGAATTTGAACATCTGACACACATGATGCATAGCTGTACTTTTGCCTTTGAACATCTGACGAACACCTGGTGCATAGCTATACATTCTGTCGGTGAATATCTAGTAAACACCTGCGGTATAGCTATACTTTTGCATTTGAACATCCGACGAACGCCTCGTACATAACTATACATTCTGATTTAAATGCCTAGCAAACACATGGTGTATAGATATACTTCTGTCTTTGAACATCTGACGAACACCTGGTGCATACCTGTACGTTCTGTTTTATATACCTAGCAAATACGTGATTTATACCTATTATTTTGCCTTTGAACATCTGACGAACACCTGATGCATAGCTATACTTTTGCCGTTGAACATCTGCAGAATATCTGACGCATAGCTATACTTTTGCCTTTGAACATCTGACGAATACCTGGTGCATAGCTATACATTCTAATAAGAATACCTAGTAAACACCTGATTCATAGCTATACTTTAGCCTGAACATCTGACGAACACCTGGTGCGTAGCTATACATTTGACTTTAAACATCTGACGAACACGTTATTCATAACTATACTTTTGCCTTTGAGCATCTGATGAACACATGATGCATAGCTATACATTCTGATGTGAATACCTAGTAAACACCTAATATATAGCTATACTTTTGTCTTGAACATCTGACGAACACCTGGTGCACAGCTATACATTCTGATTTGAATACCTAGTGAACACCTGGAATATAGCTATACTTCTGCTTTTGAACATCTGATGAACACCTGGTGCATTCCTATATTTTTCCCTTTGAAAATCTGAAGAACACCTGGTGTATACCCATACCTTTGTCTTTGAACATCTGACGAACACCTGGTGCACATACATACATTATGTTTTGAATGCCTAGCGAGCACCCGATCTAAAGCTAAACGTTTGACTTTGAACATCTGACAAGGACCTGGTGCATAGCCATACTTTTGCCTTTGAACATCTGACGAAGACCTGATTTATAGCTATACGTTTGCCTTTGAACATCTGACGAACACCTGGTGCATAGCAATACATTCTGATGTGAATACCTAGTAAACACCTGGTGTATAGCTATACTATTGCCTTTGAACATTTGACGAACACCTGGTGCACAGCTATACATTCTGATTTGAATACCTAGTGAACACGTGGTACATAGCTATACTTCTGCTTTTGAACATCGGACGAACACTTGGTGCATAGCTGTACTTTTGCCTTTGAACATCTGACGAACACCTTGTGCATACCTATACTAGTGCCTTTGAACATCTGACGAACACCTGGTGCTTAGCTATACATTATGATAAGAAAACCTAGTAAACACCTGGTGTATAGCTATACTTTTGCCTTTGAACATCTGACGAACACCTGGTGCATAGCTATACATTCTGATTTGAATACCTAGTAAACACCTGATGTAAAGCTATACTTCTGCCTTTGAACATCTGACGAACACCTGATGCATAGCAATATTATCTGATTTGAATACGTAGTAAACACCTGGTATATAGCTATACTTCTGCCTTTGAACATCTGACGAACACCTGATGCATAGCAATACTTTTGCCTTTGAACATTTGACGATCATCTGGTGCATAGCTATACATTTGCCTTTGAACATCTGACGAATAGCTGGTGTATAGCTATACATTCTGATAAGAATACCTTGTAAACACCTAGTGCATAGCTATACTTTTGCCTTCGAACATCTGACGAACACCTTGTGCGTAGCTATACTTTTACATTTGAACATCTGACGAACACCTGATTCATAACTATACTTTTGCCTTTGAACATCTGACGTACACCCGGTGCATAGCTATACATTCTGATGTGAATACCTAGTGAACACCTGGTATATAGCTATAGTTTTGCCTTTGAACATCTGACGAACTACTGGTACATAGCTGTACATTCTAATTAGAATACCTAGTGAAAACCTAGTATATAGCTATATTTCTGCTTTTGAACATCTGACGAACACCTGGTGCATAGCTATACTTTTTTACCTTTGAACATCTGACGAACACCTGGTGTATAGCTATACTTTTGTTTTTGAACATCTGACGAACACCTGGTGCACAGCTATACATTATGTTTTTAATGCCTAGCGAACAACTGGTTTATAGCTATACGTTTGCCTTTGAACATCTGACGAACACCTGGTGCAAAGCTATACTTTTGCCTTTGAACATCTGACAAAAACCTGATTCATAGCCATAGATTTGCCTTTAAACAACTGACGAACACCTGGTGCATAGTTATTCATTCGGAAATGAATACCTAGTAAACACCTGGTATATAGCTATTCTTTTGCCTTTGAACATCTGAAAAACACCTGGTGCACAGCTATACATTCTGATTTGAATATCAAGTGAACACCTGGTATATAGCTATACTTCTGCTTTTGAACATCCGACGAACACTTGGTGCATATCTATTCTTTTGCCTTTGAACATCTGACGAACATCTGGTGCACACCTATACTAGTGCCTTTGAACAACCGACGAACACCTGGTGCATAGCTATACATTCCGATAAGAATACCTTGTAAACACCTGGTGCATAGCTATACTTTTGCCTTTGAACATCTGACGAACATCTGGTACATAGCTATACATTCTGATTTGAATAGCTAGTAAACACCTGGTGTAAAGCTATACTTCTGCCGTTGAACATCAGACACCTGATGCATAGCTATACATTTTGATTTGGATACCTATTGAACACCTGGTGTAAAGCTATACTTTTGCCTTTGAACATCTGACGAACACCTGATGCATAGCTATACATTCTATCTGTGAATATCTATTAAACACCTTCGGTATAGCTGTACTTTTGCCTTTGAACGTCTGACGAACACCTGGTGCATAGCTATACATTCTGATTTAAATGCCTAGCAAACACATGGTGTATAGCTACACTTCTGCCTTTGAACATCTGACGAACACCTGGTGCATACCTGTTCGTTCTGTTTTAAATACCTAGCAAATACGTGATTTATACATATTATTTTGCCTTTGTACATCTGCGAACACCTGATGCATAGCTATACTTTTGCCTTTGAACATCTGTCGAACATCTGATGCATAGCTATACATTTGCCTTTGAACATCTGACGAATAGCTGGTGTATAGCGATACATTCTGATAAGAATACCTAGTAAACACCTGGTGCATATACTTTCGCCTTTGAGCATCCGACGAACACCTGGTGCGTAGCTATACTTTTGCCTTTGAACATCTGACGAACACCTGATTCATAACTATAATTTGGCCTTTGAACATCTGACGACAACCTGGTGCATAGCTATACATTCTGATGTGAATACCTAGTAAACACCTGGTGTATAGCTATACTATTGCCTTTGAACATCTGATGAACACCTGGTGCACAGCTATACATTCTGATTTGAATACCTAGTGAACACCTGGTATATAGCTATACTTCTGCTTTTGAACATCTGACGAACACCTGGTGCATAGGTATACTTTTGCCTTTGAACATCTGACGAACACCTGGTGAACAGCTATACATTCTGTTTTGAATGCCTAGCGAACACCTGGTGTATAGCCATACTTATGCCTTTGAACATCTGACGAACACCTGATGCATAGCTATACATTCTGATTTGAATACCTAGTAAACACCTGGTGTATAGCTATACTTCTGTCTTTGAACATCTAACGAACACCTGGAGCATACCTATACGTTCTGTTTTATATACCTTGTAAAACCGGGGTGTATATATATTACTTATATTTGAACATCTGCCGAACACCTGATGCATAGCTACAGTTTTGCCTATGAACATCTGCCGAACACCTGATGCATAGCTATGCATTCTGATTTGAATGCCTAGTGAACACCTGGTATATACTATACTTCTGCCTTGAAACATCTGACGAACACCTGGTGCATAGCTATATTTTTGCCTCTGAAGAACACTTGGTGCATAGCTATATATTCTGATAAGAATACCAAGTAAACACCTGGTTTATAGCTGTACTTTTGCCTTTGAACATCTGTTGAACATCTGATGCATAGCTATACATTTGCCTTTGAACATCTGACGAATAGCTGGTGTATTGCGATACATTCTGATAAGAATACCTAGTAAACACCTGGTGCATTGCTATACTTTCGCCTTTGAACATCCGACGAACACCTGGTGCGTAGTTATACTTTTGCCTTTGAACATCTGACGAACACCTGATACATAGCTATACATTCTGATTTGAATACCTATTGAACATCTGGTGTAAAGCTATACTTTTGCGTTTGAACATCTGACGAACACCTGGTGTAAAGCTATACTTCTGCCTTTGAACATCTGACGAACACCTGGTGCATAGCTATACATTATGATTAGAATACTTAGCGAACACCTGGTGCATAGATATTTTCTTTTGCCTTTGAACATCTGACGAACACCTGATGCATAGCTATGCATTTTAGTTTGAACAGCTGGTGCAAATCTAACATCTAACAGCCAACTTTACACACCTTATTCTAAAATACGCTAGGGCCTACTCATAAGGAAGATCGTGCGCTTTAGTCAGATTGTATGCATCTATATACTTTTTGATGAGCCGTTTCTCCTAGTAAATCAACACATTGAAGGGTGTTAAACAATTCGCAGCGTAAGTAATGAAACCAATGTGGGAATATATATTTATATTTAATTTATATTGATAGTATGGCTCTTTGTTTTCGGCAGTAAGCACATTGAACTGCTTAGCGTAAACTTCAACATAAAGTACAGCAATTTATTATCGGGAATCGATACAAAGGTTTGTAGTGTACGTATAGGAACTGAAACGAGAGTTTGTGTAAATACAGCAATTTATAATATTCGGAATGTTTTTCTTCGGCGCTCAAAACATTGAGATATTTGAAACAAAACATTATTTATGTAAATTCTTTATTTCAAGACGCGCTAAGCTCCTAACATGTATTACATAATGTTATAATAATCGCCGTTCGGGCTGATTACTTATAGAAATCCTTGTGATATCCATGTGAAAGTTTACCATTTATCATGAATGATTTGAATTAAAACTACCGGTATTTCGTGTTGTTTTTTTCAACAAATGGACTTAACTAAATAACTCAAAGAGAGGCAGCATTTCAAATATTAAATGAATAAATATAAGCTCCTACATAAGCACGCGAGTGGCACGGATCATACCGGAAGAGTCCGGGAAGGACGCCAGGGTGGTGAAGGGGTGAGAATGGGGACTTTGGGTCATCCAGGCCTGGCACTGGCGGCCGCTCACCGCGCACATCCGGCGGCCCGTGTACTGGGCAGACTGACCCGCCGTGTAACACTCGTTTTCTGCAAACACGGAAGTTTAATTGTCCCACACAGTGAATAGAACGTCTTGCACTATACTATGGTAACCGTATTTCTTCTTGAAATTTAATTAAAAAGATGCTTGTTTAGTTTAATTTTTATGGTACGTGTATAAATTTAATAAGAATACAAATGATGGTTAAATTTAATTTCAAGTATTTCTATTTAAAGGAATTATTGAGCATAACAATTATATAGTTATAACGCGAATAATATAAATGCACAAATATTGTTCAGAAACAATATTTTAACGCTTGACAATTCTCCATTCAGATTTCTTAATTTCATTTTTTTTAATTAAATGAAAAGTTTTCTAAGCGGTTCGTGCAAACACTTCCCGCCATTCGATTGCACACCGTGTATGTGTACGGCTACTGTGTACCGTACCTCCGCAAGAGAGGCTGTTGTTTGTCCAGTGCGAGTCCGCCCGGCACGTGCGTACCGGGCAGTAGCTTAAGATCGACGTGAAGCCGCTCAACAGACTCGTGCAGTTGTAGGTCACGGTGGCGCCCAGGCTGCGCGGGTAGTTCGAGGAGACCGGATCTACCTGTATGCACTGGTTGTCCGTGTTCACGGCGGCTATGAAGTCGCCACAGTAGTCTGAAAGATGAGGATTTAGTTAACCATCATTTAGCTTAATTACAATGAAGCAATACAAATTTGATTCTATGTTTAGCGTCCCCAGGATTTTTTGAAACCTACCAACCAGGCAGGAAATAACGAACAACGAATTGATAAACAAACGTTTTTCTTGCACAACTTATTTATGG
Organism: Congeria kusceri; assembly: GCA_027627225.1. Classification (NCBI taxonomy): domain Eukaryota; kingdom Metazoa; phylum Mollusca; class Bivalvia; order Myida; family Dreissenidae; genus Congeria; species Congeria kusceri. The sequence continues at coordinate 54,948,556 of CM051031.1, read as the reverse complement.
CAGTGGTACAAACTAAAGCAAATGTTTACTTGCAAAACTGTTATATATCATCTTTATATTGGCAACCTACTGTATTACAGTATTTTAATTGTGTAAATTGACTAGGTGCATGCTATGTTTTAAAAATATTAGAAAAAAAATTCTAAAAGTCTTTTTTTTTTTCCTTTTCCCCCAAAATTTTTATACGCTTTCCAACTCGATGTCAATTTTTTTTTTCGTTCAGGCATCCGAAAACCTACCAGCCCGAGGACGCTAAACATAGAATCAAATTGGTATGGCCTGACTGCAGGGCATAGGCTAGTCCGTGAAAGGAGGTACATTTTTAACACCAAGCGTCATCAAGAACCGCAACCTCCACGCAGGGATTTTACTGGTTCCGAGCACAGGTGTGGAAGGATTTCTTGGCGGTAGCTAGGTTATTTGTCAATAATAATGAGTAAATATCATAACACGGTATGTGTGCCATTTCAAAGTTTATTACATCCGAAAACATTTCAAACATGCCGTCTATGGATATATGAATAATATAAATAAATGGATATATTAATAAAGTAGCAACGATTTTCTTGCAACAGTCTTAAAATGCGTCTGTCAATATTTTTCAAAAATTCTTACCGTTTGGACAGGTTCCCTGGTTAATAGTTGCGACTGAAATGATGGAAAAAAAGATACCGGTTTGTTCACATTTAGTATTAGTATAACTTTTAGTAATTATGAGGACCTGATTTGCAGAAACAAATAAATAAAATTAATTTAACACGTTTTCAGTCTAATTATCGACAGATTTATTTATAAAAGACAAAGTAAACACCTCGGTAGTTTAAAGTAAAGTTTCAGCCTTAGTCGATTATTGCTTTTGAGTTTCGAAAAGTAATATAAACAGTCTAATAAGCTATACTCATGCCGTCATGGTCGTAATAATTCACTATAAACAACTATGTTCATGCCGCCATGGTCGTTATTATTAACTATAAACAATTATGCTCATGCCGCCATGGTCGTAATAATTAACTTTAAACAACAATGCTCATGCAGTCATGGTGGTAATAATTAACTATAAACAATAATGCTCATGCCGCCATGGTCGTAATAATTAACTAAAAACAACTATGCTAAAGCCGCCATGGTCGTAATAATTAACTATAAACAACTATGCTCATTATATAGGCTGTACATCCTGTAGAACCATAATTTTCACAAATTATATTTTTCACCTCAGTGAAAAATAAGATCTCATTATTCACATGTGTGAAAATTGAAATCTAATTCTTCTCACATCACAGTCTTATTCTTTACATGTTCTGTGAAGTTTGCGATCGCATCCAGTTTTTGATAAGCATTGAAATCATATTCATCTGTGATCCCCACGAATACCCCGTTTTTTGACCATCACATTATTCTCACTTAAAATGTGACAAATAAGATCCAATTATTCACTAATTTCTGTGAAAAATATGATTTGTGAAAACTATGATCCAACATACATCCAAAATCGTGTTAAACCTATGTAGTGCAATCACCTATAAAATGAATAGTCGTCTATGTAGATCTACTGTTATGTATTGATAGATTCAAAACCATAAATATAAATGACATGCTTTATAATGATTCCATAAACATGTTAATTACATGAAGTATGCGTTTGGTTTTTCAAGAGTGCCTACCGTTACAGTCCGGTATGTCGCAGAACTGCCATTCAAGGCTCGGACTCACTGTGTAACACCAGGGCTGGCCGCGCGAGCTGCCGGGGTCGCGACAGTAGCGTCCGACGGAAGTCATGTTCCCTTCCGGAAACAGCTCACCGGAAGTGTAATTATGCGCATGCGGAATCTGCAAATCCCACCGCTGACACATTATACCACCGGAAGTACATACTATTCTACCTTTATATGTACTTGAATTGGTCTGGTAGCATTCGGTACCTGAAAATTTGTACAAAATGTCAATGTGGAAAGTGAACACTTATTTAAAACTTTATTGAACGCTTTATTTGCCAGTCTTTACATAAAAGTAAATTATAAATAATGGTAAGTGAACGACAGCGTCGTGAAATCGACTTATCTGATACGCTATAATTATGTCGCCGCCAAAACGCAGTCGCAGCTGTACTTACTTCCGCACGAGACAGATGCGGGCCGCCACGTGCCCGAGGCCTCACATAGCTCAACGGGACAGTAGTCCAGCTTAGCGCTCGTGCGGATCAGAAGACTCTTACACGGGTACACGACGCTGGCGCCCTCTAGCGTGTCTGCCGGCGGGCTGACGGAGTCCAGGTCCAGCTCGGTACACGGCATGTCGATCGATACACTGTAGTTGGGGCCACCGCAGTCAACTGGGTAGAATAGTGGCATTTAGTATAATTATTGTTCGTACGTCCGAGCGGGGTGCGAACTAGTCTGTGTTTCCTTATGAAAACGTTACTAAATGTAACGTTAAAAATACACTACTTTTGAGCGTTTGTTTAGAATTTTGCGTAAAATAAATACAATTGTCTTAACAACATAAGTTATATGACCGATTGGTTGTAATTTAGACTTTATGTCACTTTATATGATAAATTATAATAGTTAAACATTATTTAATATTATTTAATATAATAAGTTTTTTCGTATTTAAGAAAATATTTAAAGGAAATGCAACTTTACTAACCTGCACAATTTACCGCCTTGAACATCGTTACAATTCCAAACAAGATATGTAGTTTATATTCCATTACAAGATATAAATCCGTCAATATTTATATAACATTTATATTCCTAGGGACATCATTTACACAAAATATGCGGCAACATTGGCAAACATTCTCAAACGTTAAGCTTAACATTAAATTCATTATCGTTGTAAAGGCCCCGCCATAGTCTAAACAATCATGGTATTCGACGAAATGCGTGGCAATTTTGACATCGAACGTTATAAATATTTGTATGGCCATGATCACGTGACGTCACGTAGTTGCTAGGCGACTGATTGGTGAACGCTGTGCCGTTAACGCGCCTTGCAACTTGAGCTTGTAAGACGCCAATCAAGCGGCAAAGGGAAACATCAGAAACATCGGGCTTTGTAATTTAATATTCTGAGTGCAAGAAGTTTATTTAAAGCGAAAACATCACCTGTGAACATACATTTGTACTTGTAGACTAAAAGATGAGAAACTAGTAATACGGAAAACATAATCATCGGCCAACACAACTCGAGAAATCACTTCGCAAATAATAAGGTATAGTTGTCTCCTACCTAGGAAAATCTCGCAATTATGAGAAACTAACTCCTAATTAGGACTTAGCATCTCCTAATTAGGACTTAGTATCTTGTAATAAGTAGACACTGACTCCTAATTAGGACTTAAAATCTCCTAATTAGGACTTATTTTCTCCTAATAAGGACTTATTATTTCGTAAATAAGAATCTCTTTATTATGAGATAATGGAATACAAACACAATATAGACTGTGGCACCAGGACGCTTCCATAGACTTGAAACATATTTTTCATTGAAATGTATTAATTCGGAGTAAACGATTTTGTCTTGTCAATGAGTTGTCGTTTTTGTTGTTAATCTCTACAATTATATTTCGATGCTATTGTCCACGTCGATTCGGATGCCGTTGTCGACGTCGATTTGGTTGTCCCTGTCCACGTCGATTTGGTTCCCGTTGTCCACGTCGATTTGGTTGCCGTTGTCCACGTCGATTTGATTGTCGTTGTCCTCGTCTATTTGGTTGCCGTTGTCCACGTAACTTTGGTTGTCATTGTCCATATTGATTGGGTTGTCGTTGTCCACGTCGATTTGGTTGTCGTTTTCCACGTCGATTTGGTTGTTGTACACGTCGATTTGGTTGCCGTTGTCCACATCGATTTGGTTGTCGTTTTTCATGTCGATTTGATTATTGTACACGTAAATTTGGTTGTCGTTGTCCACGTCGATTTGGTTGTCGTCCACGTCGATTTGTCCACGTCAATTTGGTTGTCGTTGTCCACGTCGATTTGGTTGTTGTACAAGTCAATTTGATTGTTGTCCACGTCGATTATATTGCTACTGTAATACCATTTTTGAAATCGTCATCTTTCCAAGTAGCTTTCACCCACTTGGTTGGCTGAGATTTTAATTTTATTAATATGTTTGTCGATTTCTAATATTGTACAAAACATGGCATGAGTTTTCAGGGAGAGCTGCGTCTTGTATTGTGAAGTGTGTCTTTAATCGAGCATAACGAGCTAATTATTATGTTCTTAGTACGAGTCACTCAATCAAGATTATGGCACTACATTACTTTCGCGTGGTGGACAATGATTATGAATACGCCAGCAATACGTTCACTGTTGGTGGAGGTATGTGATTATGATCGATCTGTAGCGGAGATCAGTGGTTAATATGATTTGCCGCTGATCGGAAGGGAGGGTTAAGAAACGGGACCCCGTGTAGGTTATTGTGTATTTGTGTGTAAAACTCCTCTTCCAGTGAATAAACCGGCATGGGAACGAATGTTGAATACGAGTCTGTGAAAAATAAGTAATTATTTCTCTCGCGCGTTCTTGTGGACTGTTTTCTTTCAAAGAGTGTTGGCTTGTTTAGATCTTGTACGCAGCGGAGGAATACTTACGCATGGGACAACATGTAATTAATGTTTTATAGAGCTCAGTGCGAATTTAAGTCAACAAATAAATCCCAACCTTACGGTAAAGATAGCTCTTGTATACATACTGGTACAGTTGAATTTTGTTGTGTTTCTTTGTTTGTTGGTTTGGATTTTTCGCCGTTTTTAACAGTATTTCAGTCATATCACGGCGGTCAGCTAACATACTCACACTTTTCCTGGGCATGCTTACACATACCTTTACCTTTGAACCATCAAATTGATACCATACCACCATGAGTTTGTAATATATTGTCCGGCATTTGGTACAGTGATATCCTAAATGTTCGGCCTAAGTACAGCCCTGGTGTATCTCTGGAATCATTAATGTGCACAACGGACCCGCGAAATCAGATGAAAATTCATAAAAATTTGGAAACGCCTGTAAAATAAATTAGGCAACCCATAAATTGTGTGAAAAAATACGCCGGCCTCTGTTCATACGAATACTTGGCTTGCTTCTGCAGAGTTAAAATGTTGCAAATAATGATGGCCGCCATTGCTCAATCACGTACATTTTATTCGAAACGAAAATGAGAGTATTTATGCAGAACTAAAGGTTACTTGGCACTATAGAAAAAATCATTTGTTTCCACTCGACTGAGCTCAGTCGTAAGCACATCGAAAGTAATGACCAACGGCAAGTAATTACTAATTATTTAGAATATGCTAGCCTTACAATTATATTTGCAAACACAATGTTTAGATCGCCAATATTCGACGCGTAAGCAAGCTTGTACATGACCATAAAAATTATATCAGTTGTCGGTGTTTTTTTTTACTTATCTTATCGATATATTATTTTATATTTTCAATGCGTGCTTTATATATCCGTTTCATGGGTATTAAATTAATGTTGCTGGTTTAAAGAGGGTCTGTCTGATTTATTATATTTATTCCAGGCTTTTCTGAACCAAGAACTGTTGATAGAAATTAAAGAAATCCACGCGTATCAAGAGACAGACTTAAATGTCATGTTTTTATTGTTAATTCTTAAAGCATGAAAATGGCGGATGAAATATACGTTCATCTGTAATGCCTTCCGTCTGATCTAGGACGTCTGCTGTCGTCATGTCCACGTTCTTGTTGCTATTCTACAGGTATGACTGCGATGACGTAACGCTGACAGGCAAGCATTGTCCGGGGCTTGTATCTAAAAAAATGTATAAACAAGTGTTTGTCACAGGATCTGGTTGTCCCCTACCGGTATCTTGATACCGGAAAAAGCTATGACGGACAGACAGACCAACTGCAAAACAATATACAGCCTTTTCTTTGAAGGGAGGGGGGGGGGGGCATATTTTTGTGCATTATCATGAGTTGATATAAACATATTAATTTGCATGTATTAAGGATGGAATAACGATGAAGGACAAAAGAGATTAAATGCAATAATGTACAGACTGAAACACACAGTTCCATATGTATTATAGATAGATCTATATAACAAAATTAAGGTATTAAAAAATACACACATAGATATAGTCTCATGATGGTGAACATATCTGCCAATTAACTTCAAAATCCATCCAGAAACGACAGAGTTATAGAGCGGACACAAAATGGGACGGACGGAAGGACGGACGGAAAGACAGAAGGACACGCGCAAACCAATAGTCCCAAACCGGTTTCACCGGTAGGGGACTAATAATTAAATATACAACTAAGTAGAATTTTGTATTGTATTGTATTTTAACTTCATAAATGCCTCAAACATAAGTAATAACTGAAACTACATAAAAAAAAATTGCACCGATAATCACCATCGTCGTATACATGGCCGATGTTGTATCTGAGATCAAACATCTATTAAATATTAAGCACTTTGTATTTTATTGCTTGCAATGGTGTATATTTGTCAATCTGAAATTCTGTTAATAAATATATTATGATTACACTTAGTAAATAGATACATAATGATATTATGTACAAAAAAAAAAAATGTCACTGATAATCCACACCATCACCAATTATACCGCTCAGGCTGACTGTTACTGTCAGTTCATACGCGCCCAGGTATATGGAGTGCCGGAACCGGTAGATGGCGGCTTCCCCTCCCGAGCCCACCCGACAACGTGACACGAGCGTTGCGTTGCCTGCAGAGAGTAGGTCCTTACAATAATTTTTTTATATTCATTTTTCAACATCTCCATTGCACAATGTTAATATATAAAAGTACAAGTTATGCAGATAAACAATATTAATACACTAAAATCAGTAATTATAATACATTCATTTATGTATGTTTTGCGTAATAAATTGTTTCTAGAAAATATTTGTTTCAATTTTTAGTTTTGAGATGATGCTAGATATAAAAAAGTGAGATACAAAAAAACTAAAAAGGAAAGACGATAATAAAAAGGCAAGGTGTTCCCTTTAATAGACATGAGGTGTTTTACTTATTGTCTTCAAAACTGGAAGACTGCTATAGGAAGGCACATGTGTCGGCGCAAATTCACAACAATTTCCCTAAGGTATCCGAAAAAATAAAAAAAAATAAAGAAAAAGAGAACACAACAATCCTGAGAAAAAACGGGGGGGGGGGGGGCGACAGAATAGGCAAGATTCACTTCAACGTATTAGGATGTGCACATTTTTGCCATTTTTTCAAATGCAGATCAATTTTATTATTTTTCAAAAGCAATCTGCTCTTCTAAATGTATTTTCATTCTGAGAGCATTTTTGAGAGTCTCGATATTTGGATTTTCAGCTTTTGATTTAAATATGTATGACTTCATCAGAATGAGTATATAGTTTATAACTGAATTATTAGCGCCATCGTTTTGTGTTCCAAGGACAATATCTTTTACATTACGATCAATATGTATTTCTTTACTGCTTAAATAAATTGTGAGGTCCCGCCATATGGGTTGTACAATATTACATGCAAATAAAACATGTGTAATAGTTTCTTTATAACTTGCACAAAATGTACAAAGGTTAGAAGCTGCTAGCTTACATTTATACAGGTATGCATTAGTGGGTAATATACAATGTACAATCTTATATTGAAAGTTGCGTAAATTATTCTATTGTGGCTTTAAATGGTATTAAATTTGTATTTTTCCAGTCAATACTTTGATTATAGGAAGTCATTATAATTTCCCATTTCTGTTGCTGTTTGGTTTTAATTTCATCAAAAGTTTGTTGAAGATTATATAAATATTTACACACTGTGTTTGTTTTTGCACTTTTTCAAGTAATGTGCTGTTGCTAAAATTAAAAAGGTCTGTTTCAGATAGTTGTTTTTTGTAAGATTCTGGTATACTATTAATCAGTGTGTAATATTTTAGATAATCGCTTGTAGGTATATCATACATGTTTTTAAATGCTTCAAATGTATAATATGATTTTGTCCTGAAGTCAAATAGATATTCTAGAAATGTAATGCCCCTATTAAACTAATTTGGGTAAAAAAAGGAATGTTGATTATTTAGTTGTATTGTTGAGTTATTCCATATAATCGTTTTATTTATCTGTCCTGCTTTTTCATTAAATTTAATTTTATTCCACGAAAAAGGATATCTCTGAGGAATTCATTTTTAAAGTTAGAAACAATATGTTTTTCCTTAAGGGGACATTCGAAAACAAGGTTTCCACCATATTAATTAAGTTCTTTCTGATAGAAAATTTTCCACTGTCCTTCGTTGTTTATGTCTGTTTATCTTTTAACCCAACTGGCCTTATTTGCAGGTATAAAAGCAGTAATATCTGTGAGTTTAAGTCCACCCTGTTCTATTGGTTTAAAAAGAGTTTTATTTTTTATTTTTTCAGGTTTCCCATTCCACACAAATTGAAATACAGATTTGACAAATTTTTGTATTGTATCAATTTTGGGGGTGGGAAGCATTGACAATGCATACATAATCTTCGGTAAGGCAAAATTCTTAACTACTGTAACTTTTCCAAGAAGTGTTAATTTTCTGTGTTGCCACTGTTTTAAGCAATTTGTTAAATCTTGTAATTTTGGTTGAATGGTTTTTGCTATATCGAGATTTTCATCATTTGTAAAGTAAAAGCCGAGCGTTTTGGCATACCTCAGAGGTCCAAAAAAAGTGTTTGTATTTGTTAAATATAGTTTGTGTAGTTTTAAGTAAACCAACTCGCATTACTGTTGATTTTTGTGTATTTAGTTTAAGCCCATATATTTCCCTGAAATCTTGAATGGCATCTATTAATGCAGAGAACGAATTAAGCGTTCCATCTATAAAATATGTTGTATCCTCCGCAAAAAGTGTTTGTTTTATTTCGTGTTCGTTTATTTTTACTCCTTTAATATCTTCATTTTTTTCAATAAAATTTGACAATATTTCTATACTTAGTATAAAAAGTGTGGTTGACAAGGGACAACCTTGTTTTACACCTCGTTGCATAGAGATTGGTTCAGAAAAATGCCCATTATTTATAATTATAGTGCATATGTCAGTGTAGAATAATTAAATCCATTGTATAAGTTCGGGTCCAAAATTAAATTGTGTAAGGCAATGTAGCATAAAGTCATGATCTAAACAATCAAATGCTTTTTCATAATCTGCAAAGAAGAGCAAGCCTGGTTTGTTATTAAGATAATGTCTAGTTTCAAATATTGTCCTTACATTTTCATCTATATATCTGCCTTTACTGAATCCAGTTTGCAATGATTCAACTATGGACGAAATTACTTTTTTCATTCTGTTTCCTATTGTTTTGGTTGCTATTTTATAATCAATATTTAATAAACTTAAAGGTCTCCAGTTGTTTCGTGATACAAGGTTTTTTCCTGGTTTTGGAATCAGTGTAAGAATACTTTGTTTTTGAAGTTGAGTAAAGTGTCCATTTACACCTGAATAGTTAATAGAATTAAGGTAGTGCGTTTTAATAACATCCCAAAATACTTTGTAAAATTCCGCTGACAAACCGTTTGAACCTGGGCTTTTGTTATTATCCATTTCTTTTAAATCATTTAGGCATTTTTATAATGTGTAAGCATGCCTTCGCATGATTGTTTCTCGGTTTCTGTGAGCTTTTTTATATTTAATTCAAAAAAATGTGTAGTGTTTAACTTATTTTTATCAAAGTAAGTTTTCTTACTATAGAGGTTTGAGTAAAAATGTGTCTGTTCATGTATTATAGTTTTGAAGTGTGTGATTTCTATGTTATTTATTTTTAACTTATGAATGGTTTTACTTTCGTAATGTATTTTTTCAAGATTTGCAAAGTATTTGGAATTTTTCTCATTATGTTCAATGTGAATAGCTCTTGCTCGTAATAGAATACCGATGATTTTCTCTTCTATAACTTTATCATGTTATATTTTTGTTTCTTTAATTAATTTTATAAGTGTTTCGTCGTTGTCATTTTCTGTACTTAATTTATTTTCCAGTGACTCTAATTTGTCAATGATTTTTTGTTCTTTTTTTCCTTATTTCGTTTTTTAGTCATTGTTGAAAATTTTATATTTACATTTCTTATGGTCCCTTTTATCAATTCCCATAAGGTATTGGGGTTACAATTTTGATTGTTTTCTACAAATGTTTGTATTTCCTGTTTAATTTGATTTTGATAATCTTCATTCAAAAGCATGGTATTATTTAATTTAAAGTACCTTACAATAATATGGGATAATTGTGGTATTTAGTTCTTTGGAATCAACATTCAAGTGTAGAGTTATAAACGAAAGCCTTTAAATCTTCAGTTTTTTTTTTCGCGAAACTTGTATTGCAATTCTAAGAAATCAAATAGTAAAACGTACATATAGTTTTTGTATTTACTCTACAACGTACGAATTAACTTCAAGGCAAAGAATAATGATCGATATCGCTTTCAAAAAACAACAACAATAAAATACAAACACGGCCAAAAAAACAACAACAACAAAGACCAGATATTATTACAGAGAGAATGTGCGATGTGATGAGCAAGACGATGTCTCTAACATAGGACCGATCTACCTGGGATACACTCTACCCATATAGGCGACATTACATCGTGGTATTGCTCACAGGAACTGTCACTGTATATTCGCCAACGGGTTCTCTAAAACATATAATCAATGATGCTAATTAAATATTAAAGCACAAAAACACATTAAAAAGTACATCAACTTGAATCTTTTGCATGAATTTTATAGGATAATAGGTATTATTGAATCCTTTTCATAACACACACAGAAGAAAGCGAAATGCAGATTTTTAGACATTGTTTTTTAATATTGTATTTATATATTACCAATTCTAAATTGTCAAACTGACTACAATTTTGTGTAGGTGAACCGGAATTGCTGTATATTAGAAATACCAATAGTTTGGTATTCCCCGGTGGTCCACTCGAAAGTAGGCCGTATATCAAATAGTTCGATTTTTCTTCTGTTAAAAGAGACCTTTCACATTAAGGACACTGGTTTAAATGATTATTCCCTGAAAACGACGTGTCTGCTAGGCATTGTGATGTATCCTAACACCGAAATGCTTAAAATTTGAATGATCAGCGGTTGCAATATAGACAACATTTAAACATATACTTTTGTCGAAATCGCCAATGTATTCTGTGCTTCTCACTGTCTACAATCAGGCAAGATGCTTAGAAGTACTATAACAGATCTTTTTTTAAATTTGTTTTTATTTTGAAAGTAGAAACGCCATCTTTCCAAACAGGCTAGCCTCGGAACATCTGAAACAAAGAAAAGTGGCGAACGACGCCAAGAGACTTTGCTATTGTACACTGGGGCCCTATGGGAACTGGATTTACTGGTTTCTAACCCGTAGACATAACTTGAAACTCATGTTGCAGCGATACTATTTGTATTATTATCATGAAATTATTAACTGTGAATAAATTGATAGAAATGTACGTTGTTATGTTTGTTCACTTAAAATCCCATGTTTTCAATTCTTTCAATAATTAGTAGTAGTAGTGACCAGTAGTCAATAGTTTACAGTAACGTAGTTCAATCAGACTAATTCGTTCTGTTACCACCAACTAATCCATGTTTCACTTCAAATCAGTTCGAGTTCACCATTTTGCACTATTTTCTTTTTATATGCGAATTTAAATTGACCATTGGCGATTTTCTGAAGTACAGCGAATCACATTTTCACGTCATTCGTTGTTCTTCTTTACATCTATACAGATGTTTATTTATAATTTTAAATTATATTATTTACAGGTAATTATATTTAGCTTATAATTTATATACCGCGTTTGTATTACGGTATTACTTATAATATCTTCTATTTGTGTGTAAATTTGTTTTTTGATATTTGTATTTATTTTCTTTTTTTCTATTGCTATGTAGTCGGTACACACAACCAACATGAATACTGTATTTTGTATTTCGATATATTTAAGGTCATTCGTTCTTCTTCTTTACATCTATACAGATGTTTATTTATAATTTTATATTATAAATAATTATATTATTTACAGCCTATGCACGAGTTATTGTTTTCCGCACCGTCGTCGCTTGAAAGTTAAACCATACCCAACCCAGGCGACACTCACGCAAATGTTTCATTATAGATTAACACTGGAATATTCCAGCTACCAACCGACTGATAGTGGATGATGTCTATGAAGTTCCATAGCTGGGGCATCCCCGGGTATCTCGAGTTATAGCTGGTGATCTGCTGGTGAATATAGGTGCGCTGGTTTATCGAATCGTACGCCGTCTGCACCGAGCCATTTGTGTAGCCGTAACCGAACTGGCTTGTTCCCGGTTCATCAAGTAGGATTGCCTCGCTGCCGGTAACCATCAGAAAGGCCTCGTATTGAGCCGGGAAACAGCACACTGGTGTTGTCACCATACACGTTGGCGCCCAACATATGGTGAGCAACCATTCAAGCGTTAGTAATATGGTCGTATCCATTTATTTACCCCTCAAACCATATATCTATTCATACTAGAAGTATACGACGTAGATAGATGGCAAACAGAAAGGCGTTATCACTGTAATAAATACGATGACGTTGGTGAATTACTATCATACCCTGTGTGATAATACCTCCCATTACATTTTGCTTGTTTAGTTACTGGACGTCCGTTCGAATACGTCTATCCATCAAGAGTGTTGTTATCTTGAATATCTAAGTTGATACGTGTAAATGGATAATACAATATTGGTATCATATTCTTGCGATAACCACGGTTTGCCATACAGTATATTTTCTTGTAGAACATGAGAATTTCATGAAAAGCGAATACTGTTCGGAAATCAAGTTTATGTAAATGAATAATGAGTTGTATATTTAGCGTCTACTGTCATTTAATACCACAAAGCATGTCACAAAATGTCAAAGCTATGAAGTAAAGGGCCAGTGTTGATATAACTGTACGTTGTTTTAGACATTTATAACTGAGCGCCGAAGTGTGAAAGTTTGTTTCAGTCAATGTTTATTTCAGTTAATGTTCCCAGAGTTGAGATGCTGCGTGACCCTCGACAGATCACGACGCTGCGACAATGATCGAACCAGAGTCCCGAAAAACCCTCCACCTCCGTGTAGGCTCTGGTCATGCCACTGCAACATATGTCCCGCCAAACACTTAGTGTAACATAACTGTAGTTCAAAAATTAATTTTCTAATATATCTCAAAGCATGTTACCATAATTTGTCAATTGTAATGCCAATATATGATATCGGTCGTTCAACTAATGCTAAGCAAAGGTCGCGGTGGCGTAGTGGATACGGTGTCCGCCTAGTGATCGCTAGGTCCCGGGTTCGATCCATACGCTGGGAGCGTTCTCAAGATCTCCCCCAAAGACACCAAGTACTGATTCTACCTAGGAAACAGACTCTAGAGTGTGTCAATAAGCCTTAGGCTTACGATGCCATCGAGCTAAAATAAATAGGTTTAAGCTAACTAATGCTTAACGTAATGCTGATAATAATTCATTATGTATTATATATAATATTGTCAGTATAACAAACCCCGCAAATAAAAAGGGATATGTACACAATGCTTTATCTTTGAGAGTGTAAATCATAAAATTTATTCTTCAGCAATCTAATACCGATGAGTCATCGTGCCTACTCTTAAAAATGCTTCCTTCCAGAAGCATATATTCTAGGTGCAGTTAAAATTACCTTCGCCTGCGGAGGCCTTTGACAGACGGAGGAACAAAGATACGTGGGTCGTTCACGCAACGTGTTATGTCCAACACGTCTACGGTTGCTATGTCAACGTTTTTGTCGGTGTCGAAAACGTACGCCTGAGATACTGTCCCGCGAACAGGCAGGCACTCCCCGGGGTGGTCAGATGTTGGATGTATACAAGGGCATACTTGTAGAAATACTAAACAAAGAAAGTGGATAAAGGAATATATATTTGAAACGGCGGTTAACAGTTAAGTTCTAAATTTCCGAACAAACAGGCGCACGAGTTTATGAAATTGCAAAGCAGCACAACGGAAAAAGACATTAATAATATATCATTATGTAATTATAAGGTGATTATATGATGTAAAAATCGACCAGGACACTCTATTATTTACGAAAGGGTACCTCTACCGGACATTTGAAGTGTCACAGTGATCTCATACTGGTCGATGTATATACGGTCTCGGAAGAGCACAGTTACGATTTCCGGTCAAGAATCTCCAGAAGTCCTCTAGACATAACACTCGCATTTCCTGTAAATGGCGTATATTCGAAGCTCACATGATGACGAATTCCTTTCCGGTATCCAGTTATTTGTAATATGTCTTGTTATATGTCCCTTTCGTGTTCAATATCATTAAATCATAGCAAATGCCATGATAGAGACATTTATCTCGCGTTTACTAATTGCACAGTCGAGCTTAAATCAATGGGTTTTAACTAAACTAGCTTGCATTATATTTGCATAAATTTGTGACAAAATGTTCTTTGTAAATCATTTCGGAAAGTGTACAACATTTTATTAAACGTACATGTTTTGGTGGGTTGAAGCATTAGACATAATGCACGCGCATGTACCTGGTACACATTTGGTAGACATTCCTTGTATAGCGGCATCCCGACGTTCTGTATGTCACAAGAGCCGTCGGCGTACTACCGATACTGGACGTTCTGATAAATATAGCGGTATACCCTTTGGCTTTTTATTTAAATACGTGTTCGGACGGACGATATCATTGCGACTGACGTGTTTTACAAACATGTTTAAGAAGTAGCAACAATTATTATTAACACCATGTTTAGAAGGTTTGTATGGAATAGAGGTGTAACATTCGTATGAAAACATCAAGAAAACAAGCAAACATTTGTGACATAGCTTTTGTCGCCAATACCTCTCTAGACTGTTGGTTTAACATGTCCTATATAAGTCACGACATTAAGCTACAGTACCCACCTCTTTGTAGTCGATTATATAAATATTGTCCATCGCCATCGGTATCGAGAATATGGACAGGCAGTTCACGGTGCTCTGGTGAATGTACGTCCGCTGGCTGAGGCCGTCTTACGCCACCTGGTTCGTGCCGTTAGTGAAGCCTATCCCATTGCCGTCGCCGACGCGCCCGCCTCCCACGTCCGCCTTAGCGCTACACATTACGGTAAATGCTTCATATTGTTCCGGGAAGCAACATAGAGGCTCCAGTGCGGAGACAGCCACTTCCGTTAACGTCAGTGACGTCACCAATAATACGAACAAAATCCGCTGAGAAAACAATTCTCCTTTTCAAACTTATGTATGGTTATTGTGACCGTATATCTTAACAGTCAACATTAAATATGTTTCAACAGACTTTTATCTGGGCCGGTATAGATATGAACCGTGTTAATCTTCAATCACGTTGAATCATATATAGGCCTAGTACAAATACTTTGCCAACAGTTCATACGAGGCGCGCCGTTGAAAACCGGTCTTAATGCATGTGCGTACAGTGTCGTCCCGGATTAGCCTGTGCAATCCTCATAGGCTAATCCAGAACGGCAGTTTCCGCCTACAGTGGACTTATGTTTAGAAGAGACTTTCTTGAAACAGAAAATATCATAAAAGCGGAAAGTGTCGTCCCGGATTAGCCTGTGCACAGGCTGATCCGGGACGACACTTTACGCACATGCATTAAGTCTGATTTTACCAATATTACATATTACGGCGTTCATAGTTCTGTATCATGTATACTCATGGACTGCATGTCTGATGTATTCTGAATAAACCACATAGTAGGCCTATAACTATTGTGTTTCGTTTCTAATATGAATATAAGATACTTAATATTTCATTTGCTTTCATTGATTACAACATGATAACTGCAACGATTACTGCTATATAGTTAAGGAAATGAATACAATGTACTTAACATACAATTAACTTGATATATCCACAAATATTTATTCATGCAAAAGGTATGTAATGAAAGCACAAACTAGATAACATCTAGTTTATGCTTTCGTTACATAGTTATAAATAAATATCTGCATGAATAAATATCTGTGGATATATTGTAAAAGTGTGTCCATTTTTTAAGTTAAGTTGCATTCCTTTATCGCATGCATCACACGCCGAAATAGAACATTATGTACAGTCTAAATAATAAAAATACGTATGTGTGCACAAAAATATAATGGTAAACATGAGGCGTGTCGAGGGAAAACCGGACTGAAAGCATGTGCGTAAAGTGTCGTCCCGGATTAGCAAGGCTAATAAGATGAAACAAATAAATGTATAAATCCCGAAAATGCAATTTTTAAACGAAACGAACAAAGTAATTTTAGAGTAGACATTTATTTGTACTTTGTACATGGTATATACAATGATGTTTGATTTTCAATTACATATGTTATTAATATATCATCATAAACAAGGCGTCTCTAAATGCAATTGTTCTAGACAAAAGTAGGAAGTGGTTTGACGTAAGGAGTTACGTCTACGTAATCGTTTTCGACTTTAGCATGGTTGGTGTATTAGAAAGTGTCTCTGTTACTCAATTAATTCATCAAAGTTCAGCAAATCTTATTTGTAGCATTGAATGCCACGATTACGAATAGAGTTTTCACATCGACGGTCCATAGATCAATTGAGGTTATTAAATGTCGGTACATGGATGATCTTATACATGTAATTTGTACGTCGGTCAATGGATTGGCCAATGAAAACACTGTCTTTTGTAAACGTCTGTCGATGGATTGACAAATGCCGTCATAATGGCGGTCAATCGATTGGCAAATGCTGTCATATGCGGTCAATATATTGGCAAAAGCTGTGATATGACGGTCAATGGATTGGCAAATGCTGTCATACGTCGGTCAATGGATAACCCATGTTGTCAGATGTTGGTCATCTGAGATTTTATATGTAGGTTAATGGATTGGCGAGGCATGTCTAATGTAGGTTAAAGGACAAAGGTTTTTCATAAGATAAGATAAAGCCCCTGCTAATAAAAGAATTAGTTTTTCTTGTGTTATACTTACATGTAAAACTGTTACATTGTTAATACACTACTATACTCTGCATTCTACAAGTCTCTCATACATCAACAAAGTTTATCGAGTATATAATGCTATAGTAAAAGATAAAACATATATGACTATATAGAAAACGATATATCCATTAATCTTGTAAAATCCTCATCTCCGGTGAGATGTTGAGTATATATTTTAACATAACAATCGGTCAGCAACATTCCATGAACTCACACCGGGACTGTTTTAATCGTCGTCTCACATAATGAAATATCACACTCATTCAAATAAACTTGAAGTCCAAAATTTTCAAATTTACTCTTGTTCTGCATGACACATGTTCAAAATGGCGGATATGAAGAAATTATGGTAATAATTTTGGCAGTTACAAAATATGCTCAGATTTATACTATGTGGATGGTTCGAAACTTTAAGTTGGCTCATGTTAACAAACTACTTATGCATGCAAAAAAAGAGCTGACAGTCTTTGTCATTTAATGAATACAGTAATCAATTATTATACCTGTAATGAAAATAGTTACCTCTTTCTCTGCTTTTAGAGTTTAAAAGCAACACAATAATTTTAAATCCCTAAGAAACATTTTGTGATTGATAAATTCTGAGCTCTTATGTATGCAATGTCCTGGTTAAGTTCGAATCTGCTGTTCCGCCAGTTTAGTATCCCTGAACGTACGGCCCTGCTGACGGCCCGTATGTGATCGCCGGAAGTGGCTGGCGGTTGTCCATGTCGTACAGGTAGGGGCCACCGTAGTAGTAGCCCTTGGGGTAGTAGGGCTGGGCTTCGAGGGGCATAGGGTAGCTGCGCTCCAAGTAGTCACGTGACCGGCCCTTCTTCGCGTACTCCTGGGGAGGAGAGATTGGAAAATAACTTTAAATACGGAACTCGTTTTAGAATATCTGAATATTGTATATACGCTACATACACAAAGATTCAAATTTACGAGTATTTTGGAGGTTCTTGTACATGTATACATGCTTAAGAACATAACCAGGGCCCAGCTGCTCAAAATCTTTACAGCCAATTAAGCTAACAGCCATTTACTTTTGGATGAAGTTACATGTGAATTTATATAAATAAAATATTAAAATTTGAAACTGTGAGTTTATTCTAAATAAATTGGTATGCTAATATAATTGTTTAAAAGTTTTATAAGCAAGATGCTTTTAATAATAATTTTAGTTACATCTAAAGTTAACAGGCCATTCGCTTAATTGGCCGTTAAAATTTTGAGCAACTGGGCCCTAGCCCCATGTTCACAAAGGATTAAGATCAATCTAAGCTGATCTCAAAGGATTAAGATCAATCTAAGCTGATCACAAAGGATTAAGATCAATCTATGCTGATCACAAAGGATTAAGATCAATCTAAGCTGATCACAAAGGATTAAGGTCAATCTAAGCTGATCACAAAGGATTAAGACCAATCTAAGCTGAGCACAAAGAATTAAGATCAATCTAAGCTGATCACAAAGGATTAAGATCAATCTTAGCTGATCTTGATCTTCTAGCTTTAATGAGAGGAATCTTGAAAATATTTTCTTTTCGAAATACCTTTTCTTGTAAAAAAAATAACACTAAGTTTTGATTAAAATATTTATTTCAGATAGAAAATCTTTGCTGAGAGGAGTTCATTATTATGCAAAATATATTTAGTGAACGCCATTTTTTAGTCTTATCCTGAAATATCAGGCTCAAGTTCATCTTGAAACTGAAAATCAGACTCAACTTTTTTTTGTGAACACGGGCCCAGGACATAAAGATCTGAGTGAAGGCTGGCTTACATCGTTAACGTATCTCTCTCCGCCGATGAAGCAACCAGCGATGGAGTACAGGGTGGCGGTGATGGCGGCCAGGGCCATACCGATCCAGCCGATGATGTAAGAGTAGCTTTAATTCCGGTCCGTCGCTGTCTTCACGTCCTGAAAAAGCCACTTCCGGTTTGAACGAGAATGCGGTCATTTACGGGGGAGGAGATTGTTCGGAGATTTTACGCATTCATTTTCCATATAGCGTTATTGGTACGGCTAAACGTCCGCAATAATCCGGTACCATTGTACAATATGTAATCTCATTTATAATTATTAATTACATTTTTCCAATTGTTTTTTTAAACATTGAGACAAAACAAAGTAGTTGAAACATATCTTAGATACTTTAGTAAAACAAAGTGCCAATGTGATATATTCACGACATATAGCAAGGTTACGAAGCATGTACAAAACATTCGCATTCGACATATTCCCTATTCAACTGATATTAAATTAAAAGGGAGGTAACTGGTGTGAATTTGTTACCGAAATGGGAGAATACTCACGTCTTCCCAATTAAACCAGAATTTCCCTGTGAGCGGATCGACGTCTCTAATTTTGTTACGTTCCAAATACTCGGCACCGTGGAAAAATGCGATGGAAGCGGCAGTGAAAAAGGCTGGAATATATAAAGTAGTAAATACAATTTAGTGATAACTATTAATAACTGGAAAAGTGCTTACTGCAATGCTTAATACGAAATTTACATAGAAAATATTAATGAAACGCAGGCTAATCGCCGTTTGCCATTTTACTGTAAGTTTCTTTACCGGTAAATATTTATCTTTTAACCCCGTAAATATTTATCTTAACTAAAGGATGACTGTATGGTCAAATGCTTTTATGAGAATAGATTATTATAATATTAGAAATTAATCAAGATCGTATGTAAATAAAAGAAGTGCAAAAGTGCGGATGATAATTCGACTGACTGGAGCACCGCTTAAGCGCTGTAAAGCGTACCTGCAATGTAGGCGAGCAGCCCAGCTATGTAGGCCCACTTGGACTGTCTCCAGCAGCACAGAACCAGGCCGAATATGTAGGAGACGAGGAAGACAGTGAGCGCCACGATGAAGAACGCCACCCACACGCGCATCAGGTCTGGGGGATAGAGCGAAACACAGCGTTAGACAGAGGAAGTAACGGCATCACAACGTCGTACAGCCAGTACTGTTGTCACATCATCATCGTCGTAATAATCATTATCACCACCATCACTACCAATGTAACAATCACCACCAGCACCATCACAATCATTATTGTAATAATCAGCATGATCATCGTGATTATCACCACCACCACCACCACCACCACCATCATCATCATCATCATCATCATCGTCGTCGTCGTCATAAGGTTTTATCACTTTTAACGCAACCATATCATGATAACCATTACCATACTAATAATGATCATTGCCACCACAATCACAAGTATCATTATTTTCACTGTGGTCATCACCATCACCTCAAACAGCACAACTTCATCAGTTCTTGCCACCATTGTCTTCAAATCATCATTGTTTACAACGTTCATGAAGATGGCATGTGCATACGTTTACGTATCGAAATCGCAGCCACCGTTAAATGCCATTTCAGTATTTTGGCAAGATACTGCAAGTTATCAATATCAACAAGAGGGGCGCCACACCGGGCAATTACCACCATGTTGCTGCAGTGACAATACTGGGAGAGATATATCGCATTACAAAACAAAAAATCTCTTACTACGTTCAAGTCATAAAACCTTTCTTTAACCATCGTCTTCGTGTTCTATTTAGTAACGTGTTTAGCTCTCTCTATTCGAAGAATAGGTGAGCTTTCCTACTCGCCCGGGCATATGCCTCCGCGTCTGATCTTGATTAAAGTTTATATTCAAAAGTCATGTAACTTCAAAACTACATAAGTTATTCACTTTAAACTTGGAATATAACTTTGTCATTAAATCCAGCATCAGGTACAACATTCCCCATAACTGTGTTTTGTATTTTAATGGAGTTTTGTCCCTCTTTCACATAGATTTTCTGGTTAGTTTATATTCAGCAGTCTTGTAGCTTCAAAACTACATATGTTATTCACTTGAAACTTTGAAAATACGTTTGTCATTTATTCCAGCATCAGGTGCGATATTGCCCATAACTCTGTTGTTGTATTTTGTCATAGACAGGTCCCTTTTCACATTGATATTCAGATTAAAGTTTTTATTAAAAAGTATTATAATTTCAAAACTTGAAACTTAGAATATACCTTTGTCATCAACTACAGTATTAGGTGCCACAATCCACATAACCTTGTTTTGTATTTGACGGGGCTGTGCATCCTTTTTACATAGATTTTCACTGTAAAGTTTGTGTTCAAAAGTCTTATAATTTCTAAGCTAATAAGGTATTCACTTGAAACTTGGAATACATCGTTGCAATCAACTCCAGCATCACGTGCAACAATCCCCATAACTATGTTTTGTATTTTGACAGAGGTATTTCCATTTTTCACATATATTTTCTGATTAAATTTTTGTTATATAATTTCTTCACTTCATTAAGGTATTTACTTGAAACATGAAATAAATTGATGAAATAATTGCGATAACTCAGATTTGTATTTTAACAAATTCATGCCCCTTCCACTTTCAACAATATGTACCAACTGAAATACTTCGAATAGTCGAACGCTGTCCTCTGACAGCTCTTGTTCGTTCGGGTGTGATTTTTTGCAAGCGATTTTACAAAATACGGAAGAAAAAAAACTATATTTGAAATAATATTAAAATCTCACTCTTTCCATGCTTGACAACATGAAGGAAGAAAATATACAGACAAGTGCAGTTTGCATAACTGTATGGGAAAGTTATATATATATATATATATATGGCAATTAAATAAACTAACCGTGCAAATATATGACTCATTAGAGTATTTAAAAAGCACAGCAGTCTGATCATACATATCTATGGAAGGCCGGTGCGCCATGCTTTTTGCTCATTGCCAAATGCTATTTTGTCAATGCCAATCGCTAAATGATAGCTGGTTTTTGCCAAGTAAACAAAAGAAGTTATCTTTTTTGCTAATTTGCAAATGCTTTTTGCGAAATGCTTGTTGTCAAATGCAATTGCTAAATGATAACTGAATATAATTGCCATTGACATTTGGCAATTTGCAATTGGCATTTGGCAAGTAGCAATTGTCATTTAGAAATAAGCATGGAGCACCTCTGTAAAATTTTCAGTTGCAATGGGCATGACCAAAGTGAAAATGCAATATTTTTAGACATACGATAAAGCTAAAAATACTCACGAATTCTAGTGATGAACTCATCGCTCCAGTCCACGTTGTTTCCTTTCGCGGGGATGCTGCGTCTCACGAAGAAGCAGTAACTGTCCACGAGAGACTGACCGTAGTTCGAGTTCACATTGTCCAAGACTGAAAACACACAGAGACGCTCTCCAGTCAGAACATGCTGAATTATTTGTGGCTGTTAGTGTATCCAAGTAGTGTGCACATTTCTGTTTTCTGTTGCTGTCTGTCAGTGCTTAGTTATTGTTATTTTAATGAAACAAATAATTTTATTGTTGTTGTTGTTATAATTATTATGATGATGATGATGATTATTATTATTACCATCAACATCATCATCATCACTGTTTATTATTATATAAGTTTTCTATATACGTGTTTTGTAATTATCCGTTCAATGGGAATACGTATGCAAATGTATGAAGGCCATATGTAGAAGGTCTTCCATATAAACTCTATAATACGTTGTACTTCGCGATATCCGGTGAACTAACCTTACGCTAAACAGACGTTAACGTCAACGTATTTAAACCGAGACTAACATTAATGTTCATCTATAATGGATTACTTATAAAATGGCGAACTGGTAGTTTAATTATGTGCTATACAGCAAAAGTCAATGTGCAACCTCAGGTCGTCAAAACAATGACTCTGTACACTATACGTTTACTTTTTCTTAACAGAGAAACGTTTACCATGCGTTTATACCACACTCTACTATTATATTTATTAATTTCAACGGTTTATTTTCAGAATAATGTCCAATCAGGGACAACACTGTACAACTCTGTACTGTCACTCATTTTTTATATTTCGCCCTAATGGGCTTTATCAAAATTACGAGCGCATACAAAACTACATCTTTATAAAGTGGTAACGCCATTTTTTGAATGTACACAACTTTATAGAGATGTAGTGTGTGTTACAGATGTATATTATATTAAAAGCCCCCTTAAAACATGTGTCACACGACTGGGTCCTGTGAAGGGACCAGATCCACAGATATGTTTATATTAAGTATTTACGTTCATAACCATCTGTGCCTGGTATCCGTCTGTACATTGTGAAGGGTATATTTTAAGGGCGTCTTATTTGTGTGAAACGTTAGAAACGCATTAAGAAATGTATGATCTTATGAAAACTTATATGCGGATTTTATGATAACCGTTTTTGAGAATCCTGTTGAGCCAATAACACACTTCTAAGGGGTTGTGCACTGTTCACTTAACAGATATCGTCCTTTTATTTTAAGTAAGAATTGAGGCGTGTCGTGTGAAAACCGGGCTTAATGCAAGTGCGTAAAGTGTCGTCCCGGATCAGCCTGTGCAGTCCGCACAGGTTGATCCGGGATGGCACTTTTCGCTTTTATGGTCTTTTATATTTCAAAAATGTCTTTTTTAAACATAAATCGACTGTAGGCGGAAAGTGCCGTCCCGGATCAGCCTGTGCGAACTGCACAGGCTGATCCGGGACGGAACTTTACGCACATGCATTAAGCCCAGTTTTCCCACGACATGCCAAAATAATATAACATAATTTTTGGTTGTTGTGAATGGTGCTGCATGTTTCGAAGAGCCTTCGTGTAACCTGGCAACTAAACATAGCGATTCGTGTCCTCTAGTGTTGGTCTCATTTAAAATGAATACATGTATATTATCTCTTGATGACAAGAGCGGTTATGTCAAAAAATAAATGGTTGGTTTCCTCTTACATCTCCAAAAAAAATCTAGGAGGGGGGGGGGCATATATAACTTTTCTTTAACTTTTTTTTCTTCGCCGCATATTCACCACACATTTTAAGTATGTTGGAATGCATGTAAAATGTTTAAATGCCTCCCAACAAAGAAACTGTACCTTAACTATTAATAAGGTCATAGAAAAAGATATTTCTGGCAAGAAACTTATAAAATAAGCGACAAAGTTAATGATTGATAGGCCAAACAACTTTTAGGGTCGGCGTAAGCAATTAGGAAGAGGGTCGGGTAAGCGGAAACCAACAACTTTTTTATGCCTTGCACGGTGACTGTAACACTGTTTTGGGTGAACAAAAATAACGAACATGAAAAGAACAGCCAAGAGAACCCCTTCGTAAACATTTTACCCATCGTGGCAAACTTTACACGTAGAACGATTCAGAAAGATGTTTAGGCTTAAAAAAAATGTTTGTTTCATGTTACCCGACCTACCCTAAAAAAATGCCCTGACCCTATAACATTTTATTGGGTTTGTAAGATATTTATTTGTTTTAATTACTTTTTTCAATACTGGATACTTTATACAGGTAAAACAACATTTGTAAATGTGCTTAATGATCAATAGCATTTACATTAGGAGAAATTGACATCAGACTACAGCTGGAAAACTAATGTGAACAGAAGGGAGACAATTCGTATACGTGAAATAAATCGTTTAAAGTGCAAACGGATTGAAGTATTACTTTGGATGTTTCAAAATAGTTTGGACCAAGAGGACCAGCTTCAATGCTTCGTGGGTTGAACTTAGAAACGCAAGGCATTGTCTGTTAGTTTTCTTGGTCCAAGACAACTAAGGAAAAACACTACATCGTCACAGAGGTAGGGTACTTCAATAGCATCCTCTTATAAGCAATGTTTAAGAATATTACTGATATTTTTTGAGTATTTATTCATTTTTATAATCTTCAAGCTGACCCTTTACCCAAAAAAAAATATAACAAAAATAAATCCCGGCCCTATTTTTGTGTAACCTGAAACAAACATATTTTTACGCCTTGTTGTAAATTGTTTAGTTTAGCAGAACTTTTACACAAATCCTTTACATATCGAGGGTTAAAAACCATGAAGCGTACTAACTGCTATTTATTTCAATGGTACTTAGTACATTGTGGTTTTCAACACTCCGTATTATACTGCCTATATTTAAACACTAGACACAGCCATTTCGTCCGTGTTACAACAACAATTTAAACGGGTTGATTACAATAAAAGTAATATTCAAAACCATCGCCTGACATTTGAATTTCCATCAACATAATCGTTTGTAATACAAGATCGAGACGGGGAGCAGTGAATACGTGATAAAGACTGCAATCCGGTGTGTATACGACTCTGATCCATCAACATAATCGTTTGTAATACAAGATCGAGACGGGGAGCAGTGAATACGTGATAAAGACTGCAGTCCGGTGTGTATACGACTCTGATCCATCAACATAATCGTTCGTAATACAAGATCGAGACGGGGAGCAGTGAATACGTGATAAAGACTGCAGTCCGGTGTGTATACGACTCTGATCCACCACGATATTCCACGTGGCCACGAAGCATATCAAAACCAGTGTGTTTAATAGGTAGGATGGTGACAATGTGAAGGGACGATGTCACTGTCTGCCAGTTACACATAGTTGACTCGTTTAATCGTTATTTAAAATAAAAATAATCGAAATATTTTTTTAATAAATGGGTTGAAATCTAAAGGGTTTTTGAAGAAAACGCCAATTCCATTTCCTCGGAAGGACCAATACTTGCTCCGAGTTTAGGGATCGGACTAAACACTCCCGGATTCCAGGGCGGACACCAAATACATTACGAGTACACAGATGTTACATTCTGTATTTGCATTGACGGAGTAACATGAACAAAATAAATGCTCGTAAACCCAGCGTGGCAAATTGGCCATTCATCAATGAAGTGACGTAATTTGATTAAGTGAGAAATCAAAATTATATTGGTAATCACAACAGCTAAAAAAAAAAACACACACTGTCATTCTACAACATAATTATTTTTAAAAAAGTATCGCAATTAAAAGAAGCATATTCTGGATAAAATGAAAACGTATAAGGCAGTCGATTGGAATCAATCGATCTTAATGAGAGCATCAATCACATAAAAACACAGCCTTCGATTGTTTCAAGATGACATTTATCCCGGGGCTCCAATGAAAACCCGCATCGCTTGAAACACATCATCGTGTTTAGTAATACAAAGCAACCGCTAGATGTTACTTAATTTAAAATTTGTTCAAAGTTCTGATTTCTATTTAATTAGAGACTTATTGTATGGTTGGACGCCGTCAATGTTCAAACAATATCCGAACCGAGATTTTCTTTCAAACTTAATAGAAACCAAGCGTTTCCATTGAACTCACATTTCGTGTCGTTGCTAGGGTAGCACTCTCGCCACATGCCGCTGTGCCGGGTACACGTGTACCGGGCCACCACCGGGTTCGAGTCCCGCTTGAGGATAAGCGACGTTGGCCAGTGGTTACTGACGTAGGTGGCGTTGACCGCCGTCTCCGTCCAGTGGTCAGTGGCGAAGGAGACCGCGAGCAGAATGAGGCCCGCCAGGCCGCACAGAGTGGCACAGGCCAGCAAACACGAGCCACGGCAACTCCACTTCATTTTATACTAGTTCACGAATAGTCAACGAGTTTAATTAAAGCAAAACGCTTTATCAATTAAAAATCTTATTAAATGCCCTAAAAGTGAATCCAAAAAGGCTAAATTCTGCACTGTCACACAAACTATTTTATGAAACGCTGAACAACCTTAGAGAACCTACGAGATTTTCACATTCAACATAGTCAACATATGTAGCAGCCCCACCCAAACAATTAGCAGAGCTTGTTAAAACAAACCCGAAAACGAAAAATTCAATTTTCAAAATGACAATTAAACATTGTCACACACTCTGCGATGTGAAAACAAAGGAAACCAAAAGCCGTGACGAATGTATGTTTTATGTATAAGGAGAAATAACTGTGTCGGTGTCACTATACAATTTGATATTTCAGAAGGCTCGCATAAATGTATTTGCTGCCGAGCACAGAGGTCTGGGCACTTCTTTTAAAGAAACTTGTTCAGAGATTTTCGTATTTTCGAAAAATGTCATTTAATGTCTTAAATGCGAAAAAAACAGTTGGACTAACCAAAAACAAATTATATAATACAAAAGAAAATAATAAAAAGATTTGCCTTCGCCGGACTCGAACCTACGACAACCGGAATCAACAAGAGCTGTCGGAGGACAGCGCGCCCGACTTTTCTTGTGCTTGTCAGAGTTACTGGCATTTTTCTTTCTAAAACAAGAAACATGGAAATTCCACGAAAACCAAATTTTTCAATGCATTAAAGTCAGCACATCAATAAAATTTTTAGTAATGGTAAACTAGACCTTGACCCCACCCACCCCATATGCAATGCCAAGCGAAGTCTCGAATTAGGTATCTATGTATTAAGTTTCATTAACATATCTCAATGCGTTCCCACGTTATTGAGCGGAAACAACTTTTCTATTTTTAGTAACAGTTACCTTGACCCTACCCACCCCATATGCAATCCCACGCGAGGTCTTGATATCAGGTATATATGTATTAAGTTCCATTAAAATATCTCAATGCGTTCTCAAGTTATTGAGCGGAAACCGTTTTTCTACTTTAGTAACAGTGATCTTGACCTTGACCCTATACGCAGTCTCAAGTAAGGTCTCGATATAAGGTATGTATGTATTAAGTTTCATTAAAATATCTCAATGCGTTCTCAAGTTATTGACAGGAAACCGTTTGTCTATTTTTAGTAACAGTGACATTGACCTTGATCCCACCCACCCCATATGCTATCCCAAGCGAAGTCTCGACGTAAGGTATGTATGTATAAAGTTTCATAAAAATATCTCAATGCGTTCTAAAGTTATACAGCGGAAACCGTTTTACTATTTTTAGTAACAGTGACCTTGACCCCACCCACCCCATATGCAATCCCAAGCGAAGTCTCGATATAAGGTATATATGTATTATTTTGTATAAAAATATCTGAATGCGTGTTCAAATTATTGAGCGGAAACCGTTTTTCCATTTTTAGTACCAGTCACACTGACCTTGACCCCACCAACCCTATATGCAATCCCAAGTGAGGTCTTGATACAAGGTACCTATCTATTAAAAGTTATTGAAATATCTCAATACGTTCTCAAGTTATTGAGCGGAAACTGTTTTTCTATTTTTAGTAACAGTGACATTGACCTTGACCCCACCCACCCCATATGCAATCCCAGGTGAGGTCTCGCTATAAGGTATCTATGTTTGAAGTTTCATTACAATTGCTTAATCCGTTCTCAAGTTAGAGAGCGGAAACAAAAAGTTGAGAAACTAGCTTACCGAAAGAAAAACTTTAACCTGTCCATATAGCTTATATGTAACAATTGTAAGTGTAAAAAGGCCCATAGATTTGACACATTTCAAACTAGAGTTATCAAAATTGGCCTATGAGTTCATTTTAATATTGGGAATAAGTGTTAGAAGTTTGAATTAAATCCCTCAAGTCATTTCTGAGAAACCAGCTTACCGAAAAACTTTAACCTGTCCATATAGTTATATGTAAAATGTTTAATTGTAAAAAGGCCCATAATTTTGACAAATTTCAAACTAAAGTTACCAAACTTGGCCTATAGGTTAATTTTAATGTGGGGAATAAATGTTTTAAGTTTGAATGAAATCCCTCGAGCCATTCCTGAGAAACTAGCTTACCAAAAAGCTTTAACCTATCTCGGACGCCGACGCCGACGGCGACGCCGACGCCGGGGCGAGTAGAATAGCTTGCCTTTTCTTAAAACAGTCGAGCTAAAAATCTGTCGCGTTAAAAACACGGCTACCCTGACATACAATGATGGTAGCGATTTTAACGCAATGTAATTGATACACGTGTTGTCCAGAATGGCACAAAGCCATTCAAAAGCGTTACAAACGCTTTATAATAAACATGTATACATGTAATCCATTTCACCCCAATACATCGTAATTTGGCAATAGTTTTCAGACTGTTGGCGAAAGCAAGTCTTTTGAGAGGGTAATTTCCAAAACAGGTATCGCGGAAAACTACTTCTTTTCTGTGCAGGCTACTAGTCAGTACGTCGAAACCTGAAAGGGTCCTTCTTCAAAACATCAAAAATTTATGCCTGTTTTCTTACCATTTAATTATTTAAGATAATCCATGCCATGTGTATTATAATGTATAAATCATGTGATTTATTACAATTACAGTGTGTAAAAAAGTCAATTTATTAAAAATGCTACGTCAAACTAATGACATCCCTATTTTCGCTATTTATTTGTATGCTACCGAAATATTCACCAGGATATCCTGGAATAATACCAATAGATTAATGCGCTACATCGGTTATTTTTTATTCGTTGCGAAAAGTTTCTCCTTGTTATCGATTCTTATTCCGAATAGTTTGACAACACATTACTGCAATGCATTAATTTTAAACTGTAGTATAGAAAATCGGAAGCACGCATTGTATGACCTACTTTCGACTCAGTAGGCTACGAATTACTAACAATCGATGCTGCTTCTAACTACGAAGCTTCATTGGTTATTCTGCATAGCGCGTTGTACATTGTTAATTGTTGACTTGTTAACTAGCATGTATATAATACTGTTTGCATTAGGTAATTATCTTAAAAAAAGTGTGTTTGTTACTTACATATTAATTTGTATTATGATGTCTTATACTATTGAATAAAAAGCCTTTTTTAACAAGTTTAAAGGTGTGCAATTGAACTACATTCAAACAAGTGTTTCCTTTTTAGCAAAACTGCACTCATAATTCTAGCTTTTAGTTTCTTTTGTCGCCAACAGTCTTTGATTATAAACGTTAATGGTGTGTATTGAAACCTGTTTCTTATTTACGAAAGGCATTTAATACTGTCTAAGTTCGAAAACGCTTGGTACGAACGGAATATACAATAAAGTACATGCTGATTTACTCCAGTTATCGCATATACTGAACATATACGATAAAAAGTTACCAAAACGTTATTATTGCACCGATTTCAATGCGGGTTTTTTTGTATTTTGATCGGTAAGATGCCCATTGGAAAAGATTGGAAAAGTGTCATTTTTTATTTACATATTTCTGGAGTGCTGCTTTAAAGGGACAATCATCTTAGTGGCAAACGTTGAGCCCTCTCGAAAAGGTTCTAACGTAAGACGCACCCCTCGACTTTGTCGATGCATGCATGGTTGGGTTGGAGTTATACATTCATTGAAGCTTCGTACAATTAAACTATATTATTTTATGACGAAAACTACACCGACCATTGTTTGGGGGCTTCTTTTGTACTGACAGCGGAAATATTTCGGTAATGGCAGAACTGTAAGGCCTTCTACGGCCAGCGAATGTCATGCGATGCCGCAAATGCTATAAACGATATTATGTTTTATTTACAACCAAATCCCACTGCATTCAAGATCCTATTCACCGAAATGACCGCTCCGATAGCTAAACATGCACATCATATCCTTAAATAAAATAAGAGTAAAAATGAGAAAAGGTAAATTCGTGGTCTCTTAGAAAAAATGAAGGTTTCTTTTTTACGGTTTTAAGCACACGCTTTTAACCTTACGCGTACGCATAAATAAATACAAAAGAACTTCCGAAATATTTGCGTATATAAAATAGTTTTAATAACTTAACACTGTGTGGATTTTGTAATCGCTATTTGCATACTTCGTTTTGACAGGTGCATTGTCCATGTAACGCCCGGGGCTAGAGGCAACAAGAATGTAGGTTGGTGTTTAAAGAATCTTGACAATAGCAGGGCTGTTGTTATTGACACGCTGATTCATCACAACTACTGTAGTTGCCATGGTTGCTATTTTATTGACCGTTCGATTATCATATGATCAAAGAGGCAAGCATGTATGTCAAATATTTGAAACATAGATTTTTTTCAAGATTTGATTGTTATCACACATAGAAATATTAAATGCGTTTTTTCTTTACACACGTGTGAAAGGAATGTTTCTATGCGCACAACGTCTTTCTTAAATTAATGTTCCAGAAAAATAAAAACGGAGCTAAAAGGTTAAGACAGATGATAAAAGTATACGCGTATAGAAACGTTTTTAAATCAAACAAACCATTAAGCCTATGTGCATCAAAAGAACTGTTAAAATACCCTAAGCGGATTAATAGGTGTATAAAGCTGTATACAAATACGTGTGTATTATCCTTTTCATGGATGACATACCAAACCAGATTTCCAACCTATAATTTCAATGTTAACGCGTTGCACGTACAATCTAACAACAAACAGAATGGCATAAATTAAAACAACCCAATACACAACCCATAGCCGTAAATTTTGATTAACAATAGAAAAAATGTGTAGAAAAACCATTGTTGTAAACCGCATTTATAATCGACTAGTTTTAAAAGCAAAACAGTTTTGACTGTATGGCCGAAAACTCCAATATAGGTATATACGATTACTGAACAGTTGTTTAAGTTACTTACAACTAATAAACGAAGTAAAAGTAAACACAAACTTTTGTTTATTAATACGACATTTTAGAGTTTTCTTCGTATTTTGTAATTTTTTAATATCTTATTTTATGTTATCACATCACTGCATCTGCTTGTTTTAACAATAATGTATTATAAGGTATCTATGTATTAAGTTTCATTAAAATATCTCAATGCGTTATTAAGTTATTGAGTCGAAACCATTTTTGTATTTTAGTAACAGTGACCTTGACGCCACCCACCCCATAGGCCATCCCACCCGAGTTCTCGATATAAGGTATCTATGTATTAAGTTTCATTAAAATATCTCAATGTTTTCTCAAGTTATTGAGCGGAAACCATTTTTCTATTTTTAGTAACAGTGACCTTGACCCCACCTACCCCATATGCAATCCCAAGCGAGGTCTCGATATAATGAATCTATGTATAAAGTTTCATTAAAATATCTCAATGCGTTCTCAAGTTATTGAGCAGAAACTGTTTTTCTATATTAGTTACAGTGACCCTGACCTTGACCGTATACGCAATCGCAAGTGAGGTGTCGATATAAGGTATGTATGTATTAAGTTTCATTAAAATGCCTCAATGCCTTCTCAAGTTATTAAGCGGAAACCGTTTGTCTATCTTTAGTAACAGTGACCTCGAACTTGACCCCACCAACCCCATATGCAATCCCAAGTGAGGTCTTGATATAAGGTACCTATGTATTACGAATTATTAATATATCTAAATATGTTCTCATGATATTAAGCGGAAACTGATTTTCTATTTTTAGTATCAGTGACCTTGACCTTGATACCACCCATCCCATATGCAATCCCAAGTAAGGTCTCGCTATGTTTGAAGTTTCATTAAAATAGCTTATTCCGTTCTCGAGTTAGAGAGCGGAAACAAAACGTTGAGAAACTATCTCGCCGAAAAACTTAAACCTGTCCATATAGCTTATATGTTAAATTTTTAAGTGTAAAAAGGCCCATAATTTTGACAAATTTGAAACTAGAGTTATCAAAATTGGCCTATGAGTTCATTTTAATATAGGGAATAAGTGTTCTAAGTTTGAATGAAATCCCTCAAGCCATTTCTGAAAATCAGCTTACCGATAAACTTTAACCTGTCCAAAGAGTTATATGTAAAATTTGTAAGTGTAAAAAGGCCCATAATTTAAAAATTTCAAACTAGAGTTACCAAACTTGTCCTATGGGTTCATTTTAATGTGGGGAATAAATGTTTTGATTTTGGATGAAATCCCTCAAGCCATTCCTGAGAAACTAGCTCACCGAAAAACTTTAAACTAGCTCAGACGCCGACGGCGACGCCGACGCCGGGGCGAGTAGAATAGCTTGCCTTTTCTTCGAAAAGTCGAGCTAAATACGTACATTACACTTTAACGCGTTATATACAGATACCTTGAACATTAAAAAGAAGTTCAATCTTTATAGTTTTTGATATCATGTTTCTTCACAATTTACATGTATATTTATTACATTTCATTAAGCTCGTGTTTTGGGAGAAGAACGAATGGATTGGAATTATGCGACAATGCGATATACGTGTACCTTCAAATTACCTTTGCGCCGCATACTGGCTTATTCATTATGTATTAATAACACGGCCGATCGATAACTGGTTTGTTAGCAAACAGGATAATCGAACTAGGCCGGTACATATAACTCAGATCTTCAATAAATAGATCTCAATTATGCCGGCAGCAACTTAAGGTTTTAATCAACGTTTTCGGCCATTTCCAGTCATATTCGTGTTAAACTGTCAACTAAAATACAGTGTAACACCACACTAAGAAATATGATACGGCGACAATCATCGATTTCTTTCAATGTGTACCGGGCTTGCCTGAAGTCATGAAACCATGAGAAATCGGGGCGCGGTCATTGGTAAAGAACGGCATACACCCGTTCCCCATTGTAAATATCATCACAACGAAATAGGAATTGTTACAATTGAAAATATGATTAAAAAATAAGTCTGAAAAGTAAATAATTCTTTGTAATATGGCGAAACTTCCGTACATAGAAACTAGGATTTCAGCAATTATTTCTATCAATAGGCAAACGATTTTGCGTATTACAAGAAAATAGTTAAGAAGTAATAACAACTCAAAGGCCCACTTAAAACTAAAAGGTTTACCATGTAATAGGCTTGTTTAGAAGTTACATTGTAGTAGAAGACTTACAGATGGTATCGTTCCCAGGGTAGCACTCCCGCCAGAGGCCCAGGTGTCGGTCGTGTGTGTAGCGGGCCAGCTGGATGTTCGTGATGCGTTCTTTCTGGTGGGCCAGCGTCAAGTCGGACTTATTCACGTCGTACTCGAGCCAGTTATCCGTGGCGAACGAGATCGCCAGCAGCACCAGCACTATCGGACCCAAAATGGTGGCCATCACCAGCGTACGAGTCCCGTAACTACTTTTAGGCATCGTTACTCGTTATCAGAACACAAAATAACGTCCGATGTAGCGTCGATTTGTCCGTTAACGCACACAGGTGTTCTTCTAGTATATCCACCCGTCTCACGTTTACTGTCCGAAATCGAAAATACCTATGGATAAGCGAGTAACACTCTAAATGAAAAGTGTAGTACACGCATACGCCATTGGCAAGCACAAAGCGTGACGGCGCAGGGCTATAATCAACCCGGCTGTGTTGGGTATATAACCAATGCTACCGAACATTGTAATTGCTCTATAGAAAAATTAAAGGTACACTCTTGACACTGCTGGTCCCGATTTATGGACAAACAAGAATACCCGTAAATACACAAAAGTTCATTTAATTGTATTTGCATGCTTACAGCTAGAATAAGTTATATAATTATATATATAATATTATATCGCGGAAAAGACGTTAACGACGTCAATGTTTATGGCGCGCTTTTCCGATGGCTCGCAACGTCTCGCCCAACGTCGTTCACTACAAATATGGTGCAAATGGATGTAAAGTGTTCAAAATAGTTACGGCCACGGAAGGTCAATCCAACTATCATATTCTTGAAATCAAACTGTGTGTTTTTCCCCCCTCTTATCTTTGTAGAAAATGGTTCCATTCACGGTCCATATCTCTCGCACTTCATCCGCCATTTTCTTTTTCACACACATTAAAACGTGCATGTTGTTTTCGTGAGGTGTTCATTTATGAATACCCCTGTTTTGGCCAAAAATCGCTTATTGGTGAAAACTTTCTCTCTTGAACATCTAGATACGAATGGCACTATTATATTACGATTCTTCATCTGCTTGTTTGGCAGTCGAAGTGCTGTGTCAATATCGGATAGTTTCAGATCTGCAACTCCTTTCTCCTTTAGGAAGGATATTACTTTTTGTGCTGACTGCAGTGCGCTTTCTATAGGTTCGGTGTCAGGTAATCCGTGAATGTTGATATTATTTCTCCTCCTATATTGTTCAGTATCATTTTCTAGTCAGCGCCGGCAATTTTCTTCTCTTGTCAATTGTCCAGAACCATCTGGAGCTCAGTATTTTACGTCCCTTGTCTTTCAATTTCTGACTGAAGTGACATTACTTTTTCTTTTAAATTATCATTCTCTTCCTCTCTATCAAAAACTGCACCTTCTTTTTGTTTCGATTCTATTTACAATCGATTGAAGAAGGTCATCCTTAACTTCATTAAGGATTTCTTTTAGGGTCGCTCTCAATGTACCATCTTCCTTCTTTACTGAATCGTTAAGTTTGTGCTCCATTTGTTAAAGTTTGGTGCTCAATATCTTAATTGCTTTGCAACTTATGTCAATTGCATTGTAATTTCATTCAATTTGCTTTCCGAGCTACGAGTGTTTTCCTCTTCGGAGTTATCTTGATCATTTTGGGTCTTCTTTTTGTTTTGCTTTTGTGGTGGCACTTTCATTTTCTCAACGATACTATTGTCCGCCTCACTAACACTTGACACTTCACTTCTCTTTCTCTTCAAAAGTTCGCATTCTCCTTCTTTATCAGTTTCCTTATTATTGTTGATTGTGCTGTCATTCTTATTTTGCTCAGTATAGTTTTTTTTCAGTATGGGTTGCCTATTTTATCAATTTTCATCTTTTCAGTTTTCAGCAAATGAATTTCAACTCAATTCAAACATTTCATTTTTTGATGCCTTACTTGTTCTTTCTATCCTAAATCCATGGCAAAATGCACTTATAAACCATTAAGATAGCATTACACATTACACAACAGGTTACGGCTCAACAATATTACCATATCCATCGTGCACTGTTATTTTGGCACACTTAGCGAACCGAGAATCATCATCATAGAATGAAATCACAGCAAATCTGAAAGTGTTCAGGCAAATTTTTGTCCACCTCCGATTTCAATCACTTCCACACCATCTCGTCCCATACATTTTTTCCTTAGCGCCCTGCTATCTTTCCATACGTAGCTTCTTTCTTCATCGTTCTTATGACGTCTATTTCTTGTTCACGTTTTCTTAAAGTGTCCACCATCTGTTCACTCCAACCGAGTCTGTCATTTTTTCAAATTTCACCGCAGTTGAAACTGAAAACTTGAAAATTTACATGAAAAAAAAATTCAAAATTAAAACTGCATCGCAGGATATAAAAATCTTAGTGTTACAGTGGGTTAGGGGTTTTGTTCCAAAAATTAGGGCTAGCTAAGGGATTTATTTGGAAGGGGATATTTGGGGGATTAATCTCTAACAACCCCGTTTTCAGAGAGATTGTTTGGGGTTTTTAGGGGTTAATATGGATTATTAGAGATACTAGAGTAAGGGTGAAAAGGTGGGGTTTACGAAATGTGCTATATATAGATTTGCTAATTATCAATGATGAATTAGTATTGCGCATGCGTAGGGCTGAAAAGGCGGGGTTTATGTAAAATTATATGTATGCTTACATAAAATATGTTGTAACTGATTGGCTCAACTGTGTTTTAAAACCAGTGATAAAATGTAAAAAAAAAAATAGTCCCAAGATTTGTCTTTCATATATGTTATTGTTGTTTTTTTTATTATAAATTAATATTTATTTCTGATGATTTCAGTTTCGCTGACTGTTCAGAGATTAACAAATTAATTGATTTTAAGACAAAAAATAACTTAATTAAATACACTTTAAATATCAAAATCAATAAAATCTTAATTAAAACATATAGACTAGCGATCACCGGTGTAGTTAGTCGATATTTACGAGCGCAAAATAAATTTGGATTTAAAAATGGAATAAAGTGAAATTGGTGAGGTGTATATGGAATATAATTGGATATATTTGTTACGCGCGTGAGTCTTTATCTATACAGATACATTCTGTTTATAAAATAAAACAGTAAAATTGATTTGAATACTGCATATATAAAAAAAAAAAAATAATCTTTGTGTTTGAGAAGAACTTAAAGTTGAAAAACTGTGACATTCAGTGACAAGTTCTCACGTTGGTATTTCTCCGGGGTCCGTCACGCTTGAGTGCGAGTGCGACGCAGTCTAATCGTTGACGCTGGTGAAATGAATCGACGGGATTAATCACGAACCATTGCACACATGGAGAAAAACCGTTATAAATGTGATAAACGTAAAATAAGTAGTAATACGGATTTGAACGAAAAAGACTTAAAGCAACAGCGTCAAGGATCGAATGGACATGAAAACATTAACATAAGTGACATTTTATCACAAACAAACTCGGTGCTATACTCTGTTGATAGTGATAATACTCTTCCAGTGTTTGATCCTAGGGATGTAACTCCTGGACCAGCAGTCATGTCAGATTTTAACCCGGGTGCAACGGATACAACTTCAGGAGAAGAAGGGTTCGAAACATTTGTACGAGAACAATTTAGTGTCCTTAGGACGTCCATCTCAAATGTTCTCGAAAACCAAACTCTAATAACAAAACGTCTGGACGAATATGAAACGCGGATAGTGCATACTGAGAATGTGTGCTTAGAACACAGCGAGTCTATAGAATTCGCCCACAAAGATATACAGGACATTAAGAAAGAGAATTCGAACCTCAGCATTCAGTGTCAATCCGTGCAGAAATCGCTGGCAGATGCCAATCAGGTCATATCCGAACTTCAAAAAAGACAAGCGGATTTTGAACGACTTGCTATCAAAAACAATCTTAGGCTCGTTGGATACCATGAACGTGATAATGAAAATCCAGAAGAAACACTGAAAATAGTTAAAACTGTACTAGAAAAGGATTTTAAAAGACCCGATATACACGTGGAAAATGCATACAGAGCTGGCAAAAAACAAGCCGGGAAAATGAGGCAGATTGTGTTTAAAGTGCGATCGTCTTCAACTCCAAAAAGGCATCATTAGACAAAAAGAGTTATTACATAACAGATGACCTCACCGAAAACGACAGAGAACTCAAGCAAAAATTGAAACCTGTGATAGAAAAAGCCGTGCGAGAAAAGAAAGCAGTGCGATTTAGGAACGGAGCACTTTTCATCGCAGGGGAGCGCTATCGGGGTCCGATTCCAGATAGCCCCGGGGCTGTCGGGGGGTCGCAAAAATAGGAGGACGCCCGGCCATGTGCCGACTCTATTAACATTCTGACATGGAATATTAACGGATGGACACAGAATAATTACATACCTAGGAAGGATATATTGTGCAAATTAAACGCAGATATAATTTGCCTAACTGAAACGAAATTAAGATTAACAGATACCATTTCAATAGAAAACTACACGACCTATTTATTTAACAGGGAACAGCTCAAGAAAACTGCAACGTGTGGATCAGGTGGTGTGGCAATCCTGGTTAAAGACAGTATTACTTTATCACGATACTGTGTAAAATTCTGTCCTGATTTAAGCTAACTTGATACATGTTTCTAATATATTGTGTGAACACTTTAGACACATTCATGCGCGCTTCCATTGATATCGGGAATATTACTGTGTACACAAACGTCGTCTGCTAAAACAGATACTAATATATGTTAATTTTGATAAGGAAGCCTGAACAGTGTTATTGATATTCATTTGTTTCTTTTCACATGAAATAAACCAATAACACGTGTTTGGAGTATTAATAATATAATTACATAGGTGTAAAATATATTTATATAATGATATTATATATAAAAAATAACAAATATTATATGCAAAATAATACTTTAAACTTGGTTTGATAACTTTTGCAGCGCTTATCATGTTAAGTAATAAGAGAGTGTATTTGCTTTTATTTTTGAAATTTAGTTTGATTGTTAACTTCATCAGATAATGAATTATTAATTTTAAGACGGTGTTGTTGTTGTTGTTGTTGTTGTTAATGATGATGATGATGATGATGATGAAGTTGGTGTTTTCTGTTAATACACGTTTACTAACATAATTCAGTTGTAATAAACGTGCGTATTTATTTATTTTATTTTATTATTATTATTATTATTAATAGTAGTAGTACTAGTAGCAGTAGTAGTAGTTGTAGTAGTAGTAGTAGAAGTAGTAGTAGTAGTTGTTGTTGTTGTTATTGTTGTAGTAGCAGTAGCAAGAGCAGTAGTACTAGTATTAGAAGTAGTAGTAGCAGCAGCAGTCGCGTTTCATTTTGTATTTATATTAATATACTCAGTATTCGCGCCCAATATAAACACGTTATAATCAATAAATGTCCGGCATATTTGTTAAATAGCATGTCCTTATTTGTCAGGGGCGCACCTAGCCGTGTTTTGAGTATACGCACAGTTAGAAAATACGGGTCTTTTTTGTGTCTCCTGATCTGTCCATTTGAATTTCACAGACAGCACAAGAAATATAACACTTTAAGCAATTATTTTACCATCGATAGCTGCATTGGTCTACATTTTAAACATAATAACACGTTTTGCAGCTCGCAGAAATGTCAACCCCTGGCTCCGCATTGATGTCGTTTTCCCTACATATGTTCATCAATCCATGGCCTAACAACCTTTCAGTACAATCGTACTGTTTCAACAGTCCCTGCGCTTATCAACAAAGATTCAATGTACAGAGCTGAAGTTGTCACAACTCTCTTGTATGGAAGTGAAGCATGAGTTCTGTACCGAAAACAAGTGCAGCTTCTGGAACGATTCTATCAACGATGCTTCAAGCCATCATAGGCATCAAGTGGCGTGATTATGTGGCAAACATAGAAATCTTTGAGCAAGCCTACGTCCCAAGCATCGAAGCAATTATTCTGACCAAACAGCTCCTCTATGCTGGACACCCGTCACA
The DNA here is from genome assembly GCA_027627225.1 of Congeria kusceri. NCBI lineage: Eukaryota > Metazoa > Mollusca > Bivalvia > Myida > Dreissenidae > Congeria > Congeria kusceri. Next base: position 54,908,978 of record CM051031.1, on the reverse strand, counting down.
AATGAAGGGCACACGAATGTCCAAAGCTGTGTTCTCTGGAGAGATAAGCCACAGCAAACGTGACAGAGGGGCCCCACAAAAGCGCTTCAAGGATCAGCTGAAGCGCGAACTCAGTGCAGCTGGCATTCCAGGGGACAACATGGCAAAAGGCGCCATTTACTCGACATAAGATGGAAAATATGTCACCATGTCCAATATTTTCAGCGAAGTTAAATGGCCATTGAAACAATCCGTACAGAATCTATAATTTATGACATCACGCATAACATAATGGGACTTAATGGTGACTATGACAAATCATTTTGGACAAATCCGTAGTATATCTACGCGTTAATATATTGTCAATATATTGCTCAGGATAATCCATGCACATGCGTATGTATTTGTTTATATTAAGACTGGAAATAACAAATCGTAAAACAAATGGAAGGATTATTATTTTCTCTACATTTTATCAGTCGGCTAGTCATGGTTTCTTGCCTTATCCCCTGCGGACACTATTTTTAATGCATTTTTCAAGTTTTCAGCATATTTATTTTTTTTCACATGAGCGTAACGAATTATACGCACTTGCGTATAGAAGTACGCCCAGTTACGCCCCTATTTGTGGTACTTTTTTTTCTCAACTTAGGTATATTAGAATGGGACAAATTATCGTCAGATAAACTTTGGTATGTTATATTAAATAAAATTAATATTTATTGATTGTTACCCTGTTGCCATACATATTATATTAAGCCATAAATGCATACATATAGAATAACATAAATGCAAATATGAAACCATCTTTTACGCGGTCATGAAATAACGATATTTATGTATACCGCTATCAATAGATTTATTAATGACATCAGATCGAACGTCCGAACGATGAAAACAAAATCCATTCACTTACAATCGAATACGCGATTTACAAAGAATGAACAACAAATGCTTCTTTCGCTCTAGTCCCTTATAATATGTGCGCGCATTCGCATCATGCAAGTTGACACGGACATACATTCAGTAATTAAGGATAGGTTTTAGAAATTAAAAACGCAATTATGATTGGTGTTACTGTAAATAAAACCATTTTTATAGGCCTTTCCCAAAACTAGCTGATCTCCCTTGGAAATTACCTCCCGTTATTGCGAATTCACATCCGCCATATTTGAAACCCGACTTCCGGCGATGTTTTCCTAGCTTGCCATATAAAGTATAATAGATCTAAGGCCAAGCGGCTTTCAAAACTTGTAATGGACATTTTTAAATCCATATGTTTTTGATCAAATATTATTAAAAAAACTCATAGAGGATATATCTGACAAAAATAAATTAGTAGAACTAAATATAGTATCGTTTTAAACTCATTACTAAAGATACATGTCCGTATGACAGGTATCCGGAAAAAAAAGAAGTAGTCTCCTTGTCTTGTCTTAAACGGTTGTTTTCCATACATAAATACCAACACATGTTCTCTCAATTGATACTTAGTGATCTGACTGAAGAGGGGGTTATAAAAATACCAAAGCCACAAACCGCTGGGATCTTATCAAATTGCCCTTAGAACAATACCGCTAATCCGTGCAATTGCGTAATGAATTGATGATAAAAATCTACATGCAGAGACAACTAACATGTCACACTGTCACACTTCGTCTCCATTGTTCGCGTCTCAAATTAAAGTTTATCTCACATTTTAAAATGTTGTTGTCTCCGTTGTTGTTCTTTGCCTATCACCCTATGAAATTTCGCCACCTTATTGAACAGAACAGAACATAATTAAAAGCATTAAACACTTTTACGAATTAATAAATTGGTTCAAATTGAAGAGTGAAAAAATATAGCACAGCATTTAATTTTCAATTCTGAAGAATTGAAAGGTGGTGAACATTTAGGAGCTCATCGTGTTTTGTTTTTCTAAATTACCGTAGCTGCTGCGAGAATAAAATCTTGTTTGTTTACCACGATTCCGACAGAAATGAAGAAATAATCTCAGTTAGAGTTATATACATGAAGGAAAACTAAATACTTGATCAAACAGACTCAACAAGTATACATTATTTATTCTAACGTATATTAGACTCTTCTGTTGGCTTAGTTAATTACTTACTCTGAATTGTGGAAACTTTTTTAAAAATGAATATATTTATGTCTGTTTATGTCTGTTTTATTATAGATACTCACCTATGTACATAATTATCACGACATATCTATTTCCTGGTGACATATAGACCCATTGGGTCGGGTGTCATTTATTTCGTTGATTATATGAAGTTATCATGAACATTGTTTAAACACATGACACAATAATAAACAAATTACTTACTTAATCTCTTTAAAACAACATCTGTTATAGCATTTAATGAGGAGTGACATTATCTTTAGTTATTGTAATATTGTGTTAACAGTAATTAAAAACATGGTTGTTTTGTTACATTATATTTCAAGATTAAAGCGAATCCTGTTCAAGCACCGTAAATATTTAGCACACAACACGAAAAATATCTGCAACCAAAAAAGCTTTTTAAACACATATGTGTATGGAATTCAAATAAGAAGTTGCTGTCAAAAACATCGGAATTACGCTCAAACTTTCTGTGATGATACCTTATTTTCGTAATTTAAGTCGCCAGAAGAATGTTAGCTTAGAGTTACTTAGCAAAATCATTTCACTAAAAACAGCTTTTTATTTATTTTATTTAATAATGCAAATTTGATGAAGGCATATGTTGTTTAGATACTGAAATCACTACTTTTGTGTTTTGTTGCATAATAACCGTTAAACGTACTGTGTACAGTTTGTATGCCAATCTGCAAAGAGTAGACAATATTTTTAAAAATCAAAATAATAATTTAATTAAATTGATAAATAAAGTACATGATGTATAATATATACGAATGTTGATATTTGTAAATTTATTTTTACGACATCAACACAATTTTAAGATTGAAAATCAAGTATATTGCATGTTTTTCGGTAAATATCAATACGCTTATCCCGCCATACAATCAATAAACGTCGCCGAAGTGAACAGGGGACATCACTCGCGATTACGCAAGGGAAGTAGCCTAGTTTTGGGAAAGGCCTATTGAAATATCGTTATTTACGAGTGTAAATGTGATATCTTCAACTGTTATTATTCTATAACATTTCAACTAATTGATTTTAAATTGAACAATTCAAACACAAGTAGCTTAAGTAGATTAGTTGTGGAACCGAATTCCTCCCAGCAAGATGCCGCCGAAAGTCGTTTGATCAATATCCTTGTTGAAACGACTAGGGCGACACATTGTTCTGATCCGTTATCGCCACTCAGTGGGGTAGTGGATTTGTATTTGTGGGTATCCGGACATCAGTTCCAACGGACATTCGTTCCTACGCTATTTTTGACATAGGCGGACAATGGTTCCTACATGATTATAACACCCCGGACACTCGTTCCTAAATTATTTTGATAGCCCGGACATTGGTTCCTACAGTATTTTGACTCTCCGGACAATCATTCTTATTTAAGATTATTGGTACCCCGGACACCGCAGTGGATATGGGGTAGTTATCGGCGATATAAAGTCACCATTTTAGGATAAACACTCAAAAGATCGCTAATAAAGTCTTGCATTTGTTGAAAATAAATAAACACAATTAAATTCATTTGCTATTATCATGAGAGTTACAAATTTGTTAATTATTTGATTGCAATTATATATTTTATTAATTGTTGTTACTTATAGGCGAATTAGCGCACATAACTGACAAGCCAATTCATCGTGAGCCGACAAACGGCCCTTGAATAACTTATTGTTCACACGTAAAGAAGTATGCCATTTATTGTACCTAACTGACAATAATAATGCAACAGATATTTCACAGTCCGGTTGTCGAGTAATCGCCCCGAATTCGGCAAGGGATCTTTTATTACACACATCAGTGTAAGTTGATTTATACAATGATGTAAGACTAGTGGCAATTCAGACTTTAGTACGCTATCCACGAAACAATCTCTCAACAACTTGTAAAATATATCTATATAAGTATAAAAATGATTATGTGACATAAATATTATCAGATAATATTTTCAAGGCTCGATAAATACATACAAATTGCAGTCATAACAATGATTGTTTTCATATTCATTAAGGTTTTGAAACACGTGGTTTAAAAATTTGTCATTCAAATTTATCTAAAAAGGTGAAATTTCTAATGAACGAACGAACGAACGAACAAACAAACACACGAACAAATTAATAAATAATCGACTAAATAAATAAATAATTAAATAAATAAATGATTAAATAAATAAAATAAATAAATAAATAAATGATTAAATAAATAAATGATTGAAAAAATATGTATATATATATGAGTGAGTGAGTGAGCGAGCGAGTGAGTGAGTGAGTGAGTGAGTGAGTGAGTGAGTGAGTGAGTGAGTGAGTGAGTGAGTGAGTGAGTGACTGAGTGAGTGAGTGAGTGAGTGAGTGAGTGAGTGAGTGAGTGAGTGAGTGAGTGAGTGAGTGAGTGAGTGAGTGAGTGAGTGAGTGAGTGAGTGAGTGAGTGAGTGAGTGAGTGAGTGAGTGAGTGAGTGAGTGAGTGAGTGAGTGAGTGAGTGAGTGAGTGAGTGAGTGAGTGAGTGAGTGAGTGAGTGAGTGAGTGAGTGAGTGAGTGAGTGAGTGAGTGAGTGAGTGAGTGAGTGAGTGAGTGAGTGAGTGAGTGAGTGAGTGAGTGAGTGAGTGAGTGAGTGAGTGAGTGAGTGAGTGAGTGAGTGAGTGAGTGAGTGAGTGAGTGAGTGAGTGAGTGAGTGAGTGAGTGAGTGAGTGAATTTATTTATTTATTTATTTATTTATTATTTATTTATTTATTTATTTATTTATTTATTTATTTATTTATTTATTTATTTATTTATTTATTTATTTATTTATTTATTTATTTATTTATTTATTTATTTTTTATTTATTTATTTATAAAAATGTTCCTGTTTAAGTCTCAAATTTTCATTGGCTTCTAGCTTAGGCCCCGCCTTTCCAACTTGTCAAATTAAATCTGTGGTTGTATATTTTGTCTATCTTTACTGCCTTTAAAATTGTACTTTTTTTGTTTAGAATTTTTTTTATCTTTTTTTCGTAACATTGGTTATTGTACAATTAAATTGTTTTCATTGTAACATATTGACAAGTGACAGTACTTTATTTAAAATTTATATGTTCCATGAAAATTAGAATTTTTTCGCAAATTTGGTTTTTGTATAATTAAATTGTATTCATTGTAATATATTGATACGTGACATAACTTTATTTCAAATTTGTATGTATTTAAGACGATGTACATCTAAATAAACTGTCTGTTCTGTTCTGTTCTGTTCTGTAAAAATTAATTCCTAAGCCCCGCCTTCACAATGGTTTGATGACTTCGCCTTTTCATCCAAATTCAACCCCTAGAGCGACTGCGCATGTGTAGAGATTAATCCTAATAACCTAAACTAAGGCTGAATTGCGCAATTCACCCTTAACCACCGCTAGAACGAGTTGAATTTGGATGAAAACATAATAATCTTTTAAAATCGGGTGAATACGGATTTATAGTTAATGAAAACTCGTTTTATTTAACGTCCATTTTTCAAACCTTGTTTACGTCGATTTATTAATTGTTCGAATTTGATCAAATGTTACATTGACAATTCATAGTCAATAATTTGCGAAAAACTATTGAATTATGCTTACTTGACACTGCCAAAGAAACGTTACGTGGCGTATATGAAACCAACTGGAATGATCGAGACTGTGTCGCATTCTGGAAACAGGTCAATGCCAGAAAACGCAAAGTAAGAGTCGCACCAGTGCGGGGTATTAGATTTGACGGAAGCGTGTACAGAGGCCGCAAATCGCTAGCCAAGCAATGGGGGATATACTGAAGACTATACTATCCATCGATATCTCCTGATTTTGAACTTTCAAACCCATAAAAACTGACCCAAATGCGTATGTGTCCGCTGACTCAGTTAAAAGGCTTATAAACACGCTACCAACAGGAAAGGCCGAAAATGGCGACATCATTGTGTAAGAACATTTCAAAACAAATGCAGACATAATGGCGCCCATTTTGTCAAATTTATATACTTACATACTACGACAAGGCTATGTTCCAGCCGAGATGAAGAAGGGGCTGATAATACAAGTGCACAAAGGAGGAAACAAACGTCAGGACGAACTTAAGAACTATCGCGCTATCACTCTATCCTCTTCTGTATTGAAATTAATTGAAGCTGTTGTGCTGGACAGATGCGAAAATGTCATTCTAAAGAGCATCAGTACGCGCCCATGGGTACATAATGACGTCAATTTCGGTACGTGAGTGCTTACACTGTGCTCGAGAAAACTCATCGAAGATCTACATGTGCTTCCTCGATGGGCGTCAGGCCTTTGACAATGTGTGGCACCATGGCCTCTTCTACAAGCTGTTAGAGGTTGATAACACATCATTAATAGCTATCAAAGCACTTTATACGGACACATACAGTAGTGTTAAATACAATGGTCTACAGTCTAGTGAATTCACAGAGCGCCAGGGCTGTCCTCAAGGCCGGAAGTTTTCGCCGATTACGTATTTGGGGTTTATTGATGGACTTATTAGAAAAATTGACGAAAGTGGACTATGTCATTGTATTTACGGGTTTAAGATGAACTCACCTACTGTGGCGGATGATATGCTTATGTTGTCCTTTTCAAAAGCATGTATAAACAATCTCCTGGATATTAAGGAGTAAGCCCCTGCAAGATCGTCACTTCACTCTAGGTCGGAATAAAATCAGTGAGACTGATAACTACAGTCATCTTGGTGTTACCTGAAACTCGCATCTCACTTCCAATGACAGTATACTGTGGAATCACTAATTTTCGCGGTGGTCTAATTGTCGCGCTTTTCGCACCACCCGCCATTGCGCGAATTTACGACCACCGCGAATATTTACCGCTTTCGTAGTGTAGCAACACCTTGGGAGCTTACACGTTCATTCAAATGTGTTCGTCGGTAATCGTTTGTAAATATACGCAGATAGGCCTATATGTTACGATGCGAATGTTTGTAGTGAACGTTTTGAATGTTTTCTTCATCGCCTTCATTCTGATTAATTGATGCATATTCGTTTTCTTTAAATTGTGGGCGTTTTCGTACATTTAAATACGGTCATACACTGCAGATCCGCTATATCGCGATTCTCGGGGTCCATATATATTAAAATATACATGTATACACTATAGCCCATTTTCGTGACCTCAAAACATGAACGTAATTAACTTGCCGTTTGTATTGATGTTAACATCCTTTTTGTGTTATATCCATATGTAAAATATTCAATTTGTATTTTAAAAAATATAGAGATCCAATATTATTCCTTGTAATTAATTTCAAATCGCGTATTATCAATTCGAAATCCGAAACGCATTTCCGAATATTACTGTTCAGGTGATGTAAACACAAATTATATTTTACAATTAACTTGCATGTGTATTTCATGTTAATCCTTTGTTGCGCTAAAAAACGCGCGAAAATAATGCCGACATGTACAACGTCACGTCATCCGCATGGAAAGCGTGGGTGCATTGATTGATAATAAAACACGTTGTAGCGCAGACTATATTGAGATCTTTACTGTTGTATAAAAATTTCTTAACGCATAACAACAAAATCGTTTTTCTATAACACAGTTACGCAAAGGCGTGATTTTGAACACTCGTAATACAATAAGTAATAGGAACATGAAAATGTTACTATTCACAAGTTGATATGTTGAGTAAAAATTTAGCGATGCGGAGCCGAAAAGAGTATTAATTTCAATCGGTCTATAATTAACAACAAGGTGTCAGTTTGACATAACGTGATATATTGTATCTATTGTCTCACCTAAATATGCAACAACTGTTGCCAATTAAGAGCCGAATCCGGTTCTATAATAATTTTTTATTGCAACAAACAAGCGGTCACAATATGACCCTTTTGGCGCTCTGTCTGGTTGGTCGTTTTATTGCATAATTGACACATATTTTGTGTAAAAACCAATTCTCGTTTGTTTGTTGCTTTTTCAAAACCGAATTTGCGCGAATTTAAAATCGCGCGAATAGATCCGAGATCGCAAGTGCGCGAAATTTGTACCCCGCGAATTCAAGTGATTCCACAGTAAACCATGCATGCAACAAGCTCCGTATCTGAACATTTGCAACTTTGGTATCGATGTCTCCTGAAACGTTGAGGACAATATATCTGTCAATCGTTATTCCAAAGGCCTTGTATGGATGCAAGTTGTGGAACTCATATTCCGCTGGCGACAAGCTGAAGCTGGAGAGAGCACATCACTTCTGCATTAAGCACATACTTCAACTTCCAGGACACACAAACATAAGGTTTGCTCTCACGTGATTAAACGTGACTCCAGTTGACGTTATTATTGACTATAAAAAAACAACAACATTGTTTTGGCCAAATATGCCGTCTGAGAGATGGGTACATAGCTTAGCAGATCTTTAACTATCGTCTCGTTCGTTATTCAAACGGAGATATGCAAACAACTGGTTTTATTCCGGACTATTACAGACTATTAAAAAGTATGGTTTGATGCTGCATTGGGGCGATTATTTGCAAAACGGTACATTTCTGTCAATAACTTCATGGAAATACAAATTGAAGGTAGCCATCACTCAACCGTCGATGGCCAACATGTTGGAAGAACTAACACTCGATCATCTATGGCTATCATTACGCATACATATTTGTATGCTTAATGATAATTATGAATACAACTAATCTTTCATATAGAATTTTGTATGAAATACCCTGTACAACTTTGCGTGTTTCATATTATATGCTGTTTTCGATGGCTTATATTTTCCTCTGTATATATGTTTTTCTCTCCAGTATTGGGGGAATAAAAGATATCTATCTACATTTTTGTTTTATTAAAACAATGTTATTTTGATTTTGGAGTCTCTTTTAATTAAATTATTTTGAAGGTTAATACAAAGCAATTAAATATAAAGGTCAATTTGTCTGCCTTGATTTTGTTTAAGTAGAAGACACCATTTGTATACATGTAGAAAAACAACATAGAGGATGTTAAGAGGAACTGCAGAGTACAAGGACCATAACTCTTTCGTAAATATTTTTGGAATTATTGTGCGGTGCAAAACTTGAAAAGTAGTGAATGGTTTCAAATGATACTTTATATACTGATAGAGGCCTTTCATAGGGAGTGCAGAGTACATGGACCATAACTCTTTCTACCTTCAAAACATATCTTCGGGGACATTTGTCACTTACATTGACAACGCTTGTTCTGTGAGTTATTGCATTGTGATTATAAATATGACATGTTCCTAGGAAATTTTCGTTTCCGAACGAGATCTCAGGAAATAATAACTCATATTGAATTCAACATGCCTACCAAGTGGACATGCGCAAATTTCAGGCCATTACCGTCCGATGATTTTTAAGGGAGTCTTTGCCCTTTATTATATAAAATAATACATTTTAATAGAATATGTTCGTTTCCTTATGAGATCGCAGGAACTAACAACCGTAATTCAATGAAATTTAATATGCAGCATCCCCATCAAGAAGACATGCGCATCTGTCAGGTTGTTCCAGTCTGATTATTATTAGGGAGCAATTTCCCTTAGATAATAAATTGGCCCTTTTCCTTGACCGGACTATAACTTGGCCACAAACTTTGACAATCTTCGTTGCTGGATTTTGATACCATTTGCTGGATTTGAAATAAGTGCACAGTAATGTTCCTTCAGTGAGCTTCTACTAAGCTCCCTAAAATAATTATTTTGATTCGTTAAAATTATTGCCGCCATGTGGTGGGAAACTTTGCATTTATATGGTTAGATTGGCTCCTTTGACAACCTTCTTGTCAGAAATCACTCACCTGATTTCAAATAATTTCATAGAAATGTTCCGTCGGTGACCCTCTACCAAATTCCTTACAATAATTTTGATTTGTAAAAAAATGCCGTTAAGGATGGGGAAGTTAGCCTGTGTATGGCCATGTAGGCAACATTTACAATCTTCTTGTCAGAAACCATTTACCGGATTTCGAAATAATTTAACAGTAATGTTCCGTAGGTGTTTCACTACCAAATTCCTTCAAATTGATTTGATTCGTTAAAAACAACATGGCCGCCAGGGGGTGGCAAAGTTTGCCCTTATATGCCCATGTTGGCAACCGTGAAAATTTTCTTGTCAGAAACCACTTGCTTGATTTCGAAATAATTTCTCAGGAATGTTCATTGTGTAACCCTCTACCAAATGCCTTCAAATAATATTGATTCGTTAAAAAGCGTGGCCGCCAGGGGATGGGGAAGTTTGCACGTGTATGGTTATATATGCAACTTGATTATCTGTTAATCAGTAACCACTTGCTGCATTTTGAAATAATTTCACAGAAATGTTCATTGTGTGTCCCTCTATTAAATTATATGTCCTGATGAGTACTGGAAAATCGGTACTCGAGTAAGTACGAGTACAAGTACGAGTACAAATAGCACATCCCCGATATGAGACATGCATTTGTTTTTGCGTATACGCAGTCGAAGGAATTATGATTCCGCCGCTTAAATTTCGTTAAAGGCCCCGAAGATGCAACATTTGTATTTCGTGTCTCCACGTTTTACCACAGTGCACAATCTGTCCCATCGTCGCACCGTCGCATTGTCATATCGTCGTATCGTCGCCATCGGTTTTCTTGTTGACAGGATAAATTTCCTTATTCTGACACAGCTATCAGTTTCATGAAATAGTTGTAACCCGGCATGACAATAAAACGTGTGGCATTTACAGTCCAATATAAAATATAAGGTCGTTTTTATAATATACTTAACGGAAAAAAAGTTAGTTTTAATATCGAAGTTTTATCCGTCAGACGCTGTGTGAAAAAAACTACGTTGCAAGAACCTCGTGCATTTTGTCCAGGTCGACGATGCGATAATTTAGTTTTCATTTTGTGGAAAGTTGGAACTTTGATAAAACGTCGAGACGCGAAAGAACAGGGACTAGTACATACACCGTCACTGGTAACAGTTGGTGTATTAATGGAAAATAAACAGACCCTACATATTTTTTTTATATAAAAAGATCACTGTAGAACTATATGAACAATATGTATTAATATTTAACCTGGTTTCTTCCGTGTGTCGAACAAAAGTCCTTTAATGCTCTGAGCGCTTTGATTAACGATGGGCACTGTATACTTTTTAGAAAGTAAGAGTTTTCTTAAATGCACATGTTTATTATAACCATTGGGGATTTTAAATTTAACAATAGTCCACTTTTCACACATTTACACACATATCCACCATTGATATATTTGTACATAAAAACAGCAAAAATGTATTACATGTTTAATCAAAAAAGAACATCGCACATTTTTTTTACAATCCATTACTTACTTAAATTATTACTTTAGTGTACTTATCATAATTTTAGTAACAGGAATATATTAAATATTTGAAAAAAAGTAAAAACACATAGCCGTTCATTCCAAAAACATTGCAGCACTATAATTCGACCACAAACAAACCAGCAAAACATCTATAGATTATTTAAAAACCACAAATTCAATATATACTTCATCGATTCGGTGATTCAATGTGAGGTTTTAAATACTCATTCTGATTAATGATGTATTGCTGAACATGTATGAGTGCATAAAGGTACATGTATTGTAACGTTATTTACGAGCACTCGAGTGTTTTTAAAGTTTACTCTGCGAGCAGTTTCAGGTCCACACGCACTTCTCCACCTACAATCTTTCTGCCTGTGACTTCAAACTTTGCTCCTGCCGGGTATGTCCTTTCGGTTTCCATGAACTCTGAGTGCGCCTCGATGTTGCGTGGTTGCCACAAGCACGGCGACGGCGTGGCGTTGTCAATCGTGAAAAGAATCGTAGTGTCGCCTTGGGGTCCTTGTGTAGAGAATGCATGCGTGTGCTCATGTTTCTTAGCTGAGGAAACTACAGACTGCCAAACAAATTTGGTCCCCGTTGTGTACTTATCTGCATCATGTTTTGTGATCTTCAATTTCCTGTATGTTATTTCTGTTTCTTGGTCAGATTATCCCAATACAGCAAGAGCATTTGGTACATGACGCAGTAAGGCCCCATAGCCAGGTCGTCTCCACTGGGACAATAGTTTTGCTCCCTTTGCCTTCTGAATGCCATGTTCAAGTACGAGTAGATGGAGTTGTCCTCATTATTGTATGATCGGATTACCTGCCCGAAGAAGGAAACTCTGTCCTTACATTCAATAATATGGCTCGCCTTTTCGGGTGATACGGCGTACACCGAGTCGACAACCACTTACTGAACGTTCTCCCATCTGCTTTCATCCTGGCGAAGTTTTTTGAAAATGTCGTCAAGCAGGGTTAAAACGCTGGCTTATAAGCAGCCAAGGTGACGGATAACAAACATAATCCTTTGTTATAACAGTAGCCATCATACGGCTGAAATGTCGGGATCATCTGCTGAAGTAAACTGTTCAAGTAGTTTGATAAAATACTGATCATTACTGGATATTTGTATGCTTTGGCAATCTCCTCGGCATTCTTTCTGCCTGTTTCCCCGCATTCCGACAAACACTTCTTAGCCTTTGTTTGCGAATCACAGGCCTCGAATTTCAACAGTCGTTGTAGAATACCGCTTGGTGAAGCACGCTCCACCGTCGGCTCTGTGGAATAATATTTATCTGATAGCCCTTTCTGGGACTGGACTGCGTTCCTAGAATATCCCACACCTGTTTCCATTGGCAATTTTTGGCAGCATAGACTAGTGTTTCGATTTCTTTTTCCTCATTGTCAACTTCGTTTCCACGTTTGCTAAAAAAATACGATAATCGTTTAAAATTGATATGGTTAGTATTAGTCAAAAAGTAAGTTTACTTTATACAAATATACATGATTATTTGTAATATCGTTCCAGTATACCGCTTGGTGAAGCACGCTCCACCGTCGGCTCTGTGGAATAATATTTATCTGATAGCCCTTTCTGGGGCTGGATGGCGTTCCTAGAATATCCCACACCTGTTTCCATTGGCAATTTTTGGCAGCATAGACTAGTGTTTCGATTTCTTTTTCCTCATTGTCAACTTCGTTTCCACGTTTCCTAAAAGAATACGATAATCGTTTAAAATTGATATGGTTAGTATTAGTCAAAAAGTAAGTTTACTTTATACAAATATACATGATTATTTGTAATATTAAACGATATTTACCTTCCACTAACTTCTGATGGCATTCTGCAAAGGAATCTACAACAGATTGCAATAGTTTGTATCTGTATTTCCGCAGTTAAAATGGTTATCTGTGCACCATTTATATAGGTAAAATGCCTCCTATATTTAGATGTTACAAGGATAGCTTGAACTATTTGCCCAAAACGATAAGCGTTCGGGAAACCACTTAATTGAGGACGATAACGATAGCAAACCAGTTATAAATATCAGTGATAGGGATCCCCGAAATTGTGTGTTATAGTATTTTGACAACCGCAATATCTCCAACATTTGTCAGCGTTACATACAACGTGATAGACATGGATGATAATGTAATTGTAGCAGAGAAACTGAAGAAGAAATAAGCGGCTGCCGTGGTTCTTGCAGCTGTTGGCGATGCCCTGTGATAATACAACGGTCGTTATGAGTTTCTACGATCTGAAGTACAGATACGCAAGGAGCTTGAGAAAATTGGTGGGCTTGATAAGCTGGAAGTCTATAATCCTAAATGAGTCGTAAGCGACGATACCGTCATGCATATCGCAACAGGAAGAGCATTAGTCCAGCATGGCCATGGAACATACTTTGACGATCTGTTTAAAACTTTAGCCTGTGAATATAAGCATGTATGACTGATATGAATGGACGAAAACCAGGTCTTACATGTGCAGAATCGTGCAAGATCCTTGATCGTTGGAAACCTAAGGGATGTCGTATATCATTTAATTCCCGTGGGATGCGGCGCGGCGATGATAGCAATGTGTACTTGACTGCGCTATCCAAATCCGGATCAATTAAATGAACTAATAAAGGTCAGTACAGAGGCCGGATGAATGACACACCACCATCCAACGGGCTATGTAGGATCGCTTGCCTCTGCTTTGTTCATGTCGTATGCCATTCAGGAAAAGCCGGTTCGCGAATAGGCAACTTCTCTAATAAACGTTGTGGATAGAGCCCGCGAATACATTACAGAGGTGAACGCATATACCGATGAAAACCTTAAACATTTGACGTATTTCACATCAAGATGGTCGGAATATATATACTGAGAAACATCGCCGATGGAAACAGCGAAACTGTGTTTCCTGAAAACTACGAAACAAACGTCAACAAAAGAGACCAATTCTACACATATATCAGTTATGATGATTGGGGTGTAGCAGCGGTTACGAGGCTCCTCTGATCGCATACGACGCACTTCTAGCATGCAATGGAGACTTGGTAACGCTGTGTGAATGGGCAATATTTCACGGTGGCGACAGTGATAGCACAAGAATCATTGCAGGCAGTGTTTTTGGTGCCATGTACGGGTTCAATGGTGTTCCAGATGGAAATCATTGCCGTGTTGAAAAACGGACAAAACTAGTCGAGAAAGGCAAAAGTCTCTACTATTTGAGCCTTCGTAAAAACCCAATTGTCCATGGCAAAGACGAAGCTGTTAAAGTTCGCACCGACGTCGATAAAAGAATCCAGGCATCTACACCTGATGGTGACCCGGATCATCATGACGTCGCTATGGAAATATATGGTGAGCATATAAGTGATTCCGGGCAGGGCAACGAAGGGTCTACAACTGAAATTGGAAAACCCCAAAACGACATCACTGAAACACGAGATGACACATTTCAGAATGGCTCGAAAGATTCTAGAACCCTGTCTGGTATCGGCGAAGGCGTAGGAAAGGAATCCGAGAAAATAGTTCAGTATTCAATCAATGTCGCAGGTGTGGCAAATTGCAATCATACAAAAGGCATTTCATCTTACAAAGTCTCGGAGTCCATGCACGACAACGACGCTACAACTGTAAGCGATTCCAGGCAAGGCTACGATGGGTCTACAACTGAAGTTTGAGAATCCAATGACGGCATCACTGATACACGAGTTGAAACAAATCAGATTGATTCGAAATATTCTAGTAACGACACTGGAATCTACGAAGATGTAGAAACGGGATCCGACAAAATAGTTCAGGATTCAATCAGTGTCGCAGGTGTGGTAAATTGCACTGATGCAGAAGGTATATAATCGGGGAAAGTCTCGGAGGCCAGCCTAAACAACAAATATACTACAGTTAATGCTGCTACCTTTCATGGTGCTGATGAGAACTTCAATGATGACGATCATACTGCCATTAACGCTGGACCGATGGAGGCCGCGTACGAAAGAATGGAAACTGACGTATAACATTCTGCTTAAGAAACTCAATGTTACAAACAGACTTTATATTATATATTTTGTGTAAACAATAAACAGAAATAATGAAATCAGTAACCCTCCTTACTCTGTTCGCTAAGTGTGAAAATACGTTGCATGAGTTCTGCAATTTGAAATTGTGTTTCATTTTTAATTTATTGGTATTTGAATGATAAACAACTGTTATTATGTGTTTTAATGTGTTTTTAATGGATTTATATAATATGTTTTAAACGGGCCTCATAGAAAACCTTAATGAAAATAAAGGTTTTTATAAAGGTTCAAAATTTGCAAAATAAAGGCTTTTTAGGGAGATTTCGGTAAAAATGAAGAGCAAATAATAGCTAATTTTGACATTCTCAACTGATGGATATTTAGGAAATGACACTAAATTCAACATGCATACCAGTATTATACTGACAAAAGACTATTTTCTACTTGTTTTTAAAAAGCCCCTTATTATTTTTTAAATATAAATTAAATGTAGTTCAACTGTAAATAAGCAATAATGACAGCAAAATACAGTCACAATCCATATAGAAAAGTATATCTTGATGAAAAGATCAAGAACACAGAGCAAGGCATTTTGTCCTTTTTGGATGCTCTGTATTCTATTTGTAGCAAAGTATATAACACTTGAAGGAATTTCAGTTCTTATTCTTGCAAATAATGATTTTACTGAATCTGATGGATGTAATGCGTGGGGTCAAATGATGGCTATGGAATGACAGAAAATTTTAATAACACAAAATTGCAAGGTGGTGTATGCTCCATAATATTCACTCTGGCAAGTTTTGGGAATTAAATAAAAACACTCATTGCAAGGCCAAATCAATAACCAAAACTGCGTTTGAGCATGAAACAAAAAATTAGATATACCATACAAATGTAAAGCTCTTAACTTTAATAAATCACGTAGTAAGAACATAATTGTAAAAGATCATCTTATCTCTGTATTTTAGCTTCTCTCGATTTTCCATTGAATTTCATTCAGTAGTTCCAGAGAAAAAGTCGTGACACAAATAATACAGTTTGAGGTTCTTGAAAACAGTAACAATGAGTAATGCAATGTAGCTGGCATGCACACTTAAACAGTAGTCACAAGCAAGTAAAATACATACCTAAAATATCAACCAGAAAGAATGATCAATGTGATGGCTTATACAACTTTTAATGGCAGTGCTATGATTTTGTTATTACTGGGATATGTATACTGCACATGAAGATTAAATAATTATTCTTACAAGTTAAAAATAGTAATGAAAATATAATATTTTGCTGGGCATCACTAAATACATGTACAAGCCATACAACCAACATGAGACATTCTACTAACATTAAATTACCATTTCAATCATTTTATTGTTTCTAATTGTTAATAGTTTTGATATAATTCATACAAACAAGCTTTTAAACATCAAGTATCTTCATTATCTTGTTTGAAAACAATAACATTCCATATTTCGGTGTTGACCCACCCAGAGCAGGAGCAGTGGAAACCAATAGAAGCAGGTTCAAGCAACCAGCTACAACGTATTTTGTTCTGGACATTTGGGAAGTCTTTATTTGATTAATTCTAGGGTCTTCCATTTCCAATAATTTGGTATGAAATGATAACTGGTACGTTACACATAATGTTTAGTATTACCATTAATATACAGGGTAGTTGCAGACATATTACTGTTGATAAATATTTTAGGGTTATTGCTATATCCACAACGTTTTTACTTGTAGTCTTGTAAAATTTAAGCTGCACACAAAAATTTGAAATGTTTGTAAGAACATTTGCATTCGTCTTGTATGTGTCTGTATTAATATTTATTACTACAAAAAGATGCAACAAACTGATTTAAAAAATATAAAGGTTTTATGAGCAAATAATAGGTTTTTACAGGTTTTCCAGGAAAAATTAAAGGTTTTAAAAGATTTTCCCAAAAATAAAGGTTTATAAAGGTTTTAAAGGTTTCACTAGGAGGCTTGCTTAAATAATATGTAAGCGCATACTGTATGAGATATTCTTTATATACTAATACTAAACGATTTAATAACCTTTAATAATAAATTAAAATCATACCTTTATTGCAGCTCTTAACTAAATAAACTGCATTTTTTTCATAATTGAATCTTGTCATGATTAAAATTTGTTTTCATAATTGAAGCTTTATGTCTGCCACTTTTATAATGTTTCAATGCAATATAGATATGTTAGTGTGCTGCTTTACAGTGTGTTTATGAATAATAACATGTATGTAAGTTCTTGGGTGTATTATTATAGAATTGTTTGTTTTTATGCCCCCACTTTAGAGGGGGGCATATAGATTTGCCTTCGTCCGTCCGTACGTCCGTCCCGTTCGTCCGTCCGTCAGTCCGTCGGATTTTTGTGTCGCGCGTAACAAAAAAAGTATAACTGCTAGAGTGATGAAACTTATTAGCATATATATTGGTCCTCGTGGTCTACCTGGACTGCCTTGTCCGCCACCTCGACTGCAACCTGGACCACAGTGGTGGTGCGCGCCAGGGCGGGTGGTAAGCCCAACGGTTGTGGGGTACGTCTAACATAAGACCTTGGCGTGTTTAGAACCTCATCCAGTAACGGCGTACCAGGTAACAATGGAATGTACCTTGGCGTTGCCTGTGTATGGATGGGTGACAGCACTGTTGCAGAAAGCTGGTGACTGTTGGGTGGTGTCGCATACCGGGTGATATTCGGTACCTCAGGCATGCTCTGCATGTTGAACCCCGATGCCTCGGGACGGTACGGCTCCACCGCGTAGAGGGTTGGGCTATACACCGCCGCGGGCCGGGATAAACTTGAAGTGACTGCAACCGGTGTGATCTCAGCCAGCCAGACTGGCAGTGATCCCGGTTCTTTCTGCTCGGACCTGACTTCCGTGGTAGAACATAGCTGCTGCATATCAGCCTCTGTAACGAATCGCGGGGCTGGAGCCTTCACCAGCAGCTCGTAATAATTCACCAGCGGCCCGAGTTTGGCGACAGCCTGCTGGTGTCGACCGTAATTAGTGAGGTGCTCGTGGACCTTTAGACTGTCCTGACTGCGAAACTTGCACAGTTTGCAGTAGAACGGCACGTTTTCCAAGGGCACATGGTCCCTCAGCACATGCTCTGAGAGCCGACCCTTGCAATCGATGGTTCCGCACCACATGCACCTATACAACAATCCACCATTGGCTGCTTTCATCATCTGGAAAAGAGTTATGTTTAATAATATCTGTAACTAACTTATTTATCTCACTTGAAATTTAATGTCAGATGATGACTCGCAGTGTCTCAATTACAGAGTTAATATATAGCACAACTCCAGTGTTCGAAGACCACAAACTGGAAAAACATCGAAACAGGCAAACGCTCAAAACTGGATTTACAAAACAAATTATTGTTAACATTGTCAAATGTTTAATGTTTCAATCACACAGTCAATGTCAATTCGCTATTTGTGTAATTTCAGTTTGACAGAAGCGAACCACTTAGGAGGGTTTTTTCCCTTATACAATTTAAGTTTGTCATGATGCGCTAATTTTCTGCGTCCGTCTCTGTCGAGCTGTAGAACAAAGTTAAGTGCAGATCTCTTCTCTTTAATTAACATTGGACCCTCATACGTTTGCTCTAGCTTTGGGCAGGACCCTACTTTGCGACCCTCATTAAGGCACCACACGGGGTCACCTACATTGTATTCTTGAAGTGTAGATTTCTGGTCGTACATTTCTTTACTGCGATTTGCTCTTTGTTTAAGGTGGTTCCTTGCAATTTGATGGGCACGGAGTAGACGTTCTCTTAGTTGCCCAATGTAACCGGCCGGTTGTTTAGCGTTGCAATCGGAGGGAGGACCAGCGTAAACCAGATCAGCAGGAAGCCGGACTTCGCGACCAGTGACCATCATGTTTGGGGAGAACCCAGTCGACTCGTGTGGCGTAGCTCTATATGCCCCAGCGATACTGCCCACGTGTTGGTCCCAACTGGACTGCTCACCCACTAGGTAGGACTTTGATTTTGATCAGCGAGCGATTGAAGCGCTCAACTTGACCGTTGCGCTTTGGATTCCGTGCGCTGGTTCTCGACTTCTTTACTTGAAGGATATTACATAATTCTTTGAAAAGGTTGCTTTCAAAAGCCGCATCTTGGTCGCTATGTATGGCAAGAGGAGTGCCCCATCGTGCAATAAAATTTTCGACGATAGCATTTGCACACGTTTCTGCGGTTTGATCAGCTACTGGGGTGACTTCAACGTATTTCGTGAAATGATCATTCATGACTAGGATGAACCGGTGGCCTTGAGACGTTATGGGCAAGTGCCCCATAAAGTCTATGGAGAGTAGATCCCAAGGAGCTCCTGCCTTCAGGTGACCCATTGGAGCGCGTGGAGTTAGTTGTGGTTTCTTGTTCGCTTCGCAGACGTCACATTGCTGGACGAAAAACTTTACATTTGTTTTCAGGTCATACCAGCAATGTGTCTTCGTAATATTCGCCTTTGTGCGTTTGACCCCCTGGGGACCAGCAACGATCGTGTCGTGCATCTGGCTGATCAGGCTGTTTCTCAGTTGCTTGGGCACTACCAGTCGTTTGCTGAACGCCCTATTCTCTGGACTCTTTAAGTACAATATGTCATCTTCGAGGCGGAAGTGTTCCCACATTAACACGTAGTGTAGTGATTCTGGACTCCAGTCGGCTACGGCGTCTCTGCATGGCTTTTGCCCGTGTTGAAGCAAGGACTTCACTGGACCAATGCTGGGGTCTTCGTTCTGTAGTTTAGCCATTTCTTGAGGAGAGTACGTTCCCATCCACGCTCTGGCTCTTGTCACAACACGCGAGTTATTTTCTGTAACGTCATGGTCTTTGCGCTCTTCCGGTGCCGCGCCAGCTACCTTTTCTTCGGAAGCTGGGGAGCTCCATCTTGCTAACATGGTTTCGGCTCTCCGCTGACACTTGCAACAAGGACCGCATTTGAGGGGCTCGCTCATGTCTACCTGGTCACAGACACAATCTCTAGGACTTTCGCAACGCGAAAGCGCGTCACAATGTGCCTGTTTTGTACCTGGACGGTACTCTATGCTGAAATCAAAAGGAGATAAAATTTCTACCCAACGGTCCGTCAGGTGTTCAGGTAACGCTTTCTCTGATGTCGCAGGTATGTCGTTAGTATGATACAACTCTGTCGTTTCCTGTCCGGTCTTTACTCTGCGAACGGCTCCATGGTCACCTTGGACAGAACACTAACGATACGCTCCACCCTTTGCGCCTTGCCTATTTTAGTGTCCTGTCTAAGAGTTACTTCAGTGGAGAAAGGGTTTAATATCATAATACTGCATGTTGGTGCACGGTTAACATCAACCAACGTGGATGCCATTCGAAGTGGGTATATGTCTTCGAACTGGTCAATGGGTTCAACTAGAAAGTCAGCTGTGACTAATTCATCATCTTCGGTGAAACGCTCTACAAAAACACTCACCAACGCCTCAGTCAGGCCTGGAAGTGTCATGTCGCTCGCTACCGTAACACGTCTAGCCTTGTTAGCCTTGCCCACCTGGAATCTTGTTGCTGCTCAACATTATATCTGCTGGCTCGCCATGACTACCCTTCAGAATGTCGTACCCCAGCAGAGCTTCATCCTCTATCTCTGCGACAATGACATTCTCCGATAGCCCGAGAGGGCCAAATTCTAGGTCCAACCTAGCTTGACCTGCATCTTTAATTGGTGCACCACCAGCACCAACTAAACGAGTCGACCGGTCTAATTGTGGACGGGACTTGAATGGAACTGGTTAAACGCTCTAGTAGAGATGACTGTACGTAAAGCCCCGGTATCCGCAGTGAATGTCACCGGATGACCATTCACCCTACCGTGCACGTACATTCGTTTGGCCAACTGTCTTGGCTTCTGGACCCTATTACTAGTAACCGCTTTCTCTATCTGGCTCTTGACGGGTTGCTCTTCATTATGACTTCCATGGCCTTCTCCGCTCTCTAACAGGACCTCCCTTTGGCCGCAAGGGCTGGTCCCTGTCCGTTTAAAGGTTCGGCATTCCCTCGCGACTGGAATCTTCAATGATATGCTTTGGAGAGGCTCGGTCAGCGACTGGGCACTCGCTGGCATAATGACCTTTCTCGTGACATTTGAAGCACTCAACCTCTGCCTTCGCCCTTGGTTTAACGTCCGGTCTCCTGGCCTCTTAGGCCTCTAGCCTCTTCAGGATTTGATGCATGAGAGACTCCCGTCTTTCACCCGCTGCCTCGGTTGGACTCTGTTGCTTCCTTTTAGATGCTCTGTAAGAAGCGGGATATGCCCTGGAAGTGGGGCTCCGATCTCGCTGTTCGGGACTCGTATGCTCTGTTGTTCTTCTAGTTGGTCGCCGCTGCTTCCAATCACCTTTATGGGTGCCTCTTGTTATCGGCAGAAAGACACTGCATAGAAGACAGCACATCAATGTTGGTTGGCTCCTTGTTAAACTCAACTTCGAAGCGGGCATCCTGATCTAGGAGGCCATCTAAGAATTGGCGTACCAGGTCCTCGTCTCGTGTACGTCTATCCCGATGTGGGTGCCCCTTATCATACAGCATCTTCAGATTTTCAGCATATTCTTCTACTGACTCGCCATGTTGCTGCACCCGATGGCTGAATCTGGATGCAAACGAACGTGCAGACTCGATTACTCTGTACCGTCCCCCTATCTCAGCTACTAGGGCTTGGTAGTTGTTTACTACCGCTGCTTGAAGCTGCGGGAAAACAAACTCAGCTGCTTGTCCCTCCATGTTTTGCAGCAAATGGTCATGCCTTCGCTCGTCGCCCCAACCCATGCGGTCTGCAATGGTGTCGAACCTTGCGATCCAAACTTGCCAGTTCTCTTTTCCGGTGAAAGGCGGTACCTTGATCCTCTCATGGTGTGGCGTCGCGTAGCCATGCGAAACTCGAGGACCATACTGGTTGAACAGAGGCGGTGCGCTACCTGACCACCGTTGACGACCGTCTCCATCGGCGTGGAAGCTGGGAGCCTCAGGTCTAAGGGCCGACGTGTTGACGTTCCCAGGAGCGGAAGCAATCGGAAATGGAGGAGCTTGTAGCGATGACCTGGTACCGTTATTACCACTCGCTGACCGATGGTAGGTATTAGCTTCCGTGTGTGAAGTAGCTGCCATATGAACATCTTTCACTGATTTAACTTCAGTGGCAAGATCTCGTATACACGCTTGCAGCGTATCCACAGTCTTCCAAAGTCCACGAGGTGACCTGCGGAGGGGCCTTTGTCGGCGTTTCCCGGCTGACATGTGCGGATAATCTGTATCAGAGGCTTCTGAAACTGTTTTCTGTTCAGCATCCGTGTAGTCTGGGCTTGACTGTACCGCCGTATTGAAAGGGCCTTCCTCAGTGTTAGGGAGGTTAAACTGTACTTCTGAGTCGCTGGTAGCCATAATTTGATACCTCAAGAAATGTCCAAAAATAATTGGAAATTAAATCTTTGGTTGAAAATAAAGTTATTGTACTTCTATATTGTTATGTTTTTGTTTTTTTTATTTGTTACTGACTACGATTTTAACAAATTCACTTTTCACACTAACTTTAGCACATAATAATGAAAAGTCGTTTATTTTATCACAAAAAGACTTAAGTTCGTTTCACTGGATCCACAGAATTGTCATGGATCCCACCGCTGCCACCATAGAATGTTGCGTTCCGAGCTATAATTCCAGCTGCTGTTATACTACTAGTTTGGTGGAGTGTAACCTCCAATAATAAACAGACGCTTTTCCAATGATCGTAGATTTATTCAAATACAACGTTCAATAAATTCCAAATTGAATCATGAAACAAATTGTCAACCTTCGAAGTCGTACTGGTTCTAATAATATTCTAATAATAATGGCACAAATGCGTCGAAACAAGTTTAAAATGCAATGTCGTAAACTTCATAATAAGTTAAGTTGTTAAATAAACACATTGCGAGTCACCTTATAAAGTATTATTCTTTCTTAAACACAATAAATACTTCTTATAATTAATGTTATTCTATACTGTATACGTTAAGTTTTGTTACTTTACGACAAACGAAGAAGTCGCTCTTAAGATGACAATGTTGCAGACTGATTCTGACCAAAAAATCGGCCCTTTATATACTAAGAGCTTTCGGAACGACCAAAACCACGGTCGAACGAACGCTCACGACCATCAATACGTCTCGGGTCGACCCAAAGCTTTGTCGACCAAACGCGCACGACCACAGATATTGGTCGGTCGACCATGAATTTGGTACGATATTCTACAGTTCCTAGGCAACACAGGAAGCAATATGGCGGACAATGAAAAATAAAGCCTGACAATAACAGGAGCTTGGGGATATGGATACTCGAAATGGATATATATGAAAATAAATGCTGTTATAAACAGCGTTTTTCCTCTATATAAAGTCGGTACCGGTAAACGGTACCCTTCCCAACTGATTTTCTGACCATTTTTCCCAATTTGAAGTTAAAAAATAACCAGATATAAAAAAAAATCCAAAAAGACCCTGAAAAGATTGACGATGTTCCTGTATTTTACTTTTGTTTCACCCAAGCGTTAACCTCCGCGTACACCTCAATTCAGTTACTGTTAACCGCTAGGGGAAGTAACCGCTGCAAGGTTACTGTATCGTTTGGTTACTGTTATCGGTCATTGTGTCCACCAGGTGTCGCTTCTCGCAACTAACCTGTGTGATTTCGCACTGTGCATGATGGGCAAGCACTATATTCATATTGCGCCAACTGAAGCATGAGACGCTTCTCTTAAACATTAGCAAAATCGTCATAGAGTCTTGTAGGACGTAACTTGGTGCAAGTGCTCAATCTGTGCATCATTTAATTCAATTTCACAATATACAATCCGCCTTTGTTTTCAATAATAAAGAAAGTTTTTTTGGTTCATTTGTAAATAATGTTCGAAAGTGAAAGTAGAAACTGCATGACAACGCAAGTAAAACGCATGTTATTGCACAAACTGTTATAAACACAATGCTTTGAGTGTTTAAAGTTAATAATTATGACATAGTTATAATGGTTAAACATGGTTTTAGTAAGAATATACGGAAATTGTGCTTGTTTGGAATTTTTTTTTTCATTCTTCCACGGACTATATCTTTGCGTATGTACCATTTAGCCAAATATGGATAGTAATCAGTTCCTAGTAGAGAGGTTAGACGAAAGCAGTGACGTCACACTCTATGTATAGAATGGTTGCCGGTCATATACATTGTGTGCGAGAATGGGAACGAGCTGAACTGCAACCCATTTTCGCGAGTGCCATTGATGAGACATGGCAATTCATAACACTATATACTACCAAAAAACATTAAGGGATGCGATCCTTTATCTAGCTATGGCTTTTATGGCAAAGCATAAAGTATAGATCCACAACCGACATTGACGGCAGAAGATACTAGTAATTTTGTTTATGTTCCGTCAACCATTGACACAGACATTGTCAGTGTCGAGTCCGAGAGCAAACTTGTGTCTCTGGGACAAGTTGTGCAAGTTGATATCCACCAGCACGGCATTTAAAATCATAGTCTGACTTGAATGAAAGTAAAAGAATAAATGGAACAAGTTGTTTTAGGGTTTACTTATTGTAATTTACTGTTTTTACATCCTTTTTGATAGTTTTTAAAGAAAGTGGTAAAATTCTCAATTTGGCTGAAAACGACGCTAATTTTCCCAATTAGACCGGTACCGGTACCATTCCCAAAGTGGTGAGGAAAACCGCTGTTATAAATTACACAAGGGCTAAAATAAGTCCAGTTGTAAATTGTTTCAGTAACAATCAACAAATGCAAGAAGACAAGGTAAGTTTTTAAATAAAATCACTACACCTGGTACCGGATTGTATCAGTATTACTGCTAGAGTGATGCCACTTTACAAACATATTATTCAGCATGTGATGTTGTGCACCTGGGTATTTTGGTGCATTTTTTCCTACATCAGCTGAGTTTTGAGACAACCAGCGGAATGTGGGGGCATTTGTGTCATACGGACATATGGTTAGTTGGTTATGTTATATGTCAACCTCATGTTATTTTGATTATTAGTGTCTTAATTGTTTCGTCGATATTTATGTTAATTATATCTGTTTGAAGACCTTGTAGTAAATAAAAAATGTATCATTTAAGTTCCGTGTTCTTTAAATTTTGTTTGATGTATTTCATTACAAGTTATTCTTCGTTAAATAAAGATGTTATTATTATCTTTATTATTATTATTGTTATTATTATTATTATTATTATTATTATTACATGTCATATAGTTAATGAAAAAGCGACATAAATTAATGTTATCAATAGTACTTTCGCTTTCAACTTCATTAGCTTTCTTTATGACAATATGTGTATGTATGGTCAAACAAACACATGATTAAAGTTTTGCTACATCATCTACGCGTATGTGAGCATTTTTTCATAATCTGTTTCAAATACTGAAGTGTATTGTGTGAATACGAACACGTTGTGTTTAATACTGGTATATACAAGCTTAAATTTATGAAGTATGCCCCTTGTAAATATTTAATTTATGTCGCAAGTGTATGATCATTTTTCGCTCGTAGTTTGACGTCTGAATTACGAGCAATTTGTATAAGTCTAATATCGTAAACTAACAAAGCAGAGATTTGACTGTTTCTGAGCACACCTAAAATCAAATTACCTTGAACCGCTCAGGGGAAGTAACCGCTGCGAGAGAAGTGTGGTTTGACACCTTTTCTTTGAAGTTCGTGATTGCATCAAGTTTTTGATATGCAATAAAAACTTATTTTCTGTGATCTTCGCGCATACCCCATTTTATGCTAATCGCATTCTTTGCAAGTCAAAATGTCAGAAATGAGATCCTATTCTTCACAGGTGAGTGGAAAATAAGATCCTACTAAAGCATGGCAACACTATGAACATTGTAGCTGCAACAGTTATTGGCAATACTGGGCAACAACAAACCCGAAGCTAACACGTTTGGATAGTCGTAATCCCGATATGATAAGCTCGATTTTAGGTCTATAAGGACAATACATTTATTTGCGTTTTAATATATTAGAAAAACTACATTCGTGTTACTTTTGGAGTAATTTCGTGAATGGTTTTCAAAATGCAATGTTGGCAAACAGAGTAACTGACAATAGTTAAAGTGGGTAAGAACTGATCTTAATTCAACAGATATAGTGGATAGTGGCATACATACAATTAACAAAATAAAGTTAACAAACATAATTTTTATAGTTCTATTTAAAATGGACTAAAAAGTTAGGAACAATCATTGCTTTTCAACGCACAATAATCTAGTTTTTAATCACCAAATAGTTTTCGCCTGTACAAGCGGAAACTCAAATACATGTATATACTTTGACTTGACAGTTGGTTTAGGTTACACAACACTAAAAAACGATGCAAAAGTCGACACTAGTACTTGTTGATATAGTTGATATTGAAGAGTTTCCTTCGTCATGTTTATGTTTTTCTGTTTGCTTTCAAGTTTTATTGTCACTTTCATCTGCTTATTTTGAAAATAATTGATATGACAGATCGTACATACACGGTCCATTCCACGTTAACTTGTTAAATTGCTTTTTATCTTGTCCCTTGAGTAGCATTTTGTTAAAACGTTATCTGCAGATATTTGACCATTTACTATGAGGAAATGACCATATCTACTAAATCAGCGACGTTCAACCCAGACTTCGCGAAAGACCAAAAAATCTGTCAGACATCCGGTCTGACAAGACAGAAAATTGTGTCAGACCAAATTGGTTTTTGTCAGACCGAAAAGAAAAAAGAAAAAAATAACAATTTCTCATAAATAATGTCTTCCATTTAATATTGTTAACAAATATTAATAGCTGTGTATGCTATTAAGTCATTTGTTATTAAAATGACATAATCTAGCAATAAAACATTTGCCTACACTATGATAATTTTTTGGTCTGACAAAAACAAATTGGTCTGATAGATATTACTCTCAATTCCTATTTTAAAGATAAATTAATCTAACAACG
This sequence comes from Congeria kusceri, assembly GCA_027627225.1. Classification (NCBI taxonomy): domain Eukaryota; kingdom Metazoa; phylum Mollusca; class Bivalvia; order Myida; family Dreissenidae; genus Congeria; species Congeria kusceri. The sequence continues at coordinate 54,881,532 of CM051031.1, read as the reverse complement.
GGAAAATAAAAATGTGACAAATAAAATTTAACTTTAACCATTCTCTATTCGTATTCCAATTTTCATTAAATCTTCTAGTTTTTCTGTTCTTTTCATACTCTTTAGTTTTTTCTTTTCGTTCTTCATCGCTTAGTTTCCGTTTTTTTCCTGGCTTAGCGCCTTCGAAGTATCGAAGCGACGCCATACTTGAAACAAAATTTAGAGACAAAAGTATCGAATAATACGATTGGTTTGTTTGCAAGCACCTGCCCAATCAAATACGACGTTACATTTAGCGATTCGTTCGAAACGACAACTCTGCAAATTTCCGGTATGGGTTAAAGAATCAAATCGGACGTTATGAGACAGAAATTTTTACCGGACATCTGGACCGACGGTATGGCAAAAAGTGTCGGACCGACGTGAAAAATGTCGGACATGTCCGACGGTCCGACGCATTTGGCGAAGTCTGGTTCAACCTTACATTTCTAATAGTTGTTCAGCATTTTCGCCTGCCCCAAGGGTGCGCATGTACACTTTGAATACTGTACTACAAAAACAAGCCAGCCTGTTTCACTAGATAATAAAAGATATAACTGTATATATAGTTATCTCGTTACTCGGAAAGAGACTTAATGGCATTAAAAATAATTTACGCTGTTTATTATTTTGTCCTGAAATCTGACGTAAGATACGTTATGCAACTTAAATTGTGACCAATATAGTGAAAATAATAGTTAACGTTTGAGTAATATCAATACGAGATAAAATCGTAGTTTGTAGTTTTGTAGTTTATTTTTTTATAAGTTCCATTAGGTCCAAAGACCCACGAGGACAACATATTTACATAAAGCAATATCGCAGGACAGAGTATAGAACTAAATAAATAAACAAGTACATGTATGCAATGTTTGTTGATTATGCAGCATACAATTATGAAAAACTGTAAAACACGTTGGAGATGGAGATGGCGCTTTCATATTTTACTAAACAGGATAAGAATAGTGTAACATACAAAGTGGAGATATAACTATGAAGAGACAGATGTCATAAAAATATGCATAAGCATGGGAGCCTAACAACTTCAAATACATATAAGTCACATGATTAGCACATACATTACATACTTACAGTTACAAAAAGTATAACAACAGTCTGGTTAGTAAACTTAATCATATAAGGACTGTTTTCTTAACTCAAAGGAATAAAATATATAAACCCCTAAATTTCTAAGAAACTTTTTGTTTTTTGTTTGAAGTAGTTGTATGAATTTTTGCATATTTGGTTTGGTGCGAAAATATATGTGTATGTATTTAGCACGTAAATCATTATATAAAACACATTCGTTAATAAAGTGATATTCATCTTCTAATGCATTACATAAACGCATGTTCCGTTTTCAACTGGTGTGGCTTCTGGTCTATTCCATCGGCCTGTTTTTAAACCTATCGGAGTTTATCTATCTTCTAGCAATAGTAGATATACGATATAGGCTTTTACGATGTGTGGATAATGCAAGGCGTTGGAGATGTCAAAGTGTTTTTATCAATCGTTTACCAGCGTCTAAAAAAGACGCATTTGTACACAACTGGTCAAGTCGATTGATTGAGTCTAGTAGAGCCCTATTTTTAAAATAACATAAAGCCTTGAATTCCAAGACTACCTGAGTCTAGTTAACTGCGAAACAAATGCGAATGTTTATTACAAAATTACGTGTTTCATCTTATAGATGAATAAAACTGTTTAATTTTTTAGAGATGAATAACAATTGACGATTGAAAGTATACAAACATATCATAAGATAATATGTATGGTGTGTATTTTTTTCAATAAACCTTAAATTAGTTTCTTCCATGTGAAATAACAAACTATTTTATTAAATGAAAATAAAAATAATAAAAATGTATAATAAAAACTAAAATCATTGTTAATGAATCAAAACGTTACAATAAGATACGTTATGCGAAATTCATACTTTGTTTGTTGATTTTATGTTACACATATACAACTACTACACATAGCAGGTTGACAGTCGTTGATTTAGTACATATGGCCATTTCTTCTCAGTAAATAGTCACAAAACACGTGCAGATAACCTTTTTACAAAATGCTGCTCAGGGACAAACCAAAAAGCAATTTAACAAGTTAACGTGGAATGGACCACACACTTTAAATCCTTCGTTTGCATTCGCAATGCACATTCCTTAAAATCATATAATCGTTTTAAAAACGACGTACATGTGTATATTAAAAACGTTTCTCTGCTTGCCAGTCTGCTTACTGTCATCAGTATATACTTTGTTTTTAGTTTAATAGAAAAATCGAAAAACAGATATGTGGTCATTCATATTTTATTGTGCATTTCACATTCCCATTGTGTAGGCTTTACCACAAAAGACCAGTTGACACACACCATTTTATGTTCTCTCAAGTGCACCCGATCATAGCGTATGGTCTATTATACCCTTACAAGCCTTTCTCCTGGAAACAATTGCTTACATAAATATCATCATATATTTCTTTGTTAAAATGCATATAAAACGGGCTCGTCTGAATAATGGATTGCCCTGTTTTTAGGCCGGTTTGACGACAATCATTCCATGACGACCATTTGAGCGTTTGCAATTGTCTTGAACGCGAAGATTAGTTAATCAAAACTTAAGTATGAGAATCGTTTCTTGGATACTCAAAACGGCTGTAATTAGCTGGAAATTAATGACAACAGGTAAGTTTGTTGCCTTTTTAACATTTAATTATTGTATCATATTTTATTATTTTGACCACATTCCATATTACCTACTTGGCTATAATACATGTAATTATGACATAGATGCTTTATCAGTGTTTTTTTTTTTTAATATTTAACCGTTTGTTTGTCTTCACAATTATTCAAATATGCTTAAGTGGTGATTTTTACTTATGCGTGTATATTTCGAACTTGCCATTTACTGTTATGGTCCTTCTGAATAAGTTCGTTAAATACGGTATCATATCAGTTTTATGAGCGCAGCCCAATGTTGCCTGATTAACAGCGATATTTCAAATACACTAAATAAATAAACGGCATGTGATCAAGCTAATTATCTCGTCAGTAGTGTCTGTTGTGAGTGCATTCACAGTAGCGTACCTTTTAAATATACACATAATATATCTTGCGAATAAGATGCCGTTTATAATGTAACTTCTATTAAATTCACGAATACTAGTTAGTGAACTTAAGTCTAAGAATTTTTTTAGATAACTTACTGCTTTCATACTTAAGCTTAACACTGTCAGATATTATCAAGTACATTCTGTTAAGGTATATGCATGATATCAATTGACTAATTCAATCAATTAAGTTAACGTAGATTTTTACAATGACTATTTTTAATGCATCATCATCATTTAAGGCACTTAACTTTTTTATTTCATGTCATTCGGCTAACGAATGGGAAATATCAGTGAATGATATAGAGAATATTTGCTGATATTAGTATCCACCAACCCATTTTAAGCCGTCAGAAGTAAGAATAAAAATAATTTTCTTGAAACTGTTCTGTTCTGTGAATTTGAAATCTAAATTTGCATTCACCAACGAAAATTTTAGCATTTTTTAATAAGAATGTTAAATTCAACAACAACAAAGCAAATCTAACAGTAGTACAGAAACACGATATAAACAAAGAAAATAGTCCTTGGCAAACATTAAAGAGAAAAAAATGCAACAAGAAACAAGGAGGCAAGCAGAACCTAGCATCAACAATGGTGAGTCTAATACAGGGCCATCAAGATCTAAAAGGAACAGGATATTTATCCGGATTACAAACAAACGAAAATGGAAGAAACATGCGAAAATAAGAAGGGACATTGAAAGGGGAAAACAAACTGTTTAAAACATTTCAAGTAAGATTTTGAATAACAACCACCACCGATTACTTTGTAAGCTAAACAAAATTAATGAATTGGTTCTCAGGCACTTTTTCCAAAATATCAGGAGGGAGGGCGAATTACTTTTCTTCTCCTACCCTTTTTATAGTGCTACTATGTAATGGCTTATTTAAACAAGTAAATAAGTACAGATTAAAGACAATTTTAAGTTTTAATAACAACATAAGCATCCCTTTTTATAAAATTCTAAAAACAGATTTATTAATCACAAACGGTCATTAATGCAAGCTGACGAAAAAAGACAATCAATTTGAATGTTCATAATTAACATAAGTGCCTTCAAAAGCTTCTACGAAACAAACGGTTTTTTTTAGCCTGAAGGTTTGAAATAGTGTGTAACCACTAAACCACTTAGTGAAATTCAATTTAATCAAGACAGACTCCGATTCAAGGCATATTTTGCCTCCAAAGAACAATGTGATGAAGATACATCCTCTCATACTGAAGAACAATCAGAATACATTTCATTAAAGAAACCTACCCGGTACTAATTATACATTCATCCGTCCCGACAGGAAGAGATACGACTTTAGACTTTTATATTGATGCCATTACAAATGAACTTTTAGATCAAACAAAGAAATACAAATATAAGTCTAATTAATCACCAGAGGAATATCAACACTTAATGACCTTAAGGACGACAAAAATAGCATTATTAAGAAAGATGACAAGAGTGCAACAGTCGTTTTAATGAACCGCGCAGACTATATTGATGAAGTTACCAGACAACTCAATAATGATATGTATTATTGTAAACTTGAAAGAAACCCGCAAGATGAAATCTGCAGAGAAATAGTAAAGGAAATGTCAAAATTAGATAGCATTAGAGACAAAATCTTGGATGACCTATATCCAACTATTAACAATCGATTTTCTTCATTCTATATCCTGCCAAAAGTCCACAAAGTACTTAACAACGAATTGCCTCTGGATACCCGGGCCGGCCGATACTTTCTGAATGTGAGTCACCAACTTAAAATATGTCTTCATTTATTGACAGTGTTTTTAAACCGCACATGGACAACTTACCATCTTATGTAAAGGATACAACTGACTTTATTTAAGAATTGAATAGTATTTTTCTGCATTTCATCGGTCAATGAACTGTCGGGAAAATTACGCCTTATTTGCATGAACAGATGAAATGAAGAAAAATATTATTCAATTTTTATAATTACAACCAAAAGCGGATATAAACTTTACTTTTAACTGTATAAGAGACGCAACTGACGTGGAGCCTCCGGCGTAGAAATCCCCGTTTTAGTTTCGGCTTCATTTTCGTCGAACGGCATTTCTAATATATCGTCAAACATTTCATTGTGGATCATTTTGAAGTTGACTTTCTGGATAAAACAATTCAATTTTCCCAATATGTTTGAACAATTTTTATCATCTGCAACACCGGCTACCGATAAATAAGTCATTTTGTTTACGAACAATGGTGTATACATCAAAAAAGGTGCGCGCAAAACAATGACGTCATTTCGCAAATAGAGAATGAAAAAGTAGTACGGTCATGAATAATAAAGAGGTGATTTGCATACGCAGCCGGTTTATAGCGGGTATGAATGACATGGGTGGAATATCCAATCAGAATGCAGCGTTAACTTGAAGTTAAAGTCATTGAAAGAATATGTCTATTATGCTCTATGTACTGACATGTTTACCCCTCTAAGTTCTTATTACAACCCATTACGAAGTGTGTGACGACTGACGATGATCACAAATATAAATATATATGTCTTCACATACGCATTACATGTATTGCAATAAGTTATAATTTTGGTTAGTTTTCTGGGAATTTCTTGAAACTAGGTGGTCCGCTGGTGCCGATTTCGTCCTGTGGTGCTGAGTTTGCTGATGGTTATGAAACCGAAAGTAGAATTGGTCTACACAACTAAAGATTTTCAAACTTCATAACGTTTTAAAATATTTTGTAACATTACTACCTTCGTACAACGGCACAATTTCTCGTGCGTTTGAAGTTATTGTTTCGATATCATTGTCGCTGTTTGGTCTGCGTAATTATTTAAATGCAGCCTAGAATTTCTTTCAAACCACTCAGACAATAATAAATTATTGACATTTAAATGAATGCACTGCACAAAGGCGTTGTGTGAAGTTTACTGCGGATTCCAAGCTGCCTTTTTATAACTTAGATACATGGCAACAACTGTAATATTATTGGTACCCTATATAAACTAGTCATGTATTAACAATAGTGTTTATATATGTGACGAAAAATACACATGTAAAGGCAGAGTAATCCGTTTTATATCAATTACTTTTAATTTTCTAGCATGAAACCCGCTGATTTTGCTATAGACAAAGAACAAAATGGTCATTGTTTAACTACCTAATAAACATTGTAAAAAGTAGTCCCGAATCTGAGCTCAGCATAGCAAAATGTAGTTCACATTACAATTGCAAAATTATTTGTGAGATCATGTTATAATCGAAATAATTTTCGCATTATCGTTGTTAATGGGCCAATCAACAACTCTTCAGGCTAGCGCCATCGTGGTTTAATTCATACGCATCAGGACTCCAAACCGTTGTTTATTGGGCGATAAATCGAAAATTATTTATGAAATGTACATTCGTTTCCAAAGTTATACCATGATAATTAAAACTGATGTTGTTGTTGATGATGTTGTTGTTACACCTTACACATTGGTAAGCACAGTATGTACAGTGTCTTACGGTACAATCAATAACAATAGACCCTATTCACATTCACGTCATCAAGTACAACCGCGCAGAGATTTGACTGGTTCCGAGCATAGCTCTAATCAAAACGTTGCCGTAATAAACAAACCACGTGATGATGATCGATTAAAATCGTCTAGATATTATTTATGGTTTTAAATAGTTGTTTTAATTTTATTATGTCATTATTGACTGCAAACGATATATAAACAGCCCAAATATGTAGAAAATTGCATTGAGTTGCATTAAATAAGTAAAAGTTACAAACACGTAATCCTTTCAGATTTGGAAGGATTTTACTTGTAATGGCAGTGGTTACCGTTAACCGATAAGGGAGGTAACCGCTGCAAGAAGTTTTAGCAAGTACTGTAGGAGTTGTCTCCCTTGAAAAAGTGAATCGAGAACGAGGCTGACGATGTATTGGCTGTATTTGTCAATGAAGGAAAAATTACTGTTCAGTTGAGAAAGTATCGAATAAACTCATAAAATGTTGTTTGTTTTTTCATTAAAATCTTCTCTGTTTTGTTAACTGAATTATGTATACGTGGATACGTTTCAAATTCTTAAATTATGCAAACAATGTACGATCACAACATACCCAAATATGCGAACGAAACTATATTTGACATCATAATTATATGTTACCTTTTCAAACATTTTAGTGATTGAAATAAGTCTATAATTGCTGAATGTATTGCTGTTTACATAATTATTAATTTATTAATTAATAAATTAATAATTAACTAGCATTATCTAAGCAGTACGTTTCTTCCGGATTAATTGTCGGCTTCGGCTATTAACGGCTTTACAGTAACATCATCATTATAACTATATTATTTTTATTATTATTATTATTATTATTATGCAGTATATTATTATGCAGTATATTATTATGCAGTATATTATTATGCAGCTTTTTTTTGTTCATTTGAGTTAAACAACTTCGACCGAATTAACTACAATTGTTTAATTACCTAAATACGTTTTTTTGTACTCTCTAAGGAATGTTAGTGATCTAAACCAAAACTATGATTTAGTTATGAAAATTGAGATTTAACACCATTAATTCATACCAAACTTCCAAAAGCAGTTTAAATTATCGTTACATGTCTTCCGAATTTGTGTAGAAAAACATTTACATTCCATTTATAAACTACCATAAGTTCAAGCGACGATCAAGATTATTGCCAAAAAAAAAGTTTTGTCTTAAGAAAAGTATAATAATTGTATTATTTGAAATGATGAAGTTATTTCACTGGTTATCAAGTACATTCAGGACTGATGTCAATGTCATTGCTGCCGAATACGCATGTTATTACGTAATTGCGCCACATGTTATTTTAAGATTGGGACCTGCATATACACATTCTGGTAAGTTAAGTATACGGTCAAGTGTTTATACAAGATTTTGATCTAATAATTTATTTGTCCGTGTTTAACAATGAGAATTCTGTCAGTCTCAGAGAAAGTATCTCAGTCTAAATTGTTATGTTTTTTTCATTTTTAGCAATGATATAGTATTAAACTGACACTCTCTAAACATATATCATAATTATATTATGTAGAATGTCATTTTTGCTTGGTAAGAAATACAACTAGTGAATATTAATAACAGTTTATAATAAACAAACTTTAAATAACCGCTATGAAACCAGTATTAACCAGTATCAATACATCACGAGCCTCGTATTACACTTAAATTTGAACAACTTATGTCAGTCACTGACAAATGTATTCTTATTAAACTTGCAAGCTTTGTTAAATCCATTTTGCTGCATTTTCGTTAGATCAATCTTCGTTGTAAGATTATTCCAAATCTCTATTTTCCATTCAACAATATAAAGTATTTTTTAGTTCTTGTAATTTTAAAAGGTTATTTTTATAATGTACTTGCAATAGTGTAATTTCGACTTAAAATTCAATACTATATCTAGTCACTTATTCAAGTTTTTCTGTATTTCATTTGTGTATCCATGTCATGCATTTTGTACATATTTTTGTGTTCACTCGTTATTGTTCTACATGTTGTATTATTGGTCTCTTATACCCTTATGGGTCTTGAGCTTTAATACATTTTAAACTTAAACAACTATGGTGACAGGGCCCGGTAACGTTATTCAAAAGAATCACATATGTTATTGTTAGTTAAACTTATGTTTAGACAGCTTACCTCTTTATGCGTGGAAGTTACCCTTTGAAGTTGTGAGCCTGAATGCCAACTTTACACACGACAAGTTACTGTCCGAGACGTTCACAGCCGGAAAAAACTTCACAACCATTCAGGCAGTTAGCGACCCCTTGCGTTACGACATCGTCAGTCAGCCGGTAGCCAATATGTTCACGGTGAACAACCAGGGTGACGTGATAGTTGCCTCCACGGACAACCTTGACTACGAGAGCACGCGCTACTACACTGTCGTATTCAGGTAAGGTTAGATACCAGTAAAAACTATTCTAAAGGGGTTCCATTTTAAAACGGCAAACTTTTCAAGCATTTTTCTACCCTTTCATTGATTTCAGATTGTGCAAGTCTGGTATCAATTTAAAGATGAATATGTTCTCTTCCAAAAATGGAAATAAAAAAGGTATGCCATGTTAATTCTAAGAAAATGCATTGGACTTGAATGCAGACACCGGTAGAAAACAGGGTTTCGACAATAGCCCCATACCACAGTAAACACATCCCAAAAAATTCACATTTCAAATTAGCCTTCAATGAAATGCACCCAAATGTCCCAGACACACAGAATATGAAAAATAACCAGAAAAAGCATGTCTGAGATTGCTAAATGACTTTTATACCAGAAGAGAAAAGGAACTCTTTAGTAATAGGCAATACTTTCGAATGGACTACGGAGGGATCAATGATTTACTGGTATCTAACCGTAACGTATGATACTTCTTCCCAATGCAACCCAACGCTTAATAAACAAATACAACTTAAAAATCGTCATATCAGATACTATTTGCTAGATTTTGAAATATTTTCATAGAAATGTTTCTTTGGCGACCCCCTATCGAATTCCTTCAAATTATTTTTAATCGTTAAAAAACATGATCGTCAGGGGTGACATTTGTCCTTTATTGGATACTTTGAAAATCGTCTTGTCTGAAACCACTTGCTGGATTTCGAAATAATTTCACATAACTTGCTACTTGGGTGACTATCCACCAAATTCCTTCAAATGATCTTGATTGGCTTAAAACATGGCTGTCTGTGGTCCATCATAAATGTTTCACTTCCAACATCTCTGAATACATGTACGCGTTTCGCTGTTTGCGAGGCCGATTATTCATTAAACTAAACTGGAGCGACCCAGGGTCATATTGGCCCTCTTGTTGTAATGTCACATCCCTTAGTTTTTATTTGATCTTATGGAGATGCTGGTTGCCCGAAAGCAAACGTGAACCAGCATTATAGGCTAAAAACTTAATTGTGTGTTTCGGGCAACGGTCTCAAAACGTTAGGTAAGGTCGGGATTGAGTTATTTTTGAAATTATTTTTTTTTAAGACACATTTCGGTCAAAAAACATTGAAAATTAACTATATTCTGACGAATATGGATTTCAAGGAAAACTATCGTCGCTAAAAACTTTAGGGTCGACGGGCTTTCGCTAGGAAGGGTCGGGTTGCACGAAACACAGATTTGTTTATGCCTTAGTGAACCCTAGAACATATTCAAGCCTTCTCAATCACCAAGCTGGATGTTTAGGTATATGTCACATGAAAACAGCTGGTCCGATTTTAAAACGAGTTGGTGTCTATGTTACTTTAACATGTATAATATATGACATGATGGCCTATATTCTAAACACCATAATGACTATATGCATCCTTTGGCGGTGACGGGGCAGGGGTGGCGAAATCTCATATATCCCTTACTTGTCCGTTTGTGAAAATGCTATGTGCAACTTGTCCTTAAAGCTATTATATAGTAAATTCTGTCATTTTTTCACTTGTCCGTTCGTGCTCTGGGACAACCCGGACAATACGGACAATTGATTTCATGCACTTATAGTCAGATTGGGATACAAATGTATCCTTGTGTATTCCTTATCGGTATTAATCACAGATGTTCTCATTTTGCAACAAAGATACTCAACTAAACTGTTCCACCCCTTCAGGGCCTCTAACGCCTACCAGGGGGGAAGCTCGGCCACGCTGACGATGCTGATCAACGTGGGAGACGAGAATGACAACCCGCCGATCTTCCCAGCGAACTCCTCCCGCGTGTATGTGGCACCAGGCCTGGCTAATAAAGCCGGTAGGCGCACACTTGAATACATTTCATTTTTACAAAATATATATGTAATTTTTTGTTATATTGTTTTCTGGTTATAAACACATAAGATAATATTTATATATACACAATCAAATGTTAATGCATGATACGGTCAGTCATTCATTCCGAAATATGTAAAAAATGTTAGTTCGGTTTGGGAAAAACGCTTTACTTGTAAATTCTTAATAAACTACATTATAGTGCGTTGTGCATTTGTTCGTCAGTTAAACCCTTACGATAGCTTGAGGTTTCTGATACATGTGTTTAGGATCTGTGATTACCACGGTCGGAGCATCGGATCTGGACAGTGGCGTCAACAAAAATATATCCTACAGCATTGCAGGTAACATACATGTACGAGACATATTAACAATGACATTGAAGCTTGCAGATGGTTCGTTTTTTAGAATTCGTGATGTGTGGCTAAGTAGCTTTTCGCGATTAATGGGTACTGTGAAATCACTTGAATTCGCAAGGTACACATTTCGCGCAGTTGTCATTCATTCGCCGCACAATGGCGTGGGCCCGAAAATTATTCCCTCGCAAATTCATCTGTTCCTCAGTATACGTAGTGTCTGTTTTGTTTATATTTTCAGTCGGGGCCGGAGTTCCGCCGAAGTTTCTGATTGGTCAGTACACATGTGTAATAACCGCTGGGGGCCTGAATGTCACGGACGCCACCTACCACCTGGTCATTCTCGCGGTGGACGGCGGGACCCCCGCGCTGACGGGCACCACCTCCGTGACCCTCATCGTGGGTGACGGCAGCGCCGCCCTGGGAGCCCGGATGTGGGCGCTGGTGACGTGTACCCTGATGGCTATCGTTGGAAAACTTGTGGCATGATGCAATGATTGTAAAATATTGCACCGTCCTAATTTGATTCCTTACTTTGACTAACATGGAAGAAAATATCAGCGCGTTTTAATTTATTTTGCAATTTAAAGTGGCATATATTATTTAATGAAATGTTCTTGAAGCTGTCGATTGAAAGTTTGTGCTTTGTCGAGAAGAATTTACACTGACAAATCAGCCAACCAATTACTAATTGAACTCTTGTAGAATGTATATTTCGCTTGAAGAATGGAAGTTTAAAAAAAAAGAAATATGATACGGATTACATGTAGATCTAAGAGGGTTGCACCAAAATAGCGTATAATTTGCAAAAACAAAGAATACTACCATGATGTTATTTGTATGAGCTTGTGCACATGTAATACCATCTTCTTTTACATTAAATCGACTGAATTTAAGTCCGTTAAATCATATAGATCTATTTCTATGCAAAATATGTGAATTTTAAATGTAATTTTGCGGCGGTCCACACTGTTAAATTTTGTAATAAGTATAATGGCAGCATACATAAATTGCAATTTGTGTTGTGAATACAAACCATTCTGTTTAAAAACAAATGATCGTATAACACCTTTTTGTGTGTCAATATGCGACATAAACAGATAGCGGAATTTGTGTAAGATGTGGTTCAGCATTGAAATGAAGTCTTGACGTCAAACGAAGAACCGGAACACAAATTGGTAAATAAAAAATCCATTACGCGCAGAACGACGCCTGGGCAAACTGTAAAGGAGATTGAATCATCAAAAACACATAAAATAGTAAGTTGGGCATGTATTTACAATTGACAAGAGGTTTTCATCTGGATAGACCGACAGCGAAGTGACAAAAGAGTACCATATTATGTTAAACAATCAAGTCAATCGGATGGTTGCTTAGGCCAGAGTTTTTTTATTTCTTGGTTCTCGGACTTTTTGGAAAAGTGTCCGGTTGGAGGAGGGAAAAAAATAAAAATAAAAATAAAAAACAACACAGAATTGAGTAAATTAATGACTAGAATTTCACAAATGGACAGTGATATTTAAATCTTAAGGCTTTATTACTAACAAAAATCATATTACACAACATTAGCTTAATCACTACATGATAACCATGACATTCATAATTTTTTGCATTCCGTGTAACAGGTTGAAACCCTTTCACAAGGTCATTTTTACGATATCGTTTACATTCTAAAAAAACTATCGCCTTATGGGCACGGTAATATGAGTACATATACAAAGTATGCGAGCCATCCTTTAGGACCAGCCGCAGGGCACTCATTACTTGTTTGTTTGTTGATGTACTCACGCGAGGTATCTGGCAGAACAACAAATGTATCATGGGCACATTGTGTTGAGAATCATAATAAAGTGTATGATTTAAAGACCTGATTTGTACTGACGTTGTGCGGGCCGCATAACTGCATATTATTGACGTTGTGCGGGCCGCATAACTGCGTATGATGTTCTGAAAAATTATATAACTTCATTGTTTTTGAAGGTACACACATACTGTTTTGACAGGATTTGTACGGTGAATTGCTATATGTGAATTTAACATGCATGTCTTTAAATATGTTTGTATATTTGCATTAGATACATCTTAAGTATACGATATTTTGGAACAACCCTCTTTATTGTACATGTAATACAATGTATATTATTGTTTCTCCTTAGTTGCAAACAAAAACGGCATTAAAATATGTAACATATGTTGAGAGTTTCAGTACAATGGGGGGGGACCAGCTGTGAGACATTGCTTAGGTTTGTTTAGCATTAAACATTAAAATTTTATATGTTCACCGGCCGTTCTATGTTTCACGGAGGGGCATTGTTTGCACAAGCGTGTGACCTGAGTTTGTATTCATAATGGGCATAGGAGAATCTCAAGTTATACTAAGGTGAAAGTTTCAAATCACATATTCTATGTAAGAAATAATATTTTATGTATAAAATACGTTAAAATAACATGCATATGCGAGCCACATCCAGAATAAGAGTATTAAATACCAAACAAAATAGGTAAAATTTAATTTAAATCCAATTGCAACGTGACATGCATGTGACTTTTAATAATGCACTTTTAAATAATAATGTACACCATTGTTATATTCCTACTAATGTGCAAATAATAAAATATAAAGGGAGGGATACGAACAATACACATTTTATAAAATACAAATTTGTCTACAAAGGTTTGTTTTATTAATAAAATTAGCTTTTGTTTGTCTCCTATTGAACCCGTCGTATTTCGTGATTTCGTCGTGTTGTCGCCCGCATCGTCATTATCAATAGTTTCTACATAGATTAGGAAAAGATCTAGAATCCCAAAGGTTGCAAGGATTGGTCAACAGGAGCTTTGGGGAAAGTCGGACAAGTTCTTAGACATTTTTTTATTATTTTGTAAATCAAAGGTGTTTAAATTTTCATAAGTTAATGCCTCCAGTGAGGATTTTTAAACAAAGTATATTCATTTGTCATTAAATATTTGCAAAATATATTAAATTTAAAACTACAAAAAAAACTGTGTTGGCCAATCCTGATGGGAAAGAGAGGGAACCAAAAAGAAGCACGGTGCTGTACCCCGCTAGTTTGCTGTGGATCTTTCCCTATAGATATAAATTGTGTCCCCCCACAACTGGTCTCATCTTGTGACGAAGCCGCTATTTATAGAATGATAGACTGATAAGCATTCGGAGTTTCACTGTTGTTGCTGTTCACGTGCTTGTCTAATGTACATATGAGTCGTGTCGTGGGAAAAACGGGCTTAATGCATGTGCGTATAGCGTCGTCCCGGATTAGCCTGTGCAATCCGCACAGGCTTATTCGGGACGACACTTTCCGCCTACAGTGGATTTATGTCTGGAAGAGACTTGCTTAAAACAGAAAATACCATAAACGTGGAAAGTGTCGTCCTGGATTATATAGCCTGTGCGGGCTGCACATGCTGATCCGGGACGACACTTTACGCACATGCATTATGCCCGGTTTTCCCACCACACGCCTTTATTATACACCCTACGCCTCACACATGGGACTGTAATACAAAACACTTCAGCGTACTGCAGTCAACCGGGCTGACACTTGCGGCGTCCTCCCGGTACAAGCTACACATTTCTGAAGTAACTTCATACACGACCGTTATACATGACGTCATCTGATAGCAGCGTCGGCAACAGGACGTAGCGGACGGGATGTTGGAAAGAGTAGTCTGCAACTGGACGCCGACTCTGTTACCGGAAACGCGCTGATAGAGGCTTTCTGTAACTGTATACACATATATTTTATGAAACCAGTTACAATAATTAGGATTTCAGAATACAATTGAGGCGTGCCGTTCGAAACCCGGTCTTAGTACATGTGCGTAAAGCGTCGTCCCGGATTAGCCAGTGCAGGGCGACACTTTCCCCCTTTTTTGGGGTTATTTTCTGTTTCAAGGAAGTCTCTTCTAAACATAAAACCACTAAAGGCGGACTGCACAGGCTAATCCGGGACGACAATTTACGCACATGAATTAAGTCCGATTTACCCACGACACGCCTCAATACTAGTAATTTATTTTGGAATTTGTTAAAATATAAATGGTTAACAAAGAACACGTTGTTAGCACATAGATCTTAGATCTACGCATACTCAGTATATGTATCTTAGGACATTATATTCGCAAACAAATCATCCGCATGACTTCTTTATTAAACGAATATGGGGAAGCAGGAAGGTTTGCTCTATTACCCGGAAAAGGTGTCGGGGCGGCCGTCGTTGTTGCTGGCGTCAGGACGGTACTTCCGCTGGGACTGGTGTCTAGATGTAAGCAACGTAACAGAAAGCATAATATACGACACGAGCACAGTAAGCAAAGCGTAATACATGCTGGCGAAACAGCAATATTGCAATGACATGCAACGTAGTTTTAAGCAGAATAAATGACATGCAAGTTCATATAAGGTACAAGGTATACTTGTAAAAGCAAACATCTTACTTGTTGGTTGACATGTTCCGCTCGTGACAAGAAGGGCTGGAATAAAATATTTTATTTTCAGTACGCACATCCCATTAGCTCACTACTAGTCTGACAATAATAACAAACACACTTTTCAATTCAAGAAATTCAAATTGTTATTCGTATTTGGCACTTGGGCGAATTTTTTTGCTGTATTTAGCACTTGCTGAATTTGCCGAGTACATGTACCCCAAGTAATACTTTCAAACATATTGGTTAATCACTGAACACTTTCATTATATACAAATGCATGTAACAAATTATGTCTATTTATTCAAACTACAAAATCATACATGTTCCAATCCATTATTCTTTTCCAAACCGGTCTTGTCGACCGCCCAAAGCTGAATGACTTACAATCAATAACCCGTGCTAGGTAATGTGACTGCGCCACCTAGCGGTCTATACGTTTTGTAAATGGGAATTAATTTTCTTTAAATTCGTGAACTCAAACAATTTTCGGTAACTATGTGTGATTCGGTGACCATTTAGAGCCACCAAAGCTTGTTTATATTTCACATAACATTTGGATAGATGGACACCCGTGTAATTGAAACTCAAATGCATAGTTATTTAGCGAAAATTCAACAATACTGATAACGAAAATAGTACCGAAATGAACACACTACGCAGACAATCCTTTGATAAGGGTACCTACTGGAACATTCTGGCAGGCCGCAGAACTCCCACTCCACCGCCGGGTCGGTGGTGTAACACCAGGGCTTTCCCTTGGCCCCTGGGTCTCGGCAGTGAGACCCTAGTGTCGATGCTGAATAGAGAGTGGGTATATATATTTTCTGATTAAATCATGTCCTAAAAGGTCTGTAAAGTTGGCTGTTAGATGTTAGATATTCACCAGCTGTTCAAACTAGAATGCATAGCTATGCATCAGGTGATCGTCAGATGTTCAAAAGCAGAAGTATAGCTATGCACCAGGTGTTCATTAGGTATTCTTATCAGAATGTATAGCTATGCACTACGTGTTCGTCAGATGTTCAAAGGCAAAAGTATAGCTATACACCAGGTGTTTACTAGGTATTCAAATCAGAATGTATAGCTATGCACCAGGTGTTCGACAGATGTTCAATGTATAATGTATAGCTATGCACTAGGTTTTCGACAGATGTTCAAACCAGAATGCATAGTTATGTACCAGGTGTTCATCAGATGTTGAAAGTAGAATGTATAGCTATGCACCAGGTGTTCAACAGATGCTGAAAGTATAATGTATAGCTATGCACTAGGTGTTTGACAGATGTTCAACGTAGAATGTATAGCTATGCACCAGGTGTTCGACAGATGTTCAAAGTAGAATGTATAGCTATGTACCAGGTGTTCGACAGATGTTTTAAGTAGAATAAATAGCTATGCACTAGGTGTTTGACATATGTTCAAAGTAGAATGTATAGCTATGCACCAGGTGTTCGACAGATGTTCAAAGTAGAATGTATAGCTATGCACTAGGTGTTCGACAGATGTTCAAATCAGAATGCATAGCTATGTACCAGGTGTTCTTCAGATGTTCAAAGCAGAAATCATAGCTATGTACCAGGTGTTCGACAGATGTTCAAAGCAGAATGCATAGCTTTGTACCAGGTGTTCGTCAGATGATCAAAGCATAATGAATAGCTATGCATCAGGAATTCGTCAGATTTTCACACCAGGATGTATAATAGGTTTGCACTAGGTGTTCGACTGATTTTCAGAGTAAAATGTATAGCTATGCACGATGTGTTCGACATGTGTTCAACGTAGAATGTATAGCTATGCACCAGGTGTTCGACAGATGTTAAAAGAAGAATGTATAGCTATGCACCAGGTGTTCGACAGATGTTCAAAGTAGAATGTAGCTAGGCATCAAGTGTTCATCAGATAGGATATATAGCTTTGCACTAGGTGTTCGCTAGATGTTCACTCCAAAATTTAATGATATTCACGAGGTGTGTGCTAAATGTTCAAAACCGTGATGTATAGCTATGCACAAGGTGTTTGCTAGATGTTCTAACCAGATCGTCGGATGCATTATTGTGAAAGGGATTAATTATAGATCTAATGACAGTCAATTTTACAAAATATAATCATATTTAAATCACACTGCAACATTCGTTATTTATATGTAGGCCTATGCAGCTAAAATATTCACCTCAATGTCCTGAAACTGACCGATAAATAAATGCGCTCGATGGTCTTGAAATTGATGCAGAGTGTTGTTTCCTGTCAACCACCAGCAAATGCCAAAGTACTTGTAATAGACAGCTTCTGCTCATCGAATATCATAATCATTAGGTACCACGTACGTGATCTTTTGTGTAAAATAGTTTATCCGTTAAACACATGATGTCCATGTGCAATGATTGGATAACAATGCAGATTAATTGACATATGATTAACATTTTAATTTGTCTATTATAAAAATAGGACTGAGTTCGTTTTTTCTTTTTCAAAAGAGACATTACATATTTCTTTTCATGATATAAAATGAAATCGTGATATTTCACTCTGTCTAGCTTTAGGTTATTTATAGATCACATGTTTGAGCTGTGAGAGTAATTTTTCCTTATAAAAATCAAAGGCCCCTCTGTTGAAAATACGGTGCCTTATCAACTTTAACTCATTTTAATGGACTTTCCTACTACCACCGGCGTCGGCGTTGGCGTGTGAAATTGGTTAAAGTTTTTATTCAAAAGAATTGTAACTTTAAAACTACACAAGAATCTTTACTTGAAACCTGGAGTTATGCGACTTTTTCACATAGAATTTCTGGTTAAAGTTTATATTCAACAGTTTTGTAACTTCAGAACTACATAAGTTATTTACTTTAACATTTGAAAATACCTTTGTCATCAACTCCAATATCAGGGACAACATTCCCTATAACTCTGATTTGTATTTTAACAGAGTTATGCCCCTTTTTTACATAGATTTTCTGGTTAAAGTTTGTATTCAAAAGTTTTATACCTGCAGAACTGTATACGTTATTCACGTGGAACTTGAAATATACCTTTGTCATAAACTCCAGTGTCAGGGGCAACACAGAGGGTATGTGCCCCCCCCCCCCCCCCTCCTCCCAGCTGACCCCAAAGCTTATGCATTGTATATATTCAAAATATTAAATTTTCAAAGCAGTCTGTTCCATAAGCCCAATTTAGCAAAGAAATCCCTGGTAGAAGATAGCGGTAAATGCAAATTGCTGCTCAGCGGGAAATGTAATCTTGACCTCAGTGAGACCTAAACATCCTTCATGGTGCATTACTTATCAGCCTCCTTATCTGATAAAACAATATGGGATCTCCACTGTGGTCAGTAAGAATATATCCTCTACAGTTGTGCGTGGAGTATATATATTATTTTGACTTTGAACATCTGTCGAACATCTGAATCAAAGCTATACATTTGCATTTGAACCTCTGACGAAAACCTGGTGCATAGCTATACATTCTGATGTGAATATCTAGTAAACACCAGTGGAATAGATATACTTTTGCCTTTGAACATCTGACGAACACCTGGTGCATATCTATAGCAGTGCCTTTGAACATCTGACGAACACCTGGTTCATAGCAATGCATTCTGATAAGAATACCTAGTAAACACCTTATGTATAGCTGTACATTTGCCTTTGAACATCTGACGAGCACCTGGTGCATAGCTATGCATTCTCATTTGAATATCTAGTAAACACCTGGTGTAAAGCTATACTTCTGCCTTTGAACATCTGACGAACACCTGTTGCATAGCTATAAATTCTGATTTGAATACCTAGTGAACACCTGGTATATAGCTATACTTCTATCTTTGAACATCTGACAAACACCTGGTGCATAGCTATACTTTTGCCTTTAAAAATCTGACGAACACCTGGAGCATAGCTATACATTCTGATAAGAATACCTAGTAAACACCTGGTGTATAGCTATAATTTTGCCTCTGATCATCTGACAATCCCCTGGTGCATAGCTATACATTCTGATTCGAACACTTCGCGAACACATGGTGTATAGCTATACTTCTGCATTTGAACATCTGACGCACATCTGGTGCATAGCGATAATTTTGGATTTGAACATCCGATGAACATCTGGTGCATACCTGTACGTTCTGTGTTATATACCTAGCAGATTCGGGGTGTATATATATTATTTTGCATTTGAACATCTGACACACATGATGCATAGCTGTACTTTTGCCTTTGAACATCTGACGAACACCTGGTGCATAGCTATACATTCTGTCGGTGAATATCTAGTAAACACCTGCGGTATAGCTATACTTTTGCATTTGAACATCCGACGAACGCCTCGTACATAACTATACATTCTGATTTAAATGCCTAGCAAACACATGGTGTATAGATATACTTCTGTCTTTGAACATAGCTATACTTTTGCAGTTGAACATCTGCAGAATATCTGACGCATAGCTATACTTTTGCCTTTGAACATCTGACGAATACCTGGTGCATAGCTATACATTCTAATAAGAATACCTAGTAAACACCTGATTCATAGCTATGCTTTAGCCTGAACATCTGACGAACACCTGGTGCGTAGCTATACATTTGACTTTAAACATCTGACGAACACGTTATTCATAACTATACTTTTGCCTTTGAGCATCTGATGAACACATGATGCATAGCTATACATTCTGATGTGAATACCTAGTAAACACCTAATATATAGCTATACTTTTGTCTTGAACATCTGACGAACACCTGGTGCACAGCTATACATTCTGATTTGAATACCTTGTGAACACCTGGAATATAGCTATACTTCTGCTTTTGAACATCTGATGAACACCTGGTGCATTCCTATATTTTTCCCTCTGAAAATCTGAAGAACACCTGGTGTATAGCCATACTTTTGTCTTTGAACATCTGACGAACACCTGGTGCACATACATACATTATGTTTTGAATGCCTAGCGAGCACCCGATGTAAAGCTAAACGTTTGCCTTTGAACATCTGACAAGGACCTGGTGCATAGCCATACTTTTGCCTTTGAACATCTGACGAAGACCTGATTTATAGCTATACTTTTGCCTTTGAACATCTGACGAACACCTGGTGCATAGCAATACATTCTGATGTGAATACCTAGTAAACACCTGGTGTATAGCTATACTATTGCCTTTGAACATCTGACGAACACCTGGTGCACAGCTATACATTCTGATTTGAATACCTAGTGAACACCTGGTATATAGCTATACTTCTGCTTTTGAACATCGGACGAACACCTGGTGCATAGCTGTACTTTTGCCTTTGAACATCTGACGAACACCTGGTGAACAGCTATACATTCTGTTTTGAATGCCTAGCGAACACCTGGTGTATAGCCATACTTATGCCTTTGAACATCTGACGAACACCTGATGCATAGCTATACATTCTGATTTGAATACCTAGTAAACACCTGGTGTATAGCTATACTTTTGCCTTTGAACATCTGTCGAACATCTGATGCATAGCTATACATTTGCCTTTGAACATCTGACGAATAGCTGGTGTATAGCGATACATTCTGATAAGAATACCTAGTAAACACCTGGTGCATATACTTTCGCCTTTGAGCATCCGACGAACACCTGGTGCGTAGCTATACTTTTGCCTTTGAATATCTGACGAACACCTGATTCATAACTATAATTTGGCCTTTGAACATCTGACGACAACCTGGTGCATAGCTATACATTCTGATGTGAATACCTAGTAAACACCTGGTGTATAGCTATACTATTGCCTTTGAACATCTGACGAACACCTGGTGCACAGCTATACATTCTGATTTGAATACCTAGTGAACACCTGGTATATAGCTATACTTCTGCTTTTGAACATCTGACGAACACCTGGTGCATAGGTATACTTTTGCCTTTGAACATCTGACGAACACCTGGTGAACAGCTATACATTCTGTTTTGAATGCCTAGCGAACACCTGGTGTATAGCCATACTTATGCCTTTGAACATCTGACGAACACCTGATGCATAGCTATACATTCTGATTTGAATACCTAGTAAACACCTGGTGTATAGCTATACTTCTGTCTTTGAACATCTAACGAACACCTGGAGCATACCTATACGTTCTGTTTTATATACCTTGTAAAACCGGGGTGTATATATATTATTTATATTTGAACATCTGCCGAACACCTGATGCATAGCTACAGTTTTGCCTATGAACATCTGCCGAACACCTGATGCATAGCTATGCATTCTGATTTGAATGCCTAGTGAACACCTGGTATATACTATACTTCTGCATTGAAACATCTGACGAACACCTGGTGCATAGCTATATTTTTGCCTCTGAAGAACACTTGGTGCATAGCTATATATTCTGATAAGAATACCAAGTAAACACCTGGTTTATAGCTGTTCTTTTGCCTTTGAACATCTGTCGAACATCTGGTGCATAGCTATACATTTGCCTTTGAACATCTGACGAATAGCTGGTGTATAGCGATACATTCTGATAAGAATACCTAGTAAACACCTGGTGCATTGCTATACTTTCGCCTTTGAACATCCGACGAACACCTGGTGCGTAGCTATACTTTTGCCTTTGAACATCTGACGAACACCTGGTACATAGCTATACATTCTGATTTGAATACCTATTGATCATCTGGTGTAAAGCTATACTTGTGCCTTTGAACATCTGATGAACACCTGGTGTATAGCTATACATTCTGATTTGAATACCTAGTGAACACCTGGTATATAGCTATACTTCTGCCATTGAACATCTGACGAACACCTGGTGCATAGCTATACTTTTGCCTTTGAACATCTGACGAACACCTGATGCATAGCTATACATTCTGATAAGAATACCTAGTAAACACCTGGTGTAAGCTATTACTTTGCCTTTGAACATCTGACGAACACCTGGTGCAAAGCTAAACATTCTATTCGAATACTTAGCGAACACCTGGTGTATAGCTATACTTCTGCCTTTTTGAACATCTGACGAACAGCGGGTGCATAACGATAATTTTGGCTTTAAACATCTGACGAACACCTGGTGCATACCTGTACGTTGTGTTATATATACGGGGTGAATATATATTATTTTGCCTTTGAACATCTGACGAACACCTGATGCATAGCTATACTTTTGTCTTTGAACATCTGACGAACACCTGATGCATAGCTATACGTGTGTCTTTGAAATTCTGACGAACACCTGATGCATAGCTATACATTCTGATTTTGAATACCTAATGAACGCCTGGTATATAGCTATACTTCTGCCTTTGAAAATCTGGCGAATATTTGGTGCATAGCTATACTTTTGCCTTTTAACATCTGACGAACAGCTGGTGCAAACCTGTACAATCTGTTTTATATACCTAGCAAATACGTGGTGTATATATATTATTTTGCCTTTGAACATCTGCGGAACTCCTGATGCATAGCTATACTTTTGCGTTTGAACATCTGACGAACACCTGGTGTAAAGCTATACTTCTGCCTTTGAACATCTGACGAACACCTGGTGCATAGCTATACATTATGATTAGAATACTTAGCGAACACCTGGTGCATAGCTATTTTCTTTTGCCTTTGAACATCTGACGAACACCTGATGCATAGCTATGCATTTTAGTTTGAACAGCTGGTGCAAATCTAACATCTAACAGCCAACTTTACACACCTTATTCTAAAATACGCTAGGGCCTACTCATAAGGAAGATCGTGCGCTTTAGTCAGATTGTATGCATCTATATACTTTTTGATGAGCCGTTTCTCCTAGTAAATCAACACATTGAAGGGTGTTAAACAATTCGCAGCGTAAGTAATGAAACCAATGTGGGAATATATATTTATATTTAATTTATATTGATAGTATGGCTCTTTGTTTTCGGCAGTAAGCACATTGAACGGCTTAGCGTAAACTTCAACATAAAGTACAGCAATTTATTATCGGGACTCGATACAACGGTTTGTAGTGTACGTATAGGAACTGAAACGAGAGTTTGTGTAAATACAGCAATTTATAATATTCGGAATGTTTTTCTTCGGCGCTCAAAACATTGAGATATTTGAAACAAAACATTATTTATGTAAATTCTTTATTTCAAGACGCGCTAAGCTCCTAACATGTATTACATAATGTTATAATAATCGCCGTTCGGGCTGATTACAAAACTTGACTCACTGCTTATAGAAATCCTTGTGATATCCATGTGAAAGTTTACCATTTATCATGAATGATTTGAATTAAAACTACCGGTATTTCGTGTTGTTTTTTTCAACAAATGGACTTAACTAAATAACTCAAAGAGAGGCAGCATTTCAAATATTAAATGAATAAATATAAGCTCCTACATAAGCACGCGAGTGGCACGGATCATACCGGAAGAGTCCGGGAAGGACGCCAGGGTGGTGAAGTGGTGAGAATGGGGACTTTGGGTCATCCAGGCCTGGCACTGGCGGCCGCTCACCGCGCACATCCGGCGGCCCGTGTACTGGGCAGACTGACCCGCCGTGTAACACTCGTTTTCTGCAAACACGGAAGTTTAATTGTCCCACACAGTGAATAGAACGTCTTGCACTATACTATGGTAACCGTATTTCTTCTTGAAATTTAATTAAAAAGATGCTTGTTTAGTTTAATTTTTATGGTACGTGTATAAATTTAATAAGAATACAAATGATGGTTAAATTTAATTTCAAGTATTTCTATTTAAAGGAATTATTGAGCATAACAATTATATAGTTATAACGCGAATAATATAAATGCACAAATATTGTTCAGAAACAATATTTTAACGCTTGACAATTCTCCATTCAGATTTCTTAATTTCATTTTTTTTAATTAAATGAAAAGTTTTCTAAGCGGTTCGTGCAAACACTTCCCGCCATTCGATTGCACACCGTGTATGTGTACGGCTACTGTGTACCGTACCTCCGCAAGAGAGGCTGTTGTTTGTCCAGTGCGAGTCCGCCCGGCACGTGCGTACCGGGCAGTAGCTTAAGATCGACGTGAAGCCGCTCAACAGACTCGTGCAGTTGTAGGTCACGGTGGCGCCCAGGCTGCGCGGGTAGTTCGAGGAGACCGGATCTACCTGTATGCACTGGTTGTCCGTGTTCACGGCGGCTATGAAGTCGCCACAGTAGTCTGAAAGATGAGGATTTAGTTAACCATCATTTAGCTTAATTACAATGAAGCAATACAAATTTGATTCTATGTTTAGCGTCCCCAGGATTTTTTGAAACCTACCAACCAGGCAGGAAATAACGAACAACGAATTGATAAACAAACGTTTTTCTTGCACAACTTATTTATGGCAGTGGTACAAACTAAAGCAAATGTTTACTTGCAAAACTGTTATATATCATCTTTATATTGGCAACCTACTGTATTACAGTATTTTAATTGTGTAAATTGACTAGGTGCATGCTATGTTTTAAAAATATTAGAAAAAAAATTCTAAAAGTCTTTTTTTTTTTCCTTTTCCCCCAAAATTTTTATACGCTTTCCAACTCGATGTCAATTTTTTTTTTCGTTCAGGCATCCGAAAACCTACCAGCCCGAGGACGCTAAACATAGAATCAAATTGGTATGGCCTGACTGCAGGGCATAGGCTAGTCCGTGAAAGGAGGTACATTTTTAACACCAAGCGTCATCAAGAACCGCAACCTCCACGCAGGGATTTTACTGGTTCCGAGCACAGGTGTGGAAGGATTTCTTGGCGGTAGCTAGGTTATTTGTCAATAATAATGAGTAAATATCATAACACGGTATGTGTGCCATTTCAAAGTTTATTACATCCGAAAACATTTCAAACATGCCGTCTATGGATATATGAATAATATAAATAAATGGATATATTAATAAAGTAGCAACGATTTTCTTGCAACAGTCTTAAAATGCGTCTGTCAATATTTTTCAAAAATTCTTACCGTTTGGACAGGTTCCCTGGTTAATAGTTGCGACTGAAATGATGGAAAAAAAGATACCGGTTTGTTCACATTTAGTATTAGTATAACTTTTAGTAATTATGAGGACCTGATTTGCAGAAACAAATAAATAAAATTAATTTAACACGTTTTCAGTCTAATTATCGACAGATTTATTTATAAAAGACAAAGTAAACACCTCGGTAGTTTAAAGTAAAGTTTCAGCCTTAGTCGATTATTGCTTTTGAGTTTCGAAAAGTAATATAAACAGTCTAATAAGCTATACTCATGCCGTCATGGTCGTAATAATTCACTATAAACAACTATGTTCATGCCGCCATGGTCGTTATTATTAACTATAAACAATTATGCTCATGCCGCCATGGTCGTAATAATTAACTTTAAACAACAATGCTCATGCAGTCATGGTGGTAATAATTAACTATAAACAATAATGCTCATGCCGCCATGGTCGTAATAATTAACTAAAAACAACTATGCTAAAGCCGCCATGGTCGTAATAATTAACTATAAACAACTATGCTCATGCCGCCATGGTCGTACTAATTAACTATAAACAAATATGCTCATTATATAGGCTGTACATCCTGTAGAACCATAATTTTCACAAATTATATTTTTCACCTCAGTGAAAAATAAGATCTCATTATTCACATGTGTGAAAATTGAAATCTAATTCTTCTCACATCACAGTCTTATTCTTTACATGTTCTGTGAAGTTTGCGATCGCATCCAGTTTTTGATAAGCATTGAAGTCATATTCATCTGTGATCCCCACGAATACCCCGTTTTTTTACCATCACATTATTCTCACTTAAAATGTGACAAATAAGATCCAATTATTCACTAATTTCTGTGAAAAATATGATTTGTGAAAACTATGATCCAACATACATCCAAAATCGTGTTAAACCGATGTAGTGCAATCACCTATAAAATGAATAGTCGTCTATGTAGATCTACTGTTATGTATTGATAGATTCAAAACCATAAATATAAATGACATGCTTTATAATGATTCCATAAACATGTTAATTACATGAAGTATGCGTTTGGTTTTTCAAGAGTGCCTACCGTTACAGTCCGGTATGTCGCAGAACTGCCATTCAAGGCTCGGACTCACTGTGTAACACCAGGGCTGGCCGCGCGAGCTGCCGGGGTCGCGACAGTAGCGTCCGACGGAAGTCATGTTCCCTTCCGGAAACAGCTCACCGGAAGTGTAATTATGCGCATGCGGAATCTGCAAATCCCACCGCTGACACATTATACCACCGGAAGTACATACTCTTCTACCTTTATATGTACTTGAATTGGTCTGGTAGCATTCGGTACCTGATAACGATACATAAACGTGAACATATAACTTATAAATAATGGTAAGTCAACGACAGCGTCGTGAAACCGACTTATCTGATATGCTATAATTATGGCGCTGCCAAAACGCAGTCGCAGCTTTACTTACTTCCGCACGAGACAGATGCGGGCCGCCACGTGCCCAAGGCCTCACACAGCTCAAAGGGGCAGTAGTCCAGCTTGGCGCTCGTGCGGATCAGAAGACTCTTACACGGGTACACGACGCTGGCGCCCTCTAGCGTGTCTGCCGGCGGGCTGACGGAGTCCAGGTCCAGCTCGGTACACGGCATGTCGATCGATACACTGTAGTTGGGGCCACCGCAGTCAACTGGGTAGAATAGTGGCATTTAGTATAATTATTGTTCGTACGTCCGAGCGGGGTGCGAACTAGTCTGTGTTTCCTTATGAAAACGTTACTAAATGTAACGTTAAAAATACACTACTTTTGAGCGTTTGTTTAGAATTTTGCGTAAAATAAATACAATTGTCTTAACAACATAAGTTATATGACCGATTGGTTGTAATTTAGACTTTATGTCACTTTATATGATAAATTATAATAGTTAAACATTATTTAATATTATTTAATATAATAAGTTTTTTCGTATTTATGAAAATATTTAAAGGAAATGCAACTTTACTAACCTGCACAATTTACCGCCTTGAACATCGTTACAATTCCAAACAAGATATGTAGTTTATATTCCATTACAAGATATAAATCCGTCAATATTTATATAACATTTATATTCCTAGGGACATCATTTACACAAAATATGCGGCAACATTGGCAAACATTCTCAAACGTTAAGCTTAACATTAAATTCATTATCGTTGTAAAGGCCCCGCCATAGTCTAAACAATCATGGTATTCGACGAAATGAGTGGCAATTTTGACATCGAACGTTATAAATATTTGTATGGCCATGATCACGTGACGTCACGTAGTTGCTAGGCGACTGATTGGTGAACGCTGTGCCGTTAACGCGCCTTGCCACTTGAGCTTGTAAGACGCCAATCAAGCGGCAAAGGGAAACATCTGAAACATCGGGCTTTGTAATTTAATATTCTGAGTGCAAGAAGTTTATTTAAAGCGAAAACATCACCTGTGAACATACATTTGTACTTGTAGACTAAAAGATGAGAAACTAGTAATACGGAAAACATAATCATCGGCCAACACAACTCGAGAAATCACTTCGCAAATAATAAGGTATAGTTGTCTCCTACCTAGGAAAATCTCGCAATTATGAGAAACTAACTCCTAATTAGGACTTAGCATCTCCTAATTAGGACTTAGTATCTTGTAATAAGTAGACACTGACTCCTAATTAGGACTTAAAATCTCCTAATTAGGACTTATTTTCTCCTAATAAGGACTTATTATTTCGTAAATAAGAATCTCTTTATTATGAGATAATGGAATACAAAAACAATATAGACTGTGGCACCAGGACGCTTCCATAGACTTTAAACATATTTTTCATTGAAATGTATTAATTCGGAGTAAACGATTTTGTCTTGTCAATGAGTTGTCGTTTTTGTTGTTAATCTCTACAATTATATTTCGATGCTATTGTCCACGTCGATTCGGATGCCGTTGTCGACGTCGATTTGGTTGTCCCTGTCCACGTCGATTTGGTTCCCGTTGTCCACGTCGATTTGGTTGCCGTTGTCCACGTCGATTTGATTGTCGTTGTCCTCGTCTATTTGGTTGCCGTTGTCCACGTAACTTTGGTTGTCATTGTCCATATTGATTGGGTTGTCGTTGTCCACGTCGATTTGGTTGTCGTTTTCCACGTCGATTTGGTTGTTGTACACGTCGATTTGGTTGCCGTTGTCCACATCGATTTGGTTGTCGTTTTTCATGTCGATTTGATTATTGTACACGTAAATTTGGTTGTCGTTGTCCACGTCGATTTGGTTGTCGTCCACGTCGATTTGTCCACGTCAATTTGGTTGTCGTTGTCCACGTCGATTTGGTTGTTGTACAAGTCAATTTGATTGTTGTCCACGTCGATTATATTGCTACTGTAATACCATTTTTGAAATCGTCATCTTTCCAAGTAGCTTTCACCCACTTGGTTGGCTGAGATTTTAATTTTATTAATATGTTTGTCGATTTCTAATATTGTACAAAACATGGCATGAGTTTTCAGGGAGAGCTGCGTCTTGTATTGTGAAGTGTGTCTTTAATCGAGCATAACGAGCTAATTATTATGTTCTTAGTACGAGTCACTCAATCAAGATTATGGCACTACATTACTTTCGCGTGGTGGACAATGATTATGAATACGTTCACTGTTGGTGGAGGTATGTGATTATGATCGATCTGTAGCGGAGATCAGTGGTTAATATGATTTGCCGCTGATCGGAAGGGAGGGTTAAGAAACGGGACCCCGTGTAGGTTATTGTGTATTTGTGTGTAAAACTCCTCTTCCAGTGAATAAACCGGCATGGGAACGAATGTTGAATACGAGTCTGTGAAAACTAAGTAATTATTTCTCTCGCGCGTTCTTGTAGACTGTTTTCTTTCAAAGAGTGTTGGCTTGTTTAGATCTTGTACGCAGCGGAGGAATACTTACGCATGGGACAACATATAATTAATGCTTTATAGAGCTCAGTGCGAATTTAAGTCAACAAATAAATCCCAACCTTACGGTAAAAATAGTTCTTGTATACATACTGGTACAGTTGAATTTTGTTTTGTTTGTTTGTTTGTTGGTTTGGATTTTTCGCCGTTTTTAACAGTATTTCAGTCATATCACGGCGGTCAGCTAACATACACTTTTCCTGGGCAAGCTTGCACATACCTTTACCTTTGAACCATCAAATTGATACCATACCACCATGAGTTTGTAATACATTGTCCGGCAAATGTTACAGTGAGTATCCTAAATGTTCGGCCTAAGTACAGCCCTGGTGTATCTCTGGAATCATTAATGTGCACAATGGACACGCGAAATCAGATGAAAATTCATTAAAAATTGGAAACACCTGTAAAATAAAGTAGGCAACCCATAAATTGTGTGAAAAAATACGCCGGCCTCTGTTCATACGAACATTTGGCTTGCTTTTACAGAGTTAACATGTTGCAAATAATGATGGCCGCCATTGCCCAATCACGTGCATTTTATTCGAAACGAAAATGACAGTATTTATGCAGAATTAAAGGTTACTTGGCACTATAGAAAACATCATTTGTTTCCACTCGACTGAGCTCAGTCGTAAGCACATCGAAAGTAATGACCAACGGCAAGTAATTACTAATTATTTAGAATATGCTAGCCTTACAATTATATTTGCAAACACAATGTTTAGATCGCCAATATTCGACGCGTAAGAAAGCTTGTACATGACCATAATAATTATATCAGTTGTCGGTGGTTTTTTTTACTTATCTTATCGATATATTATTTTATATTTTCGATGCGTGTATTATATATCCGTTTCAAGGGTATTAAATTAATGTTGCTGGTTTAAAGAGGGTCTGTCTGATTTATTATATTTATTCCAGGCTTTTCTGAACCCAGAGCTGTTGATAGAAATTAAAGAAATCCACGCGTATCAAGAGACAGACTTAAATGTCATGTTTTTATTGTTAATTCTTAAAGCATGAAAATGGCGGATGAAATATACGTTCATCTGTAATGCCTTCCGTCTGATCTAGGACGTCTGCTGTCGTCATGTCCACGTTCTTGTTGCTATTCTACAGGTATGACTGCGATGACGTAACGCTGACAGGCAAGCATTGTCCGGGGCTTGTATCTAAAAAAATGTATAAACAAGTGTTTGTCACAGGATCTGGTTGTCCCCTACCGGTATCTTGATACCGGAAAAAGCTATGACGGACAGACAGACCAACAGACAACTGCAAAACAATATACAGCCTTTTCTTGGAAGGGGGGGGGGGGCATATTTTTGTGCATTATCATGAGTTGATATAAACATATTAATTTGCATGTATTAAGGATGGAATAACGATGAAGGACAAAAGAGATTAAATGCAATAATGTACAGACTGAAACACACAGTTCCATATGTATTATAGATAGATCTATATAACAAAATTAAGGTATTAAAAAATACACACATAGATATAGTCTTATGATGGTGAACATATCTGCCAATTAACTTCAAAATCCATCCAGAAATGACAGAGTTATAGAGCGGACACAAAATGGGACGGACGGAAGGACGGACGGAAAGACAGAAGGACACGCGCAAACCAATAGTCCCAAACCGGTTTCACCGGTAGGGGACTAATAATTAAATATACAACTAAGTAGAATTTTGTATTGTATTGTATTTTAACTTCATAAATGCCTCAAACATAAGTAATAACTGAAACTACCATCGTCGTATACATGGCCGATGTTGTATCTGAGATCAAACATCTATTAAATATTAAGCACTTTGTATTTTATTGCTTGCAATGGTGTATATTTGTCAATCTGAAATTATGTTAATAAATATATTATGATTACACTTAGTAAATAGATACATAATGATATTATGTACAAGAAAATAAAATGTCACTGATAATCCACACCATCACCAATTATACCGCTCAGGCTGACTGTTACTGTCAGTTCATACGCGCCCAGGTATATGGAGTGCCGGAACCGGTAGATGGCGGCCTCCCCTCCCGAGCCCACCCGACAACGTGACACGAGCGTTGCGTTGCCTGCAGAGAGTAGGTCCTTACAATAATTTTTTTATATTCATTTTTCAACATCTCCATTGCACAATGTTAATATATAAAAGTACAAGTTATGCATATAAACAATATTAATACACTAAAATCAGTAATTATAATACATTCATTTATGTATGTTTTGCGTAATAAATTGTTTCTAGAAAATATTCGTTTAAATTTTTAGTTTTGAGATGATGCTAGATATAAAAAAGTGAGATACAAAAAAACTAAAAAGGAAAGACGATAATAAAAAGGCAAGGTGTTCCCTTTAATAGACATGAGGTGTTTGACTTATTGTCTTCAAAACTGGAAGACTGCTATAGGAAGGCACATGTGTCGGCGCAAATTCACAACAATTTCCCTAAGGTATCCGAAAAAATAAAAAAAAATAAAGAAAAAGAGAACACAACAATCCTGAGAAAAAACGGGGGGGGGGGGGGGCGACAGAATAGGCAAGATTCACTTCAACGTATTAGGATGTGCACATTTTTGCCATTTTTTCAAATGCAGATCAATTTTATTATTTTTCAAAAGCAATCTGCTCTTCTAAATGTATTTTCATTCTGAGAGCATTTTTGAGAGTCTCGATATTTGGATTTTCAGCTTTTGATTTAAATATGTATGACTTCATCAGAATGAGTATATAGTTTATAACTGAATTATTAGCGCCATCGTTTTGTGTTCCAAGGACAATATCTTTTACATTACGATCAATATGTATTTCTTTACTGCTTAAATAAATTGTGAGGTCCCGCCATATGGGTTGTACAATATTACATTCAAATAAAACATGTGTAATAGTTTCTTTATAACTTGCACAAAATGTACAAAGGTTAGAAGCTGCTAGCTTACATTTATACAGGTATGCATTAGTGGGTAATATACAATGTAGAATCTTATATTGAAAGTTGCGTAAATTATTATCTAATGTGGCTTTAAATGGTATTAAATTTGTATTTTTCCAGTCAATACTTTGATTATAGGAAGTCATTATAATTTCCCATTTCTGTTGCTGTTTGGTTTTAATTTCATCAAAAGTTTGTTGAAGATTATATAAATATTTACACACTGTGTTTGTTTTTGCACTTTTTCAAGTAATGTGCTGTTGCTAAAATTAAAAAGGTCTGTTTCAGATAGTTGTTTTTTGTAAGTTTCTGGTATACTATTAATCAGTGTGTAATATTTTAGATAATCGCTTGTAGGTATATCATACATGTTTTTAAATGCTTCAAATGTATAATATGATTTTGTCCTGAAGTCAAATAGATATTCTAGAAATGTAATGCCCCTATTAAACTAATTTGGGTAAAAAAAGGAATGTTGATTATTTAGTTGTATTGTTGAGTTATTCCATATAATCGTTTTATTTATCTGTCCTGCTTTTTCATTAAATTTAATTTTATTCCACGAAAAAGGATATCTCTGAGGAATTCATTTTTAAAGTTAGAAACAATATGTTTTTCCTTAAGGGGACATTCGAAAACAAGGTTTCCACCATATTGATTAAGTTCTTTCTGATAGAAAATTTTCCACTGTCCTTCGTTGTTTATGTCTGTTTATCTTTTAACCCAACTGGCCTTATTTGCAGGTATAAAAGCAGTAATATCTGTGAGTTTAAGTCCACCCTGTTCTATTGGTTTAAAAAGAGTTTTTATTTTTATTTTTTCAGGTTTCCCATTCCACACAAATTGAAATACAGATTTGACAAATTTTTGTATTGTATCAATTTTGGGGGTGGGAAGCATTGACAATGCATACATAATCTTCGGTAAGGCAAAATTCTTAACTACTGTAACTTTTCCAAGAAGTGTTAATTTTCTGTGTTGCCACTGTTTTAAGCAATTTGTTAAATCTTGTAATTTTGGTTGAATGGTTTTTGCTATATCGAGATTTTCATCATTTGTAAAGTAAAAGCCGAGCGTTTTGGCATACCTCAGAGGTCCAAAAAAAGTGTTTGTATTTGTTAAATATAGTTTGTGTAGTTTTAAGTAAACCAACTCGCATTACTGTTGATTTTTGTGTATTTAGTTTAAGCCCATATATTTCCCTGAAATCTTGAATGGCATCTATTAATGCAGAGAACGAATTAAGCGTTCCATCTATAAAATATGTTGTATCCTCCGCAAAAAGTGTTTGTTTTATTTCGTGTTCGTTTATTTTTACTCCTTTAATATCTTCATTTTTTTCAATAAAATTTGACAATATTTCTATACTTAGTATAAAAAGTGTGGTTGACAAGGGACAACCTTGTTTTACACCTCGTTGCATAGAGATTGGTTCAGAAAAATGCCCATTATTTATAATTATAGTGCATATGTCAGTGTAGAATAATTAAATCCATTGTATAAGTTCGGGTCCAAAATTAAATTGTGTAAGGCAATGTAGCATAAAGTCATGATCTAAACAATCAAATGCTTTTTCATAATCTGCAAAGAAGAGCAAGCCTGGTTTGTTATTAAGATAATGTCTAGTTTCAAATATTGTCCTTACATTTTCATCTATATATCTGCCTTTACTGAATCCAGTTTGCAATGATTCAACTATGGACGAAATTACTTTTTTCATTCTGTTTGCTATTGTTTTGGTTGCTATTTTATAATCAATATTTAATAAACTTAAAGGTCTCCAGTTGTTTCGTGATACAAGGTTTTTTTCCTGGTTTTGGAATCAGTGTAAGAATACTTTGTTTTTGAAGTTGAGTAAAGTGTCCATTTACACCTGAATAGTTAATAGAATTAAGGTAGTGCGTTTTAATAACATCCCAAAATACTTTGTAAAATTCCGCTGACAAACCGTTTGAACCTGGGCTTTTGTTATTATCCATTTCTTTTAAATCATTTAGGCATTTTTATAATGTGTAAGCATGCCTTCGCATGATTGTTTCTCGGTTTCTGTGAGCTTTTTTATATTTAATTCAAAAAAATGTGTAGTGTTTAACTTATTTTTATCAAAGTAAGTTTTCTTACTATAGAGGTTTGAGTAAAAATGTGTCTGTTCATGTATTATAGTTTTGAAGTGTGTGATTTCTATGTTATTTATTTTTAACTTATGAATGGTTTTACTTTCGTAATGTATTTTTTCAAGATTTGCAAAGTATTTGGAATTTTTCTCATTATGTTCAATGTGAATAGCTCTTGCTCGTAATAGAATACCGATGATTTTCTCTTCTATAACTTTATCATGTTATATTTTTGTTTCTTTAATTAATTTTATAAGTGTTTCGTCGTTGTCATTTTCTGTACTTAATTTATTTTCCAGTGACTCTAATTTGTCAATGATTTTTTGTTCTTTTTTTCCTTATTTCGTTTTTTAGTCATTGTTGAAAATTTTATATTTACATTTCTTATGGTCCCTTTTATCAATTCCCATAAGGTATTGGGGTTACAATTTTGATTGTTTTCTACAAATGTTTGTATTTCCTGTTTAATTTGATTTTGATAATCTTCATTCAAAAGCATGGTATTATTTAATTTAAAGTACCTTACAATAATATGGGATAATTGTGGTATTTAGTTCTTTGGAATCAACATTCAAGTGTAGAGTTATAAACGAAAGCCTTTAAATCTTCAGTTTTTTTTTTCGCGAAACTTGTATTGCAATTCTAAGAAATCAAATAGTAAAACGTACATATAGTTTTTGTATTTACTCTACAACGTACGAATTAACTTCAAGGCAAAGAATAATGATCGATATCGCTTTCAAAAAAACAACAACAATAAAATACAAACACGGCCAAAAAAACAACAACAACAAAGACCAGATATTATTACAGAGAGAATGTGCGATGTGATGAGCAAGACGATGTCTCTAACATAGGACCGATCTACCTGGGATACACTCTACCCATATAGGCGACATTACATCGTGGTATTGCTCACAGGAACTGTCACTGTATATTCGCCAACGGGTTCTCTAAAACATATAATCAATGATGCTAATTAAATATTAAAGCACAAAAACACACAGTAAAAAGTACATCAACTTGAATCTTTTACATGAATTTTATAGGATAATAGGTATTATTGAATCCTTTTCATAACACACACAGAAGAAAGCGAAATGCAGATTTTTAGACATTGTTTTTTAATATTGTATTTATATATTACCAATTCTAAATTGTCAAACTGACTACAATTTTGTGTAGGTGAACCGGAATTGCTGTATGTTAGAAATACCAGTAAATAGTTTGGTATTCCCCGGTGGTCCACTCGAAAGTAGGCCGTATATCAAATAGTTCGATTTTTCTTCTGTTAAAAGAGACCTTTCACATTAACGACACTGGTTTAAATGATTATTCCCTGAAAACGACGTGTCTGCTAGGCATTGTGATGTATCCTAACACCGAAATGCTTAAAATTTGAATGATCAGCGGTTGCAATATAGACAACATTTAAACATATACTTTTGTCGAAATCGCCAATGTATTCTGTGCTTCTCACTGTCTACAATCAGGCAAGATGCTTAGAAGTACTATAACAGATCTTTTTTTAAATTTGTTTTTATTTTGAAAGTAGAAACGCCATCTTTCCAAACAGGTCAGCCTCGGAACATCTGAAACAAAGAAAAGTGGCGAACGACGCCAAGAGACTTTGCTATTGTACACTGGGGCCCTATGGGAACTGGATTTACTGGTTTCTAACCCGTAGACATAACTTGAAACTCATGTTGCAGCGATACTATTTGTATTATTATCATGAAATTATTAATTGTGAATAAATTGATAGAAATGTACGTTGTTATGTTTGTTCACTTAAAATCCCATGTTTTCAATTCTTTCAATAATTAGTAGTAGTAGTGACCAGTAGTCAATAGTTTACAGTAACGTAGTTCAATCAGACTAATTCGTTCTGTTACCACCAACTAATCCATGTTTCACTTCAAATCAGTTCGAGTTCACCATTTTGCACTATTTTCTTTTTATATGCGAATTTAAATTGACCATTGGCGATTTTCTGAAGTACAGCGAATCACATTTTCACGTCATTCGTTGTTCTTCTTTACATCTATACAGATGTTTATTTATAATTTTAAATTATATTATTTACAGGTAATTATATTTAGCTTATAATTTATATACCGCGTTTGTATTACGGTATTACTTATAATATCTTCTATTTGTGTGTAAATTTGTTTTTTGATATTTGTATTTATTTTCTTTTTTTCTATTGCTATGTAGTCGGTACACACAACCAACATGAATACTGTATTTTGTATTTCGATATATTTAAGGTCATTCGTTCTTCTTCTTTACATCTATACAGATGTTTATTTATAATTTTATATTATAAATAATTATATTATTTACAGCCTATGCACGAGTTATTGTTTTCCGCACCGTCGTCGCTTGAAAGTTAAACCATACCCAACCCAGGCAACACTCACGCAAATGTTTCATTATAGATTAACACTGGAATATTCCAGCTACCAACCGTCTGATAGTGGATGATGTCTATGAAGTTCCATAGCTGGGGCATCCCCGGGTATCTCGAGTTATAGCTGGTGATCTGCTGGTGATTATAGGTGCGCTGGTTTATCGAATCGTACGCCGTCTGCACCGAGCCATTTGTGTAGCCGTAACCGAACTGGCTTGTTCCCGGTTCATCAAGTAGGATTGCCTCGCCGCCGGTAACCATCAGAAAGGCCTCGTATTGAGCCGGGAAACAGCACACTGGTGTTGTCACCATACACGTTGGCGCCCAACATATGGTGAGCAACCATTCAAGCGTTAGTAATATGGTCGTATCCATTTATTTACCCCTCAAACCATATATCTATTCATACTAGAAGTATACGACGTAGATAGATGGCAAACAGAAAGGCGTTATCACTGTAATAAATACGATGACGTTGGTGAATTACTATCATACCCTGTGTGATAATACCTCCCATTACATTTTGCTTGTTTAGTTACTGGACGTCCGTTCGAATACGTCTATCCATCAAGAGTGTTGTTATCTTGAATATCTAAGTTGATACGTGTAAATGGATAATACAATATTGGTATCATATTCTTGCGATAACCACGGTTTGCCATACAGTATATTTTCTTGTAGAACATGAGAATTTCATGAAAAGCGAATACTGTTCGGAAATCAAGTTGATGTAAATGAATAATGAGTTGTATATTTAGCGTCTACTGTCATTTAATACCACAAAGCATGTCACAAAATGTCAAAGCTATGAAGTAAAGGGCCAGTGTTGATATAACTGTACGTTGTTTTAGACATTTATAACTGAGCGCCGAAGTGTGAAAGTTTGTTTCAGTCAATGTTTATTTCAGTTAATGTTCCCAGAGTTGAGATGCTGCGTGACCCTCGACAGATCACGACGCTGCGACAATGATCGAACCAGGGTCCCGAAAAATCATCCACCCCTGTGTAGGCTCTGGCCATGCCCCTGCAACATATGTCCCGCCAAACACTTAGTGTAACATAACTGTAGTTCAAAAATTAATTTTCTAATATATCTCAAAGCATGTTACCATAATTTGTCAACTGTAATGCCAATATATGATATCGGTCGTTCAACTAATGCTAAGCAAAGGTCGCGGTGGCGTAGTGGATATGGTGTCCGCCTAGTGATCGCTAGGTCCCGGGTTCGATCCATACGCTGGGAGCGTTCTCAAGATCTCCCCCAAAGACACCAAGTACTGATTCTACCTAGGAAACAGACTCTAGAGTGTGTCAATAAGCCTTAGGCTTACGATGCCATCGAGCTAAAATAAATAGGTTTAAGCTAACTAATGCTTAACGTAATGCTGATAATAATTCATTATGTATTATATATAATATTGTCAGTATAACAAACCCCGCAAATAAAAAGGGATATGTACACAATGCTTTATCTTTGAGCGTGTAAATCATAAAATGTATTCTTCAGCAATCTAATACCGATGAGTCATCGTGCCTACTCTTAAAAATGCTTCCTTCCAGAAGCATATATTCTCGGTGCAGTTAAAATTACCTTCGCCTGCGGAGGCCTTTGACAGACGGAGGAACAAAGATACGTGGGTCGTTCACGCAACGTGTTATGTCCAACACGTCTACGGTTGCTATGTCAACGTTTTTGTCGGTGTCGAAAACGTACGCCTGAGATACTGTCCCGCGAACAGGCAGGCACTCCCCGGGGTGGTCAGATGTTGGATGTATACAAGGGCATACTTGTAGAAATACTAAACAAAGAAAGTGGATAAAGGAATATATATTTGAAACGGCGGTTAACAGTTAAGTTCTAAATTTCCGAACAAACAGGCGCACGAGTTTATGAAATTGCAAAGCAGCACAACGGAAAAAGACATTAATAATATATCATTATGTAATTATAAGGTGATTATATGATGTAAAAATCGACCAGGACACTCTATTATTTACGAAAGGGTACCTCTACCGGACATTTGAAGTGTCACAGTGATCTCATACTGGTCGATGTATATACGGTCTCGGAAGAGCACAGTTACGATTTCCGGTCAAGAATCTCCAGAAGTCCTCTAGACATAACACTCGCATTTCCTGTAAATGGCGTATATTCGAAGCTCACATGATCACGAATTCCTTTCCGGTATCCAGTTATTTGTAATATGTCTTGTTATTTGTCCCTTTCGTGTTCAATATCATTAAATCATAGCAAATGCCATGATAGAGACATTTATCTCGCGTTTACTAATTGCACAGTCGAGCTTAAATCAATGGGTTTTAACTAAACTAACTTGCATTATATTTGCATAAATTTGTGACAAAATGTTCTTTGTAAATCAGTTCGGAAAGTGTACAACATTTTATTAAACGTACATGTTTTGGTGGGTTGAAGCATTAGACATAATGCACGCGCATGTACCTGGTACACATTTGGTAGACATTCCTTGTATAGCGGCATCCCGACGTTCTGTATGTCACAAGAGCCGTCGGCGTACTACCGATACTGGACGTTCTGATAAATATAGCGGTATACCCTTTGGCTTTTTATTTAAATACGTGTTCGGACGGACGATATCATTGCGACTGACGTGTTTTACAAACATTTTTAAGAAGTAGCAACAATTATTATTAACACCATGTTTAGAAGGTTTGTATGGAATAGAGGTGTAACATTCGTATGAAAACATCAAGAAAACAAGCAAACATTTGTGACATAGCTTTTGTCGCCAATACCTCTCTAGACTGTTGGTTTAACATGTCCTATATATATTCACGACATTAAGCTACAGTACCCACCTCTTTGTAGTCGATTATATAAATATTGTCCATCGCCATCGGTATCGAGAATATGGACAGGCAGTTCACGGTGCTCTGGTGAATGTACGTCCGCTGGCTGAGGCCGTCTTACGCCACCTGGTTCGTGCCGTTAGTGAAGCCTATCCCATTGCCGTCGCCGACGCGCCCGCCTCCCACGTCCGCCTTAGCGCTACACATTACGGTAAATGCTTCATATTGTTCCGGGAAGCAACATAGAGGCTCCAGTGCGGAGACAGCCACTTCCGTTAACGTCAGTGACGTCACCAATAATACGAACAAAATCCGCTGAGAAAACAATTCTCCTTTTCAAACTTATGTATGGTTATTGTGACCGTATATCTTAACAGTCAACATTAAATATGTTTCAACAGACTTTTATCTGGGCCGGTATAGATATGAACCGTGTTAATCTTCAATCACGTTGAATCATATATAGGCCTAGTACAAATACTTTGCCAACAGTTCAGACGAGGCGCGCCGTTGACAACCGGTCTTAATGCATGTGCGTACAGTGTCGTCCCGGATTAGCCTGTGCAATCCTCATAGGCTAATCCAGAACGGCAGTTTCCGCCTACAGTGGACTTATGTTTAGAAGAGACTTTCTTGAAACAGAAAATATCATAAAAGCGGAAAGTGTCGTCCCGGATTAGCCTGTGCACAGGCTGATCCGGGACGACACTTTACGCACATGCATTAAGTCTGATTTTACCAATATTACATATTACGGCGTTCATAGTTCTGTATCATGTATACTCATGGACTGCATGTCTGATGTATTCTGAATAAACCACATAGTAGGCCTATAACTATTGTGTTTCGTTTCTAATATGAATATAAGATACTTAATATTTCATTTGCTTTCATTGATTACAACATGATAACTGCAACGATTACTGCTATATAGTTAAGGAAATGAATACAATGTACTTAACATACAATTAACTTGATATATCCACAAATATTTATTCATGCAAAAGGTATGTAATGAAAGCACAAACTAGATAACATCTAGTTTATGCTTTCGTTACATAGTTATAAATAAATATCTGCATGAATAAATATCTGTGGATATATTGTAAAAGTGTGTCCATTTTTTAAGTTAAGTTGCATTCCTTTATCGCATGCATCACACGCCGAAATAGAACATTATGTACAGTCTAAATAATAAAAATACGTATGTGTGCACAAAAATATAATGGTAAACATGAGGCGTGTCGAGGGAAAACCGGACTGAAGGCATGTGCGTAAAGTGTCGTCCCGGATTAGCAAGGCTAATAAGATGAAACAAATAAATGTATAAATCCCGAAAATGCAATTTTTAAACGAAACGAACAAAGTAATTTTAGAGTAGACATTTATTTGTACTTTGTACATGGTATATACAATGATGTTTGATTTTCAATTACATATGTTATTAATATATCATCATAAACAAGGCGTCTCTAAATGCAATTGTTCTAGACAAAAGTAGGAAGTGGTTTGACGTAAGGAGTTACGTCTACGTAATCGTTTTCGACTTTAGCATGGTTGGTGTATTAGAAAGTGTCTCTGTTACTCAATTAATTCATCAAAGTTCAGCAAATCTTATTTGTAGCATTGAATGCCACGATTACGAATAGAGTTTTCACATCGACGGTCCATAGATCAATTGAGGTTATTAAATGTCGGTAAATGGATGATCTTATACATGTAATTTGTACGTCGGTCAATGGATTGGCCAATGAAAACACTGTCTTTTGTAAACGTCTGTCGATGGATTGACAAATGCCGTCATAATGGCGGTCAATCGATTGGCAAATGCTGTCATATGCGGTCAATATATTGGCAAAAGCTGTGATATGACGGTCAATGGATTGGCAAATGCTGTCATACGTCGGTCAATGGATAACCCATGTTGTCAGATGTTGGTCATCTTTGATTTTATATGTAGGTTAATGGATTGGCGAGGCATGTCTAATGTAGGTTAAAGGACAAAGGTTTTTCATAAGATAAGATAAAGCCCCTGCTAATAAAAGAATTAGTTTTTCTTGTGTTATACTTACATGTAAAACTGTTACAGTGTTAATACACTAATATACTCTGCATTCTACAAGTCTCTCATACATCAACAAAGTTTATCGAGTATATAATGCTATAGTAAAAGATAAAACATATATGACTATACAGAAAACGATATATCCATTAATCTTGTAAAATCCTCATCTCCGGTGAGATGTTGAGTATATATTTTAACATAACAATCGGTCAGCAACATTCCATGAACTCACACCAGGACTGTTTTAATCGTCGTCTCACATAATGAAATATCACACTCATTCAAATAAACTTGAAGTCCAAAATTTTCAAATTTACTCTTGTTCTGCATGACACATGTTCAAAATGGCGGATATGAAGAAATTATGGTAATAATTTTGGCAGTTACAAAATATGCTCAGATTTATACTATGTGGATGGTTCGAAACTTTAAGTTGGCTCATGTTAACAAACTACTTATGCATGCAAAAAAAGAGCTGACAGTCTTTGTCATTTAATGAATACAGTAATCAATTATTATACCTGTAATGAAAATAGTTACCTCTTTCTCTGCTTTTAGAGTTTAAAAGCAACACAATAATTTTAAATCCCTAAGAAACATTTTGTGATTGATAAATTCTGAGCTCTTATGTATGCAATGTCCTGGTTAAGTTCGAATCTGCTGTTCCGCCAGTTTAGTATCCCTGAAAGTACGGCCCTGCTGACGGCCCGTATGTGATCGCCGGAAGTGGCTGGCGGTTGTCCATGTCGTACAGGTAGGGGCCACCGTAGTAGTAACCCTTGGGGTAGTAGGGCTGGGCTTCGAGGGGCATAGGGTAGCTGCGCTCCAAGTAGTCACGTGACCGGCCCTTCTTCGCGTACTCCTGGGGAGGAGAGATTGGAAAATAACTTTAAATACGGAACTCGTTTTAGAATATCTGAATATTGTATATACGCTACATACACAAAGATTCAAATTTACGAGTATTTTGGAGGTTCTTGTACATGTATACATGCTTAAGAACATAACCA
The DNA here is from genome assembly GCA_027627225.1 of Congeria kusceri. NCBI lineage: Eukaryota > Metazoa > Mollusca > Bivalvia > Myida > Dreissenidae > Congeria > Congeria kusceri. The sequence goes on along the minus strand of CM051031.1, from coordinate 54,838,528 downwards.
GGGCCCAGCTGCTCAAAATCTTTACAGCCAATTAAGCTAACAGCCATTTACTTTTGGATGAAGTTACATGTGAATTTATATAAATAAAATATTAAAATTTGAAACTGTGAGTTTATTCTAAATAAATTGGTATGCTCATATAATTGTTTAAAAGTTTTATAAGCAAGATGCTTTTAATAATAATTTTAGTTACATCTAAAGTTAACAGGCCATTCGCTTAATTGGCCGTTAAAATTTTGAGCAACTGGGCCCTAGCCCCATGTTCACAAAGGATTAAGATCAATCTAAGCTGATCTCAAAGGATTAAGATCAATCTAAGCTGATCACAAAGGATTAAGATCAATCTATGCTGATCACAAAGGATTAAGATCAATCTAAGCTGATCACAAAGGATTAAGGTCAATCTAAGCTGATCACAAAGGATTAAGACCAATCTAAGCTGAGCACAAAGAATTAAGATCAATCTAAGCTGATCACAAAGGATTAAGATCAATCTTAGCTGATCTTGATCTTCTAGCTTTAATGAGAGGAATCTTGAAAATATTTTCTTTTCGAAATACCTTTTCTTGTAAAAAAAATAACACTAAGTTTTGATTAAAATATTTATTTCAGATAGAAAATCTTTGCTGAGAGGAGTTCATTATTATGCAAAATATATTTAGTGAACGCCATTTTTTAGTCTTATCCTGAAATATCAGGCTCAAGTTCATCTTGAAACTGAAAATCAGACTCAACTTTTTTTGTGAACACGGGCCCAGGACATAAAGATCTGAGTGAAGGCTGGCTTACATCGTTAACGTATCTCTCTCCGCCGATGAAGCAACCAGCGATGGAGTACAGGGTGGCGGTGATGGCGGCCAGGGCCATACCGATCCAGCCGATGATGTAAGAGTAGCCGTAATTCCGGTCCGTCGCTGTCTTCACGTCCTGAAAAAGCCACTTCCGGTTTGAACGAGAATGCGGTCATTTACGGGGGAGGAGATTGTTCGGAGATTTTACGCATTCATTTTCCATATAGCGTTATTGGTACGGCTAAACGTCCGCAATAATCCGGTACCATTGTACAATATGTAATCTCATTTATAATTATTAATTACATTTTTCCAATTGTTTTTTTAAACATTGAGACAAAACAAAGTAGTTGAAACATATCTTAGATACTTTAGTAAAACAAAGTGCCAATGTGATATATTCACGACATATAGCAAGGTTACGAAGCATGTACAAAACATTCGCATTCGACATATTCCCTATTCAACTGATATTATATTAAAAGGGAGGTAACTGGTGTGAATTTGTTACCGAAAAGGGAGAATACTCACGTCTTCCCAATTAAACCAGAATTTCCCTGTGAGCGGATCGACGTCTCTAATTTTGTTACGTTCCAAATACTCGGCACCGTGGAAAAATGCGATGGAAGCGGCAGTGAAAAAGGCTGGAATATATAAAGTAGTAAATACAATTTAGTGATAACTATTAATAACTGGAAAAGTGCTTACTGCAATGCTTAATACGAAATTTACATAGAAAATATTAATGAAACGCAGGCTAATCGCCGTTTGCCATTTTACTGTAAGTTTCTTTACCGGTAAATATTTATCTTTTAACCCCGTAAATATTTATCTTAACTAAAGGATGACTGTATGGTCAAATGCTTTTATGAGAATAGATTATTATAATATTAGAAATTAATCAAGATCGTATGTAAATAAAAGAAGTGCAAAAGTGCGGATGATAATTCGACTGACTGGAGCACCGCTTAAGCGCTGTAAAACGTACCTGCAATGTAGGCGAGCAGCCCAGCTATGTAGGCCCACTTGGACTGTCTCCAGCAGCACAGAACCAGGCCGAATATGTAGGAGACGAGGAAGACAGTGAGCGCCACGATGAAGAACGCCACCCACACGCGCATCAGGTCTGGGGGATAGAGCGAAACACAGCGTTAGACAGAGGAAGTAACGGCATCACAACGTCGTACAGCCAGTACTGTTGTCACATCATCATCGTCGTAATAATCATTATCACCACCATCACTACCAATGTAACAATCACCACCAGCACCATCACAATCATTATTGTAATAATCAGCATGATCATAGTGATTATCACCACCACCACCACCACCACCACCACCATCATCATCATCATCATCATCGTCGTCGTCGTCATAAGGTTTTATCACTTTTAACGCAACCATATCATGATAACCATTACCATACTAATAATGATCATTGCCACCACAATCACAAGTATCATTATTTTCACTGTGGTCATCACCATCACCTCAAACAGCACAACTTCATCAGTTCTTGCCACCATTGTCTTCAAATCATCATTGTTTACAACGTTCATGAAGATGGCATGTGCATACGTTTACGTATCGAAATCGCAGCCACCGTTAAATGCCATTTCAGTATTTTGGCAAGATACTGCAAGTTATCAATATCAACAAGAGGGGCGCCACACCGGGCAATTACCACCATGTTGCTGCAGTGACAATACTGGGAGAGATATATCGCATTACAAAACAAAAAATCTCTTACTACGTTCAAGTCATAAAACCTTTCTTTAACCATCGTCTTCGTGTTCTATTTAGTAACGTGTTTAGCTCTCTCTATTCGAAGAATAGGTGAGCTTTCCTACTCGCCCGGGCATATGCCTCCGCGTCTGATCTTGATTAAAGTTTATATTCAAAAGTCATGTAACTTCAAAACTACATAAGTTATTCACTTTAAACTTGGAATATAACTTTGTCATTAAATCCAGCATCAGGTACAACATTCCCCATAACTGTGTTTTGTATTTTAATGGAGTTTTGTCCCTCTTTCACATAGATTTTCTGGTTAGTTTATATTCAGCAGTCTTGTAGCTTCAAAACTACATATGTTATTCACTTGAAACTTTGAAAATACGTTTGTCATTTATTCCAGCATCAGGTGCGATATTGCCCATAACTCTGTTGTTGTATTTTGTCATAGACAGGTCCCTTTTCACATTGATATTCAGATTAAAGTTTTTATTAAAAAGTATTATAATTTCAAAACTTGAAACTTAGAATATACCTTTGTCATCAACTACAGTATTAGGTGCCACAATCCACATAACCTTGTTTTGTATTTGACGGGGCTGTGCATCCTTTTTACATAGATTTTCACTGTAAAGTTTGTGTTCAAAAGTCTTATAATTTCTAAGCTAATAAGGTATTCACTTGAAACTTGGAATACATCGTTGCAATCAACTCCAGCATCACGTGCAACAATCCCCATAACTATGTTTTGTATTTTGACAGAGGTATTTCCATTTTTCACATATATTTTCTGATTAAATTTTTGTTATATAATTTCTTCACTTCATTAAGGTATTTACTTGAAACATGAAATAAATTGATGAAATAATTGCGATAACTCAGATTTGTATTTTAACAAATTCATGCCCCTTCCACTTTCAACAATATGTACCAACTGAAATACTTCGAATAGTCGAACGCTGTCCTCTGACAGCTCTTGTTCGTTCTGGTGTGATTTTTTGCAAGCGATTTTACAAAATACGGAAGAAAAAAAACTATATTTGAAATAATATTAAAATCTCACTCTTTTCATGCTTGACAACATGAAGGAAGAAAATATACAGACAAGTGCAGTTTGCATAACTGTATGGGAAAGTTATATATATATATATATATGGCAATTAAATAAACTAACCGTGCAAATATATGACTCATTAGAGTATTTAAAAAGCACAGCAGTCTGATCATACATATCTATGGAAGGCCGGTGCGCCATGCTTTTTGCTCATTGCCAAATGCTATTTTGTCAATGCCAATCGCTAAATGATAGCTGGTTTTTGCCAAGTAAACAAAAGAAGTTATCTTTTTTGCTAATTTGCAAATGCTTTTTGCGAAATGCTTGTTGTCAAATGCAATTGCTAAATGATAACTGAATATAATTGCCATTGACATTTGGCAATTTGCAATTGGCATTTGGCAAGTAGCAATTGTCATTTAGAAATAAGCATGGAGCACCTCTGTAAAATTTTCAGTTGCAATGGGCATGACCAAAGTGAAAATGCAATATTTTTAGACATACGATAAAGCTAAAAATACTCACGAATTCTAGTGATGAACTCATCGCTCCAGTCCACGTTGTTTCCTTTCGCGGGGATGCTGCGTCTCACGAAGAAGCAGTAACTGTCCACGAGAGACTGACCGTAGTTCGAGTTCACATTGTCCAAGACTGAAAACACACAGAGACGCTCTCCAGTCAGAACATGCTGAATTATTTGTGGCTGTTAGTGTATCCAAGTAGTGTGCAAATTTCTGTTTTCTGTTGCTGTCTGTCAGTGCTTAGTTATTGTTATTTTAATGAAACAAATAATGTTATTGTTGTTGTTGTTATAATTATTATGATGATGATGATGATTATTATTATTACCATCAACATCATCATCATCACTGTTTATTATTATATAAGTTTTCTATATACGTGTTTTGTAATTATCCGTTCAATGGGAATACGTATGAAAATGTATGAAGGCCATATGTAGAAGGTCTTCCATATAAACTCTATAATACGTTGTACTTCGCGATATCCGGTGAACTAACCTTACGCTAAACAGACGTTAACATCAACGTATTTAAACCGAGACTAACATTAATGTTCATCTATAATGGATTACTTATAAAATGGCGAACTGGTAGTTTAATTATGTGCTATACAGCAAAAGTCAATGTGCAACCTCAGGTCGTCAAAACAATGACTCTGTACACTATACGTTTACTTTTTCTTAACAGAGAAACGTTTACCATGCGTTTATACCACACTCTACTATTATATTTATTAATTTCAACGGTTTATTTTCAGAATAATGTCCAATCAGGGACAACACTGTACAACTCTGTACTGTCACTCATTTTTTATATTTCGCCCTAATGGGCTTTATCAAAACTACGAGCGCATACAAAACTACATCTTTATAAAGTGGTAACGCCATTTTTTGAATGTACACAACTTTATAGAGATGTAGTGTGTGTTACAGATGTATATTATATTAAAAGCCCCCTTAAAACATGTGTCACACGACTGGGTCCTGTGAAGTGAACAGATCCACAGATATGTTTAACTATTTACGTTCATAACCATCTGTGCCTGGTATCCGTCTGTACATTGTGAAGGGTATATTTTAAGGGCGTCTTATTTGTGTGAAACGTTAGAAACGCATTAAGAAATGTATGATCTTATGAAAACTTATATGCGGATTTTATGATAACCGTTTTTGAGAATCCTGTTGAGCCAATAACACACTTCTAAGGGGTTGTGCACTGTTCACTTAACAGATATCGTCCTTTTATTTTAAGTAAGAATTGAGGCGTGTCGTGTGAAAACCGGGCTTAATGCAAGTGCGTAAAGTGTCGTCCCGGATCAGCCTGTGCAGTCCGCACAGGTTGATCCGGGATGGCACTTTTCGCTTTTATGGTATTTTATATTTCAAAAATGTCTTTTTTAAACATAAATTGACTGTAGGCGGAAAGTGCCGTCCCGGATCAGCCTGTGCGAACTGCACAGGCTGATCCGGGACGGAACTTTACGCACATGCATTAAGCCCAGTTTTCCCACGACATGCCAAAAGAATATAACATAATTTTTGGTTGTTGTGAATGGTGCTGCATGTTTCGAAGAGCCTTCGTGTAACCTGGCAACTAAACATAGCGATTCGTGTCCTCTAGTGTTGGTCTCATTTAAAATGAATACATGTATATTATCTCTTGATGACAAGAGCGGTTATGTCAAAAAATAAATGGTTGGTTTCCTCTTACATCTCCAAAAAAAATCTAGGAGGGGGGGGGGGCAAATATAACTTTTTTTCTTTAACTTTTTTTTCTTCGCCGCATATTCACCACACATTTTAAGTATGTTGGAATGCATGTAAAATGTTTAAATGCCTCCCAACAAAGAAACTGTACCTTAACTATTAATAAGGTCATAGAAAAAGATATTTCTGGCAAGAAACTTATAAAATAAGCGACAAAGTTAATGATTGATAGGCCAAACAACTTTTAGGGTCGGCGTAAGCAATTAGGAAGAGGGTCGGGTAAGCGGAAACCAACAACTTTTTTATGCCTTGCACGGTGACTGTAACACTGTTTTGGGTGAACAAAAATAACGAACATGAAAAGAACAGCCAAGAGAACCCCTTCGTAAACATTTTACCCATCGTGGCAAACTTTACACGTAGAACGATTCAGAAAGATGTTTAGGCTTAAAAAAAATGTTTGTTTCATGTTACCCGACCTACCCTAAAAAAATGCCCTGACCCTATAACATTTTATTGGGTTTGTAAGATATTTATTTGTTTTAATTACTTTTTTCAATACTGGATACTTTATACAGGTAAAACAACATTTGTAAATGTGCTTAATGATCAATAGCAGTTACATTAGGAGAAATTGACATCAGACTACAGCTGGAAAACTAATGTGAACAGAAGGGAGACAATTCGTATACGTGAAATAAATCGTTTAAAGTGCAAACGGATTGAAGTATTACTTTGGATGTTTCAAAATAGTTTGGACCAAGAGGACCAGCTTCAATGCTTCGTGGGTTGAACTTAGAAACGCAAGGCATTGTCTGTTAGTTTTCTTGGTCCAAGACAACTAAGGAAAAACACTACATCGTCACAGAGGTAGGGTACTTCAATAGCATCCTCTTATAAGCAATGTTTAAGAATATTACTGATATTTTTTGAGTATTTATTCATTTTTATAATCTTCAAGCTGACCCTTTACCCAAAAAAAAAATATAACAAAAATAAATCCCGGCCCTATTTTTGTGTAACCTGAAACAAACATATTTTTACGCCTTGTTGTAAATTGTTTAGTTTAGCAGAACTTTTACACAAATCCTTTACATATCGAGGGTTAAAAACCATGAAGCGTACTAACTGCTATTTATTTCAATGGTACTTAGTACATTGTGGTTTTCAACACTCCGTATTATACTGCCTATATTTAAACACTAGACACAGCCATTTCGTCCGTGTTACAACAACAATTTAAACGGGTTGATTACAATAAAAGTAATATTCAAAACCATCGCCTGACATTTGAATTTCCATCAACATAATCGTTTGTAATACAAGATCGAGACGGGGAGCAGTGAATACGTGATAAAGACTGCAGTCCGGTGTGTATACGACTCTGATCCATCAACATAATCGTTTGTAATACAAGATCGAGACGGGGAGCAGTGAATACGTGATAAAGACTGCAGTCCGGTGTGTATACGACTCTGATCCATCAACATAATCGTTCGTAATACAAGATCGAGACGGGGAGCAGTGAATACGTGATAAAGACTGCAGTCCGGTGTGTATACGACTCTGATCCACCACGATATTCCACGTGGCCACGAAGCATATCAAAACCAGTGTGTTTAATAGGTAGGATGGTGACAATGTGAAGGGACGATGTCACTGTCTGCCAGTTACACATAGTTGACTCGTTTAATCGTTATTTAAAATAAAAATAATCGAAATATTTTTTTAATAAATGGGTTGAAATCTAAAGGGTTTTTGAAGAAAACGCCAATTCCATTTCCTCGGAAGGACCAATACTTGCTCCGAGTTTAGGGATCGGACTAAACACTCCCGGATTCCAGGGCGGACACCAAATACATTACGAGTACACAGATGTTACATTCTGTATTTGCATTGACGGAGTAACATGAACAAAATAAATGCTCGTAAACCCAGCGTGGCAAATTGGCCATTCATCAATGAAGTGACGTAATTTGATTAAGTGAGAAATCAAAATTATATTGGTAATCACAAAAGCTAAAAAAAAAACACACACTGTCATTCTACAACATAATTATTTTTAAAAAAGTATCGCAATTAAAAGAAGCATATTCTGGATAAAATGAAAACGTATAAGGCAGTCGATTGGAATCAATCGATCTTAATGAGAGCATCAATCACATAAAAACACAGCCTTCGATTGTTTCAAGATGACATTTATCCCGGGGCTCCAATGAAAACCCGCATCGCTTGAAACACATCATCGTGTTTAGTAATACAAAGCAACCGCTAGATGTTACTTAATTTAAAATTTGTTCAAAGTTCTGATTTCTATTTAATTAGAGACTTATTGTATGGTTGGACGCCGTCAATGTTCAAACAATATCCGAACCGAGATTTTCTTTCAAACTTAATAGAAACCAAGCGTTTCCATTGAACTCACATTTCGTGTCGTTGCTAGGGTAGCACTCTCGCCACATGCCGCTGTGCCGGGTACACGTGTACCGGGCCACCACCGGGTTCGAGTCCCGCTTGAGGATAAGCGACGTTGGCCAGTGGTTACTGACGTAGGTGGCGTTGACCGCCGTCTCCGTCCAGTGGTCGGTGGCGAAGGAGACCGCGAGCAGAATGAGGCCCGCCAGGCCGCACAGAGTGGCACTGGCCAGCAAACACGAGCCACGGCAACTCCACTTCATTTTATACTAGTTCACGAATAGTCAACGAGTTTAATTAAAGCAAAACGCTTTATCAATTAAAAATCTTATTAAATGCCCTAAAAGTGAATCCAAAAAGGCTAAATTCTGCACTGTCACACAAACTATTTTATGAAACGCTGAACAACCTTAGAGAACCTACGAGATTTTCACATTGAACATAGTCAACATATGTAGCAGCCCCACCCAAACAATTAGCAGAGCTTGTTAAAACAAACCCGAAAACGAAAAATTCAATTTTCAAAATGACAATTAAACATTGTCATACACTCTGCGATGTGAAAACAAAGGAAACCAAAAGCCGTGACGAATGTATGTTTTATGTATAAGGAGAAATAACTGTGTCGGTGTCACTATACAATTTGATATTTCAGAAGGCTCGCATAAATGTATTTGCTGCCGAGCACAGAGGTCTGGGCACTTCTTTTAAAGAAACTTGTTCAGAGATTTTCGTATTTTCGAAAAATGTCATTTAATGTCTTAAATGCGAAAAAAACAGTTGGACTAACCAAAAACAAATTATATAATACAAAAGAAAATAATAAAAAGATTTGCCTTCGCCGGACTCGAACCTACGACAACCGGAATCAACAAGAGCTGTCGGAGGACAGCGCGCCCGACTTTTCTTGTGCTTGTCAGAGTTACTGGCATTTTTCTTTCTAAAACAAGAAACATGGAAATTCCACGAAAACCAAATTTTTCAATGCATTAAAGTCAGCACATCAATAAAATTTTTAGTAATGGTAAACTAGACCTTGACCCCACCCACCCCATATGCAATGCCAAGCGAAGTCTCGAATTAGGTATCTATGTATTAAGTTTCATTAACATATCTCAATGCGTTCTCACGTTATTGAGCGGAAACAACTTTTCTATTTTTAGTAACAGTTACCTTGACCCTACCCACCCCATATGCAATCCCACGCGATGTCTTGATATCAGGTATATATGTATTAAGTTCCATTAAAATATCTCAATGCGTTCTCAAGTTATTGAGCGGAAACCGTTTTTCTACTTTAGTAACAGTGACCTTGACCTTGACCCTATACGCAGTCGCAAGTGAGGTCTCGATATAAGGTATGTATGTATTAAGTTTCATTAAAATATCTCAATGCGTTCTCAAGTTATTGACAGGAAACCGTTTGTCTATTTTTAGTAACAGTGACATTGACCTTGATCCCACCCACCCCATATGCTATCCCAAGCGAAGTCTCGACGTAAGGTATGTATGTATAAAGTTTCATAAAAATATCTCAATGCGTTCTAAAGTTATACAGCGGAAACCGTTTTACTATTTTTAGTAACAGTGACCTTGACCCCACCCACCCCATATGCAATCCCAAGCGAAGTCTCGATATAAGGTATATATGTATTATTTTGTATAAAAATATCTGAATGCGTGTTCAAATTATTGAGCGGAAACCGTTTTTCCATTTTTAGTACCAGTCACACTGACCTTGATCCCACCAACCCTATATGCAATCCCAAGTGAGGTCTTGATACAAGGTACCTATCTATTAAAAGTTATTGAAATATCTCAATACGTTCTCAAGTTATTGAGCGGAAACTGTTTTTCTATTTTTAGTAACAGTGACATTGACCTTGACCCCACCCACCCGATATGCAATCCCAGGTGAGGTCTCGCTGTAAGGTATCTATGTTTGAAGTTTCATTACAATTGCTTAATCCGTTCTCAAGTTAGAGAGCGGAAACAAAAAGTTGAGAAACTAGCTTACCGAAAGAAAAACTTTAACCTGTCCATATAGCTTATATGTAACAATTGTAAGTGTAAAAAGGCCCATAGATTTGACACATTTCAAACTAGAGTTATCAAAATTGGCCTATGAGTTCATTTTAATATTGGGAATAAGTGTTAGAAGTTTGAATTAAATCCCTCAAGTCATTTCTGAGAAACCAGCTTACCGAAAAACTTTAACCTGTCCATATAGTTATATGTAAAATGTTTAATTGTAAAAAGGCCCATAATTTTGACAAATTTCAAACTAAAGTTACCAAACTTGGCCTATAGGTTAATTTTAATGTGGGGAATAAATGTTTTAAGTTTGAATGAAATCCCTCGAGCCATTCCTGAGAAACTAGCTTACCAAAAAGCTTTAACCTATCTCGGACGCCGACGCCGACGGCGACGCCGACGCCGGGGCGAGTAGAATAGCTTGCCTTTTCTTAAAACAGTCGAGCTAAAAATCTGTCGCGTTAAAAACACGGCTACCCTGACATACAATGATGGTAGCGATTTTAACGCAATGTAATTGATACACGTGTTGTCCAGAATGGCACAAAGCCATTCAAAAGCGTTACAAACGCTTTAAAATAAACATGTATACATGTAATCCATTTCACCCCAATACATCGTAATTTGGCAATAGTTTTCAGACTGTTGGCGAAAGCAAGTCTTTTGAGAGGGTAATTTCCAAAACAGGTATCGCGGAAAACTACTTCTTTTCTGTGCAGGCTACTAGTCAGTACGTCGAAACCTGAAAGGGTCCTTCTTCAAAACATCAAAAATTTATGCCTGTTTTCTTACCATTTAATTATTTAAGATAATCCATGCCATGTGTATTATAATGTATAAATCATGTGATTTATTACAATTACAGTGTGTAAAAAAGTCAATTTATTAAAAATGCTACGTCAAACTAATGACATCCCTATTTTCGCTATTTATTTGTATGCAACCGAAATATTCACCAGGATATCCTGGAATAATACCAATAGATTAATGCGCTACATCGGTTATTTTTTATTCGTTGCGAAAAGTTTCTCCTTGTTATCGATTCTTATTCCGAATAGTTTGACAACACATTACTGCAATGCATTAATTTTAAACTGTAGTATAGAAAATCGGAAGCACGCATTGTATGACCTACTTTCGACTCAGTAGGCTACGAATTACTAACAATCGATGCTGCTTCTAACTACGAAGCTTCATTGGTTATTCTGCATAGCGCGTTGTACATTGTTAATTGTTGACTTGTTAACTGGCATGTATATAATACTGTTTGCATTAGGTAATTATCTTTAAAAATGTGTGTTTGTTACTTACATATTAATTTGTATTATGATGTCTTATACTATTGAATAAAAAGCCTTTTTTAACAAGTTTAAAGGTGTGCAATTGAACTACATTCAAACAAGTGTTTCCTTTTTAGCAAAACTGCACTCATAATTCTAGCTTTTAGTTTCTTTTGTCGCCAACAGTCTTTGATTATAAACGTTAATGGTGTGTATTGAAACCTGTTTCTTATTTACGAAAGGCATTTAATACTGTCTAAGTTCGAAAACGCTTGGTACGAACGGAATATACAATAAAGTACATGCTGATTTACTCCAGTTATCGCATATACTGAACATATACGATAAAAAGTTACCAAAACGTTATTATTGCACCGATTTCAATGCGGTTTTTTTTGTATTTTGATCGGTAAGATGCCCATTGGAAAAGATTGGAAAAGTGTCATTTTTTATTTACATATTTCTGGAGTGCTGCTTTAAAGGGACAATCATCTTAGTGGCAAACGCTGAGCCCTCTCGAAAAGGTTCTAACGTAAGACGCACCCCTCGACTTTGTCGATGCATGCATGGTTGGGTTGGAGTTATACATTCATTGAAGCTTCGTACAATTAAACTATATTATTTTATGACGAAAACTACACCGACCATTGTTTGGGGGCTTCTTTTGTACTGACAGCGGAAATATTTCGGTAATGGCAGAACTGTAAGGCCTTCTACGGCCAGCGAATGTCATGCGATGCCGCAAATGCTATAAACGATATTATGTTTTATTTACAACCAAATCCCACTGCATTCAAGATCCTATTCACCGAAATGACCGCTCCGATAGCTAAACATGCACATCATATCCTTAAATAAAATAAGAGTAAAAATGAGAAAAGGTAAATTCGTGGTCTCTTAGAAAAAATGAAGGTTTCTTTTTTACGGTTTTAAACACACGCTTTTAACCTTACGCGTACGCATAAATAAATACAAAAGAACTTCCGAAATATTTGCGTATATAAAATAGTTTTAATAACTTAACACTGTGTGGATTTTGTAATCGCATTTTGCATACTTCGTTTTGACAGGTGCATTGTCCATGTAACGCCCGGGGCTAGAGGCAACAAGAATGTAGGTTGGTGTTTAAAGAATCTTGACAATAGCAGGGCTGTTGTTATTGACACGCTGATTCATCACAACTACTGTAGTTGCCATGGTTGCTATTTTATTGACCGTTCGATTATCATATGATCAAAGAGGCAAGCATGTATGTCAAATATTTGAAACATAGATTTTTTTCAAGATTTGATTGTTATCACACATAGAAATATTAAATGCGTTTTTTCTTTACACACGTGTGAAAGGAATGTTTCTATGCGCACAACGTCTTTCTTAAATTAATGTTCCAGAAAAATAAAAACGGAGCTAAAAGGTTAAGACAGATGATAAAAGTATACGCGTATAGAAACGTTTTTAAATCAAACAAACCATTAAGCCTATGTGCATCAAAAGAACTGTTAAAATACCCTAAGCGGATTAATAGGTGTATAAAGCTGTATACAAATACGTGTGTATTATCCTTTTCATGGATGACATACCAAACCAGATTTCCAACCTATAATTTCAATGTTAATGCGTTGCACGTACAATCTAACAACAAACAGAATGGCATAAATTAAAACAACCCAATACACAACCCATAGCCGTAAATTTTGATTAACAATAGAAGAAATGTGTAGAAAAACCATTGTTGTAAACCGCATTTATAATCGACTAGTTTTAAAAGCAAAACAGTTTTGACTGTATGGCCGAAAACTCCAATATAGGTATATACGATTACTGAACAGTTGTTTAAGTTACTTACAACTAATAAACGAAGTAAAAGTAAACACAAACTTTTGTTTATTAATACGACATTTTAGAGTTTTCTTCGTATTTTGTAATTTTTTAATATCTTATTTTATGTTATCACATCACTGCATCTGCTTGTTTTAACAATAATGTATTATAAGGTATCTATGTATTAAGTTTCATTAAAATATCTCAATGCGTTATTAAGTTATTGAGTCGAAACCATTTTTGTATTTTAGTAACAGTGACCTTGACGCCACCCACCCCATAGGCCATCCCACCCGAGTTCTCGATATAAGGTATCTATGTATTAAGTTTCATTAAAATATCTCAAGGTTTTCTCAAGTTATTGAGCGGAAACCATTTTTCTATTTTTAGTAACAGTGACCTTGACCCCACCTACCCCATATGCAATCCCAAGCGAGGTCTCGATATAATGAATCTATGTATAAAGTTTCATTAAAATATCTCAATGCGTTCTCAAGTTATTGAGCAGAAACTGTTTTTCTATATTAGTTACAGTGACCCTGACCTTGACCGTATACGCAATCGCAAGTGAGGTGTCGATATAAGGTATGTATGTATTAAGTTTCATTAAAATGCCTCAATGCCTTCTCAAGTTATTAAGCGGAAACCGTTTGTCTATCTTTAGTAACAGTGACCTCGAACTTGACCCCACCAACCCCATATGCAATCCCAAGTGAGGTCTTGATATAAGGTACCTATGTATTACGAATTATTAATATATCTAAATATGTTCTCATGATATTAAGCGGAAACTGTTTTTCTATTTTTAGTATCAGTGACCTTGACCTTGATTCCACCCATCCCATATGCAATCCCAAGTAAGGTCTCGCTATGTTTGAAGTTTCATTAAAATAGCTTATTCCGTTCTCGAGTTAGAGAGCGGAAACAAAACGTTGAGAAACTATCTCGCCGAAAAACTTAAACCTGTCCATATAGCTTATATGTTAAATTTTTAAGTGTAAAAAGGCCCATAATTTTGACAAATTTGAAACTAGAGTTATCAAAATTGGCCTATGAGTTCATTTTAATATAGGGAATAAGTGTTCTAAGTTTGAATGAAATCCCTCAAGCCATTTCTGAAAATCAGCTTACCGATAAACTTTAACCTGTCCAAATAGTTATATGTAAAATTTGTAAGTGTAAAAAGGCCCATAATTTAAAAATTTCAAACTAGAGTTACCAAACTTGTCCTATGGGTTCATTTTAATGTGGGGAATAAATGTTTTGATTTTGGATGAAATCCCTCAAGCCATTCCTGAGAAACTAGCTCACCGAAAAACTTTAAACTAGCTCAGACGCCGACGGCGACGCCGACGCCGGGGCGAGTAGAATAGCTTGCCTTTTCTTCGAAAAGTCGAGCTAAATACGTACATTACACTTTAACGCGTTATATACAGATACCTTGAACATTAAAAAGAAGTTCAATCTTTATAGTTTTTGATATCATGTTTCTTCACAATTTACATGTATATTTATTACATTTCATTAAGCTCGTGTTTTGGGAGAAGAACGAATGGATTGGAATTATGCGACAATGCGATATACGTGTACCTTCAAATTACCTTTGCGCCGCATACTGGCTTATTCATTATGTATTAATAACACGGCCGATCGATAACTGGTTTGTTAGCAAACAGGATAATCGAACTAGGCCGGTACATATAACTCAGATCTTCAATAAATAGATCTCAATTATGCCGGCAGCAACTTAAGGTTTTAATCAACGTTTTCGGCCATTTCCAGTCATATTCGTGTTAAACTGTCAACTAAAATACAGTGTAACACCACACTAAGAAATATGATACGGCGACAATCATCGATTTCTTTCAATGTGTACCGGGCTTGCCTGAAGTCATGAAACCATGAGAAATCGGGGCGCGGTCATTGGTAAAGAACGGCATACACCCGTTCCCCATTGTAAATATCATCACAACGAAATAGGAATTGTTACAATTGAAAATATGATTAAAAAATAAGTCTGAAAAGTAAATAATTCTTTGTAATATGGCGAAACTTCCGTACATAGAAACTAGGATTTCAGCAATTATTTCTATCAATAGGCAAACGATTTTGCGTATTACAAGAAAATAGTTAAGAAGTAATAACAACTCAAAGGCCCACTTAAAACTAAAAGGTTTACCATGTAATAGGCTTGTTTAGAAGTTAGATTGTAGTAGAAGACTTACAGATGGTATCGTTCCCAGGGTAGCACTCCCGCCAGAGGCCCAGGTGTCGGTCGTGTGTGTAGCGGGCCAGCTGGATGTTCGTGATGCGTTCTATCTGGTGGGCCAGCGTCAAGTCGGACTTATTCACGTCGTACTCGAGCCAGTTATCCGTGGCGAACGAGATCGCCAGCAGCACCAGCACTATCGGACCCAAAATGGTGGCCATCACCAGCGTACGAGTCCCGTAACTACTTTTAGGCATCGTTACTCGTTATCAGAACACAAAATAACGTCCGATGTAGCGTCGATTTGTCCGTTAACGCACACAGGTGTTCTTCTAGTATATCCACCCGTCTCACGTTTACTGTCCGAAATCGAAAATACCTATGGATAAGCGAGTAACACTCTAAATGAAAAGTGTAGTACACGCATACGCCATTGGCAAGCACAAAGCGTGACGGCGCAGGGCTATAATCAACCCGGCTGTGTTGGGTATATAACCAATGCTACCGAACATTGTAATTGCTCTATAGAAAAATTAAAGGTACACTCTTGACACTGCTGGTCCCGATTTATGGACAAACAAGAATACCCGTAAATACACAAAAGTTCATTTAATTGTATTTGCATGCTTACAGCTAGAATAAGTTATATAATTATATATATATATATATATCGCGGAAATGACGTTAACGACGTCAATGTTTATGGCGCGCTTTTCCGATGGCTCGCGACGTCTCGCCCAACGTCGTTCACGACAAATATGGTGCAAATGGATGTAAAGTGTTCAAAATAGTTACGGCCACGGAAGGTCAATACAACTATCATATTCTTGAAATCAAACTGTGTGTTTTTCCCCCCTCTTATCTTTGTAGAAAATGGTTCCATTCACGGTCCATATCTCTCGCACTTCATCCGCCATTTTCTTTTTCACACACATTAAAACGTGCATATTGTTTTCGTGAGGTGTTCGTTTATGAATACCCCTGTTTTGGCCAAAAATCGCTTATTGGTGAAAACTTTCTCTCTTGAACATCTAGATACGAATGGCACTATTATATTACGATTCTTCATCTGCTTGTTTGGCAGTCGAAGTGCTGTGTCAATATCGGATAGTTTCAGATCTGCAACTCCTTTCTCCTTTAGGAAGGATATTACTTTTTGTGCTGACTGCAGTGCGCTTTCTATAGGTTCGGTGTCAGGTAATCCGTGAATGTTGATATTATTTCTCCTCCTATATTGTTCAGTATCATTTTCTAGTCAGCGCCGGCAATTTTCTTCTCTTGTCAATTGTCCAGAACCATCTGGAGCTCAGTATTTTACGTCCCTTGTCTTTCAATTTCTGACTGAAGTGACATTACTTTTTCTTTTAAATTATCATTCTCTTCCTCTCTATCAAAAACTGCACCTTCTTTTTGTTTCGATTCTATTTACAATCGATTGAAGAAGGTCATCCTTAACTTCATTAAGGATTTCTTTTAGGGTCGCTCTCAATGTACCATCTTCCTTCTTTACTGAATCGTTAAGTTTGTGCTCCATTTGTTAAAGTTTGGTGCTCAATATCTTAATTGCTTTGCAACTTATGTCAATTGCATTGTAATTTCATTCAATTTGCTTTCCGAGCTACGAGTGTTTTCCTCTTCGGAGTTATCTTGATCATTTTGGGTCTTCTTTTTGTTTTGCTTTTGTGGTGGCACTTTCATTTTCTCAACGATACTATTGTCCGCCTCACTAACACTTGACACTTCACTTCTCTTTCTCTTCAAAAGTTCGCATTCTCCTTCTTTATCAGTTTCCTTATTATTGTTGATTGTGCTGTCATTCTTATTTTGCTCAGTATAGTTTTTTTTCAGTATGGGTTGCCTATTTTATCAATTTTCATCTTTTCAGTTTTCAGCAAATGAATTTCAACTCAATTCAAACATTTCATTTTTTGATGCCTTACTTGTTCTTTCTATCCTAAATCCATGGCAAAATGCACTTATAAACCATTAAGATAGCATTACACATTACACAACACGTTACGGCTCAACAATATTACCATATCCATCGTGCACTGTTATTTTGGCACACTTAGCGAACCGAGAATCATCACCATAGAATGAAATCACAGCAAATCTGAAAGTGTTCAGGCAAATTTTAGTCCACCTCCGATTTCAATCACTTCCACACCATCTCGTCCCATACATTTTTTCCTTAGCGCCCTGCTATCTTTCCATACGTAGCTTCTTTCTTCATCGTTCTTATGACGTCTATTTCTTGTTCACGTTTTCTTAAAGTGTCCACCATCTGTTCACTCCAACCGCGTCTGTCATTTTTTCAAATTTCACCGCAGTTGAAACTGAAAACTTGAAAATTTACATGAAAAAAAAATTCAAAATTAAAACTGCATCGCAGGATATAAAAATCTTAGTGTTACAGTGGGTTAGGGGTTTTGTTCCAAAAATTAGGGCTAGCTAAGGGATTTATTTGGAAGGGGATATTTGGGGGATTAATCTCTAACAACCCCGTTTTCAGAGAGATTGTTTGGGGTTTTTAGGGGTTAATATGGATTATTAGAGATGCTAGAGTAAGGGTGAAAAGGTGGGGTTTACGAAATGTGCTATATATAGTATCAATGATGATTTAGTATTGCGCATGGGTAGGGCTGAAAAGGCGGGGTTTATGTAAAATTATATGTATGCTTACATAAAATATGTTGTAACTGATTGGCTCAACTGTGTTTTAAAGCCAGTGATAAAATGTAAAAAAAAAATAGTCCCAAGATTTGTCTTTCATATATGTTATTGTTGTTTTTTTTATTATAAATTAATATTTATTTCTGATGATTTCAGTTTCGCTGACTGTTCAGAGATTAACAAATTAATTGATTTTAAGACAAAAAATAACTTAATTAAATACACTTTAAATATCAAAATCAATAAAATCTTAATTAAAACATATAGACTAGTGGTCACCGGTGTAGTTAGTCGATATTTACGAGCGCAAAATAAATTTGGATTTAAAAATGGAATAAAGTGAAATTGGTGAGGTGTATATGGAATATAATTGGATATATTTGTTACGCGCGTGAGTCTTTATCTATACAGATACATTCTGTTTATAAAATAAAACAGTAAAATTGATTTGAATACTGCATATTTAAAAAAAAAAAAAAATCTTTGTGTTTGAGAAGAACTTAAAGTTGAAAAACTGTGACATTCAGTGACAAGTTCTCACGTTGGTATTTCTCCGGGGTCCG
The DNA here is from genome assembly GCA_027627225.1 of Congeria kusceri. NCBI lineage: Eukaryota > Metazoa > Mollusca > Bivalvia > Myida > Dreissenidae > Congeria > Congeria kusceri. The sequence continues at coordinate 54,819,725 of CM051031.1, read as the reverse complement.
TCACGCTTGAGTGCGAGTGCGACGCAGTCTAATCGTTGACGCTGGTGAAATGAATCGACGGGATTAATCACGAACCATTGCACACATGGAGAAAAACCGTTATAAATGTGATAAACGTAAAATAAGTAGTAATACGGATTTGAACGAAAAAGACTTAAAGCAACAGCGTCAAGGATCGAATGGACATGAAAACATTAACATAAGTGACATTTTATCACAAACAAACTCGGTGCTATACTCTGTTGATAGTGATAATACTCTTCCAGTGTTTGATCCTAGGGAAGTAACTCCTGGACCAGCAGTCATGTCAGATTTTAACCCGGGTGCAACGGATACAACTTCAGGAGAAGAAGGGTTCGAAACATTTGTACGAGAACAATTTAGTTTCCTTAGGACGTCCATCTCAAATGTTCTCGAAAACCAAACTCTAATAACAAAACGTCTGGACGAATATGAAACGCGGATAGTGCATACTGAGAATGTGTGCTTAGAACACAGCGAGTCTATAGAATTCGCCCACAAAGATATACAGGACATTAAGAAAGAGAATTCGAACCTCAGCATTCAGTGTCAATCCGTGCAGAAATCGCTGGCAGATGCCAATCAGGTCATATCCGAACTTCAAAAAAGACAAGCGGATTTTGAACGACTTGCTATCAAAAACAATCTTAGGCTCGTTGGATACCATGAACGTGATAATGAAAATCCAGAAGAAACACTGAAAATAGTTAAAACTGTACTAGAAAAGGATTTTAAAAGACCCGATATACACGTGGAAAATGCATACAGAGCTGGCAAAAAACAAGCCGGGAAAATGAGGCAGATTGTGTTTAAAGTGCGATCGTTTAACGACAAACTGTCTATCTTCAACTCCAAAAAGGCATCATTAGACAAAAAGAGTTATTACATAACAGATGACCTCACCGAAAACGACAGAGAACTCAAGCAAAAATTGAAACCTGTGATAGAAAAAGCCGTGCGAGAAAAGAAAGCAGTGCGATTTAGGAACGGAGCACTTTTCATCGCAGGGGAGCGCTATCGGGGTCCGATTCCAGATAGCCCCGGGGCTGTCGGGGGGTCGCAAAAATAGGAGGACGCCCGGCCATGTGCCGACTCTATTAACATTCTGACATGGAATATTAACGGATGGACACAGAATAATTACATACCTAGGAAGGATATATTGTGCAAATTAAACGCAGATATAATTTGCCTAACTGAAACGAAATTAAGATTAACAGATACCATTTCAATAGAAAACTATACGACCTATTTATTTAACAGGGAACAGCTCAAGAAAACTGCAACGTGTGGATCAGGTGGTGTGGCAATCCTGGTTAAAGACAGTATTACTTTATCACAATACTGTGTAAAATTCTGTCCTGATTTAAGCTAACTTGATACATGTTTCTAATATATTGTGTGAACACTTTAGACACATTCATGCGCGCTTCCATTGATATCGGGAATATTACTGTGTACACAAATGTCGTCTGCTAAAACAGATACTAATTTATGTTAATTTTGATAAGGAAGCCTGAACAGTGTTATTGATATTCATTTGTTTCTTTTCACATGAAATAAACCAATAACACGTGTTTGGAGTATTAATAATATAATTACATAGGTGTAAAATATATTTATATAATGATATTCTATATAAAAAATAACAAATATTATATGCAAAATAATACTTTAAACTTGGTTTGATAACTTTTGCAGCGCTTATCATGTTAAGTAACAAGAGAGTGTATTTGCTTTTTGAAATTTAGTTTGATTGTTAACTTCATCAGATAATGAATTATTAATTTTAAGACGGTGTTGTTGTTGTTGTTGTTGTTGTTGTTGTTAATGATGATGATGATGATGATGATGATGAAGTTGGTGTTTTCTGTTAATACACGTTTACTAACATAATTCAGTTGTAATAAACGTGCGTATTTATTTATTTTATTTTATTATTATTATTATTATTAATAGTAGTAGTACTAGTAGCAGTAGTAGTAGTTGTAGTAGTAGTAGTAGAAGTAGTAGTAGTAGTAGTTGTTGTTGTTATTGTTGTAGTAGCAGTAGCAAGAGCAGTAGTACTAGTATTAGAAGTAGTAGTAGCAGCAGCAGTCGCGTTTCATTTTGTATTTATATTAATATACTCAGTATTCGCGCCCAATATAAACACGTTATAATCAATAAATGTCCGGCATATTTGTTAAATAGCATGTCCTTATTTGTCAGGGGCGCACCTAGCCGTGTTTTGAGTATACGCACAGTTAGAAAATACGGGTCTTTTTTGTGTCTCCTGATCTGTCCATTTGAATTTCACAGACAGCACAAGAAATATAACACTTTAAGCAATTATTTTACCATCGATAGCTGCATTGGTCTACATTTTAAACATAATAACACGTTTTGCAGCTCGCAGAAATGTCAACCCCTGGCTCCGCATTGATGTCGTTTCCCTACATATGTTCATCAATCCATGGCCTAACAACCTTTCAGTACAATCGTACTCCTCAGGTACGTTTTCACTCTTCGTATAGTCGAAAAAGATCGTTCTGCTGTTGCTGTCAATACTGGCATGACTGCCAGAACAACTAGACAATGCGGTACATTTTGATTTTGTAACCGGTGTGGCATACGGTAAGCTGGAAACTACGTCTTCCGATGCATTTGGCGATGTTTCAACAGTCCCTGCGCTTATCAACAAAGATTCAATGTACAGAGCTGAAGTTGTCACAACTCTCTTGTATGGAAGTGAAGCATGAGTTCTGTACCGAAAACAAGTGCAGCTTCTGGAACGATTCTATCAACGATGCTTCAAGCCATCATAGGCATCAAGTGGCGTCATTATGTGGCAAACATAGAAGTCTTTGAGCAAGCCTACGTCCCAAGCATCGAAGCAATTATTCTGACCAAACAGCTCCTCTATGCTGGACACCCGTCACAAATGAAGGGCACACGAATGTCCAAAGCTGTGTGCTCTGGAGAGATAAGCCACAGCAAACGTGACAGAGGGGCCCCACAAAAGCGCTTCAAGGATCAGCTGAAGCGCGAACTCAGTGCAGCTGGCATTCCAGGGGACAACATGGCAAAAGGCGCCATTTACTCGACATAAGATGGAAAATATGTCACCATGTCCAATATTTTCAGCGAAGTTAAATGGCCATTGAAACAATCCGTACAGAATCTATAATTTATGACATCACGCATAACATAATGGGACGTAATGGTGACTATGACAAATCATTTTGGACAAATCCGTAGTATATCTACGCGTTAATATATTGTCAATATATTGCTCAGGATAATCCATGCACATGCGTATGTATTTGTTTATATTAAGACTGGAAATAACAAATCGTAAAACAAATGGAAGGATTATTATTTTCTCTACATTTTATCAGTCGGCTAGTCATGGTTTCTTGCCTTATCCCCTGCGGACACTATTTTTAATGCATTTTTCAAGTTTTCAGCATATTTATTTTTTTTCACGTGAGCGTAACGAATTATACGCACTTGCGTATAGAAGTACGCCCAGTTACGCCCCTGTTTGTGGTACTTTTTTTTCTCAACTTAGGTATATTAGAATGGGACAAATTATCGTCAGATAAACTTTGGTATGTTATATTAAATAAAATTAATATTTATTGATTGTTACCCTGTTGCCATACATATTATTCAAGCCATAAATGCATACATATAGAATAACATAAATGCAAATATGAAACCATCTATTACGCGGTCATGAAATAACGATATTTATGTATACCGCTATCAATAGATTTATTAATGACATCAGATCGAACGTCCGAACGATGAAAACAAAATCCATTCACTTACAATCGAATACGCGATTTACAAAGAATGAACAACAAATGCTTCTTTCGCTCTAGTCCCTTATAATATGTGCGCGCATTCGCATCATGCAAGTTGACACGGACATACATTCAGTAATTAAGGATAGGTTTTAGAAATTAAAAACGCAATTATGATTGGTGTTACTGTAAATAAAACCATTTTTATAGGCCTTTCCCAAAACTAGCTGATCTCCCTTGGAAATTACCTCCCGTTATTGCGAAATCACATCCGCCATATTTGAAACCCGACTTCCGGCGATGTTTTCCTAGCTTGCCATATAAAGTATAATAGATCTAAGGCCAAGCGGCTTTCAAAACTTGTAATGGACATTTTTAAATCCATATGTTTTTGATCAAATATTATTAAAAAAACTCATAGAGGATATATCTGACAAAAATAAATTAGTAGAACTAAATATAGTATCGTTTTAAACTAATTACTAAAGATACATGTCCGTATGACAGGTATCCGGAAAAAAAAGAAGTAGTCTCCTTGTATTGTCTTAAACGGTTGTTTTCCATACATAAATACCAACACATGTTCTCTCAATTGATACTTAGTGATCTGACTGAAGAGGGGGTTATAAAAATACCAAAGCCACAAACCGCTGGGATCTTATCAAATTGCCCTTAGAACAATACCGCTAATCCGTGCAATTGCGTAATGAATTGATGATAAAAATCTACATGCAGAGACAACTAACATGTCACACTGTCACACTTCGTCTCCATTGTTCGCGTCTCAAATTAAAGTTTATCTCACATTTTAAAATGTTGTTGTCTCCGTTGTTGTTCTTTGCCTATCACCCTATGAAATTTCGCCACCTTATTGAACAGAACAGAACATAATTAAAAGCATTAAACACTTTTACGAATTAATAAATTGGTTCAAATTGAAGAGTGAAATAATATAGCACAGCATTTAATTTTCAATTCTGAAGAATTGAAAGGTGGTGAACATTTAGGAGCTCATCGTGTTTTGTTTTTCTAAATTACCGTAGCTGCTGCGAGAATAAAATCTTGTTTGTTTACCACGATTCCGACAGAAATGAAGAAATAATCTCAGTTAGAGTTATATACATGAAGGAAAACTAAATACTTGATCAAACAGACTCAACAAGTATACATTATTTATTCTAACGTATATTAGACTCTTCTGTTGGCTTAGTTAATTACTTACTCTGAATTGTGGAAACTTTTTTAAAAATGAATATATTTATGTCTGTTTATGTCTGTTTTATTATAGATACTCACCTATGTACATAATTATCACGACATATCTATTTCCTGGTGACATATAGACCCATTGGGTCGGGTGTCATTTATTTCGTTGATTATATGAAGTTATCATGAACATTGTTTAAACACATGACACAATAATAAACAAATTACTTACTTAATCTCTTTAAAACAACATCTGTTATAGCATTTAATGAGGAGTGACATTATCTTTAGTTATTGTAATATTGTGTTAACAGTAATTAAAAACATGGTTGTTTTGTTACATTATATTTCAAGATTAAAGCGAATCCTGTTCAAGCACCGTAAATATTTAGCACACAACACGAAAAATATCTGCAACCAAAAAAGCTTTTTAAACACATATGTGTATGGAATTCAAATAAGAAGTTGCTGTCAAAAACATCGGAATTACGCTCAAACTTTCTGTTATGATACCTTATTTTCGTAATTTAAGTCGCCAGAAGAATGTTAGCTTAGAGTTACTTAGCAAAATCATTTCACTAAAAACAGCTTTTTATTTATTTTATTTAATAATGCAAATTTGATGAAGGCATATGTTGTTTAGATACTGAAATCACTACTTTTGTGTTTTGTTGCATAATAACCGTTAAACGTACTGTGTACAGTTTGTATGCCAATCTGCAAAGAGTAGACAATATTTTTAAAAATCAAAATAATAATTTAATTAAATTGATAAATAAAGTACATGATGTATAATATATACGAATGTTGATATTTGTAAATTTATTTTTACGACATCAACACAATTTTAAGATTGAAAATCAAGTATATTGCATGTTTTTCGGTAAATATCAATACGCTTATCCCGCCATACAATCAATAAACGTCGCCGAAGTGAACAGGGGACATCACTCGCGATTACGCAAGGGAAGTAGCCTAGTTTTGGGAAAGGCCTATTGAAATATCGTTATTTACGAGTGTAAATGTGATATCTTCAACTGTTATTATTCTATAACATTTCAACTAATTGATTTTAAATTGAACAATTCAAACACAAGTAGCATAAGTAGATTAGTTGCGGAACCGAATTCCTCCCAGCAAGATGCCGCCGAAAGTCGTTTGATCAATATCCTTGTTGAAACGACTAGGGCGACACATTGTTCTGATCCGTTATCGCCACTCAGTGGGGTAGTGGATTTGTATTTGTGGGTATCCGGACATCAGTTCCAACGGACATTCGTTCCTACGCTATTTTTGACATAGGCGGACAATGGTTCCTACATGATTATAACACCCCGGACACTCGTTCCTAAATTATTTTGATAGCCCGGACATTGGTTCCTACAGTATTTTGACTCTCCGGACAATCATTCTTATTTAAGATTATTGGTACCCTGGACACCGCAGTGGATATGGGGTAGTTATCGGCGATATAAAGTCACCATTTTAGGATAAACACTCAAAAGATCGCTAATAAAGTCTTGCATTTGTTGAAAATAAATAAACACAATTAAATTCATTTGCTATTATCATGAGAGTTACAAATTTGTTAATTATTTGATTGCAATTATATATTTTATTAATTGTTGTTACTTATAGGCGAATTAGCGCACATAACTGACAAGCCAATTCATTGTGAGCCGACAAACGGCCCTTGAATAACTTATTGTTCACACGTAAAGAAGTATGCCATTTATTGTACCTCACTGACAACAATAATGCAACAGATATTTCACAGTCCGGTTGTCGAGTAATCGCCCCGAATTCGGCAAGGGATCTTTTATTACACACATCAGTGTAAGTTGATTTATACAATGATGTAAAACTAGTGGTAATTCAGATTTTAGTATGCTATCCAAGAAACAATCTCTCAACAACTTGTAAAATATATCTATATAAGTATAAAAATGATTATGTGACATAAATATTATCAGATAATATTTTCAAGGCTCGATAAATACATACAAATTGCAGTCATAACAATGATTGTTTTCATATTCATTAAGGTTTTGAAACACGTGGTTTAAAAAATTTTCATTCAAATTTATCTAAAAAAGTGAAATTTCTAATGAACGAACGAACGAACGAACAAACAAACACACGAACAAATTAATAAATAATCGACTAAATAAATAAATAATTAAATAAATAAATGATTAAATAAATAAAATAAATAAATAAATAAATGATTAAATAAATAAATGATTGAAAAAAAATATATATATATATATGAGTGAGTGAGTGAGTGAGTGAGTGAGTGAGTGAGTGAGTGAGTGAGTGAGTGAGTGAGTGAGTGAGTGAGTGAGTGAGTGAATTTATTCATTCATTCATTCATTCATTCATTCATTCATTCATTCATTCATTCATTCATTCATTCATATATTTATTTATTTATTTATTTATTTATTTATTTATTTATTTATTTATTTATTTATTTATTTATTTATTTATTTATTTATTTATTTATTTATTTATTTATTTATTTATTTATTTATAAAAATGTTCCTGTTTAAGTCTCAAATTTTCATTGGCTTATAGCTTAGGCCCCGCCTTTCCAACTTGTCAAATTAAATCTGTGGTTGTAAAAATTAATTCCTAAGCCCCGCCTTCACAATGGTTTGATGACTTCGCCTTTTCATCCAAATTCAACCCCTAGAGCGACTGCGCATGCGTAGAGATTAATCCTAATAACCTAAACTAAGGCTGAATTGCGCAATTCACCCTTAACCACCGCTAGAACGAGTTGAATTTGGATGAAAACATAATAATCTTTTAAAATCGGGTGAATACGGATTTATAGTTAATGAAAAATCGTTTTATTTAACGTCCATTTTTCAAACCTTGTTTACGTCGATTGATTAATCGTTCGAATTTGATCAAATGTTACATTGACAATTCATAGTCAATAATTTGCGAAAAACTATTGAATTATGCTTACTTGGCACTGCCAAAGAAACGTTACGTGGCGTATATGAAACCAACTGGAATGATCGAGACTGTGTCGCATTCTGGAAACAGGTAAATGCCAGAAAACGCAAAGTAAGAGTCGCACCAGTGCGGGGTATTAGATTTGACGGAAGCGTGTACAAAGGCCGCAAATCGCTAGCCAAGCAATGGGGGATATACTGAAGACTATACTATCCATCGATATCTCCTGATTTTGAACTTTCAAACCCATAAAAACTGACCCAAATGCGTATGTGTCCGCTGACTCAGTTAAAAGGCTTATAAACACGCTACCAACAGGAAAGGCCGAAAATGGCGACATCATTGTGTAAGAACATTTCAAAACAAATGCAGACATAATGGCGCCCATTTTGTCAAATTTATATACTTACATGCTACGACAAGGCTATGTTCCAGCCAAGATGAAGAAGGGGCTGATAATAAAAGTGCACATAGGAGGAAACAAACGTCAGGACGAACTTAAGAACTATCGCGCTATCACACTATCCTCTTCTGTATTGAAATTAATTGAAGCTGTTGTGCTGGACAGATGCGAAAATGTCATTCTAAAGAGCATCAGTACGCGCCCATGGGTACATAATGACGTCAATTTCGGTACGTGAGTGCTTACACTGTGCTCGAGAAAACTCATCGAAGATCTACATGTGCTTCCTCGATGGGCGTCAGGCCTTTGACAATGTGTGGCACCATGGCCTCTACTACAAGCTGTTAGAGGTTGATAGCACATCATTAATAGCTATCAAAGCACTTTATACGGACACATACAGTAGTGTTAAATACAATGGTCTACAGTCTAGTGAATTCACAGAGCGCCAGGGCTGTCCTCAAGGCCGGAAGTTTTCACCGATTACGTATTTGGGGTTTATTGATGGACTTATTAGAAAAATTGACGAAAGTGGACTATGTCATTGTATTTACGGGTTTAAGATGAACTCACCGACTGTGGCGGATGATATGCTTATGTTGTCCTTTTCAAAAGCATGTATAAACAATCTCCTGGATATTAAGGAGTAAGCCCCTGCAAGATCGTCACTTCACTCTAGGTCGGAATAAAATCAGTGAGACTGATAACTACAGTCATCTTGGTGTTACCTGAAACTCGCATCTCACTTCCAAGGACAGTATACTGTGGAATCACTAATTTTCGCGGTGGTCTAATTGTCGCGCTTTTCGCACCACCCGCCATTGCGCGAATTTACGACCACCGCGAATATTTACCGCTTTCGTAGTGTAGCAACACCTTGGGAGCTTACACGTTCGTTCAAATGTGTTCGTCGGTAATCGTTTGTAAATATACGCAGATAGGCCTATATGTTACGATGCGAATGTTTGTAGTGAACGTTTTGAATGTTTTCTTCATCGCCTTCATTCTGATTAATTGATGCATATTCGTTTTCTTTAAATTGTGGGCGTTTTCGTACATTTAAATACGGTCATACACTGCAGATCCGCTATATCGCGATTCTCGGGGTCCATATATATTAAAATATACATGTATACACTATAGCCCATTTTCGTGACTTCAAAACATGAACGTAATTAACTTGCCGTTTGTATTGATGTTAACATCCTTTTTGTGTTATATCCATATGTAAAATATTCAATTTGTATTTAAAAAAATATAGAGATCCAATATTATTCCTTGTAATTAATTTCAAATCGCGTAATATCAATTCGAAATCCGAAACGCATTTCCGAATATTACTGTTCAGGTGATGTAAACACAAATTATATTTTACAATTAACTTGCATGTGTATTTCATGTTAATCCTTTGTTGCGCTAAAAAACGCGCGAAAATAATGCCGACATGTACAACGTCACGTCATCCGCATGGAAAGCGTGGGTGCATTGATTGATAATAAAACACGTTGTAGCGCAGACTATATTGAGATCTTTACTGTTGTATAAAAATTTCTTAACGCATAACAACAAAATCGTATTTCTATAACACAGTTACGCAAAGGCGTGATTTTGAACACTCGTAATACAATAAGTAATAGGAACATGAAAATGTTACTATTCACAAGTTGATATGTTGAGTAAAAATTTAGCGATGCGGAGCCGAAAAGAGTATTAATTTCAATCGGTCTATAATTAACAACAAGGTGTCAGTTTGACATAACGTGATATATTGTGTCTATTGTCTCACCTAAATCTGCAACAACTGTTGTCAATTAAGAGCCGAATCCGGTTCTATAATAATTTTTTATTGCAACAAACAAGCGGTCACAATATGACCCTTTTGGCGCTCTGTCTGGTTGGTCGGTTTATTGCATAATTGACACATATTTTGTGTAAAAACTAATTCTCGTTTGTTTGTTGCTTTTTCAAAACCGTATTTGCGCGAATTTAAAATCGCGCGAATAGATCCGAGATCGCAAGTGCGCGAAATTTGTACCCCGCGAATTCAAGTGATTCCACAGTAAACCATGCATGCAACAAGCTCCGTATCTGAACATTTGCAACTTTGGTATCGATGTCTCCTGAAACGTTGAGGACAATATATCTGTCAATCGTTATTCCAAGGCCTTGTATGGATGCGAGTTGTGGAACTCATATTCCGCTGGCGACAAGCTGAAGCTGGAGAGCACATCACTTCTGCATTAAGCACATACTTCAACTTCCAGGACACACAAACATAAGGTTTGCTCTCACGTGCTTAAACGTGACTCCAGTTGACGTTATTATTGACTATAAAAAAAAACAACAACATTGTTTTGGCCAAATATGCCGTCTGAGAGATGGGTACATAGCTTAGCAGATCTTTAACTATCGTCTCGTTCGTTATTCAAACGGAGATATGCAAACAACTGGTTTTATTCCGGACTATTACAGACTATTAAAAAGTATGGTTTGATGCTGCATTGGGACGATTATTTGCAAAACGGTACATTTCTGTCAATAACTTCATGGAAATACAAATTGAAGGTAGCCATCACTCACCCGTCGATGGCCAACATGTTGGAAGAACTAACACTCGATCATCTATGGCTATCATTAAGCATACATATTTGTATGCTTAATGATAATTATGAATGCAACTAATCTTTCATATAGAATTTTTTATGAAATACCCTGTACAACTTTGCGTGTTTCATATTATATGCTGTTTTCGATGGCTTATATTTTCCTCTGTATATATGTTTTCTCTCCAGTATTGGGGGAATAAAAGATATCTATCTACATTTTTGTTTTATTAAAACAATGTTATTTTGATTTTGGAGTCTCTTTTAATTAAATTATTTTGAAGGTTAATACAAAGCAATTAAATATAAAGGTCAATTTGTCTGCCTTGATTTTGTTTAAGTAGAAGACACCATTTGTATACATGTAGAAAAACAACATAGAGGATGTTAAGAGGAACTGCAGAGTACAAGGACCATAACTCTTTCGTAAATATTTTTGGAATTATTGTGCGGTGCAAAACTTGAAAAGTATTGAATGGTTTCAAATGATACTTTATATACTGATAGAGGCCTTTCATAGGGAGTGCAGAGTACATGGACCATAACTCTTTCTTCCTTCAAAACATATCTTCGGGGACACTTACATTGACAACGCTTGTTCTGTGAGTTATTGCATTGTGATTATAAATATGACATGTTCCTAGGAAATTTTCGTTTCCGAGCGAGATCTCAGGAAATAATAACTCAAATTGAATTCAACATGCCTACCAAGTGGACATGCGCAAATTTCAGGCCATTACCGTCCGATGATTTTTAAGGGAGTCTTTGCCCTTTATTATATAAAATAATACATTTTAATAGAATATGTTCGTTTCCTTATGAGATCTCAGGAACTAACAACTGTAATTCAATGAAATTTAATATGCAGCATCCCCATCAAGAAGACATGCGCATCTGTCAGGTCGTTCCAGTCTGATTATTATTAGGGAGTAATTTCCCTTAGATAATAAATTGGCCCTTTTCCTTGTCCGGACTATAACTTGGCCACAAACTTTGACAATCTTCGTTGCTGGATTTTGATACCATTTGCTGGATTTGAAATAAGTGCACAGTAATGTTCCTTCAGTGACCTTCTACTAAGCTCCCTAAAATAATTATTTTGATTCGTTAAAATTATTGCCGCCATGTGGTGGGAAACTTTGCATTTATATGGTTAGATTGGCTCCTTTGACAACCTTCTTGTCAGAAATCACTCACCTGATTTCAAATAATTTCATAGAAATGTTCTGTCGGTGACCCTCTACCAAATTCCTTACAATAATTTTGATTTGTAAAAAAATGCCGTTAAGGATGGGAAAGTTAGCCTAAGTATGGCCATGTAGGCAACATTTACAATCTTATTGTCAGAAACCATTTACCGGATTTCGAAATAATTTAACAGTAATGTTCCGTAGGTGTTTCACTACCAAATTCCTTCAAATTGATTTGATTCGTTAAAAACAACATGGCCGCCAGGGGGTGGCAACGTTTGCCCTTATATGCCCATGTTGGCAACCGTGAAAATTTTCTTGTCAGAAACCACTTGCTTGATTTCGAAATAATTTATCAGGAATGTTCATTGTGTAACTCTCTACCAAATGCCTTCAAATAATATTGATTCGTTAAAAAACGTGGCCGCCAGGGGATGGGGAAGTTTGCACTTGTATGGTTATATATGCAACTTGATTATCTGTTAATCAGTAACCACTTGCTGCATTTTGAAATAATTTCACAGAAATGTTCATTGTGTGTCCCTCTATTAAATTACGTGTCCTGATGAGTACTGGAAAATCGGTACTCGAGTAAGTACGAGTACAAGTACGAGTACAAATAGCACATCCCCGATATGAGACATGCATTTGTTTTTGCGTATACGCAGTCGAAGGAATTATGATTCCGCCGCTTAAATTTCGTTAAAGGCCCCGAAGATGCAACATTTGTATTTCGTGTCTCCATGTTTTACCACAGTGCACAATCTGTCCCATCGTCGCACCGTCGCATTGTCATATCGTCGTATCGTCGCCATCGGATTTCTTGTTGACAGGATAAATTTCCTTATTCTGACACAGCTATCAGTTTCATGAAATAGTTGTAACCCGGCATGACAATAAAACGTGTGGCATTTACAGTCCAATATAAAATATAAGGTCGTTTTTATAATATCCTTAACGGAAAAAAAGTTAGTTTTAATATCGAAGTTTTATCCGTCAGACGCTGTGTGAAAAAAACTACCGTTGCAAGAACCTCGTGCATTTTGTCCAGGTCGACGATGCGATAATTTAGTTTTCATTTTGTGGAAAGTTGGAACTTTGATAAAACGTCGAGACACGAAAAAAAAGGGACTAGTACATACACCGTCACTGGTAACAGTTGGTGTATTAATGGAAAATAAACAGACCCTACATATTTTTTTTATATAAAAAGATCACTGTAGAACTATATGAACAATTTGTATTAATATTTAACCTGGTTTCTTCCGTGTGTCGAACAAAAGTCCTTTAATGCTTTGAGCGCTTTGATTAACGATGGGCACTGTATACTTTTTAGAAAGTAAGAGTTTTTTTAAATGCACATGTTTATTATAACCATTGGGGATTTTAAATTTAACAATAGTCCACTTCTCACACATTTACACACATATCCACCATTGATATATTTGCACATAAAAACAGCAAAAATGTATTACATGTTTAATCAAAAAAGAACATCGCACATTTTTTTTACAATCCATTACTTACTTAAATTATTACTTTAGTGTACTTATCATAATTTTAGTAACAGGAATATATTAAATATTTGAAAAACAGTAAAAACACATAACCGTTCATTCCAAAAACATTGCAGCACTATAATTCGACCACAAACAAACCAGCAAAACATCTATAGATTATTTAAAAACCACAAATTCAATATATACTTCATCGATTCGGTGATTCAATGTGAGGTTTTAAATACTCATTCTGATTAATGATGTATTGCTGAACATGTATGAGTGCATAAAGGTACATGTATTGTAACGTTATTTACGAGCACTCGAGTGTTTTTAAAGTTTACTCTGCGAGCAGTTTCAGGTCCACACGCACTTCCCCACCTACAATCTTTCTGCCTGTGACTTCAAACTTTGCTCCTGCCGGGTATGTCCTTTCGGTTTCCATGAACTCTGAGTGCGCCTCGATGTTGCGTGGTTGCCACAAGCACGGCGACGGCGTGGCGTTGTCAGTCGTGAAAAGAATCGTAGTGTCGCCTTGGGGTCCTTGTGTAGGGAATGCATGCGTGTGCTCATGTTTCTTAGCTGAGGAAACAACAGACTGCCAAACAAATTTGGTCCCCGTTGTGTACTTATCTGCATCATGTTTTGTGATCTTCAATTTCCTGTATGTTATTTCTGTTTCTTTGGTCAGATTATCCCAATACAGCAAGAGCATTTGGTACATGACGCAGTAAGGCCCCATAGCCAGGTCGTCTCCACTGGGACAATAGTTTTGCTCCCTTTGCCTTCTGAATGCCATGTTCAAGTACGAGTAGATGGAGTTGTCCTCATTAGTGTATGATCGGATTACCTGCCCGAAGAAGGAATCTCTGTCCTTACATTCAATAATATGACTCGCCTTTTCGGGTGATACGGCGTACACCGAGTCGACAACCACTTACTGAACGTTCTCCCATCTGCTTTCATCCTGGCGAAGTTTTTTGAAAATGTCGTCAAGCAGGGTTAAAACAGATTTTGTTGGATCGACATACTCTGGGTGGAACGCTGGCTTATAAGCAGCCAAGGTGACGGATAACAAACATAATCCTTTGTTATCACAGTAGCCATCATACGGCTGAAATGTCGGGATCGTCTGCTGAAGTAAACTGTTCAAGTGGTTTGATAAAATACTGATCATTACTGGGTATTTGTATGCTTTGGCAATCTCCTCGGCATTCTTTCTGCCTGTTTCCCCGCATTCCGACAAACACTTCTTAGCCTTTGTTTGCGAATCACAGGCCTCGAATTTCAACAGTCGTTGTAGAATACCGCTTGGTGAAGCACGCTCCACCGTCGGCTCTGTGGAATAATATTTATCTGATAGCCCTTTCTGGGGCTGGACGGCGTTCCTAGAATATCCCACACCTGTTTCCATTGGCAATTTTTGGCAGCATAGACTAGTGTTTCGATATCTTTTTCCTCATTGTCAACTTCGTTTCCACGTTTGCTAAAAAAATACGATAATCGTTTAAAATTGATATGGTTAGTATTAGTCAAAAAGTAAGTTTACTTTATACAAATATACATGATTATTTGTAATATTAAACGATATTTACCTTCCACTAACTTCCGATGGCATTCTGCAAAGGAATCTACAACAGATTGCAATAGTTTGTATCTGTATTTCCGCAGTTAAAATGGTTATCTGTGCACCATTTATATAGGTAAAATGCCTCCTATATTTAGATGTTACAAGGATAGCTTGAACTATTTGCCCAAAACGATAAGCGTTCGGGAAACCACTTAATCGAGGACGATAACGATAGCAAACCAGTTATAAATATCAGTGATAGGGATCCCCGAAATTGTGTGTTATAGTATTTTGACAACCGCAATATCTCCAACATTTGTCAGCGTTACATACAACGTGATAGACATGGATGATAATGTAATTGTAGCAGAGAAACTGAAGAAGAAATAAGCGGCTGCCGTGTTCTTGCAGCTGTTGGCGATGCCCTGTGATAATACAACGGTCGTTATGAGTTTCTACGATCTGAAGTACAGATACGCAAGGAGCTTGAGAAAATTGGTGGGCTTGATAAGCTGGAAGTCTATAATCCTAAATGAGTCGTAAGCGACGATACCGTCATGCGTATCGCAACAGGAAGAGCATTAGTCAAGCATGGCCATGGAACATACTTTGACGATCTGTTTAAAACTTTAGCCTGTGAATATAAGCAGTGTATGACTGATATGAATGGACGAAAACCAGGTCTTACATGTGCAGAATCGTGCAAGATCCTTGATCGTTGGAAACCTAAGGGATGTCGTATATCATTTAATTCCCGTGGGATGCGGCCCGGCGATGATAGCAATGTGTACTGGACTGCGCTATCCAAATCCGGATCAATTAAATGAACTAATAAAGGTCAGTACAGAGGCCGGATGAATGACACACCACCATCCAACGGCCTATGTAGGATCGCTTGCCTCTGCTTTGTTCATGTCGTATGCCATTCAGGAAAAGCCGGTTCGCGAATAGGCATCTGCCCTAATAAACGTTGTGGATAGAGCCCGCGAATACATTACAGAGGTGAACGCATATACCGATCAAAACCTTAAACATTTGACGTATTTCACATCAAGATGGTCGGAATATATATACTGAGAAACATCGCCGATGGAAACAGCAAAACTGTGTTTCCTGAAAACTACGAAACAAACGTCAACAAAAGAGACCAATTCTACACATATATCAGTTATGATCATTGGGGTGTAGCAGCGGTTACGAGGCCCCTCTGATCGCATACGACGCACTTCTAGCATGCAATGGAGACTTGGTAACGCTGTGTGAATGGGCAATATTTCACGGTGGCGACAGTGATAGCACAAGAATCATTGCAGGCAGTGTTTTTGGTGCCATGTACGGGTTCAATGGTGTTCCAGATGGAAATCATTGCCGTGTTGAAAAACGGACAAAACTAGTCGAGAAAGGCAAAAATCTCTACTCTTTGAGCCTTCGTAAAAACCCAATTGTCCATGGCAAAGACGAAGCTGTTAAAGTTCGCACCGACGTCGATAAAAGAATCCAGGCATCTACACTTGATGGTGACCCGGATCATCATGACGTCGCTATGGAAATATCTGGTGAGCATGTAAGTGATTCCGGGCAGGGCAACGAAGGGTCTACAACTGAAATTTGAAAACCCCAAAACGACATCACTGAAACACGAGATGACACATTTCAGAATGGCTCGAAAGATTCTAGAACCCTGTCTGGTATCGGCGAAGGCGTAGGAAAGGAATCCGAGAAAATAGTTCAGGATTCAATCAATGTCGCAGGTGTGGCAAATTGCAATCATACAAAAGGCATTTCATCTTACAAAGTCTCGGAGTCCATGCACGACAACGACGCTACAACTGTAAGCGATTCCAGGCAAGGCTACGATGGGTCTACAACTGAAGTTTGAGAATCCAATGACGGCGGCATCACTGATACACGAGTTGAAATAAATCAGATTGATTCGAAATATTCTAGTAACGACACTGGAATCTACGAAGATGTAGAAACGGGATCCGACAAAATAGTTCAGGATTCAATCAGTGTCGCAGGTGTGGTAAATTGCACTGATGCAGAAGGTATATAATCGGGGAAAGTCTCGGAGGCCAGCCTGAACAACAAATATACTACAGTTAATGCTGCTACCTTTCATGGTGCTGATGAGAACTTCAATGATGACGATCACACTGCCATTAACGCTGGACCGATGGAGGCCGCGTACGAAAGAATGGAAACTGACGTATAACATTCTGCTTAAGAAACTCAATGTTACAAACAGACTTTATATTATATATTTTGTGTAAACAATAAACAGAAATAATGAAATCAGTAACCCTCCTTACTCTGTTTGCTAAGTGTGAAAATACGTTGCATGAGTTCTGCAATTTGAAATTGTGTTTCATTTTTAATTTATTGGTATTTGAATGATAAACAACTGTTATTATGTGTTTTAATGTGTTTTTTAATGGATTTATATAATATGTTTTAAACGGGCCTCATAGAAAACCTTAATGAAAATAAAGGTTTTTATAAAGGTTCAAAATTTGCAAAATAAAGGCTTTTTAGGGAGATTTCGGTAAAAATGAAGAGCAAATAATAGCTAATTTTGACATTCTCAACTGATGGATATTTAGGAAATTACCCTAAATTCAACATGCATACCAGTATTATACTGACAAAAGACTATTTTCTACTTGATTTTAAAAAGTCCCTTATTATTTTTTAAATATGAATTAAATGTAGTTCAACTGTACATAAGCATTAATGACAGCAAAATACAGTCACAATCCATATAGAAAAGTATATCTTGATGAAAAGATCAAGAACACAGAGCAAGGCATTTTGTCCTTTTTGGATGCTGTGTATTCTATTTGTAGCAAAGTATATAACACTTGAAGGAATTTCAGTTCTTATTATTGCAAATAATGATTTTACTGAATCTGATGGATGTAATGCGTGGGGTCAAATGATGGCTATGGAATGACAGAAAATTTTAATAACACAAAATTGCAAGGTGATGTATGCTCCATAATATTCACTCTGGCAAGTTTTGGGAATTAAATAAAAACACTCATTGCAAGGCCAAATCAATAACCAAAACTGCGTTTGAGCATGAAACAAAAAATTAGATATACCATACAAATTTAAAGCTCTTAACTTTAATAAAATCACGTAGTAAGAACATAATTGTAAAAGATCATCTTATCTCTGTATTTTAGCTTCTCTCGATTTTCCATTGAATTTCATACTGTAGTTGCAGAGAAAAAGTCGTGACACAAATAATACAGTTTGAGGTTCTTGAAAACAGTAACAATGAGTAATGCAATGTAGCTGGCATGCACACTTAAACAGTAGTCACAAGCAAGTAAAATACAAACCTAAAATATCAACCAGAAAGAAAGATCAATGTGATGGCTTATACAACTTTTAATGGCAGTGCTATGATTGTGTTATTACTGGGATATGTATACTGCAGTGCTATGATTGTGTTATTACTGGGATATGTATACTGCAGTGCTATGATTGTGTTATTACTGGGATATGTATACTGCAGTGCTATGATTGTGTTATTACTGGGATATGTATACTGCAGTGCTATGATTGTGTTATTACTGGGATATGTATACTGCAGTGCTATGATTGTGTTATTACTGGGATATGTATACTGCAGTGCTATGATTGTGTTATTACTGGGATATGTATACTGCAGTGCTATGATTGTGTTATTACTGGGATATGTATACTGCAGTGCTATGATTGTGTTATTACTGGGATATGTATACTGCAGTGCTATGATTGTGTTATTACTGGGATATGTATACTGCAGTGCTATGATTGTGTTATTACTGGGATATGTATACTGCAGTACTATGATTGTGTTATTACTGGGATATGTATACTGCAGTGCTATGATTGTGTTATTACTGGGATATGTATACTGCAGTGCTATGATTGTGTTATTACTGGGATATGTATACTGCAGTGCTATGATTGTGTTATTACTGGGATATGTATACTGCAGTGCTATGATTGTGTTATTACTGGGATATGTATACTGCAGTGCTATGATTGTGTTATTACTGGGATATGTATACTGCACATGAAGAGTTAATAATTATTCTTACAAGTTAAAAATAGTAACGAAAATAGAATATTTTGCTGGGCATCACTAAATACATGTACAAGCCATACAACCAACATGAGACATTCTACTAACATTAAATTACCATTTCAATCATTTTATTGTTTCTAATTGTTAATAGTTTTTATATAATTCATACAAACAAGCTTTTAAACATCAAGTATCTTCATTATCTTGTTTGAAAACAATAACATTCCATATTTCTGTGTTGACCCACCCAGAGCAGCAGCAGTGGAAACCAATAGAAGCAGGTTGAAGCAACCAGCTACAACGTATTTTGTTCTGGACATTTGGGAAGTCTTTATTTGATTAATTCTAGGGTCTTCCATTTCCAATAATTTGGTATGAAATGATAACTGGTACGTTACACATAATGTTTAGTATTACCATTAATATACAGGGTAGTTGCAGACATATTACTGTTGATAAATATTTTAGGGTTATTGCTATATCCACAACGTTTTTACTTGTAGTCTTGTAAAATTTAAGCTGCACACAAAAATTTGAAATGTTTGTAAGAACATTTGCATTCGTCTTGTATGTGTCTGTATTAATATTTATTACTACAAAAAGATGCAACAAACTGATTAAAAAAATATAAAGGTTTTGTGAGCAAATTATAGGTTTTTACAGGTTTTCCAGGAAAAATTAAAGGTTTTAAAAGATTTTCCCCAAAATAAAGGTTTATATAGGTTTTAAAGGTTTCACTAGGAGGCTTGCTTAAATAATATGTAAGCGCATACTGTATGAGATATTCTTTATATACTAATACTAAACGATTTAATAACATTTAATAATAAATTAAAATCATACCTTTATTGCAGCTCTTAACTAAAGAAACTGCATTTTTTTCATAATTGAATCTTGTCATGATTAAAATTTGTTTTCATAATTGAAGCTTTATGTCTGCCACTTTTATAATGTTTCAATGCAATATAGATATGTTAGTGTGCTGCTTTACAGTGTGTTTATGAATAATAACATGTATGTAAGTTCTTGGGTGTATTATTATAGAATTGTTTGTTTTTATGCCCCCACTTTAGAGGGGGGCATATAGATTTGCCTTCGTCCGTCCGTACGTCCGTCCCGTTCGTCCGTCCGTCAGTCCGTGGTGACTGTTGGGTGGTGTCGCATACCGGGTGATATTCGGTACCTCAGGCATGCTCTGCATGTTGAACCCCGATGCCTCGGGACGGTACGGCTCCACCGCGTAGAGGGTTGGGCTATACACCGCCGCGGGCCGGGATAAACTTGAAGTGACTGCAACCGGTGTGATCTCAGCCAGCCAGACTGGCAGTGATCCCGGTTCTTTCTGCTCGGACCTGACTTCCGTGGTAGAACATAGCTGCTGCATATCAGCCTCTGTAACGAATCGCGGGGCTGGAGCCTTCACCAGCAGCTCGTAATAATTATCCAGCGGCCCGAGTTTGGCGACAGCCTGCTGGTGTCGACCGTAATTAGTGAGGTGCTCGTGGACCTTCAGACTGTCCTGACTGCGAAACTTGCACAGTTTGCAGTAGAACGGCACGTTTTCCAAGGGCACGTGGTCCCTCAGCACATGCTCTGAGAGCCGACCCTTGCAATCGATGGTTCCGCACCACATGCACCTATACAACAATCCACCATTGGCTGCTTTCATCATCTGGAAAAGAGTTATGTTTAATAATATCTGTAACTAACTTATTTATCTCACTTGAAATTTAATGTCAAATGATGACTCGCAGTGTCTCAATTACAGAGTTAATATATAGCACAACTCCAGTGTTCGAAGACCACAAACTGGAAAAACATCGAAACAGGCAAACGCTCAAAACTGGATTTACAAAACAAATTATTGTTAACATTGTCAAATGTTTAATGTTTCAATCACACAGTCAATGTCAATTCGCTATTTGTGTAATTTCAGTTTGACAGAAGCGAACCACTTAGGAGGGTTTTTTCCCTTATACAATTTAAGTTTGTCATGATGCGCTAATTCTATGCGTCCATCTCTGTCGAGCTGTAGAACAAAGTTAAGTGCAGATCTCTTCTCTTTAATTAACATTGGACCCTCATACGTTTGCTCTAGCTTTGGGCAGGACCCTACTTTGCGACCCTCATTAAGGCACCACACGGGGTCACCTACATTGTATTCTTGAAGTGTAGATTTCTGGTCGTACATTTCTTTACTGCGATTTGCTCTAAGTTTAAGGTGGTTCCTTGCAATTTGATGGGCACGGAGTAGACGTTCTCTTAGTTGCCCAATGTAACCGGCCGGTTGTTTAGCGTTGCAATCGGAGGGAGGACCAGCGTAAACCAGATCAGCAGGAAGCCGGACTTCGCGACCAGTGACCATCATGTTTGGGGAGAACCCAGTCGACTCGTGTGGCGTAGCTCTATATGCCCCAGCGATACTGCCCAAGTGTTGGTCCCAACTGGACTGCTCACCCACTAGGTAGGACTTTGATTTTGATCAGCGAGCGATTGAAGCGCTCAACTTGACCGTTGCCCTTTGGATTCCGTGCGCTGGTTCTCGACTTCTTTACTTGAAGGATATTACATAATTCTTTGAAAAGGTTGCTTTCAAAAGCCGCACCTTGGTCGCTATGTATGGCAAGAGGAGTGCCCCATCGTGCAATAAAATTTTCGACGATAGCATTTGCACACGTTTTTGCGGTTTGATCAGCTACTGGGGTGACTTCAACGTATTTCGTGAAATGATCATTCATGACTAGGATGAACCGGTGGCCTTGAGACGTTATGGGCAAGTGCCCCATAAAGTCTATGGAGAGTAGATCCCAAGGAGCTCCTGCCTTCAGGTGACCCATTGGAGCGCGTGGAGTTAGTTGTGGTTTCTTGTTCGCTTCGCAGACGTCACATTGCTGGACGAAAACCTTTACATTTGTTTTCAGGTCATACCAGTAATGTGTCTTCGTAATATTCGCCTTTGTGCGTTTGACCCCCTGGGGACCAGCAACGATCGTGTCGTGCATCTGGCTGATCAGGCTGTTTCTCAGTTGCTTGGGCACTACCAGTCGTTTGCTGAACGCCCTATTCTCTGGACTCTTTAAGTACAATATGCCATCATCGAGGCGGAAGTGTTCCACATTAACACGTAGTGTAGTGATTCTGGACTCCAGTCGGCTACGGCGTCTCTGCATGGCATTTGCCCGTGTTGAAGCAAGGACTTCACTGGACCAATGCTGGGGTCTTCGTTCTGTAGTTTAGCCATTTCTTGAGGAGTGTACGTTCCCATCCACGCTCTGGCTCTTGTCACAACACGCGAGTTATTTTCTGTAACGTCATGGTCTTTGCGCTCTTCCGGTGTCGCGCCAGCTACCTTTTCTTCGGAAGCGAGGGAGCTCCATCTTGCTAACATGGTTTCGGCTCTCCGCTGACACTTGCAACAAGGACCGCATTTGAGGGGCTCGCTCATGTCTACCTGGTCACAGACACAATCTCTAGGACTTTCGCAACACGAAAGCGCGTCACAATGTGCCTGTTTTGTACCTGGACGGTACTCTATGCTGAAATCAAAAGGAGATAAAATTTCTACCCAACGCGCTATTTTACCACTGGGAGATGTACTCTTTTGGATAACTCCCTTCTGTAAGAGGTCTTCTATTGCTTGCTTTTCAGCTTCAGCATAAGCCAACGGGACTCTTCTTGGCCTCTGTCTTACAGGTGCAGCATATCCAGTGTTAATGGTGTGTTCAGCAAGGTGGGTCAGTCCAAGGTCCCAGTCATCTTTTGAAAACGTCTCGCTGTACTTGATGAGTAGGCTTGATATTTGTTGCCGTTCATGTTCACTTCTTCCTATCGTGGAACGCTCAAAGAGGTCCGTCAGGTGTTCAGGTAACGCTTTCTCTGATGTCGCAGGTATGTCGTTAGTATGATACAACTCTGTCGTTTCCTGTCCGGTCTTTACTCTGCGAACGGCTCCATGGTCACCTTGGACAGAACACTAACGATACGCTCCACCCTTTGCGCCTTGCCTATTTTAGTGTCCTGTCTAAGAGTTACTTCGGTGGAGAAACGGTTTAATATCATAATACTGCATGTTGGTGCACGGTTAACATCAACCAACGTGGATGCCATTCGAAGTGGGTATATGTCTTCGAACTGGTCAATGGGTTCAACTAGAAAGTCAGCTGTGACTTCTTCATCATCTTCGGTGAAACGCTCTACAAAAACACTCACCAACGCCTCAGTCAGGCCTGGAAGTGTCATGTCGCTCGCTACCGTAACACGTCTAGCCTTGTTAGCCTTGCCCACCTGGAAGATGGGTATTTCCTGCCCATCAAGCAGAATATTGTTGCTGCTCAACATTATATCTGCTGGCTCGCCATGACTACCCTTCAGAATGTCGTACCCAAGCAGAGCTTCATCCTCTATCTCTGCGACAATGACATTCTCCGATAGCCCGAGAGGGCCAAATTCTAGGTCCAACCTAGCTTGACCTGCATCTTTAATTGGTGCACCACCCGCACCAACTAAACGAGTCGACCGGTCTAATTGTGGACGGGACTTGAATGGAAGCGGGTTAAACGCTCTAGTAGAGATGACTGTACGTAAAGCCCCGGTATCCGCAGTGAATGTCACCGGATGACCATTCACCCTACCGTGCACGTACATTCGTTTGGCCACCTGTCTTGGCTTCTGGACCCTATTACTAGTAACCGCTTTCTCTATCTGGCTCTTGACGGGTTGCTCTTCATTATGACTTCCATGGCCTTCTCCGCTCTCTAACAGGACCTCCCTTTGGCCGCAAGGGCTGGTCCCTGTCCGTTTAAAGGTTCGGCATTCCCTCGCGACTGGGAATCTTCAATGATATGCTTTGGAGAGGCTCGGTCAGCGACTGGGCACTCGCTGGCATAATGACCTTTCTCGTGACATTTGAAGCACTCAGCCTCTGCCTTCGCCCTTGGTTTAACGTCCGGTCTCCTGGCCTCTAAGGCCTCTAGCCTCTTCAGGATTTGATGCATGAGAGACTCCCGTCTTTCACCCGCTGCCTCGGTTGGACTCTGTTGCTTCCTTTTAGATGCTCTGTAAGAAGCGGGATATGCCCTGGAAGTGGGGCTCTGATCTCGCTGTTCGGGACTCGTATGCTCTGTTGTTCTTCTAGTTGGTCGCCGCTGCTTCCAATCACCTTTATGGGTGCCTCTTGTTATCGGCAGAAAGACACTGCATAGAAGACAGCACATCAATGTTGGTTGGCTCCTTGTTAAACTCAACTTCGAAGCGGGCATCCTGATCTAGGAGGCCATCTAAGAATTGGCGTACCAGGTCCTCGTCTCGTGTACGTCTATCTCGATGTGGGTGCCCCTTATCATACAGCATCTTCAGATTTTCAGCATATTCTTCTACTGACTCGCCATGTTGCTGCACCCGATGGCTGAATCTGGATGCAAACGAACGTGCAGACTCGATTATTCTGTACCGTCCCCCTATCTCAGCTACTAGGGCTTGGTAGTTGTTTACTACCGCTGCTTGAAGCTGCGGGAAAACAAACTCAGCTGCTTGTCCCTCTATGTTTTGCAGCAAATGGTCATGCCTTCGCTCGTCGCCCCAACCCATGCGTTCTGCAATGGTGTCGAACCTTGCGATCCAAATTTGCCAGTTCTCTTTTCCGGTGAAAGGCGGTACCTTGATCCTCTCATGGTGTGGCGTCGCGTAGCCATGCGAAACTCGAGGACCATACTGGTTGAACAGAGGCGGTGCGCTACCTGACCACCGTTGACGACCGTCTCCATCGGCGTGGAAGCTGGGAGCCTCAGGCCTAAGGGCCGACGTGTTGACGTTCCCATGAGTGGAAGCAATCGGAAATGGAGGAGCTTGTAGCGATGACCTGGTACCGTTATTACCACTCGCTGACCGATGGTAGGTATTAGCTTCCGTGTGTGAAGTAGCTGCCATATGAACATCTTTCACTGATTTAACTTCAGTGGCAAGATCTCGTATACACGCTTGCAGCGTATCCACAGTCTTCCAAAGTCCACGAGGTGACCTGCGGAGGGGCCTTTGTCGACGTTTCCCGGCTGACATGTGCGGATAATCTGTATCAGAGGCTTCTGAAACTGTTTTCTGTTCAGCATCCGTGTAGTCTGGGCTTGACTGTACCGCCGTATTGAAAGGGCCTTCCTCAGTGTTAGGGAGGTTAAACTGTACTTCTGAGTCGCTGTTAGCCATAATTTGATACCTCAAGAAATGTCCAAAAATAATTGGAAATTAAATCTTTGGTTGAAAATAAAGTTATTGTACTTCTATATTGTTATGTTGTTGTTTTTTATTTGTTACTGACTACGATTTTAACAAATTCACTTTTCACACTAACTTTAGCACATAATAATGAAAAGTCGTTTATTTTATCACAAAAAGACGTAAGTTCGTTTCACTGGATCCACAGAATTGTCATGGATCCCACCGCTGCCACCATAGAATGTTGCGTTCCGAGCTGTAATTCCAGCTGCTGTTATACTACTAGTTTGGTGGAATGTAACCTCCAATAATAAACAGACGCTTTTCCGTTGTTCGTAGATTTATTCAAATACAACGTTCAATAAATTCCAAATGAGTTATCATGAAACAAATTTTCAACCTTCGAAGTCGTACTGGTTCTAATAATATTCTAATAATAATGGCACAAATGCGTCGAAACAAGTTTTAAAATGCAATGTCGTAAACTTCAAAATAAGTTAAGTTGTTAAATAAACACACTGCGAGTCACCTTATAAAGTATTGTTCTTTCTTAAACACAATAAATACTTCTTATAATTAATGTTATTCTATACTGTATACGTTAAGTTTTGTTACTTTAAACGTATGAAATTTATTTACTTCGACAAACGAAGGAGTCGCTCTTAAGATGACAATGTTGCAGACTGATTCTGACCAAAAAATCGGCCCTTTATATACTAAGAGCTTTCGGTCGACCCAGAACAAGATCGAACGACCAAAACCACGGTCGAACGAACGCTCACGACCATCAATACGTCTCGGGTCGCTTTGTCGACCAAACGCGCACGACCACAGATATTGGTCGGTCGACCATGAATTTGGTACGATATTCTACAGTTCCTAGGCAACACAGGAAGCAATATGGCGGACAATGAACTTAGCAATTTTAACAACAAAATGTTTAACGATAAAAATGAGCCATGTAAGGCAACCTGTGACTAAAATGAATAGGAAAAACCTGGAAGATAATGCTAAGAACCTAATCTGTTTCGTAAGTACAGTAAAAACAATGTATTACGACTATTAACGAGATACTAAAGTGCAGAAATTAGTGGTGACTCGTGATATTACAAAACTGCTTCTAAAAAGAAACAATAAAAATCTAACGAGTTCACATGAATTATTATATGGATAAAGCCTGACAATAACAGGAGCTTGGGGATATGGATACTCGAAATGGATATATATGAAAATAAATGCTGTTATAAACAGCGTTTTTCCTCTATATAAAGTCGGTACCGGTAAACGGTACCCTTCCCAACTGATTTTTTGACCATTTTTCCCAATTTGAAGTTAAAAAATAACTAGATATAAAAAAAAATCCAAAAAGACCCTGAAAAGATTGACGATGTTCCTGTATTTTACTTTTGTTTCACCCAAGCGTTAACCTCCGCGTACACCTCAATTCAGTTACTGTTAACCGCTAGGGGAAGTAACCGCTGCAAGGTTACTTTATCGTTTGGTTACTGTTATCGGTCATTGTGTCCACCAGGTGTCGCTTCTCGCAACTAACCTGTGTGATTTCGCACTGTGCATGATGGGCAAGCACTATATTCATATTGCGCCAACTGAAGCATGAGACGCTTCTCTTAAACATTAGCAAAATCGTCATAGAGTCTTGTAGGACGTAACTTGGTGCAAGTGCTCAATCTGTGCATCATTTAATTCAATTTCACAATATACAATCCGCCTTTGTTTTCAATAATAAAGAAAGTTTTTTTGGTTCATTTGTAAATAATGTTCGAAAGTGAAAGTAGAAACTGCATGACAACGCAAGTAAAACGCATGTTATTGCACAAACTGTTATAAACACAATGCTTTGAGTGTTTAAAGTTAATAATTATGACATAGTTATAATGGTTAAACATGGTTTTAGTAAGAATATACGGAAATTGTGCTTGTTTGGAATTTTTTTTTTCATTCTTCCGCGGACTATATCTTTGCGTATGTACCATTTAGCCAAATATGGATAGTGATCAGTTCCTAGTATAGAGGTTAGACGAAAGCAGTGACGTCACACTCTATGTATAGAATGGTTGCCGGTCATATACATTGTGTGCGAGAATGGGAACGAGCTGAACTGCAACCCATTTTCGCGAGTGCCATTGATGAGACATGGCAATTCATAACACTATATACTACCAAAAAACATTAAGGGATGCGATCCTTTATCTAGCTATGGATTTTATGGCAAAGCATAAAGTATAGATCCACAACCGACATTGACGGCAGAAGATACTAGTAATTTTGTTTATGTTCCGTCAACCATTGACACAGACATTGTCAGTGTCGAGTCCGAGAGCAAACTTGTGTCTCTGGAACAAGTTGTGCAAGTTGATACCCACCAGCACGGCATTTAAAATCATAGTCTGACTTGAATGAAAGTAAAAGAATAAATGGAACGAGTTGTTTTAGGGTTTACTTATTGTAATTTACTGTTTTTACATCCTTTTTGATAGTTTTTAAAGAAAGTGGTAAAATTCTCAATTTGGCTGAAAACGACGCTAATTTTCCCAATTAGACCGGTACCGGTACCATTCCCAAAGTGGTGAGGAAAACCGCTGTTATAAATTACACAAGGGCTAAAAGAAGTCCAGTTGTAAATTGTTTCAGTAGCAATCAACAAATGCAAGAAGACAAGGTAAGTTTTTAAATAAAATAACTACACCTGGTACCGGATTGTATCAGTATTACTGCTAGAGTGATGCCACTTTACAAACATATTATTCAGCATGTGATGTTGTGCACCTGGGTATTTTGGTGCATTTTTTCCTACATCAGCTGAGTTTTGAGACAACCAGCGGAATGTGGGGGCATTTGTGTCATACGGACATATGGTTAGTTGGTTATGTTATATGTCAACCTCATGTTTATTTTGATTATTAGTGTCTTAATTGTTTCGTCGATATTTATGTTAATTATATCTGTTTGAAGACCTTGTAGTAAATAAAAAATGTATCATTTAAGTTCCGTGTTCTTTAAATTTTGTTTGATGTATTTCATTACAAGTTATTCTTCGTTAAATAAAGATGTTATTATTATCTTTATTATTATTATTGTTATTATTATTATTATTATTATTATTATTACATGTCATATAGTTAATGAAAAAGCGACATAAATTAATTTTATCAACAGTACTTTCGCTTTCAACTTCAATAGCTTTCTTTATGACAATATGTGCATGTATGGTCAAACAAACACATGATTAAAGTTTGCTACATCATCTACGCGTATGTGAGCATTTTTTCATTATCTGTTTCAAATACTGAAGTGTATTGTGTGAATACGAACACGTTGTGTTTAATACTGGTATATACAAGCTTAAATTTATGAAGTATGCCCCTTTTAAATATTTAATTTATGTCGCGAGTGTATGATCATTTTTCGCTCGTAGTTTGACGTCTGAATTACGAGCAATTTATATAAGTATAATATCGTAAACTAACAAAGCAGAGATTTGACTGTTTCTGAGCACACCTAAAATCAAATTACCTTGAACCGCTCAGGGGAAGTAACCGCTGCGAGAGAAGTGTGGTTTGACACCTTTTCTTTGAAGTTCTTGATTGCATCAAGTTTTTGATATGCAATAAAAACTTATTTTCTGTGATCTTCGCGCATACCCCATTTTATGCTAATCGCATTCTTTGCACGTCAAAATGTGAGAAATGAGATCCTATTCTTCACAGGTGAGTGAACAATAAGATCCTACTAAAGCATGGCAACACTATGAACATTGTAGCTGCAACAGTTATTGGCAATACTGGGCAACAACAAACCAGAAGCTAACACGTTTGGATAGTCGTAATCCCGATATGATAAGCTCGATTTTAGGTCTATAAGGACAATACATTTATTTGCGTTTTAATATATTAGAAAAACTACATTCGTGTTACTTTTGGAGTCATTTCGTGACTGGTTTTCAAAATGCAATGTTGGCAAACAGAGTAACTGACAATAGTTGAAGTGGGTAAGAAATGATCTTAATACAACAGATATAGTGGATAGTGGCATACATACAAATAACAAAATAAAGTTAACAAACATAATTTTTATAGTTCTATTTAAAATGGACTAAAAAGTTAGGAACAATCATTGCTTTTCAACGCACAATAAGCTAGTTTTTAATCACCAAATAGTTTTCGTCTGTACAAGCGGAAACTCAAATACAGGTATATACTTTGACTTGACAGTTGTTTTACGTTACACAACACTAAAAAACGATGCAAAAGTCGACACTAGTACTTGTTGATATAATTGATATTGAAGAGTTTCCTTCATCATGTTTATGTTTTTCTGTTTGCTTTCAAGTTTTATTGTCACTTTCATCTGCTTATTTTGAAAATAATTGATATGACAGATCGTACATAAACGGTCCATTCCACGTTAACTTGTTAAATTGCTTTTTATCTTGTCCCTTGAGTAGCATTTTGTTAAAACGTTATCTGCAGATATTTGACCATTTACTATGAGGAAATGACCATATCTACTAAATCAGCGACGTTCAACCTTACATTTCTAATAGTTGTTCAGCATTTTCGCCTGCCCCAAGGGTGCGCATGTACACATTGAATACTGTACTACAAAAACAAGCCAGCCTGTTTCACTAAGCGTGCTAGATAATAAAAGATATAACTGTATATATAGTTATCTCGTTACTCGGAAAAAGACTTCATGACATTAAAAATAATTTACGCTGTTTATTATTTTGTCCTGAAATCTGACGTAAGATACGTTATGCAACTTAAATTGTGACCAATATAGTGAAAATAATAGTTAACTTTTGAGTAATATCAATACGAGATAAAATCGTAGTTTGTAGTTTTGTAGTTTATTTTTTTATAAGTTCCATTAGGTCCAAAGACCCACGAGGACAACATATTTACATAAAGCAATATGGCAGGACAGAGTATAGAACTAAATAAATAAACAAGTACATGTATACAATGTTTGTTGATTATGCAGCATACAATTATGAAAAACTGTAAAACACGTTGGAGATGGAGATGGCGCTTTCATATTTTACTAAACAGGATAAGAATAGAGTAGTGTAACATATAAGGTGGAGATATAACTATGAAGAGACAGATGTCATAAAAATATGCATAAGCATGGGAGCCTAACAACTTCAAATACATATAAGTCACATGATTAGGACATACATTACATACTTACAGTTACAAAAAGTATAACAACAGTCTGGTTAGTAAAATTAATCATATAAGGACTGTTTTCTTAACTCAAAGGAATAAAATATATAAACCCCTAAATTTCTAAGAAACTTTTTGTTTTTTGTTTGAAGTAGTTGTATGAATTTTTGCATATTTGGTCTGGTGCGAAAATATCGGTGTATATATTTAGCACGTAAATCATTATATAAAACACATTCCTTAATAAAGTGATATTCATCTTCTAATGCATTACATAAAACGCATGTTCTGTTTTCAACTGGTGTGGCTTCTGGTCTATTCCATCGGCCTGTTTCTATATGTAATCTATAAGATGAAACACGTAATTTTGTAATACACATTCGCATTTTTTTTTTTTTGCAGTTAACTAGACTCAGGTAGTCTTGGAATTCAAGGCTTTATGTTATTATAAAAATAGGGCTCTACTAGACTCAATCAATCGACTTGACCAGTTGTGTACAAATGCGTCTTTTAGACGCTGGTAAACGATTGATAAAAACACTTTTACATCTCCAACACCTTGCATTATCCACACTTCGTGAAAGCCTATATCGTATATCTACTATTGCTAAAAGATAAATAAACTCCGATAGGTTTGGAATAAAACTGTTTAATTTTTTAGAGATGAATAACAATTGACGATTGGAAGTATACAAAAATATCATAACATACGATGTATGGCGTGTATTTTCAATAAACCTTAAATTAGTTTCTTCCATGTGAAATAACAAACTATTTTATTAAATGAAAATAAAAATAATAAAAATGTATAATAAAAACTAAAATCATTGTTAATGAATCAAAACGTTACAATAAGATACGTTATGCGAAATTCATACTTTGTTTTTTGATTTTATGATACACATATACAACTATTACACATAGGGTTGACAGTCGCTGATTTAGTACATATGGCCATTTCTTCTCAGTAAATAGTCACAAAACACGTGCAGATAACCTTTTTACAAAATGCTGCTCAGGGACAAAACCAAAAAGCAATTTAACAAGTTAACGTGGAATGGACCACACACTTGAAATCCTTCGTTTGCATTCGCAATGCACATTCCTTAAAATCATATAATCGTTTTAAAAACGACGTACATGTGTATATTAAAAACGTTTCTCTGATTGCCAGTCTGCTTACTGTCATCAGTATATACTTTGTTTTGAGTTTAATAGAAAAATCGAAAAACAGATATGTGGTCATTATATTTTTTTTTTGTGCATTTCACATTCCCATTGTGTAGGCTTTACCACAAAAGACCAGTTGACAAACACCATTTCATGTTCTCTCAAGTGCACCCGATCATAGCGTATGGTCTATTATACCCTTAAAAGCCTTTCTCCTGGAAACAATTGCTTACATAAATATCATATATTTCTTTGTTAAATGCATATAAAACGGGCTCGTCTGAATAATGGATTGCTCTGTTTTCAGGCCGGTTTGACGACAATCATTCCATTACGACCATTTGAGCGTTTGCAATTGTCTTGAACGCGAAGATTAGTTAATCAAAACTTTAGTATGAGAATCGTTTCTTGGATACTCAAAACGGCTGTAATTAGCTGGAAATTAATGACAACAGGTAATTTTGTTGCCTTTTTAACATTTAATTATTGTATCATATTTTATTAATTTGACCACATTCCATATTACCTACTTGGATATAATACATGTAATTATGACATAGATGCTTTATCAGTTGTTTTTTTTATTATATTTAACCGTTTGTTTGTCTTCACAATTATTCAAATATGCTTAAGTGGTGATTTTTACTTATGCGTGTATATTTCGAACTTGCCATTTACTTTTATGGTCCTTCTGAATAAGTTCGTTAAATACGGTATCATATCAGTTTTATCAGCGCAGCCCAATGTTGCCTGATTAACAGCGATATTTCAAAGACACTAAATAAATAAACGGCATATGATCAAGCTAATTATCTGGTCAGTAGTGTCTGTTGGAAATTTCATTCACAGAAGCGTACCTTTTAAATATACGCATGATATATATTTTGCGAATAAAGGTGTCGTTTATATAGGAACTTCTATTAAATTCACTTGAAGGATTTTTTTAGATAACTTACTGCATTCATACCTAAGCTTAACACTGTCAGATATTATCAAGTACATTCTGTTAATGTATATGCATGATATCAATTGACTAATTCAATCAATTAAGTTAACGTAGATTTTTACAATGCCTTTTTTAATGCATCATCATCATTTAAAGCACTTAACTTTTTTATTTCATGTCATTCGGCTAACGAATGGGAAATATCAGTGAATGATATAGAGCATATTTGCTGATATTAGTATCCACCAACCCATTTTAAGCCCTATTAGTAAGAATAAATAATTTTCTTGAAACTGTTCTGTTCTGTGAATTTGAAATCGAAATTTGCATTCACCAACGAAAATTTTAGCATTTTTTAATAATAATGTTAAATTCAACAACCACAAAACAAATCTAACAGTAGTACAGAAACACGATATAAACAAAGAAAATAGTCCTTGGCAAACATTAAAGAGGGAAAA
Organism: Congeria kusceri; assembly: GCA_027627225.1. Lineage (NCBI taxonomy): Eukaryota > Metazoa > Mollusca > Bivalvia > Myida > Dreissenidae > Congeria > Congeria kusceri. The sequence goes on along the minus strand of CM051031.1, from coordinate 54,786,421 downwards.
AAATGGAACAAGAAACAGAAACAAGGAGGCAAGCAGAACCTAGCATCAACAATGGTGAGTCTAATACAGGGCCATCAAGATCTAAAATGAAGAGGAGTTTTATCCGGATTACAAACAAACGAAAATGGAAGAAACACGCAAAAATAAGAAGGGAAATTGAAAGGGGAAAACAAACTGTTTAAAACATTTCAAGTAAGATTTTGAATAACATCCATCACCGATTACTTTGTAAGGCTAAACAAAATTAATGAATTGGTTCTCAGGCACTTTTTCCAAAATATCAGGAGGGAGGGCGAATTACTTTTTTTCTCCTACCCTTTTTATAGTGCTACTATGTAATGGCTTATTTAAACAAGTAAATAAGTACAGATTAAAGACAATTTTTAGTTTTAATAACAACATAAGCATCCCTTTTTATAAAATTCTAAACACAGATTTATTAATTACAAACGGTCATTAATGCAAGCTGACGAAAAAAGACAAATCAATTTGAATGTTCATAATTAACATAAGTGCCTTCAAAAGCTTCTACGAAACAAACGTTGTTTTTTTTAGCCTGAAGGTTTGAAATAGTGTGTAACCACTAAACCACATAGTGAAATTCAATTTAATAAAGACAGACTCCGATTCAAGGCATATTTTGCCTCCAAAGAACAATGTGATGAAGATACATCCTCTCATACTGAAGAACAATCAGAATCCATTTCATTAAAGAAACCTACCCGGTATTAAATATACATTCATCCGTCAAGACAGGAAGAGATACGACTTTAGACTTTTATATTGATGCCATAACAAATGAACTTTTAGATCAAACAAAGAAATACAAGTATAAGTCTAATTAATCACCAGAGGAATATCAACACTTAATGACCTTAAGGACGACAAAAATATCATTACTAAGAAAGATGACAAGAGTGCAACAGTCGTTTTAATGAACCGCGCAGACTATATTGATGACGTTACCAGACAACTCAATAATGATATGTATTATTGTAAACTTGAAAGAAACCCGCAAGATGAAATCTGCAGAGAAATAGTAAAGGAAATGTCAAACTTAGATAGCATTAGAGACAAAATCTTGGATGACCTATATCCAACTATTAACAATCGATTTTCTTCATTCTATATCCTGCCAAAAGTCCACAAAGTACTTAACAACGAATTGCCACTAGGATACCCGGGCCGGCCGATACTTTCTGAATGTGAGTCACCAACTTAAACTATGTCTTCATTTATTAACAGTGTTTTTAAACCGCACATGGACAACTTACCATCGTATGTAAAGGATACAACTGACTTTATTTAAGAATTGAATAGTATTTTTCTGCATTTCATCGGTCAATGAACTGTCGGGAAAATTACGCCTTATTTGCATGAACACATGAAATGAAGAAAAATATTATTCAATTTTTATAATTACAACCAAAAGCGGATATAAACTTTACTTTTAACTGTATAAGAGACGCAACTGACGTGGAGCCTCCGGCGTAGAAATCCCTGTTTTAGTTTCGGCTTCATTTTCGTCGAACGGCATTTCTAATATATCGTCAAACATTTCATTGTGGATCATTTTGAAGTTGACTTTCTGGATAAAACAATTCAATTTTCCCAATATGTTTGGACAATTTTTATCATCTGCAACACCGGCTACCGATAAATAAGTCATTTTGTTTACGAACAATGGTGTATACATCAAAAAAGGTGCGCGCAAAACAATGACGTCATTTCGCAAATAGAGAATGAAAAAGTAGTACGGTCATGAATAATAAAGAGGTGATTTGCATACGCAGCCGGTTTATAGCGGGTATGAATGACGTGGGTGGAATATCCAATCAGAATGCAGCGTTAACTTGAAGTTAAAGTCATTGAAAGAATATGTCTATTATGCTCTATGTACTGACATGTTTACCCCTCTAAGTTCTTATTACAACCCATTACGAAGTGTGTGACGACTGACGATGATCACAAATATAAATATATATGTCTTCACATACGCATTACATGTATTGCAATAAGTTATAATTTTGGTTAGTTTTCTGGGAATTTCTTGAAACTAGGTGGTCCGCTGGTGCCGATTTCGTCCTGTGGTGCTGAGTTTGCTGATGGTTATGAAACCGAAAGTAGAATTGGTCTACACAACTAAAGATTTTCAAACTTCATAACGTTTTAAAATATTTTGTAACATTACTACCTTCGTACAACGGCACAATTTCTCGTGCGTTTGAAGTTATTGTTTCGATATCAATGTCGCTGTTTGGTCTGCGTAATTATTTAAATGCAGCCTAGAATTTCTTTCAAACCACTCAGACAATAATAAATTATTGACATTTAAATGAATGCACTGCACAAAGGCGTTGTGTGAAGTTTACTGCGGATTCCAAGCTGCCTTTTTATAACTTAGATACATGGCAACAACTGTAATATTATTGGTACCCTATATAAACTAGTCATGTATTAACAATAGTGTTTATATATGTGACGAAAAATAAACATGTAAAGGCAGAGTAATCCGTTTTATATCAATTACTTTTAATTTTCTAGCATGAAACCCGCTGATTTTGCTATAGACAAAGAACAAAATGGTCATTGTTTAACTACCTAATAAACATTGTAAAAAGTAGTCCCGAATCTGAGCTCAGCATAGCAAAATGTAGTTCACATTACAATTGCAAAATTATTTGTGAGATCATGTTATAATCGAAATAATTTTCGCATTATCGTTGTTAATGGGCCAATAAACAACTCTTCAGACTAGCGCCATCGTGGTTTAATTCATACGCATCAGGACTCCAAACCGTTGTTTATTGGGCGATAAATCGAAAATTATTTATGAAATGTACATTCGTTTCCAAAGTTATACCATGATAATTAAAACTGATGTTGTTGTTGTTGTTGTTGATGATGTTGTTGTTACACCTTACACATTGGTAAGCACAGTATGTACAGTGTCTTACGGTACAATCAATAACAATAGACCCTATTCACATTCCCGTCATCAAGTACAACCGCGCAGAGATTTGACTGGTTCCGAGCATAGCTCTAATCAAAACGTTGCCGTAATAAACAAACCACGTGATGATGATCGATTAAAATCGTCTAGATATTATTTATGGTTTTAAATAGTTGTTTTAATTTTATTATGTCATTATTGACTGCAAACGATATATAAACAGCCCAAATATGTAGAAAATTGCATTGAGTTGCATTAAATAAGTAAAAGTTACAAACACGTAATCCTTTCAGATGTGGAAGGATTTTACTTGTAATGGCGGTGGTTACCGTTAACCGATAAGGGAGGTAACCGCTGCAGGAAGTTTTAGAAGTACTGTAGGAGTTGTCTCCCTTGAAAAAGTGAATCGAGAACGAGGCTGACGATGTATTGGCTGTATTTGTCAATGAAGGAAAAATTACTGTTCAGTGGAGAAAGTATCGAATAAACTCATAAAATGTTGTTTGTTTTTTCATTAAAATCTTCTCTGTTTTGTTAACTGAATTATGTATACGTGGATACGTTTCAAATTCTTAAATTATGCAAACAATGTACGATCACAACATACCCAAATATGCGAACGAAACTATATTTGACATCATAATTATATGTTACCTTTTCAAACATTTTAGTGATTGAAATAAGTCTATAATTGCTGAATGTATTGCTGTTTACATAATTATTAATTTATTAATTAATAAATTAAGAATTAACTAGCATTATCTAAGCAGTACGTTTCTTCCGGATTAATTGTCGGCTTCGGCTATTAACGGCTTTACAGTAACATCATCATTATAACTATATTATTATTATTATTATTATTATTATTATTATTATTATTATTATTATTATTATTATTATGCAGTATATTATTATGCAGTATATTATTATGCAGCTTTTTTTTGTTCATTTGAGTTAAACAACTTAGACCGAATTAACTACAATTGTTTAATTACCTAAATATGTTTTTTTGTACTCTCTAAGGAATGTTAGTGATCTAAACCAAAACTATGATTTAGTTATGAAAATTGAGATTTAACACCATTAATTCATACCAAACTTCCAAAAGCAGTTTAAATTATCGTTACATGTCTTCCGAATTTGTGTAGAAAAACATTTACATTCCATTTATAAACTACCATAAGTTCAAGCGACGATCAAGATTATTGCCAAAAAAAAGTTTTGTCTTAAGAAAAGTATAATAATTGTATTATTTGAAATGATGAAGTTATTTCACTGCTTATCAAGTACATTCAGGACTGATGTCAATGTCATTGCTGCCGAATACGCATGTTATTACGTAATTGCGCCACATGTTATTTTAAGATTGGGACCTGCATATACACATTCTGGTAAGTTAAGTATACGGTCAAGTGTTTATACAAGATTTTGATCTAATAATTATTAGTCCGTGTTTAACAATGAGAATTCTGTCAGTCTCAGAGAAAGTATCTCAGTCTAAATTGTTATGTTTTTTTCATTTTTAGCAATGATATAGTATTAAACTGACACTCTCTAAACATATATCATAATTATATTATGTAGAATGTCATTTTTGCTTGGTAAGAAATACAACTAGTGAATATTAATAACAGTTTATAATAAACAAACTTTAAATAACCGCTATGAAACCAGTATTAACCAGTATCAATACATCACGAGCCTCGTATTACACTTAAATTTGAACAACTTATGTCAGTCACTGACAAATGTATTCTTATTAAACTTGCAAGCTTTGTTAAATCCATTTTGCTGCATTTTCGTTAGATCAATCTTCGTTGTAAGATTATTCCAAATCTCTATTTTCCATTCAACAATATAAAGTATTTTTTAGTTCTTGTAATTTTAAAAGGTTATTTTTATAATGTACTTGCAATAGTGTAATTTCGACTTAAAATTCAATACTATATCTAGTCACTTATTCAAGTTTTTCTGTATTTCATTTGTGTATCCATGTCATGCATTTTGTACATATTTTTGTGTTCACTCGTTATTGTTCTACATGTTGTATTATTGGTCTCTTATACCCTTATGGGTCTTGAGCTTTAATACATTTTAAACTTAAACAACTATGGTGACAGGGCCCGGTAACGTTATTCAAAAGAATCACATATGTTATTGTTAGTTAAACTTATGTTTAGACAGCTTACCTCTTTATGCGTGGAAGTTACCCTTTGAAGTTGTGAGCCTGAATGCCAACTTTACACACGACAAGTTACTGTCCGAGACGTTCACAGCCGGAAAAAACTTCACAACCATTCAGGCAGTTAGCGACCCCTTGCGTTACGACATCGTCAGTCAGCCGGTAGCCAATATGTTCACGGTGAACAACCAGGGTGACGTGATAGTTGCCTCCACGGACAACCTTGACTACGAGAGCACGCGCTACTACACTGTCGTATTCAGGTAAGGTTAGATACCAGTAAAAACTATTCTAACGGGGTTCCATTTTAAAACGGCAAACTTTTCAAGCATTTTTCTACCCTTTCATTGATTTCAGATTGTGCAAGTCTGGTATCAATTTAAAGATGAATATGTTCTCTTCCAAAAATGGAAATAAAAAAGGTATGCCATGTTAATTCTAAGAAAATGCATTGGACTTGAATGCAGACACCGGTAGAAAACAGGGTTTCGACAATAGCCCCATACCACAGTAAACACATCCCAAAAAATTCACATTTCAAATTAGCCTTCAATGAAATGCACCCAAATGTCCCAGACACACAGAATATGAAAAATAACCAGAAAAAGCCTGTCTGAGATTGCTAAATGACTTTTATACCAGAAGAGAAAAGGAACTCTTTAGTAATAGGCAATACTTTCGAATGGACTACGGAGGGATCAATGATTTACTGGTATCTAACCGTAACGTTTGATACTTCTTCCCAATGCAACCCAAAGCTTAATAAACAAATACAACTTAAAAATCGTCATATCAGATACTATTTGCTAGATTTTGAAATATTTTCATAGAAATGTTTCTTTGGCGACCCCCTATCGAATTCCTTCAAATTATTTTAAATCGTTAAAAAACATGATCGTCAGGGGTGACATTTGTCCTTTATTGGATACTTTGAAAATCGTCTTGTCTGAAACCACTTGCTGGATTTCGAAATAATTTCACATAACTTGCTACTTGGGTGACTATCCACCAAATTCCTTCAAATGATCTTGATTGGCTTAAAACATGGCTGTCTGTGGTCCATCATAAACGTTTCACTTCCAACATCTCTGAATACATGTACGCGTTTCGCTGTTTGCGAGCCCGATTATTCATTAAACTAAACTGGAGCGACCCAGGGTCATATTGGCCCTCTTGTTTGTAATGTCACATCCCTTAGTTTTTATTTGATCTTATGGAGATGCTGGTTGCCCGAAAGCAAACGTGAACCAGCATTATAGGCTAAAAACTTAATTGTGTGTTTCGGGCAACGGTCTCAAAACGTTAGGTAAGGTCGGGATTGAGTTATTTTTGAAATTATTTTTTTTGAAGACACATTTCGGTTAAAAAACATTGAAAATTAACTATATTCTGACGAATATGGATTTCAAGGAAAACTATCGTCGCTAAAAACTTTAGGGTCGACGGGCTTTCGCTAGGAAGGGTCGGGTTGCACGAAACACAGATTTGTTTATGCCTTAGTGAACCCTAGAACATATTCAAGCCTTCTCAATCACCAAACTGGATGTTTAGGTATATGTCACATGAAAACAGCTGGTCCGATTTTAAAACGAGTTGGTGTCTATGTTACTTTAACATGTATAATATATGACATGATGGCCTATATTCTAAACACCATAATGACTATATGCATCCTTTGGCGGTGACGGGGCAGGGGTGGCGAAATCTCATTTATCCCTTACTTGTCCGTTTGTGAAAATGCTATTTGCAACTTGTCCTTAAAGCTATTATATAGTAAATTCTGTCATTTTTTCAATTGTCCGTTCGTGCTCTGGGACAACCCGGACAAAACGGACAATTGATTTCGTGCACTTATAGTCAGATTGGGATACAAATGTATCCTTGTGTATTCCTTATCGGTATTAATCACAGATGTTCTCATTTTGCAACAATTTAAAATGTATACAAAAAAGCACCAACAAAGATACTCAACTAAACTGTTCCACCCCTTCAGGGCCTCTAACGACTACCAGGGGGGGATCTCGGCCACGCTGACGATGCTGATCAACGTGGGAGACGAGAATGACAACCCGCCGATCTTCCCAGCGAACTCCTCCCGCGTGTATGTGGCACCAGGCCTGGCTAATAAAGCCGGTAGGTGGCACACTTGAATACATTTCATTTTTACAAATATATATGTAATTTTTTGTTATATTGTTTTCTGGTTATAAACACATAAGATAATATTTATATATACACAATCAAATGTTAATGCATGATACGGTCAGTCATTCATTCCGAAAGATGTAAAAAATGTTAGTTCGGTTTGGGAAAAACTCTTTACTTGTAAATTCTTAATAAACTACACTATAGTGCGTTGTGCATTTGTTCGTCAGTTAAACCCTTACGATAGCTTGAGGTTTCTGATACATGTGTTTAGGATCTGTGATTACCACGGTCGGAGCATCGGATCTGGACAGTGGCGTCAACAAAAATATCTCCTACAGCATTGCAGGTAACATATATGTACGAGACATATTAACAATGACATTGAAGCTTGAAGATGGTTCGTTTTTTAGAATTCGTGATGTGTGGCTAAGTAGCTTTTCGCGATTAATGGGTACTGTGAAATCACTTGAATTCGCAAGGTACACATTTCGCGCAGTTGTCATTCATTCGCCGCACAATGGCATGGGTCCAAAAATTATTCCCTCGCAAATTCATCTATTCCTCAGTATACGTAGTGTCTGTTTTGTTTATATTTTCAGTCGGGGCCGGAGTTCCGCCGAAGTTTCTGATTGGTCAGTACACAGATGTAATAACCGCTGGGGGCCTGAATGTCACGGACGCCACCTACTACCTGGTCATTCTCGCGGTGGACGGCGGGACCCCCGCGCTGACGGGCACCACCTCCGTGACCCTCATCGTGGGTGACGGCAGCGCCGCCCTGGGAGCCCGGATGTGGGCGCTGGTGACGTGTACCCTGATGGCTATCGTTGGAAAACTTGTGGCATGATGCAATGATTGTAAAATATTGCACCGTCCGAATTTGATTCCTTACTTTGACTAACATGGAAGAAAATATCAGCGCGTTTTAATTTATTTTGCAATTTAAAGTGGCATATATTATTTAATGAAATGTTCTTGAAGCTGTCGATTGAAAGTTTGTGCTTTGTCGTTAAGAATTTACACTGACAAATCAGCCAACCAATTACTAATTGAACTCTTGTAGAATGTATATTTCGCTTGAAGAATGGAAGTTTACAAGAAAAAGAAATATGATACGGATTACATGTAGATCTAAGAGGGTTGCACCAAAATAGCGTATAATTTGCAAAAACAAAGAATACTACCATGATGTTATTTGTATGAGCTTGTGCACATGTAATACCATCTTCTTTTACATTAAATCGACTGAATTTAAGTCCGTTAAATCATATAGATCTATTTCTATGCAAAATATGTGAATTTTAAATGTAATTTAAAGCTTTGCGGGGGTCCACACTGTTAAATTTTGTAATAAGTATAATGGCAGCATACATAAATTGCAATTTGTGTTGTGAATACAAACCATTCTGTTTTTAAAAACAAATGATCGTATAACACCTTTTTGTGTGTCAATATGCGACAAAAACAGTAGCGGAATTTGTGTAAGATGTGGTTCAGCATTGAAATGAAGTCTTGACGTCAAACGAAGAACCGGAACACAAAGTGGTAAATAAAAAATCCATTAAGCGCAGAACGACGCCTGGGCAAACTGTAAAGGAGATTGAATCATCAAAAACACATAAAATAGTAAGTTGGGCATGTATTTACAATTGACAAGAGGTTTTCATCTGGATAGACCGACAGCGAAGTGACAAAAGAGTAAACAATCAAGTCAATCGGACGGTTGCTTAGGCCAGAGTTTTTTTATTTCTTGGTTCTCGGACATTTTTGGAAAAGTGTCCGGTTGGAGGAGGGAAAAAAATAAAAATAAAAATAAAAAACAACACAGAATTGAGTAAATTAATGACTAGAATTTCACAAATGGACAGTGATATTTAAATCTTAAGGCTTTATTACTAACAAAAATCATATTACACAACATTAGCTTAATCACTACATGATAACCATGACATTCATAATTTTTTGCATTCCGTGTAACAGGTTGAAACCCTTTCACAAGGTCATTTTTACGATATCGTTTACATTCTAAAAAAAAATTTTGTTTTTATTTTTTGGAAAAAATCGGGTCGGCGGATCTGAGAACCAAGAAATAAAAAACCTCTCGCCTTATGGGCACGGTAATATGAGTACATATACAAAGTATGCAAGCCATCCTTTAGGACCAGCCGCAGGGCACTCATTACTTGTTTGTTTGTTGATGTACTCACGCGAGGTATCTGGCGGAACAACAAATGTATCATGGGCATTGTGTTGAGAATTATAATAAAGTGTATGATTTAAAGACCTGATTTATATTGACGTTGTGCGGGCCGCATAACTGCATATGATGTTCTGAAAAATTATATAACTTCATTGTTTTTGAAGGTACACACATACTGTTTTGATAGGATTTGTACGGTGAATTGCTATATGTGAATTTAACATGCATGTCTTTAAATATGTTTGTATATTTGCATTAGATAGATCTTAAGTATACGATATTTTGGAACAACCCTCTTTATTGTACATGTAATACAATGTATATTATTGTTTCTCCTTAGTTGCAAACAAAAACGGCATTAAAATATGTAACATATGTTGAGAGTTTCAGTACAATGGGGGGGGACCAGCTGTGAGACATTGCTTAGGTTTGTTTAGCATTAAACATTAAAATTTTATATGTTCACCGGCCGTTCTATGTTTCACGGAGGGGCATTGTTTGCACAAGCGTGTGACCTGAGTTTGTATTCATAATGGGCATAGGAGAATCTCAAGTTATACTAAGGTGAAAGTTTCAAATCACATATTCTATGTAAGAAATAATATTTTATGTATAAAATACGTTAAAATAACATGCATATGCGAGCCACATCCAGAATAAGAGTATTAAATACCAAACAAAATAGGTAAAATTTAATTTAAATCCAATTGCAACGTGACATGCATGTGACTTTTAATAATGCACTTTTAAATAATAATGTACACCATTGTTATATTCCTACTAATGTGCAAATAATAAAATATAAAGGGAGGGATACGAACAATACACATTTTATAAAATACAAATTTGTCTACAAAGGTTTGTTTTATTAATAAAATTAGCTTTTGTTTGTCTCCTATTGAACCCGTCGTATTTCGTGATTTCGTCGTGTTGTCGCCCGCATCGTCATTATCAATAGTTTCTACATAGATTAGGAAAAGATCTAGAATCCCAAAGTTTGCAAGGATTGGTCAACAGGAGCTTTGGGGAAAGTCGGACAAGTTCTTAGACATTTTTTTATTATTTTGTAAATCAAAGGTGTTTAAATTTTCATAAGTTAATGCCTCCAGTGAGGATTTTTAAACAAAGTATATTCATTTGTCATTAAATATTTGCAAAATATATTAAATTTAAAACTACAAAAAAAACTGTGTTGGCCAATCCTGATGGGAAAGAGAGGGAACCAAAAAGAAGCACGGTGCTGTACCCCGCTAGTTTGCTGTGGATCTTTCCCTATAGATATAAATTGTGTCCCCCCACAACTGGTCTCATCTTGTGACGAAGCCGCTATTTATAGAATGATAGACTGATAAGCATTCGGAGTTTCACTGTTGTTGCTGTTCACGTGCTTGTCTAATGTACATATGAGTCGTGTCGTGGGAAAAACGGGCTTAATGCATGTGCGTATAGCGTCGTCCCGGATTAGCCTGTGCAATCCGCACAGGCTTATTCGGGACGACACTTTCCGCCTACAGTGGATTTATGTCTGGAAGAGACTTGCTTAAAACAGAAAATACCATAAACGTGGAAAGTGTCGTCCTGGATTATATAGCCTGTGCGGGCTGCACATGCTGATCCGGGACGACACTTTACGCACATGCATTATGCCCGGTTTTCCCACCACACGCCTTTATTATACACCCTACGCCTCACACATGGGACTGTAATACAAAACACTTCAGCGTACTGCAGTCAACCGGGCTGACACTTGCGGCGTCCTCCCGGTACAAGCTACACATTTCTGAAGTAACTTCATACACGACCGTTATACATGACGTCATCTGATAGCAGCGTCGGCAACAGGACGTAGCGGACGGGATGTTGGAAAGAGTAGTCTGCAACTGGACGCCGACTCTGTTACCGGAAACGCGCTGATAGAGGCTTTCTGTAACTGTATACACATATATTTTATGAAACCAGTTACAATAATTAGGATTTCAGAATACAATTGAGGCGTGCCGTTCGAAACCCGGTCTTAGTACATGTGCGTAAAGCGTCGTCCCGGATTAGCCAGTGCAGGGCGACACTTTCCCCCTTTTTTGGGGTTATTTTCTGTTTCAAGGAAGTCTCTTCTAAACATAAAACCACTAAAGGCGGACTGCACAGGCTAATCCGGGACGACAATTTACGCACATGAATTAAGTCCGATTTACCCACGACACGCCTCAATACTAGTAATTTATTTTGGAATTTGTTAAAATATAAATGGTTAACAAAGAACACGTTGTTAGCACATAGATCTTAGATCTACGCATACTCAGTATATGTATCTTAGGACATTATATTCGCAAACAAATCATCCGCATGACTTCTTTATTAAACGAATATGGGGAAGCAGGAAGGTTTGCTCTATTACCCGGAAAAGGTGTCGGGGCGGCCGTCGTTGTTGCTGGCGTCAGGACGGTACTTCCGCTGGGACTGGTGTCTAGATGTAAGCAACGTAACAGAAAGCATAATATACGACACGAGCACAGTAAGCAAAGCGTAATACATGCTGGCGAAACAGCAATATTGCAATGACATGCAACGTAGTTTTAAGCAGAATAAATGACATGCAAGTTCATATAAGGTACAAGGTATACTTGTAAAAGCAAACATCTTACTTGTTGGTTGACATGTTCCGCTCGTGACAAGAAGGGCTGGAATAAAATATTTTATTTTCAGTACGCACATCCCATTAGCTCACTACTAGTCTGACAATAATAACAAACACACTTTTCAATTCAAGAAATTCAAATTGTTATTCGTATTTGGCACTTGGGCGAATTTTTTTGCTGTATTTAGCACTTGCTGAATTTGCCGAGTACATGTACCCCAAGTAATACTTTCAAACATATTGGTCAATCACTGAACACTTTCATTATATACAAATGCATGTAACAAATTATGTCTATTTATTCAAACTACAAAATCATACATGTTCCAATCCATTATTCTTTTCCAAACCGGTCTTGTCGACCGCCCAAAGCTGAATGACTTACAATCAATAACCCGTGCTAGGTAATGTGACTGCGCCACCTAGCGGTCTATACGTTTTGTAAATGGGAATTAATTTTCTTTAAATTCGTGAACTCAAACAATTTTCGGTAACTATGTGTGATTCGGTGACCATTTAGAGCCACCAAAGCTTGTTTATATTTCACATAACATTTGGATAGATGGACACCCGTGTAATTGAAACTCAAATGCATAGTTATTTAGCGAAAATTCAACAATACTGATAACGAAAATAGTACCGAAATGAACACACTACGCAGACAATCCTTTGATAAGGGTACCTACTGGAACATTCTGGCAGGCCGCAGAACTCCCACTCCACCGCCGGGTCGGTGGTGTAACACCAGGGCTTTCCCTTGGCCCCTGGGTCTCGGCAGTGAGACCCTAGTGTCGATGCTGAATAGAGAGTGGGTATATATATTTTCTGATTAAATCATGTCCTAAAAGGTCTGTAAAGTTGGCTGTTAGATGTTAGATATTCACCAGCTGTTCAAACTAGAATGCATAGCTATGCATCAGGTGATCGTCAGATGTTCAAAAGCAGAAGTATAGCTATGCACCAGGTGTTCATTAGGTATTCTTATCAGAATGTATAGCTATGCACTACGTGTTCGTCAGATGTTCAAAGGCAAAAGTATAGCTATACACCAGGTGTTTACTAGGTATTCAAATCAGAATGTATAGCTATGCACCAGGTGTTCGACAGATGTTCAATGTATAATGTATAGCTATGCACTAGGTTTTCGACAGATGTTCAAACCAGAATGCATAGTTATGTACCAGGTGTTCATCAGATGTTGAAAGTAGAATGTATAGCTATGCACCAGGTGTTCAACAGATGCTGAAAGTATAATGTATAGCTATGCACTAGGTGTTTGACAGATGTTCAACGTAGAATGTATAGCTATGCACCAGGTGTTCGACAGATGTTCAAAGTAGAATGTATAGCTATGTACCAGGTGTTCGACAGATGTTTTAAGTAGAATAAATAGCTATGCACTAGGTGTTTGACATATGTTCAAAGTAGAATGTATAGCTATGCACCAGGTGTTCGACAGATGTTCAAAGTAGAATGTATAGCTATGCACTAGGTGTTCGACAGATGTTCAAATCAGAATGCATAGCTATGTACCAGGTGTTCTTCAGATGTTCAAAGCAGAAATCATAGCTATGTACCAGGTGTTCGACAGATGTTCAAAGCAGAATGCATAGCTTTGTACCAGGTGTTCGTCAGATGATCAAAGCATAATGAATAGCTATGCATCAGGAATTCGTCAGATTTTCACACCAGGATGTATAATAGGTTTGCACTAGGTGTTCGACTGATTTTCAGAGTAAAATGTATAGCTATGCACGATGTGTTCGACATGTGTTCAACGTAGAATGTATAGCTATGCACCAGGTGTTCGACAGATGTTAAAAGAAGAATGTATAGCTATGCACCAGGTGTTCGACAGATGTTCAAAGTAGAATGTAGCTAGGCATCAAGTGTTCATCAGATAGGATATATAGCTTTGCACTAGGTGTTCGCTAGATGTTCACTCCAAAATTTAATGATATTCACGAGGTGTGTGCTAAATGTTCAAAACCGTGATGTATAGCTATGCACAAGGTGTTTGCTAGATGTTCTAACCAGATCGTCGGATGCATTATTGTGAAAGGGATTAATTATAGATCTAATGACAGTCAATTTTACAAAATATAATCATATTTAAATCACACTGCAACATTCGTTATTTATATGTAGGCCTATGCAGCTAAAATATTCACCTCAATGTCCTGAAACTGACCGATAAATAAATGCGCTCGATGGTCTTGAAATTGATGCAGAGTGTTGTTTCCTGTCAACCACCAGCAAATGCCAAAGTACTTGTAATAGACAGCTTCTGCTCATCGAATATCATAATCATTAGGTACCACGTACGTGATCTTTTGTGTAAAATAGTTTATCCGTTAAACACATGATGTCCATGTGCAATGATTGGATAACAATGCAGATTAATTTACATATGATTAACATTTTAATTTGTCTATTATAAAAATAGGACTGAGTTCGTTTTTTCTTTTTCAAAAGAGACATTACATATTTCTTTTCATGATATAAAATGAAATCGTGATATTTCACTCTGTCTAGCTTTAGGTTATTTATAGATCACATGTTTGAGCTGTGAGAGTAATTTTTCCTTATAAAAATCAAAGGCCCCTCTGTTGAAAATACGGTGCCTTATCAACTTTAACTCATTTTAATGGACTTTCCTACTACCACCGGCGTCGGCGTTGGCGTGTGAAATTGGTTAAAGTTTTTATTCAAAAGAATTGTAACTTTAAAACTACACAAGAATCTTTACTTGAAACCTGGAGTTATGCGACTTTTTCACATAGAATTTCTGGTTAAAGTTTATATTCAACAGTTTTGTAACTTCAGAACTACATAAGTTATTTACTTTAACATTTGAAAATACCTTTGTCATCAACTCCAATATCAGGGACAACATTCCCTATAACTCTGATTTGTATTTTAACAGAGTTATGCCCCTTTTTTACATAGATTTTCTGGTTAAAGTTTGTATTCAAAAGTTTTATACCTGCAGAACTGTATACGTTATTCACGTGGAACTTGAAATATACCTTTGTCATAAACTCCAGTGTCAGGGGCAACACAGAGGGTATGTGCCCCCCCCCCCCTCCTCCCAGCTGACCCCAAAGCTTATGCATTGTATATATTCAAAATATTAAATTTTCAAAGCAGTCTGTTCCATAAGCCCAATTTAGCAAAGAAATCCCTGGTAGAAGATAGCGGTAAATGCAAATTGCTGCTCAGCGGGAAATGTAATCTTGACCTCAGTGAGACCTAAACATCCTTCATGGTGCATTACTTATCAGCCTCCTTATCTGATAAAACAATATGGGATCTCCACTGTGGTCAGTAAGAATATATCCTCTACAGTTGTGCGTGGAGTATATATATTATTTTGACTTTGAACATCTGTCGAACATCTGAATCAAAGCTATACATTTGCATTTGAACCTCTGACGAAAACCTGGTGCATAGCTATACATTCTGATGTGAATATCTAGTAAACACCAGTGGAATAGATATACTTTTGCCTTTGAACATCTGACGAACACCTGGTGCATATCTATAGCAGTGCCTTTGAACATCTGACGAACACCTGGTTCATAGCAATGCATTCTGATAAGAATACCTAGTAAACACCTTATGTATAGCTGTACATTTGCCTTTGAACATCTGACGAGCACCTGGTGCATAGCTATGCATTCTCATTTGAATATCTAGTAAACACCTGGTGTAAAGCTATACTTCTGCCTTTGAACATCTGACGAACACCTGTTGCATAGCTATAAATTCTGATTTGAATACCTAGTGAACACCTGGTATATAGCTATACTTCTATCTTTGAACATCTGACAAACACCTGGTGCATAGCTATACTTTTGCCTTTAAAAATCTGACGAACACCTGGAGCATAGCTATACATTCTGATAAGAATACCTAGTAAACACCTGGTGTATAGCTATAATTTTGCCTCTGATCATCTGACAATCCCCTGGTGCATAGCTATACATTCTGATTCGAACACTTCGCGAACACATGGTGTATAGCTATACTTCTGCATTTGAACATCTGACGCACATCTGGTGCATAGCGATAATTTTGGATTTGAACATCCGATGAACATCTGGTGCATACCTGTACGTTCTGTGTTATATACCTAGCAGATTCGGGGTGTATATATATTATTTTGCATTTGAACATCTGACACACATGATGCATAGCTGTACTTTTGCCTTTGAACATCTGACGAACACCTGGTGCATAGCTATACATTCTGTCGGTGAATATCTAGTAAACACCTGCGGTATAGCTATACTTTTGCATTTGAACATCCGACGAACGCCTCGTACATAACTATACATTCTGATTTAAATGCCTAGCAAACACATGGTGTATAGATATACTTCTGTCTTTGAACATAGCTATACTTTTGCAGTTGAACATCTGCAGAATATCTGACGCATAGCTATACTTTTGCCTTTGAACATCTGACGAATACCTGGTGCATAGCTATACATTCTAATAAGAATACCTAGTAAACACCTGATTCATAGCTATGCTTTAGCCTGAACATCTGACGAACACCTGGTGCGTAGCTATACATTTGACTTTAAACATCTGACGAACACGTTATTCATAACTATACTTTTGCCTTTGAGCATCTGATGAACACATGATGCATAGCTATACATTCTGATGTGAATACCTAGTAAACACCTAATATATAGCTATACTTTTGTCTTGAACATCTGACGAACACCTGGTGCACAGCTATACATTCTGATTTGAATACCTTGTGAACACCTGGAATATAGCTATACTTCTGCTTTTGAACATCTGATGAACACCTGGTGCATTCCTATATTTTTCCCTCTGAAAATCTGAAGAACACCTGGTGTATAGCCATACTTTTGTCTTTGAACATCTGACGAACACCTGGTGCACATACATACATTATGTTTTGAATGCCTAGCGAGCACCCGATGTAAAGCTAAACGTTTGCCTTTGAACATCTGACAAGGACCTGGTGCATAGCCATACTTTTGCCTTTGAACATCTGACGAAGACCTGATTTATAGCTATACTTTTGCCTTTGAACATCTGACGAACACCTGGTGCATAGCAATACATTCTGATGTGAATACCTAGTAAACACCTGGTGTATAGCTATACTATTGCCTTTGAACATCTGACGAACACCTGGTGCACAGCTATACATTCTGATTTGAATACCTAGTGAACACCTGGTATATAGCTATACTTCTGCTTTTGAACATCGGACGAACACCTGGTGCATAGCTGTACTTTTGCCTTTGAACATCTGACGAACACCTGGTGAACAGCTATACATTCTGTTTTGAATGCCTAGCGAACACCTGGTGTATAGCCATACTTATGCCTTTGAACATCTGACGAACACCTGATGCATAGCTATACATTCTGATTTGAATACCTAGTAAACACCTGGTGTATAGCTATACTTCTGTCTTTGAACATCTAACGAACACCTGGAGCATACCTATACGTTCTGTTTTATATACCTTGTA
Source organism: Congeria kusceri (assembly GCA_027627225.1). NCBI lineage: Eukaryota > Metazoa > Mollusca > Bivalvia > Myida > Dreissenidae > Congeria > Congeria kusceri. The sequence goes on along the minus strand of CM051031.1, from coordinate 54,768,778 downwards.
AAACCGGGGTGTATATATATTATTTATATTTGAACATCTGCCGAACACCTGATGCATAGCTACAGTTTTGCCTATGAACATCTGCCGAACACCTGATGCATAGCTATGCATTCTGATTTGAATGCCTAGTGAACACCTGGTATATACTATACTTCTGCATTGAAACATCTGACGAACACCTGGTGCATAGCTATATTTTTGCCTCTGAAGAACACTTGGTGCATAGCTATATATTCTGATAAGAATACCAAGTAAACACCTGGTTTATAGCTGTACTTTTGCCTTTGAACATCTGTCGAACATCTGGTGCATAGCTATACATTTGCCTTTGAACATCTGACGAATAGCTGGTGTATAGCGATACATTCTGATAAGAATACCTAGTAAACACCTGGTGCATTGCTATACTTTCGCCTTTGAACATCCGACGAACACCTGGTGCGTAGCTATACTTTTGCCTTTGAACATCTGACGAACACCTGGTACATAGCTATACACTCGATACAACGGTTTGTAGTGTACGTATAGGAACTGAAACGAGAGTTTGTGTAAATACAGCAATTTATAATATTCGGAATGTTTTTCTTCGGCGCTCAAAACATTGAGATATTTGAAACAAAACATTATTTATGTAAATTCTTTATTTCAAGACGCGCTAAGCTCCTAACATGTATTACATAATGTTATAATAATCGCCGTTCGGGCTGATTACAAAACTTGACTCACTGCTTATAGAAATCCTTGTGATATCCATGTGAAAGTTTACCATTTATCATGAATGATTTGAATTAAAACTACCGGTATTTCGTGTTGTTTTTTTCAACAAATGGACTTAACTAAATAACTCAAAGAGAGGCAGCATTTCAAATATTAAATGAATAAATATAAGCTCCTACATAAGCACGCGAGTGGCACGGATCATACCGGAAGAGTCCGGGAAGGACGCCAGGGTGGTGAAGTGGTGAGAATGAGGACTTTGGGTCATCCAGGCCTGGCACTGGCGGCCGCTCACCGCGCACATCCGGCGGCCCGTGTACTGGGCAGACTGACCCGCCGTGTAACACTCGTTTTCTGCAAACACGGAAGTTTAATTGTCCCACACAGTGAATAGAACGTCTTGCACTATACTATGGTAACCGTATTTCTTCTTGAAATTTAATTAAAAAGATGCTTGTTTAGTTTAATTTTTATGGTACGTGTATAAATTTAATAAGAATACAAATGATGGTTAAATTTAATTTCAAGTATTTCTATTTAAAGGAATTATTGAGCATAACAATTATATAGTTATAACGCGAATAATATAAATGCACAAATATTGTTCAGAAACAATATTTTAACGCTTGACAATTCTCCATTCAGATTTCTTAATTTCATTTTTTTTAATTAAATGAAAAGTTTTCTAAGCGGTTCGTGCAAACACTTCCCGCCATTCGATTGCACACCGTGTATGTGTACGGCTACTGTGTACCGTACCTCCGCAAGAGAGGCTGTTGTTTGTCCAGTGCGAGTCCGCCCGGCACGTGCGTACCGGGCAGTAGCTTAAGATCGACGTGAAGCCGCTCAACAGACTCGTGCAGTTGTAGGTCACGGTGGCGCCCAGGCTGCGCGGGTAGTTCGAGGAGACCGGATCTACCTGTATGCACTGGTTGTCCGTGTTCACGGCGGCTATGAAGTCGCCACAGTAGTCTGAAAGATGAGGATTTAGTTAACCATCATTTAGCTTAATTACAATGAAGCAATACAAATTTGATTCTATGTTTAGCGTCCCCAGGATTTTTTGAAACCTACCAACCAGGCAGGAAATAACGAACAACGAATTGATAAACAAACGTTTTTCTTGCACAACTTATTTATGGCAGTGGTACAAACTAAAGCAAATGTTTACTTGCAAAACTGTTATATATCATCTTTATATTGGCAACCTACTGTATTACAGTATTTTAATTGTGTAAATTGACTAGGTGCATGCTATGTTTTAAAAATATTAGAAAAAAAATTCTAAAAGTCTTTTTTTTTTTTCCTTTTCCCCCAAAATTTTTATACGCTTTCCAACTCGATGTCAATTTTTTTTTTTCGTTCAGGCATCCGAAAACCTACCAGCCCGAGGACGCTAAACATAGAATCAAATTGGTATGGCCTGACTGCAGGGCATAGGCTAGTCCGTGAAAGGAGGTACATTTTTAACACCAAGCGTCATCAAGAACCGCAACCTCCACGCAGGGATTTTACTGGTTCCGAGCACAGGTGTGGAAGGATTTCTTGGCGGTAGCTAGGTTATTTGTCAATAATAATGAGTAAATATCATAACACGGTATGTGTGCCATTTCAAAGTTTATTACATCCGAAAACATTTCAAACATGCCGTCTATGGATATATGAATAATATAAATAAATGGATATATTAATAAAGTAGCAACGATTTTCTTGCAACAGTCTTAAAATGCGTCTGTCAATATTTTTCAAAAATTCTTACCGTTTGGACAGGTTCCCTGGTTAATAGTTGCGACTGAAATGATGGAAAAAAAGATACCGGTTTGTTCACATTTAGTATTAGTATAACTTTTAGTAATTATGAGGACCTGATTTGCAGAAACAAATAAATAAAATTAATTTAACACGTTTTCAGTCTAATTATCGACAGATTTATTTATAAAAGACAAAGTAAACACCTCGGTAGTTTAAAGTAAAGTTTCAGCCTTAGTCGATTATTGCTTTTGAGTTTCGAAAAGTAATATAAACAGTCTAATAAGCTATACTCATGCCGTCATGGTCGTAATAATTCACTATAAACAACTATGTTCATGCCGCCATGGTCGTTATTATTAACTATAAACAATTATGCTCATGCCGCCATGGTCGTAATAATTAACTTTAAACAACAATGCTCATGCAGTCATGGTGGTAATAATTAACTATAAACAATAATGCTCATGCCGCCATGGTCGTAATAATTAACTAAAAACAACTATGCTAAAGCCGCCATGGTCGTAATAATTAACTATAAACAACTATGCTCATGCCGCCATGGTCGTACTAATTAACTATAAACAAATATGCTCATTATATAGGCTGTACATCCTGTAGAACCATAATTTTCACAAATTATATTTTTCACCTCAGTGAAAAATAAGATCTCATTATTCACATGTGTGAAAATTGAAATCTAATTCTTCTCACATCACAGTCTTATTCTTTACATGTTCTGTGAAGTTTGCGATCGCATCCAGTTTTTGATAAGCATTGAAGTCATATTCATCTGTGATCCCCACGAATACCCCGTTTTTTTACCATCACATTATTCTCACTTAAAATGTGACAAATAAGATCCAATTATTCACTAATTTCTGTGAAAAATATGATTTGTGAAAACTATGATCCAACATACATCCAAAATCGTGTTAAACCGATGTAGTGCAATCACCTATAAAATGAATAGTCGTCTATGTAGATCTACTGTTATGTATTGATAGATTCAAAACCATAAATATAAATGACATGCTTTATAATGATTCCATAAACATGTTAATTACATGAAGTATGCGTTTGGTTTTTCAAGAGTGCCTACCGTTACAGTCCGGTATGTCGCAGAACTGCCATTCAAGGCTCGGACTCACTGTGTAACACCAGGGCTGGCCGCGCGAGCTGCCGGGGTCGCGACAGTAGCGTCCGACGGAAGTCATGTTCCCTTCCGGAAACAGCTCACCGGAAGTGTAATTATGCGCATGCGGAATCTGCAAATCCCACCGCTGACACATTATACCACCGGAAGTACATACTCTTCTACCTTTATATGTACTTGAATTGGTCTGGTAGCATTCGGTACCTGATAACGATACATAAACGTGAACATATAACTTATAAATAATGGTAAGTCAACGACAGCGTCGTGAAACCGACTTATCTGATATGCTATAATTATGGCGCTGCCAAAACGCAGTCGCAGCTTTACTTACTTCCGCACGAGACAGATGCGGGCCGCCACGTGCCCAAGGCCTCACACAGCTCAAAGGGGCAGTAGTCCAGCTTGGCGCTCGTGCGGATCAGAAGACTCTTACACGGGTACACGACGCTGGCGCCCTCTAGCGTGTCTGCCGGCGGGCTGACGGAGTCCAGGTCCAGCTCGGTACACGGCATGTCGATCGATACACTGTAGTTGGGGCCACCGCAGTCAACTGGGTAGAATAGTGGCATTTAGTATAATTATTGTTCGTACGTCCGAGCGGGGTGCGAACTAGTCTGTGTTTACTTATGAAAACGTTACTAAATGTAACGTTAAAAATACACTACTTTTGAGCGTTTGTTTAGAATTTTGCGTAAAATAAATACAATTGTCTTAACAACATAAGTTATATGACCGATTGGTTGTAATTTAGACTTTATGTCACTTTATATGATAAATTATAATAGTTAAACATTATTTAATATTATTTAATATAATAAGTTTTTTCGTATTTATGAAAATATTTAAAGGAAATGCAACTTTACTAACCTGCACAATTTACCGCCTTGAACATCGTTACAATTCCAAACAAGATATGTAGTTTATATTCCATTACAAGATATAAATCCGTCAATATTTATATAACATTTATATTCCTAGGGACATCATTTACACAAAATATGCGGCAACATTGGCAAACATTCTCAAACGTTAAGCTTAACATTAAATTCATTATCGTTGTAAAGGCCCCGCCATAGTCTAAACAATCATGGTATTCGACGAAATGAGTGGCAATTTTGACATCGAACGTTATAAATATTTGTATGGCCATGATCACGTGACGTCACGTAGTTGCTAGGCGACTGATTGGTGAACGCTGTGCCGTTAACGCGCCTTGCCACTTGAGCTTGTAAGACGCCAATCAAGCGGCAAAGGGAAACATCTGAAACATCGGGCTTTGTAATTTAATATTCTGAGTGCAAGAAGTTTATTTAAAGCGAAAACATCACCTGTGAACATACATTTGTACTTGTAGACTAAAAGATGAGAAACTAGTAATACGGAAAACATAATCATCGGCCAACACAACTCGAGAAATCACTTCGCAAATAATAAGGTATAGTTGTCTCCTACCTAGGAAAATCTCGCAATTATGAGAAACTAACTCCTAATTAGGACTTAGCATCTCCTAATTAGGACTTAGTATCTTGTAATAAGTAGACACTGACTCCTAATTAGGACTTAAAATCTCCTAATTAGGACTTATTTTCTCCTAATAAGGACTTATTATTTCGTAAATAAGAATCTCTTTATTATGAGATAATGGAATACAAAAACAATATAGACTGTGGCACCAGGACTCTTCCATAGACTTTAAACATATTTTTCATTGAAATGTATTAATTCGGAGTAAACGATTTTGTCTTGTCAATGAGTTGTCGTTTTTGTTGTTAATCTCTACAATTATATTTCGATGCTATTGTCCACGTCGATTCGGATGCCGTTGTCGACGTCGATTTGGTTGTCCCTGTCCACGTCGATTTGGTTCCCGTTGTCCACGTCGATTTGGTTGCCGTTGTCCACGTCGATTTGATTGTCGTTGTCCTCGTCTATTTGGTTGCCGTTGTCCACGTAACTTTGGTTGTCATTGTCCATATTGATTGGGTTGTCGTTGTCCACGTCGATTTGGTTGTCGTTTTCCACGTCGATTTGGTTGTTGTACACGTCGATTTGGTTGCCGTTGTCCACATCGATTTGGTTGTCGTTTTTCATGTCGATTTGATTATTGTACACGTAAATTTGGTTGTCGTTGTCCACGTCGATTTGGTTGTCGTCCACGTCGATTTGTCCACGTCAATTTGGTTGTCGTTGTCCACGTCGATTTGGTTGTTGTACAAGTCAATTTGATTGTTGTCCACGTCGATTATATTGCTACTGTAATACCATTTTTGAAATCGTCATCTTTCCAAGTAGCTTTCACCCACTTGGTTGGCTGAGATTTTAATTTTATTAATATGTTTGTCGATTTCTAATATTGTACAAAACATGGCATGAGTTTTCAGGGAGAGCTGCGTCTTGTATTGTGAAGTGTGTCTTTAATCGAGCATAACGAGCTAATTATTATGTTCTTAGTACGAGTCACTCAATCAAGATTATGGCACTACATTACTTTCGCGTGGTGGACAATGATTATGAATACGTTCACTGTTGGTGGAGGTATGTGATTATGATCGATCTGTAGCGGAGATCAGTGGTTAATATGATTTGCCGCTGATCGGAAGGGAGGGTTAAGAAACGGGACCCCGTGTAGGTTATTGTGTATTTGTGTGTAAAACTCCTCTTCCAGTGAATAAACCGGCATGGGAACGAATGTTGAATACGAGTCTGTGAAAACTAAGTAATTATTTCTCTCGCGCGTTCTTGTAGACTGTTTTCTTTCAAAGAGTGTTGGCTTGTTTAGATCTTGTACGCAGCGGAGGAATACTTACGCATGGGACAACATATAATTAATGCTTTATAGAGCTCAGTGCGAATTTAAGTCAACAAATAAATCCCAACCTTACGGTAAAAATAGTTCTTGTATACATACTGGTACAGTTGAATTTTGTTTTGTTTGTTTGTTTGTTGGTTTGGATTTTTCGCCGTTTTTAACAGTATTTCAGTCATATCACGGCGGTCAGCTAACATACACTTTTCCTGGGCAAGCTTGCACATACCTTTACCTTTGAACCATCAAATTGATACCATACCACCATGAGTTTGTAATACATTGTCCGGCAAATGTTACAGTGAGTATCCTAAATGTTCGGCCTAAGTACAGCCCTGGTGTATCTCTGGAATCATTAATGTGCACAATGGACACGCGAAATCAGATGAAAATTCATTAAAAATTGGAAACACCTGTAAAATAAAGTAGGCAACCCATAAATTGTGTGAAAAAATACGCCGGCCTCTGTTCATACGAACATTTGGCTTGCTTTTACAGAGTTAACATGTTGCAAATAATGATGGCCGCCATTGCCCAATCACGTGCATTTTATTCGAAACGAAAATGACAGTATTTATGCAGAATTAAAGGTTACTTGGCACTATAGAAAACATCATTTGTTTCCACTCGACTGAGCTCAGTCGTAAGCACATCGAAAGTAATGACCAACGGCAAGTAATTACTAATTATTTAGAATATGCTAGCCTTACAATTATATTTGCAAACACAATGTTTAGATCGCCAATATTCGACGCGTAAGAAAGCTTGTACATGACCATAATAATTATATCAGTTGTCGGTGGTTTTTTTTACTTATCTTATCGATATATTATTTTATATTTTCGATGCGTGTATTATATATCCGTTTCAAGGGTATTAAATTAATGTTGCTGGTTTAAAGAGGGTCTGTCTGATTTATTATATTTATTCCAGGCTTTTCTGAACCCAGAGCTGTTGATAGAAATTAAAGAAATCCACGCGTATCAAGAGACAGACTTAAATGTCATGTTTTTATTGTTAATTCTTAAAGCATGAAAATGGCGGATGAAATATACGTTCATCTGTAATGCCTTCCGTCTGATCTAGGACGTCTGCTGTCGTCATGTCCACGTTCTTGTTGCTATTCTACAGGTATGACTGCGATGACGTAACGCTGACAGGCAAGCATTGTCCGGGGCTTGTATCTAAAAAAATGTATAAACAAGTGTTTGTCACAGGATCTGGTTGTCCCCTACCGGTATCTTGATACCGGAAAAAGCTATGACGGACAGACAGACCAACAGACAACTGCAAAACAATATACAGCCTTTTCTTGGAAGGGGGGGGGGGGCATATTTTTGTGCATTATCATGAGTTGATATAAACATATTAATTTGCATGTATTAAGGATGGAATAACGATGAAGGACAAAAGAGATTAAATGCAATAATGTACAGACTGAAACACACAGTTCCATATGTATTATAGATAGATCTATATAACAAAATTAAGGTATTAAAAAATACACACATAGATATAGTCTTATGATGGTGAACATATCTGCCAATTAACTTCAAAATCCATCCAGAAATGACAGAGTTATAGAGCGGACACAAAATGGGACGGACGGAAGGACGGACGGAAAGACAGAAGGACACGCGCAAACCAATAGTCCCAAACCGGTTTCACCGGTAGGGGACTAATAATTAAATATACAACTAAGTAGAATTTTGTATTGTATTGTATTTTAACTTCATAAATGCCTCAAACATAAGTAATAACTGAAACTACCATCGTCGTATACATGGCCGATGTTGTATCTGAGATCAAACATCTATTAAATATTAAGCACTTTGTATTTTATTGCTTGCAATGGTGTATATTTGTCAATCTGAAATTCTGTTAATAAATATATTATGATTACACTTAGTAAATAGATACATAATGATATTATGTACAAGAAAATAAAATGTCACTGATAATCCACACCATCACCAATTATACCGCTCAGGCTGACTGTTACTGTCAGTTCATACGCGCCCAGGTATATGGAGTGCCGGAACCGGTAGATGGCGGCCTCCCCTCCCGAGCCCACCCGACAACGTGACACGAGCGTTGCGTTGCCTGCAGAGAGTAGGTCCTTACAATAATTTTTTTATATTCATTTTTCAACATCTCCATTGCACAATGTTAATATATAAAAGTACAAGTTATGCATATAAACAATATTAATACACTAAAATCAGTAATTATAATACATTCATTTATGTATGTTTTGCGTAATAAATTGTTTCTAGAAAATATTCGTTTCAATTTTTAGTTTTGAGATGATGCTAGATATAAAAAAGTGAGATACAAAAAAACTAAAAAGGAAAGACGATAATAAAAAGGCAAGGTGTTCCCTTTAATAGACATGAGGTGTTTGACTTATTGTCTTCAAAACTGGAAGACTGCTATAGGAAGGCACATGTGTCGGCGCAAATTCACAACAATTTCCCTAAGGTATCCGAAAAAATAAAAAAAAATAAAGAAAAAGAGAACACAACAATCCTGAGAAAAAACGGGGGGGGGGGGGCGACAGAATAGGCAAGATTCACTTCAACGTATTAGGATGTGCACATTTTTGCCATTTTTTCAAATGCAGATCAATTTTATTATTTTTCAAAAGCAATCTGCTCTTCTAAATGTATTTTCATTCTGAGAGCATTTTTGAGAGTCTCGATATTTGGATTTTCAGCTTTTGATTTAAATATGTATGACTTCATCAGAATGAGTATATAGTTTATAACTGAATTATTAGCGCCATCGTTTTGTGTTCCAAGGACAATATCTTTTACATTACGATCAATATGTATTTCTTTACTGCTTAAATAAATTGTGAGGTCCCGCCATATGGGTTGTACAATATTACATTCAAATAAAACATGTGTAATAGTTTCTTTATAACTTGCACAAAATGTACAAAGGTTAGAAGCTGCTAGCTTACATTTATACAGGTATGCATTAGTGGGTAATATACAATGTAGAATCTTATATTGAAAGTTGCGTAAATTATTATCTAATGTGGCTTTAAATGGTATTAAATTTGTATTTTTCCAGTCAATACTTTGATTATAGGAAGTCATTATAATTTCCCATTTCTGTTGCTGTTTGGTTTTAATTTCATCAAAAGTTTGTTGAAGATTATATAAATATTTACACACTGTGTTTGTTTTTGCACTTTTTCAAGTAATGTGCTGTTGCTAAAATTAAAAAGGTCTGTTTCAGATAGTTGTTTTTTGTAAGTTTCTGGTATACTATTAATCAGTGTGTAATATTTTAGATAATCGCTTGTAGGTATATCATACATGTTTTTAAATGCTTCAAATGTATAATATGATTTTGTCCTGAAGTCAAATAGATATTCTAGAAATGTAATGCCCCTATTAAACTAATTTGGGTAAAAAAAGGAATGTTGATTATTTAGTTGTATTGTTGAGTTATTCCATATAATCGTTTTATTTATCTGTCCTGCTTTTTCATTAAATTTAATTTTATTCCACGAAAAAGGATATCTCTGAGGAATTCATTTTTAAAGTTAGAAACAATATGTTTTTCCTTAAGGGGACATTCGAAAACAAGGTTTCCACCATATTGATTAAGTTCTTTCTGATAGAAAATTTTCCACTGTCCTTCGTTGTTTATGTCTGTTTATCTTTTAACCCAACTGGCCTTATTTGCAGGTATAAAAGCAGTAATATCTGTGAGTTTAAGTCCACCCTGTTCTATTGGTTTAAAAAGAGTTTTTATTTTTATTTTTTCAGGTTTCCCATTCCACACAAATTGAAATACAGATTTGACAAATTTTTGTATTGTATCAATTTTGGGGGTGGGAAGCATTGACAATGCATACATAATCTTCGGTAAGGCAAAATTCTTAACTACTGTAACTTTTCCAAGAAGTGTTAATTTTCTGTGTTGCCACTGTTTTAAGCAATTTGTTAAATCTTGTAATTTTGGTTGAATGGTTTTTGCTATATCGAGATTTTCATCATTTGTAAAGTAAAAGCCGAGCGTTTTGGCATACCTCAGAGGTCCAAAAAAAGTGTTTGTATTTGTTAAATATAGTTTGTGTAGTTTTAAGTAAACCAACTCGCATTACTGTTGATTTTTGTGTATTTAGTTTAAGCCCATATATTTCCCTGAAATCTTGAATGGCATCTATTAATGCAGAGAACGAATTAAGCGTTCCATCTATAAAATATGTTGTATCCTCCGCAAAAAGTGTTTGTTTTATTTCGTGTTCGTTTATTTTTACTCCTTTAATATCTTCATTTTTTTCAATAAAATTTGACAATATTTCTATACTTAGTATAAAAAGTGTGGTTGACAAGGGACAACCTTGTTTTACACCTCGTTGCATAGAGATTGGTTCAGAAAAATGCCCATTATTTATAATTATAGTGCATATGTCAGTGTAGAATAATTAAATCCATTGTATAAGTTCGGGTCCAAAATTAAATTGTGTAAGGCAATGTAGCATAAAGTCATGATCTAAACAATCAAATGCTTTTTCATAATCTGCAAAGAAGAGCAAGCCTGGTTTGTTATTAAGATAATGTCTAGTTTCAAATATTGTCCTTACATTTTCATCTATATATCTGCCTTTACTGAATCCAGTTTGCAATGATTCAACTATGGACGAAATTACTTTTTTCATTCTGTTTGCTATTGTTTTGGTTGCTATTTTATAATCAATATTTAATAAACTTAAAGGTCTCCAGTTGTTTCGTGATACAAGGTTTTTTTCCTGGTTTTGGAATCAGTGTAAGAATACTTTGTTTTTGAAGTTGAGTAAAGTGTCCATTTACACCTGAATAGTTAATAGAATTAAGGTAGTGCGTTTTAATAACATCCCAAAATACTTTGTAAAATTCCGCTGACAAACCGTGTGAACCTGGGCTTTTGTTATTATCCATTTCTTTTAAATCATTTAGGCATTTTTATAATGTGTAAGCATGCCTTCGCATGATTGTTTCTCGGTTTCTGTGAGCTTTTTTATATTTAATTCAAAAAAATGTGTAGTGTTTAACTTATTTTTATCAAAGTAAGTTTTCTTACTATAGAGGTTTGAGTAAAAATGTGTCTGTTCATGTATTATAGTTTTGAAGTGTGTGATTTCTATGTTATTTATTTTTAACTTATGAATGGTTTTACTTTCGTAATGTATTTTTTCAAGATTTGCAAAGTATTTGGAATTTTTCTCATTATGTTCAATGTGAATAGCTCTTGCTCGTAATAGAATACCGATGATTTTCTCTTCTATAACTTTATCATGTTATATTTTTGTTTCTTTAATTAATTTTATAAGTGTTTCGTCGTTGTCATTTTCTGTACTTAATTTATTTTCCAGTGACTCTAATTTGTCAATGATTTTTTGTTCTTTTTTTCCTTATTTCGTTTTTTAGTCATTGTTGAAAATTTTATATTTACATTTCTTATGGTCCCTTTTATCAATTCCCATAAGGTATTGGGGTTACAATTTTGATTGTTTTCTACAAATGTTTGTATTTCCTGTTTAATTTGATTTTGATAATCTTCATTCAAAAGCATGGTATTATTTAATTTAAAGTACCTTACAATAATATGGGATAATTGTGGTATTTAGTTCTTTGGAATCAACATTCAAGTGTAGAGTTATAAACGAAAGCCTTTAAATCTTCAGTTTTTTTTTTCGCGAAACTTGTATTGCAATTCTAAGAAATCAAATAGTAAAACGTACATATAGTTTTTGTATTTACTCTACAACGTACGAATTAACTTCAAGGCAAAGAATAATGATCGATATCGCTTTCAAAAAAACAACAACAATAAAATACAAACACGGCCAAAAAAACAACAACAACAAAGACCAGATATTATTACAGAGAGAATGTGCGATGTGATGAGCAAGACGATGTCTCTAACATAGGACCGATCTACCTGGGATACACTCTACCCATATAGGCGACATTACATCGTGGTATTGCTCACAGGAACTGTCACTGTATATTCGCCAACGGGTTCTCTAAAACATATAATCAATGATGCTAATTAAATATTAAAGCACAAAAACACACAGTAAAAAGTACATCAACTTGAATCTTTTACATGAATTTTATAGGATAATAGGTATTATTGAATCCTTTTCATAACACACACAGAAGAAAGCGAAATGCAGATTTTTAGACATTGTTTTTTAATATTGTATTTATATATTACCAATTCTAAATTGTCAAACTGACTACAATTTTGTGTAGGTGAACCGGAATTGCTGTATGTTAGAAATACCAGTAAATAGTTTGGTATTCCCCGGTGGTCCACTCGAAAGTAGGCCGTATATCAAATAGTTCGATTTTTCTTCTGTTAAAAGAGACCTTTCACATTAACGACACTGGTTTAAATGATTATTCCCTGAAAACGACGTGTCTGCTAGGCATTGTGATGTATCCTAACACCGAAATGCTTAAAATTTGAATGATCAGCGGTTGCAATATAGACAACATTTAAACATATACTTTTGTCGAAATCGCCAATGTATTCTGTGCTTCTCACTGTCTACAATCAGGCAAGATGCTTAGAAGTACTATAACAGATCTTTTTTTAAATTTGTTTTTATTTTGAAAGTAGAAACGCCATCTTTCCAAGCAGGTCAGCCTCGGAACATCTGAAACAAAGAAAAGTGGCGAACGACGCCAAGAGACTTTGCTATTGTACACTGGGGCCCTATGGGAACTGGATTTACTGGTTTCTAACCCGTAGACATAACTTGAAACTCATGTTGCAGCGATACTATTTGTATTATTATCATGAAATTATTAATTGTGAATAAATTGATAGAAATGTACGTTGTTATGTTTGTTCACTTAAAATCCCATGTTTTCAATTCTTTCAATAATTAGTAGTAGTAGTGACCAGTAGTCAATAGTTTACAGTAACGTAGTTCAATCAGACTAATTCGTTCTGTTACCACCAACTAATCCATGTTTCACTTCAAATCAGTTCGAGTTCACCATTTTGCACTATTTTCTTTTTATATGCGAATTTAAATTGACCATTGGCGATTTTCTGAAGTACAGCGAATCACATTTTCACGTCATTCGTTGTTCTTCTTTACATCTATACAGATGTTTATTTACAATTTTAAATTATATTATTTACAGGTAATTATATTTAGCTTATAATTTATATACCGCGTTTGTATTACGGTATTACTTATAATATCTTCTATTTGTGTGTAAATTTGTTTTTTGATATTTGTATTTATTTTCTTTTTTTCTATTGCTATGTAGTCGGTACACACAACCAACATGAATACTGTATTTTGTATTTCGATATATTTAAGGTCATTCGTTGTTCTTCTTTACATCTATACAGATGTTTATTTATAATTTTATATTATAAATAATTATATTATTTACAGCCTATGCACGAGTTATTGTTTTCCGCACCGTCGTCGCTTGAAAGTTAAACCATACCCAACCCAGGCAACACTCACGCAAATGTTTCATTATAGATTAACACTGGAATATTCCAGCTACCAACCGTCTGATAGTGGATGATGTCTATGAAGTTCCATAGCTGGGGCATCCCCGGGTATCTCGAGTTATAGCTGGTGATCTGCTGGTGATTATAGGTGCGCTGGTTTATCGAATCGTACGCCGTCTGCACCGAGCCATTTGTGTAGCCGTAACCGAACTGGCTTGTTCCCGGTTCATCAAGTAGGATTGCCTCGCCGCCGGTAACCATCAGAAAGGCCTCGTATTGAGCCGGGAAACAGCACACTGGTGTTGTCACCATACACGTTGGCGCCCAACATATGGTGAGCAACCATTCAAGCGTTAGTAATATGGTCGTATCCATTTATTTACCCCTCAAACCATATATCTATTCATACTAGAAGTATACGACGTAGATAGATGGCAAACAGAAAGGCGTTATCACTGTAATAAATACGATGACGTTGGTGAATTACTATCATACCCTGTGTGATAATACCTCCCATTACATTTTGCTTGTTTAGTTACTGGACGTCCGTTCGAATACGTCTATCCATCAAGAGTGTTGTTATCTTGAATATCTAAGTTGATACGTGTAAATGGATAATACAATATTGGTATCATATTCTTGCGATAACCACGGTTTGCCATACAGTATATTTTCTTGTAGAACATGAGAATTTCATGAAAAGCGAATACTGTTCGGAAATCAAGTTGATGTAAATGAATAATGAGTTGTATATTTAGCGTCTACTGTCATTTAATACCACAAAGCATGTCACAAAATGTCAAAGCTATGAAGTAAAGGGCCAGTGTTGATATAACTGTACGTTGTTTTAGACATTTATAACTGAGCGCCGAAGTGTGAAAGTTTGTTTCAGTCAATGTTTATTTCAGTTAATGTTCCCAGAGTTGAGATGCTGCGTGACCCTCGACAGATCACGACGCTGCGACAATGATCGAACCAGGGTCCCGAAAAATCATCCACCCCTGTGTAGGCTCTGGCCATGCCCCTGCAACATATGTCCCGCCAAACACTTAGTGTAACATAACTGTAGTTCAAAAATTAATTTTCTAATATATCTCAAAGCATGTTACCATAATTTGTCAACTGTAATGCCAATATATGATATCGGTCGTTCAACTAATGCTAAGCAAAGGTCGCGGTGGCGTAGTGGATATGGTGTCCGCCTAGTGATCGCTAGGTCCCGGGTTCGATCCATACGCTGGGAGCGTTCTCAAGATCTCCCCCAAAGACACCAAGTACTGATTCTACCTAGGAAACAGACTCTAGAGTGTGTCAATAAGCCTTAGGCTTACGATGCCATCGAGCTAAAATAAATAGGTTTAAGCTAACTAATGCTTAACGTAATGCTGATAATAATTCATTATGTATTATATATAATATTGTCAGTATAACAAACCCCGCAAATAAAAAGGGATATGTACACAATGCTTTATCTTTGAGCGTGTAAATCATAAAATGTATTCTTCAGCAATCTAATACCGATGAGTCATCGTGCCTACTCTTAAAAATGCTTCCTTCCAGAAGCATATATTCTCGGTGCAGTTAAAATTACCTTCGCCTGCGGAGGCCTTTGACAGACGGAGGAACAAAGATACGTGGGTCGTTCACGCAACGTGTTATGTCCAACACGTCTACGGTTGCTATGTCAACGTTTTTGTCGGTGTCGAAAACGTACGCCTGAGATACTGTCCCGCGAACAGGCAGGCACTCCCCGGGGTGGTCAGATGTTGGATGTATACAAGGGCATACTTGTAGAAATACTAAACAAAGAAAGTGGATAAAGGAATATATATTTGAAACGGCGGTTAACAGTTAAGTTCTAAATTTCCGAACAAACAGGCGCACGAGTTTATGAAATTGCAAAGCAGCACAACGGAAAAAGACATTAATAATATATCATTATGTAATTATAAGGTGATTATATGATGTAAAAATCGACCAGGACACTCTATTATTTACGAAAGGGTACCTCTACCGGACATTTGAAGTGTCACAGTGATCTCATACTGGTCGATGTATATACGGTCTCGGAAGAGCACAGTTACGATTTCCGGTCAAGAATCTCCAGAAGTCCTCTAGACATAACACTCGCATTTCCTGTAAATGGCGTATATTCGAAGCTCACATGATGACGAATTCCTTTCCGGTATCCAGTTATTTGTAATATGTCTTGTTATATGTCCCTTTCGTGTTCAATATCATTAAATCATAGCAAATGCCATGATAGAGACATTTATCTCGCGTTTACTAATTGCACAGTCGAGCTTAAATCAATGGGTTTTAACTAAACTAACTTGCATTATATTTGCATAAATTTGTGACAAAATGTTCTTTGTAAATCAGTTCGGAAAGTGTACAACATTTTATTAAACGTACATGTTTTGGTGGGTTGAAGCATTAGACATAATGCACGCGCATGTACCTGGTACACATTTGGTAGACATTCCTTGTATAGCGGCATCCCGACGTTCTGTATGTCACAAGAGCCGTCGGCGTACTACCGATACTGGACGTTCTGATAAATATAGCGGTATACCCTTTGGCTTTTTATTTAAATACGTGTTCGGACGGACGATATCATTGCGACTGACGTGTTTTACAAACATTTTTAAGAAGTAGCAACAATTATTATTAACACCATGTTTAGAAGGTTTGTATGGAATAGAGGTGTAACATTCGTATGAAAACATCAAGAAAACAAGCAAACATTTGTGACATAGCTTTTGTCGCCAATACCTCTCTAGACTGTTGGTTTAACATGTCCTATATATATTCACGACATTAAGCTACAGTACCCACCTCTTTGTAGTCGATTATATAAATATTGTCCATCGCCATCGGTATCGAGAATATGGACAGGCAGTTCACGGTGCTCTGGTGAATGTACGTCCGCTGGCTGAGGCCGTCTTACGCCACCTGGTTCGTGCCGTTAGTGAAGCCTATCCCATTGCCGTCGCCGACGCGCCCGCCTCCCACGTCCGCCTTAGCGCTACACATTACGGTAAATGCTTCATATTGTTCCGGGAAGCAACATAGAGGCTCCAGTGCGGAGACAGCCACTTCCGTTAACGTCAGTGACGTCACCAATAATACGAACAAAATCCGCTGAGAAAACAATTCTCCTTTTCAAACTTATGTATGGTTATTGTGACCGTATATCTTAACAGTCAACATTAAATATGTTTCAACAGACTTTTATCTGGGCCGGTATAGATATGAACCGTGTTAATCTTCAATCACGTTGAATCATATATAGGCCTAGTACAAATACTTTGCCAACAGTTCAGACGAGGCGCGCCGTTGACAACCGGTCTTAATGCATGTGCGTACAGTGTCGTCCCGGATTAGCCTGTGCAATCCTCATAGGCTAATCCAGAACGGCAGTTTCCGCCTACAGTGGACTTATGTTTAGAAGAGACTTTCTTGAAACAGAAAATATCATAAAAGCGGAAAGTGTCGTCCCGGATTAGCCTGTGCACAGGCTGATCCGGGACGACACTTTACGCACATGCATTAAGTCTGATTTTACCAATATTACATATTACGGCGTTCATAGTTCTGTATCATGTATACTCATGGACTGCATGTCTGGTGTATTCTGAATAAACCACATAGTAGGCCTATAACTATTGTGTTTCGTTTCTAATATGAATATAAGATACTTAATATTTCATTTGCTTTCATTGATTACAACATGATAACTGCAACGATTACTGCTATATAGTTAAGGAAATGAATACAATGTACTTAACATACAATTAACTTGATATATCCACAAATATTTATTCATGCAAAAGGTATGTAATGAAAGCACAAACTAGATAACATCTAGTTTATGCTTTCGTTACATAGTTATAAATAAATATCTGCATGAATAAATATCTGTGGATATATTGTAAAAGTGTGTCCATTTTTTAAGTTAAGTTGCATTCCTTTATCGCATGCATCACACGCCGAAATAGAACATTATGTACAGTCTAAATAATAAAAATACGTATGTGTGCACAAAAATATAATGGTAAACATGAGGCGTGTCGAGGGAAAACCGGACTGAAGGCATGTGCGTAAAGTGTCGTCCCGGATTAGCAAGGCTAATAAGATGAAACAAATAAATGTATAAATCCCGAAAATGCAATTTTTAAACGAAACGAACAAAGTAATTTTAGAGTAGACATTTATTTGTACTTTGTACATGGTATATACAATGATGTTTGATTTTCAATTACATATGTTATTAATATATCATCATAAACAAGGCGTCTCTAAATGCAATTGTTCTAGACAAAAGTAGGAAGTGGTTTGACGTAAGGAGTTACGTCTACGTAATCGTTTTCGACTTTAGCATGGTTGGTGTATTAGAAAGTGTCTCTGTTACTCAATTAATTCATCAAAGTTCAGCAAATCTTATTTGTAGCATTGAATGCCACGATTACGAATAGAGTTTTCACATCGACGGTCCATAGATCAATTGAGGTTATTAAATGTCGGTAAATGGATGATCTTATACATGTAATTTGTACGTCGGTCAATGGATTGGCCAATGAAAACACTGTCTTTTGTAAACGTCTGTCGATGGATTGACAAATGCCGTCATAATGGCGGTCAATCGATTGGCAAATGCTGTCATATGCGGTCAATATATTGGCAAAAGCTGTGATATGACGGTCAATGGATTGGCAAATGCTGTCATACGTCGGTCAATGGATAACCCATGTTGTCAGATGTTGGTCATCTGAGATTTTATATGTAGGTTAATGGATTGGCGAGGCATGTCTAATGTAGGTTAAAGGACAAAGGTTTTTCATAAGATAAGATAAAGCCCCTGCTAATAAAAGAATTAGTTTTTCTTGTGTTATACTTACATGTAAAACTGTTACAGTGTTAATACACTAATATACTCTGCATTCTACAAGTCTCTCATACATCAACAAAGTTTATCGAGTATATAATGCTATAGTAAAAGATAAAACATATATGACTATACAGAAAACGATATATCCATTAATCTTGTAAAATCCTCATCTCCGGTGAGATGTTGAGTATATATTTTAACATAACAATCGGTCAGCAACATTCCATGAACTCACACCAGGACTGTTTTAATCGTCGTCTCACATAATGAAATATCACACTCATTCAAATAAACTTGAAGTCCAAAATTTTCAAATTTACTCTTGTTCTGCATGACACATGTTCAAAATGGCGGATATGAAGAAATTATGGTAATAATTTTGGCAGTTACAAAATATGCTCAGATTTATACTATGTGGATGGTTCGAAACTTTAAGTTGGCTCATGTTAACAAACTACTTATGCATGCAAAAAAAGAGCTGACAGTCTTTGTCATTTAATGAATACAGTAATCAATTATTATACCTGTAATGAAAATAGTTACCTCTTTCTCTGCTTTTAGAGTTTAAAAGCAACACAATAATTTTAAATCCCTAAGAAACATTTTGTGATTGATAAATTCTGAGCTCTTATGTATGCAATGTCCTGGTTAAGTTCGAATCTGCTGTTCCGCCAGTTTAGTATCCCTGAAAGTACGGCCCTGCTGACGGCCCGTATGTGATCGCCGGAAGTGGCTGGCGGTTGTCCATGTCGTACAGGTAGGGGCCACCGTAGTAGTAGCCCTTGGGGTAGTAGGGCTGGGCTTCGAGGGGCATAGGGTAGCTGCGCTCCAAGTAGTCACGTGACCGGCCCTTCTTCGCGTACTCCTGGGGAGGAGAGATTGGAAAATAACTTTAAATACGGAACTCGTTTTAGAATATCTGAATATTGTATATACGCTACATACACAAAGATTCAAATTTACGAGTATTTTGGAGGTTCTTGTACATGTATACATGCTTAAGAACATAACCAGGGCCCAGCTGCTCAAAATCTTTACAGCCAATTAAGCTAACAGCCATTTACTTTTGGATGAAGTTACATGTGAATTTATATAAATAAAATATTAAAATTTGAAACTGTGAGTTTATTCTAAATAAATTGGTATGCTCATATAATTGTTTAAAAGTTTTATAAGCAAGATGCTTTTAATAATAATTTTAGTTACATCTAAAGTTAACAGGCCATTCGCTTAATTGGCCGTTAAAATTTTGAGCAACTGGGCCCTAGCCCCATGTTCACAAAGGATTAAGATCAATCTAAGCTGATCTCAAAGGATTAAGATCAATCTAAGCTGATCACAAAGGATTAAGATCAATCTATGCTGATCACAAAGGATTAAGATCAATCTAAGCTGATCACAAAGGATTAAGGTCAATCTAAGCTGATCACAAAGGATTAAGACCAATCTAAGCTGAGCACAAAGAATTAAGATCAATCTAAGCTGATCACAAAGGATTAAGATCAATCTTAGCTGATCTTGATCTTCTAGCTTTAATGAGAGGAATCTTGAAAATATTTTCTTTTCGAAATACCTTTTCTTGTAAAAAAAATAACACTAAGTTTTGATTAAAATATTTATTTCAGATAGAAAATCTTTGCTGAGAGGAGTTCATTATTATGCAAAATATATTTAGTGAACGCCATTTTTTAGTCTTATCCTGAAATATCAGGCTCAAGTTCATCTTGAAACTGAAAATCAGACTCAACTTTTTTTGTGAACACGGGCCCAGGACATAAAGATCTGAGTGAAGGCTGGCTTACATCGTTAACGTATCTCTCTCCGCCGATGAAGCAACCAGCGATGGAGTACAGGGTGGCGGTGATGGCGGCCAGGGCCATACCGATCCAGCCGATGATGTAAGAGTAGCCGTAATTCCGGTCCGTCGCTGTCTTCACGTCCTGAAAAAGCCACTTCCGGTTTGAACGAGAATGCGGTCATTTACGGGGGAGGAGATTGTTCGGAGATTTTACGCATTCATTTTCCATATAGCGTTATTGGTACGGCTAAACGTCCGCAATAATCCGGTACCATTGTACAATATGTAATCTCATTTATAATTATTAATTACATTTTTCCAATTGTTTTTTTAAACATTGAGACAAAACAAAGTAGTTGAAACATATCTTAGATACTTTAGTAAAACAAAGTGCCAATGTGATATATTCACGACATATAGCAAGGTTACGAAGCATGTACAAAACATTCGCATTCGACATATTCCCTATTCAACTGATATTATATTAAAAGGGAGGTAACTGGTGTGAATTTGTTACCGAAAAGGGAGAATACTCACGTCTTCCCAATTAAACCAGAATTTCCCTGTGAGCGGATCGACGTCTCTAATTTTGTTACGTTCCAAATACTCGGCACCGTGGAAAAATGCGATGGAAGCGGCAGTGAAAAAGGCTGGAATATATAAAGTAGTAAATACAATTTAGTGATAACTATTAATAACTGGAAAAGTGCTTACTGCAATGCTTAATACGAAATTTACATAGAAAATATTAATGAAACGCAGGCTAATCGCCGTTTCCCATTTTACTGTAAGTTTCTTTACCGGTAAATATTTATCTTTTAACCCCGTAAATATTTATCTTAACTAAAGGATGACTGTATGGTCAAATGCTTTTATGAGAATAGATTATTATAATATTAGAAATTAATCAAGATCGTATGTAAATAAAAGAAGTGCAAAAGTGCGGATGATAATTCGACTGACTGGAGCACCGCTTAAGCGCTGTAAAACGTACCTGCAATGTAGGCGAGCAGCCCAGCTATGTAGGCCCACTTGGACTGTCTCCAGCAGCACAGAACCAGGCCGAATATGTAGGAGACGAGGAAGACAGTGAGCGCCACGATGAAGAACGCCACCCACACGCGCATCAGGTCTGGGGGATAGAGCGAAACACAGCGTTAGACAGAGGAAGTAACGGCATCACAACGTCGTACAGCCAGTACTGTTGTCACATCATCATCGTCGTAATAATCATTATCACCACCATCACTACCAATGTAACAATCACCACCAGCACCATCACAATCATTATTGTAATAATCAGCATGATCATAGTGATTATCACCACCACCACCACCACCACCACCATCATCATCATCATCATCATCATCGTCGTCGTCGTCATAAGGTTTTATCACTTTTAACGCAACCATATCATGATAACCATTACCATACTAATAATGATCATTGCCACCACAATCACAAGTATCATTATTTTCACTGTGGTCATCACCATCACCTCAAACAGCACAACTTCATCAGTTCTTGCCACCATTGTCTTCAAATCATCATTGTTTACAACGTTCATGAAGATGGCATGTGCATACGTTTACGTATCGAAATCGCAGCCACCGTTAAATGCCATTTCAGTATTTTGGCAAGATACTGCAAGTTATCAATATCAACAAGAGGGGCGCCACACCGGGCAATTACCACCATGTTGCTGCAGTGACAATACTGGGAGAGATATATCGCATTACAAAACAAAAAATCTCTTACTACGTTCAAGTCATAAAACCTTTCTTTAACCATCGTCTTCGTGTTCTATTTAGTAACGTGTTTAGCTCTCTCTATTCGAAGAATAGGTGAGCTTTCCTACTCGCCCGGGCATATGCCTCCGCGTCTGATCTTGATTAAAGTTTATATTCAAAAGTCATGTAACTTCAAAACTACATAAGTTATTCACTTTAAACTTGGAATATAACTTTGTCATTAAATCCAGCATCAGGTACAACATTCCCCATAACTGTGTTTTGTATTTTAATGGAGTTTTGTCCCTCTTTCACATAGATTTTCTGGTTAGTTTATATTCAGCAGTCTTGTAGCTTCAAAACTACATATGTTATTCACTTGAAACTTTGAAAATACGTTTGTCATTTATTCCAGCATCAGGTGCGATATTGCCCATAACTCTGTTGTTGTATTTTGTCATAGACAGGTCCCTTTTCACATTGATATTCAGATTAAAGTTTTTATTAAAAAGTATTATAATTTCAAAACTTGAAACTTAGAATATACCTTTGTCATCAACTACAGTATTAGGTGCCACAATCCACATAACCTTGTTTTGTATTTGACGGGGCTGTGCATCCTTTTTACATAGATTTTCACTGTAAAGTTTGTGTTCAAAAGTCTTATAATTTCTAAGCTAATAAGGTATTCACTTGAAACTTGGAATACATCGTTGCAATCAACTCCAGCATCACGTGCAACAATCCCCATAACTATGTTTTGTATTTTGACAGAGGTATTTCCATTTTTCACATATATTTTCTGATTAAATTTTTGTTATATAATTTCTTCACTTCATTAAGGTATTTACTTGAAACATGAAATAAATTGATGAAATAATTGCGATAACTCAGATTTGTATTTTAACAAATTCATGCCCCTTCCACTTTCAACAATATGTACCAACTGAAATACTTCGAATAGTCGAACGCTGTCCTCTGACAGCTCTTGTTCGTTCTGGTGTGATTTTTTGCAAGCGATTTTACAAAATACGGAAGAAAAAAAACTATATTTGAAATAATATTAAAATCTCACTCTTTTCATGCTTGACAACATGAAGGAAGAAAATATACAGACAAGTGCAGTTTGCATAACTGTATGGGAAAGTTATATATATATATATATATGGCAATTAAATAAACTAACCGTGCAAATATATGACTCATTAGAGTATTTAAAAAGCACAGCAGTCTGATCATACATATCTATGGAAGGCCGGTGCGCCATGCTTTTTGCTCATTGCCAAATGCTATTTTGTCAATGCCAATCGCTAAATGATAGCTGGTTTTTGCCAAGTAAACAAAAGAAGTTATCTTTTTTGCTAATTTGCAAATGCTTTTTGCGAAATGCTTGTTGTCAAATGCAATTGCTAAATGATAACTGAATATAATTGCCATTGACATTTGGCAATTTGCAATTGGCATTTGGCAAGTAGCAATTGTCATTTAGAAATAAGCATGGAGCACCTCTGTAAAATTTTCAGTTGCAATGGGCATGACCAAAGTGAAAATGCAATATTTTTAGACATACGATAAAGCTAAAAATACTCACGAATTCTAGTGATGAACTCATCGCTCCAGTCCACGTTGTTTCCTTTCGCGGGGATGCTGCGTCTCACGAAGAAGCAGTAACTGTCCACGAGAGACTGACCGTAGTTCGAGTTCACATTGTCCAAGACTGAAAACACACAGAGACGCTCTCCAGTCAGAACATGCTGAATTATTTGTGGCTGTTAGTGTATCCAAGTAGTGTGCAAATTTCTGTTTTCTGTTGCTGTCTGTCAGTGCTTAGTTATTGTTATTTTAATGAAACAAATAATGTTATTGTTGTTGTTGTTATAATTATTATGATGATGATGATGATTATTATTATTACCATCAACATCATCATCATCACTGTTTATTATTATATAAGTTTTCTATATACGTGTTTTGTAATTATCCGTTCAATGGGAATACGTATGAAAATGTATGAAGGCCATATGTAGAAGGTCTTCCATATAAACTCTATAATACGTTGTACTTCGCGATATCCGGTGAACTAACCTTACGCTAAACAGACGTTAACATCAACGTATTTAAACCGAGACTAACATTAATGTTCATCTATAATGGATTACTTATAAAATGGCGAACTGGTAGTTTAATTATGAGCTATACAGCAAAAGTCAATGTGCAACCTCAGGTCGTCAAAACAATGACTCTGTACACTATACGTTTACTTTTTCTTAACAGAGAAACGTTTACCATGCGTTTATACCACACTCTACTATTATATTTATTAATTTCAACGGTTTATTTTCAGAATAATGTCCAATCAGGGACAACACTGTACAACTCTGTACTGTCACTCATTTTTTATATTTTGCCCTAATGGGCTTTATCAAAACTACGAGCGCATACAAAACTACATCTTTATAAAGTGGTAACGCCATTTTTTGAATGTACACAACTTTATAGAGATGTAGTGTGTGTTACAGATGTATATTATATTAAAAGCCCCCTTAAAACATGTGTCACACGACTGGGTCCTGTGAAGTGAACAGATCCACAGATATGTTTAACTATTTACGTTCATAACCATCTGTGCCTGGTATCCGTCTGTACATTGTGAAGGGTATATTTTAAGGGCGTCTTATTTGTGTGAAACGTTAGAAACGCATTAAGAAATGTATGATCTTATGAAAACTTATATGCGGATTTTATGATAACCGTTTTTGAGAATCCTGTTGAGCCAATAACACACTTCTAAGGGGTTGTGCACTGTTCACTTAACAGATATCGTCCTTTTATTTTAAGTAAGAATTGAGGCGTGTCGTGTGAAAACCGGGCTTAATGCAAGTGCGTAAAGTGTCGTCCCGGATCAGCCTGTGCAGTCCGCACAGGTTGATCCGGGATGGCACTTTTCGCTTTTATGGTATTTTATATTTCAAAAATGTCTTTTTTAAACATAAATCGACTGTAGGCGGAAAGTGCCGTCCCGGATCAGCCTGTGCGAACTGCACAGGCTGATCCGGGACGGAACTTTACGCACATGCATTAAGCCCAGTTTTCCCACGACATGCCAAAACAATATAACATAATTTTTGGTTGTTGTGAATGGTGCTGCATGTTTCGAAGAGCCTTCGTGTAACCTGGCAACTAAACATAGCGATTCGTGTCCTCTAGTGTTGGTCTCATTTAAAATGAATACATGTATATTATCTCTTGATGACAAGAGCGGTTATGTCAAAAAATAAATGGTTGGTTTCCTCTTACATCTCCAAAAAAAATCTAGGAGGGGGGGGGGCAAAAATAACTTTTTTTCTTTAACTTTTTTTTCTTCGCCGCATATTCACCACACATTTTAAGTATGTTGGAATGCATGTAAAATGTTTAAATGCCTCCCAACAAAGAAACTGTACCTTAACTATTAATAAGGTCATAGAAAAAGATATTTCTGGCAAGAAACTTATAAAATAAGCGACAAAGTTAATGATTGATAGGCCAAACAACTTTTAGGGTCGGCGTAAGCAATTAGGAAGAGGGTCGGGTAAGCGGAAACCAACAACTTTTTTATGCCTTGCACGGTGACTGTAACACTGTTTTGGGTGAACAAAAATAACGAACATGAAAAGAACAGCCAAGAGAACCCCTTCGTAAACATTTTACCCATCGTGGCAAACTTTACACGTAGAACGATTCAGAAAGATGTTTAGGCTTAAAAAAAATGTTTGTTTCATGTTACCCGACCTACCCTAAAAAAATGCCCTGACCCTATAACATTTTATTGGGTTTGTAAGATATTTATTTGTTTTAATTACTTTTTTCAATACTGGATACTTTATACAGGTAAAACAACATTTGTAAATGTGCTTAATGATCAATAGCAGTTACATTAGGAGAAATTGACATCAGACTACAGCTGGAAAACTAATGTGAACAGAAGGGAGACAATTCGTATACGTGAAATAAATCGTTTAAAGTGCAAACGGATTGAAGTATTACTTTGGATGTTTCAAAATAGTTTGGACCAAGAGGACCAGCTTCAATGCTTCGTGGGTTGAACTTAGAAACGCAAGACATTGTCTGTTAGTTTTCTTGGTCCAAGACAACTAAGGAAAAACACTACATCGTCACAGAGGTAGGGTACTTCAATAGCATCCTCTTATAAGCAATGTTTAAGAATATTACTGATATTTTTTGAGTATTTATTCATTTTTATAATCTTCAAGCTGACCCTTTACCCAAAAAAAAAATATAACAAAAATAAATCCCGGCCCTATTTTTGTGTAACCTGAAACAAACATATTTTTACGCCTTGTTGTAAATTGTTTAGTTTAGCAGAACTTTTACACAAATCCTTTACATATCGAGGGTTAAAAACCATGAAGCGTACTAACTGCTATTTATTTCAATGGTACTTAGTACATTGTGGTTTTCAACACTCCGTATTATACTGCCTATATTTAAACACTAGACACAGCCATTTCGTCCGTGTTACAACAACAATTTAAACGGGTTGATTACAATAAAAGTAATATTCAAAACCATCGCCTGACATTTGAATTTCCATCAACATAATCGTTTGTAATACAAGATCGAGACGGGGAGCAGTGAATACGTGATAAAGACTGCAGTCCGGTGTGTATACGACTCTGATCCATCAACATAATCGTTTGTAATACAAGATCGAGACGGGGAGCAGTGAATACGTGATAAAGACTGCAGTCCGGTGTGTATACGACTCTGATCCATCAACATAATCGTTCGTAATACAAGATCGAGACGGGGAGCAGTGAATACGTGATAAAGACTGCAGTCCGGTGTGTATACGACTCTGATCCACCACGATATTCCACGTGGCCACGAAGCATATCAAAACCAGTGTGTTTAATAGGTAGGATGGTGACAATGTGAAGGGACGATGTCACTGTCTGCCAGTTACACATAGTTGACTCGTTTAATCGTTATTTAAAATAAAAATAATCGAAATATTTTTTTAATAAATGGGTTGAAATCTAAAGGGTTTTTGAAGAAAACGCCAATTCCATTTCCTCGGAAGGACCAATACTTGCTCCGAGTTTAGGGATCGGACTAAACACTCCCGGATTCCAGGGCGGACACCAAATACATTACGAGTACACAGATGTTACATTCTGTATTTGCATTGACGGAGTAACATGAACAAAATAAATGCTCGTAAACCCAGCGTGGCAAATTGGCCATTCATCAATGAAGTGACGTAATTTGATTAAGTGAGAAATCAAAATTATATTGGTAATCACAAAAGCTAAAAAAAAAACACACACTGTCATTCTACAACATAATTATTTTTAA
The DNA here is from genome assembly GCA_027627225.1 of Congeria kusceri. Lineage (NCBI taxonomy): Eukaryota > Metazoa > Mollusca > Bivalvia > Myida > Dreissenidae > Congeria > Congeria kusceri. The sequence continues at coordinate 54,741,085 of CM051031.1, read as the reverse complement.
AAAAGTATCGCAATTAAAAGAAGCATATTCTGGATAAAATGAAAACGTATAAGGCAGTCGATTGGAATCAATCGATCTTAATGAGAGCATCAATCACATAAAAACACAGCCTTCGATTGTTTCAAGATGACATTTATCCCGGGGCTCCAATGAAAACCCGCATCGCTTGAAACACATCATCGTGTTTAGTAATACAAAGCAACCGCTAGATGTTACTTAATTTAAAATTTGTTCAAAGTTCTGATTTCTATTTAATTAGAGACTTATTGTATGGTTGGACGCCGTCAATGTTCAAACAATATCCGAACCGAGATTTTCTTTCAAACTTAATAGAAACCAAGCGTTTCCATTGAACTCACATTTCGTGTCGTTGCTAGGGTAGCACTCTCGCCACATGCCGCTGTGCCGGGTACACGTGTACCGGGCCACCACCGGGTTCGAGTCCCGCTTGAGGATAAGCGACGTTGGCCAGTGGTTACTGACGTAGGTGGCGTTGACCGCCGTCTCCGTCCAGTGGTCGGTGGCGAAGGAGACCGCGAGCAGAATGAGGCCCGCCAGGCCGCACAGAGTGGCACTGGCCAGCAAACACGAGCCACGGCAACTCCACTTCATTTTATACTAGTTCACGAATAGTCAACGAGTTTAATTAAAGCAAAACGCTTTATCAATTAAAAATCTTATTAAATGCCCTAAAAGTGAATCCAAAAAGGCTAAATTCTGCACTGTCACACAAACTATTTTATGAAACGCTGAACAACCTTAGAGAACCTACGAGATTTTCACATTGAACATAGTCAACATATGTAGCAGCCCCACCCAAACAATTAGCAGAGCTTGTTAAAACAAACCCGAAAACGAAAAATTCAATTTTCAAAATGACAATTAAACATTGTCACACACTCTGCGATGTGAAAACAAAGGAAACCAAAAGCCGTGACGAATGTATGTTTTATGTATAAGGAGAAATAACTGTGTCGGTGTCACTATACAATTTGATATTTCAGAAGGCTCGCATAAATGTATTTGCTGCCGAGCACAGAGGTCTGGGCACTTCTTTTAAAGAAACTTGTTCAGAGATTTTCGTATTTTCGAAAAATGTCATTTAATGTCTTAAATGCGAAAAAAACAGTTGGACTAACCAAAAACAAATTATATAATACAAAAGAAAATAATAAAAAGATTTGCCTTCGCCGGACTCGAACCTACGACAACCGGAATCAACAAGAGCTGTCGGAGGACAGCGCGCCCGACTTTTCTTGTGCTTGTCAGAGTTACTGGCATTTTTCTTTCTAAAACAAGAAACATGGAAATTCCACGAAAACCAAATTTTTCAATGCATTAAAGTCAGCACATCAATAAAATTTTTAGTAATGGTAAACTAGACCTTGACCCCACCCACCCCATATGCAATGCCAAGCGAAGTCTCGAATTAGGTATCTATGTATTAAGTTTCATTAACATATCTCAATGCGTTCTCACGTTATTGAGCGGAAACAACTTTTCTATTTTTAGTAACAGTTACCTTGACCCTACCCACCCCATATGCAATCCCACGCGATGTCTTGATATCAGGTATATATGTATTAAGTTCCATTAAAATATCTCAATGCGTTCTCAAGTTATTGAGCGGAAACCGTTTTTCTACTTTAGTAACAGTGACCTTGACCTTGACCCTATACGCAGTCGCAAGTGAGGTCTCGATATAAGGTATGTATGTATTAAGTTTCATTAAAATATCTCAATGCGTTCTCAAGTTATTGACAGGAAACCGTTTGTCTATTTTTAGTAACAGTGACATTGACCTTGATCCCACCCACCCCATATGCTATCCCAAGCGAAGTCTCGACGTAAGGTATGTATGTATAAAGTTTCATAAAAATATCTCAATGCGTTCTAAAGTTATACAGCGGAAACCGTTTTACTATTTTTAGTAACAGTGACCTTGACCCCACCCACCCCATATGCAATCCCAAGCGAAGTCTCGATATAAGGTATATATGTATTATTTTGTATAAAAATATCTGAATGCGTGTTCAAATTATTGAGCGGAAACCGTTTTTCCATTTTTAGTACCAGTCACACTGACCTTGATCCCACCAACCCTATATGCAATCCCAAGTGAGGTCTTGATACAAGGTACCTATCTATTAAAAGTTATTGAAATATCTCAATACGTTCTCAAGTTATTGAGCGGAAACTGTTTTTCTATTTTTAGTAACAGTGACATTGACCTTGACCCCACCCACCCGATATGCAATCCCAGGTGAGGTCTCGCTGTAAGGTATCTATGTTTGAAGTTTCATTACAATTGCTTAATCCGTTCTCAAGTTAGAGAGCGGAAACAAAAAGTTGAGAAACTAGCTTACCGAAAGAAAAACTTTAACCTGTCCATATAGCTTATATGTAACAATTGTAAGTGTAAAAAGGCCCATAGATTTGACACATTTCAAACTAGAGTTATCAAAATTGGCCTATGAGTTCATTTTAATATTGGGAATAAGTGTTAGAAGTTTGAATTAAATCCCTCAAGTCATTTCTGAGAAACCAGCTTACCGAAAAACTTTAACCTGTCCATATAGTTATATGTAAAATGTTTAATTGTAAAAAGGCCCATAATTTTGACAAATTTCAAACTAAAGTTACCAAACTTGGCCTATAGGTTAATTTTAATGTGGGGAATAAATGTTTTAAGTTTGAATGAAATCCCTCGAGCCATTCCTGAGAAACTAGCTTACCAAAAAGCTTTAACCTATCTCGGACGCCGACGCCGACGGCGACGCCGACGCCGGGGCGAGTAGAATAGCTTGCCTTTTCTTAAAACAGTCGAGCTAAAAATCTGTCGCGTTAAAAACACGGCTACCCTGACATACAATGATGGTAGCGATTTTAACGCAATGTAATTGATACACGTGTTGTCCAGAATGGCACAAAGCCATTCAAAAGCGTTACAAACGCTTTATAATAAACATGTATACATGTAATCCATTTCACCCCAATACATCGTAATTTGGCAATAGTTTTCAGACTGTTGGCGAAAGCAAGTCTTTTGAGAGGGTAATTTCCAAAACAGGTATCGCGGAAAACTACTTCTTTTCTGTGCAGGCTACTAGTCAGTACGTCGAAACCTGAAAGGGTCCTTCTTCAAAACATCAAAAATTTATGCCTGTTTTCTTACCATTTAATTATTTAAGATAATCCATGCCATGTGTATTATAATGTATAAATCATGTGATTTATTACAATTACAGTGTGTAAAAAAGTCAATTTATTAAAAATGCTACGTCAAACTAATGACATCCCTATTTTCGCTATTTATTTGTATGCAACCGAAATATTCACCAGGATATCCTGGAATAATACCAATAGATTAATGCGCTACATCGGTTATTTTTTATTCGTTGCGAAAAGTTTCTCCTTGTTATCGATTCTTATTCCGAATAGTTTGACAACACATTACTGCAATGCATTAATTTTAAACTGTAGTATAGAAAATCGGAAGCACGCATTGTATGACCTACTTTCGACTCAGTAGGCTACGAATTACTAACAATCGATGCTGCTTCTAACTACGAAGCTTCATTGGTTATTCTGCATAGCGCGTTGTACATTGTTAATTGTTGACTTGTTAACTGGCATGTATATAATACTGTTTGCATTAGGTAATTATCTTTAAAAATGTGTGTTTGTTACTTACATATTAATTTGTATTATGATGTCTTATACTATTGAATAAAAAGCCTTTTTTAACAAGTTTAAAGGTGTGCAATTGAACTACATTCAAACAAGTGTTTCCTTTTTAGCAAAACTGCACTCATAATTCTAGCTTTTAGTTTCTTTTGTCGCCAACAGTCTTTGATTATAAACGTTAATGGTGTGTATTGAAACCTGTTTCTTATTTACGAAAGGCATTTAATACTGTCTAAGTTCGAAAACGCTTGGTACGAACGGAATATACAATAAAGTACATGCTGATTTACTCCAGTTATCGCATATACTGAACATATACGATAAAAAGTTACCAAAACGTTATTATTGCACCGATTTCAATGCGGTTTTTTTTGTATTTTGATCGGTAAGATGCCCATTGGAAAAGATTGGAAAAGTGTCATTTTTTATTTACATATTTCTGGAGTGCTGCTTTAAAGGGACAATCATCTTAGTGGCAAACGCTGAGCCCTCTCGAAAAGGTTCTAACGTAAGACGCACCCCTCGACTTTGTCGATGCATGCATGGTTGGGTTGGAGTTATACATTCATTGAAGCTTCGTACAATTAAACTATATTATTTTATGACGAAAACTACACCGACCATTGTTTGGGGGCTTCTTTTGTACTGACAGCGGAAATATTTCGGTAATGGCAGAACTGTAAGGCCTTCTACGGCCAGCGAATGTCATGCGATGCCGCAAATGCTATAAACGATATTATGTTTTATTTACAACCAAATCCCACTGCATTCAAGATCCTATTCACCGAAATGACCGCTCCGATAGCTAAACATGCACATCATATCCTTAAATAAAATAAGAGTAAAAATGAGAAAAGGTAAATTCGTGGTCTCTTAGAAAAAATGAAGGTTTCTTTTTTACGGTTTTAAACACACGCTTTTAACCTTACGCGTACGCATAAATAAATACAAAAGAACTTCCGAAATATTTGCGTATATAAAATAGTTTTAATAACTTAACACTGTGTGGATTTTGTAATCGCTTTTTGCATACTTCGTTTTGACAGGTGCATTGTCCATGTAACGCCCGGGGCTAGAGGCAACAAGAATGTAGGTTGGTGTTTAAAGAATCTTGACAATAGCAGGGCTGTTGTTATTGACACGCTGATTCATCACAACTACTGTAGTTGCCATGGTTGCTATTTTATTGACCGTTCGATTATCATATGATCAAAGAGGCAAGCATGTATGTCAAATATTTGAAACATAGATTTTTTTCAAGATTTGATTGTTATCACACATAGAAATATTAAATGCGTTTTTTCTTTACACACGTGTGAAAGGAATGTTTCTATGCGCACAACGTCTTTCTTAAATTAATGTTCCAGAAAAATAAAAACGGAGCTAAAAGGTTAAGACAGATGATAAAAGTATACGCGTATAGAAACGTTTTTAAATCAAACAAACCATTAAGCCTATGTGCATCAAAAGAACTGTTAAAATACCCTAAGCGGATTAATAGGTGTATAAAGCTGTATACAAATACGTGTGTATTATCCTTTTCATGGATGACATACCAAACCAGATTTCCAACCTATAATTTCAATGTTAATGCGTTGCACGTACAATCTAACAACAAACAGAATGGCATAAATTAAAACAACCCAATACACAACCCATAGCCGTAAATTTTGATTAACAATAGAAGAAATGTGTAGAAAAACCATTGTTGTAAACCGCATTTATAATCGACTAGTTTTAAAAGCAAAACAGTTTTGACTGTATGGCCGAAAACTCCAATATAGGTATATACGATTACTGAACAGTTGTTTAAGTTACTTACAACTAATAAACGAAGTAAAAGTAAACACAAACTTTTGTTTATTAATACGACATTTTAGAGTTTTCTTCGTATTTTGTAATTTTTTAATATCTTATTTTATGTTATCACATCACTGCATCTGCTTGTTTTAACAATAATGTATTATAAGGTATCTATGTATTAAGTTTCATTAAAATATCTCAATGCGTTATTAAGTTATTGAGTCGAAACCATTTTTGTATTTTAGTAACAGTGACCTTGACGCCACCCACCCCATAGGCCATCCCACCCGAGTTCTCGATATAAGGTATCTATGTATTAAGTTTCATTAAAATATCTCAAGGTTTTCTCAAGTTATTGAGCGGAAACCATTTTTCTATTTTTAGTAACAGTGACCTTGACCCCACCTACCCCATATGCAATCCCAAGCGAGGTCTCGATATAATGAATCTATGTATAAAGTTTCATTAAAATATCTCAATGCGTTCTCAAGTTATTGAGCAGAAACTGTTTTTCTATATTAGTTACAGTGACCCTGACCTTGACCGTATACGCAATCGCAAGTGAGGTGTCGATATAAGGTATGTATGTATTAAGTTTCATTAAAATGCCTCAATGCCTTCTCAAGTTATTAAGCGGAAACCGTTTGTCTATCTTTAGTAACAGTGACCTCGAACTTGACCCCACCAACCCCATATGCAATCCCAAGTGAGGTCTTGATATAAGGTACCTATGTATTACGAATTATTAATATATCTAAATATGTTCTCATGATATTAAGCGGAAACTGTTTTTCTATTTTTAGTATCAGTGACCTTGACCTTGATTCCACCCATCCCATATGCAATCCCAAGTAAGGTCTCGCTATGTTTGAAGTTTCATTAAAATAGCTTATTCCGTTCTCGAGTTAGAGAGCGGAAACAAAACGTTGAGAAACTATCTCGCCGAAAAACTTAAACCTGTCCATATAGCTTATATGTTAAATTTTTAAGTGTAAAAAGGCCCATAATTTTGACAAATTTGAAACTAGAGTTATCAAAATTGGCCTATGAGTTCATTTTAATATAGGGAATAAGTGTTCTAAGTTTGAATGAAATCCCTCAAGCCATTTCTGAAAATCAGCTTACCGATAAACTTTAACCTGTCCAAATAGTTATATGTAAAATTTGTAAGTGTAAAAAGGCCCATAATTTAAAAATTTCAAACTAGAGTTACCAAACTTGTCCTATGGGTTCATTTTAATGTGGGGAATAAATGTTTTGATTTTGGATGAAATCCCTCAAGCCATTCCTGAGAAACTAGCTCACCGAAAAACTTTAAACTAGCTCAGACGCCGACGGCGACGCCGACGCCGGGGCGAGTAGAATAGCTTGCCTTTTCTTCGAAAAGTCGAGCTAAATACGTACATTACACTTTAACGCGTTATATACAGATACCTTGAACATTAAAAAGAAGTTCAATCTTTATAGTTTTTGATATCATGTTTCTTCACAATTTACATGTATATTTATTACATTTCATTAAGCTCGTGTTTTGGGAGAAGAACGAATGGATTGGAATTATGCGACAATGCGATATACGTGTACCTTCAAATTACCTTTGCGCCGCATACTGGCTTATTCATTATGTATTAATAACACGGCCGATCGATAACTGGTTTGTTAGCAAACAGGATAATCGAACTAGGCCGGTACATATAACTCAGATCTTCAATAAATAGATCTCAATTATGCCGGCAGCAACTTAAGGTTTTAATCAACGTTTTCGGCCATTTCCAGTCATATTCGTGTTAAACTGTCAACTAAAATACAGTGTAACACCACACTAAGAAATATGATACGGCGACAATCATCGATTTCTTTCAATGTGTACCGGGCTTGCCTGAAGTCATGAAACCATGAGAAATCGGGGCGCGGTCATTGGTAAAGAACGGCATACACCCGTTCCCCATTGTAAATATCATCACAACGAAATAGGAATTGTTACAATTGAAAATATGATTAAAAAATAAGTCTGAAAAGTAAATAATTCTTTGTAATATGGCGAAACTTCCGTACATAGAAACTAGGATTTCAGCAATTATTTCTATCAATAGGCAAACGATTTTGCGTATTACAAGAAAATAGTTAAGAAGTAATAACAACTCAAAGGCCCACTTAAAACTAAAAGGTTTACCATGTAATAGGCTTGTTTAGAAGTTAGATTGTAGTAGAAGACTTACAGATGGTATCGTTCCCAGGGTAGCACTCCCGCCAGAGGCCCAGGTGTCGGTCGTGTGTGTAGCGGGCCAGCTGGATGTTCGTGATGCGTTCTATCTGGTGGGCCAGCGTCAAGTCGGACTTATTCACGTCGTACTCGAGCCAGTTATCCGTGGCGAACGAGATCGCCAGCAGCACCAGCACTATCGGACCCAAAATGGTGGCCATCACCAGCGTACGAGTCCCGTAACTACTTTTAGGCATCGTTACTCGTTATCAGAACACAAAATAACGTCCGATGTAGCGTCGATTTGTCCGTTAACGCACACAGGTGTTCTTCTAGTATATCCACCCGTCTCACGTTTACTGTCCGAAATCGAAAATACCTATGGATAAGCGAGTAACACTCTAAATGAAAAGTGTAGTACACGCATACGCCATTGGCAAGCACAAAGCGTGACGGCGCAGGGCTATAATCAACCCGGCTGTGTTGGGTATATAACCAATGCTACCGAACATTGTAATTGCTCTATAGAAAAATTAAAGGTACACTCTTGACACTGCTGGTCCCGATTTATGGACAAACAAGAATACCCGTAAATACACAAAAGTTCATTTAATTGTATTTGCATGCTTACAGCTAGAATAAGTTATATAATTATATATATATATATATATCGCGGAAATGACGTTAACGACGTCAATGTTTATGGCGCGCTTTTCCGATGGCTCGCAACGTCTCGCCCAACGTCGTTCACGACAAATATGGTGCAAATGGATGTAAAGTGTTCAAAATAGTTACGGCCACGGAAGGTCAATACAACTATCATATTCTTGAAATCAAACTGTGTGTTTTTCCCCCCTCTTATCTTTGTAGAAAATGGTTCCATTCACGGTCCATATCTCTCGCACTTCATCCGCCATTTTCTTTTTCACACACATTAAAACGTGCATATTGTTTTCGTGAGGTGTTCGTTTATGAATACCCCTGTTTTGGCCAAAAATCGCTTATTGGTGAAAACTTTCTCTCTTGAACATCTAGATACGAATGGCACTATTATATTACGATTCTTCATCTGCTTGTTTGGCAGTCGAAGTGCTGTGTCAATATCGGATAGTTTCAGATCTGCAACTCCTTTCTCCTTTAGGAAGGATATTACTTTTTGTGCTGACTGCAGTGCGCTTTCTATAGGTTCGGTGTCAGGTAATCCGTGAATGTTGATATTATTTCTCCTCCTATATTGTTCAGTATCATTTTCTAGTCAGCGCCGGCAATTTTCTTCTCTTGTCAATTGTCCAGAACCATCTGGAGCTCAGTATTTTACGTCCCTTGTCTTTCAATTTCTGACTGAAGTGACATTACTTTTTCTTTTAAATTATCATTCTCTTCCTCTCTATCAAAAACTGCACCTTCTTTTTGTTTCGATTCTATTTACAATCGATTGAAGAAGGTCATCCTTAACTTCATTAAGGATTTCTTTTAGGGTCGCTCTCAATGTACCATCTTCCTTCTTTACTGAATCGTTAAGTTTGTGCTCCATTTGTTAAAGTTTGGTGCTCAATATCTTAATTGCTTTGCAACTTATGTCAATTGCATTGTAATTTCATTCAATTTGCTTTCCGAGCTACGAGTGTTTTCCTCTTCGGAGTTATCTTGATCATTTTGGGTCTTCTTTTTGTTTTGCTTTTGTGGTGGCACTTTCATTTTCTCAACGATACTATTGTCCGCCTCACTAACACTTGACACTTCACTTCTCTTTCTCTTCAAAAGTTCGCATTCTCCTTCTTTATCAGTTTCCTTATTATTGTTGATTGTGCTGTCATTCTTATTTTGCTCAGTATAGTTTTTTTTCAGTATGGGTTGCCTATTTTATCAATTTTCATCTTTTCAGTTTTCAGCAAATGAATTTCAACTCAATTCAAACATTTCATTTTTTGATGCCTTACTTGTTCTTTCTATCCTAAATCCATGGCAAAATGCACTTATAAACCATTAAGATAGCATTACACATTACACAACACGTTACGGCTCAACAATATTACCATATCCATCGTGCACTGTTATTTTGGCACACTTAGCGAACCGAGAATCATCACCATAGAATGAAATCACAGCAAATCTGAAAGTGTTCAGGCAAATTTTAGTCCACCTCCGATTTCAATCACTTCCACACCATCTCGTCCCATACATTTTTTCCTTAGCGCCCTGCTATCTTTCCATACGTAGCTTCTTTCTTCATCGTTCTTATGACGTCTATTTCTTGTTCACGTTTTCTTAAAGTGTCCACCATCTGTTCACTCCAACCGCGTCTGTCATTTTTTCAAATTTCACCGCAGTTGAAACTGAAAACTTGAAAATTTACATGAAAAAAAAATTCAAAATTAAAACTGCATCGCAGGATATAAAAATCTTAGTGTTACAGTGGGTTAGGGGTTTTGTTCCAAAAATTAGGGCTAGCTAAGGGATTTATTTGGAAGGGGATATTTGGGGGATTAATCTCTAACAACCCCGTTTTCAGAGAGATTGTTTGGGGTTTTTAGGGGTTAATATGGATTATTAGAGATGCTAGAGTAAGGGTGAAAAGGTGGGGTTTACGAAATGTGCTATATATAGTATCAATGATGAATTAGTATTGCGCATGCGTAGGGCTGAAAAGGCGGGGTTTATGTAAAATTATATGTATGCTTACATAAAATATGTTGTAACTGATTGGCTCAACTGTGTTTTAAAGCCAGTGATAAAATGTAAAAAAAAAATAGTCCCAAGATTTGTCTTTCATATATGTTATTGTTGTTTTTTTTATTATAAATTAATATTTATTTCTGATGATTTCAGTTTCGCTGACTGTTCAGAGATTAACAAATTAATTGATTTTAAGACAAAAAATAACTTAATTAAATACACTTTAAATATCAAAATCAATAAAATCTTAATTAAAACATATAGACTAGTGGTCACCGGTGTAGTTAGTCGATATTTACGAGCGCAAAATAAATTTGGATTTAAAAATGGAATAAAGTGAAATTGGTGAGGTGTATATGGAATATAATTGGATATATTTGTTACGCGCGTGAGTCTTTATCTATACAGATACATTCTGTTTATAAAATAAAACAGTAAAATTGATTTGAATACTGCATATTTAAAAAAAAAAAAAAATCTTTGTGTTTGAGAAGAACTTAAAGTTGAAAAACTGTGACATTCAGTGACAAGTTCTCACGTTGGTATTTCTCCGGGGTCCGTCACGCTTGAGTGCGAGTGCGACGCAGTCTAATCGTTGACGCTGGTGAAATGAATCGACGGGATTAATCACGAACCATTGCACACATGGAGAAAAACCGTTATAAATGTGATAAACGTAAAATAAGTAGTAATACGGATTTGAACGAAAAAGACTTAAAGCAACAGCGTCAAGGATCGAATGGACATGAAAACATTAACATAAGTGACATTTTATCACAAACAAACTCGGTGCTATACTCTGTTGATAGTGATAATACTCTTCCAGTGTTTGATCCTAGGGAAGTAACTCCTGGACCAGCAGTCATGTCAGATTTTAACCCGGGTGCAACGGATACAACTTCAGGAGAAGAAGGGTTCGAAACATTTGTACGAGAACAATTTAGTTTCCTTAGGACGTCCATCTCAAATGTTCTCGAAAACCAAACTCTAATAACAAAACGTCTGGACGAATATGAAACGCGGATAGTGCATACTGAGAATGTGTGCTTAGAACACAGCGAGTCTATAGAATTCGCCCACAAAGATATACAGGACATTAAGAAAGAGAATTCGAACCTCAGCATTCAGTGTCAATCCGTGCAGAAATCGCTGGCAGATGCCAATCAGGTCATATCCGAACTTCAAAAAAGACAAGCGGATTTTGAACGACTTGCTATCAAAAACAATCTTAGGCTCGTTGGATACCATGAACGTGATAATGAAAATCCAGAAGAAACACTGAAAATAGTTAAAACTGTACTAGAAAAGGATTTTAAAAGACCCGATATACACGTGGAAAATGCATACAGAGCTGGCAAAAAACAAGCCGGGAAAATGAGGCAGATTGTGTTTAAAGTGCGATCGTTTAACGACAAACTGTCTATCTTCAACTCCAAAAAGGCATCATTAGACAAAAAGAGTTATTACATAACAGATGACCTCACCGAAAACGACAGAGAACTCAAGCAAAAATTGAAACCTGTGATAGAAAAAGCCGTGCGAGAAAAGAAAGCAGTGCGATTTAGGAACGGAGCACTTTTCATCGCAGGGGAGCGCTATCGGGGTCCGATTCCAGATAGCCCCGGGGCTGTCGGGGGGTCGCAAAAATAGGAGGACGCCCGGCCATGTGCCGACTCTATTAACATTCTGACATGGAATATTAACGGATGGACACAGAATAATTACATACCTAGGAAGGATATATTGTGCAAATTAAACGCAGATATAATTTGCCTAACTGAAACGAAATTAAGATTAACAGATACCATTTCAATAGAAAACTATACGACCTATTTATTTAACAGGGAACAGCTCAAGAAAACTGCAACGTGTGGATCAGGTGGTGTGGCAATCCTGGTTAAAGACAGTATTACTTTATCACAATACTGTGTAAAATTCTGTCCTGATTTAAGCTAACTTGATACATGTTTCTAATATATTGTGTGAACACTTTAGACACATTCATGCGCGCTTCCATTGATATCGGGAATATTACTGTGTACACAAATGTCGTCTGCTAAAACAGATACTAATTTATGTTAATTTTGATAAGGAAGCCTGAACAGTGTTATTGATATTCATTTGTTTCTTTTCACATGAAATAAACCAATAACACATGTTTGGAGTATTAATAATATAATTACATAGGTGTAAAATATATTTATATAATGATATTCTATATAAAAAATAACAAATATTATATGCAAAATAATACTTTAAACTTGGTTTGATAACTTTTGCAGCGCTTATCATGTTAAGTAACAAGAGAGTGTATTTGCTTTTTGAAATTTAGTTTGATTGTTAACTTCATCAGATAATGAATTATTAATTTTAAGACGGTGTTGTTGTTGTTGTTGTTGTTGTTGTTGTTGTTGTTGTTAATGATGATGATGATGATGATGATGATGAAGTTGGTGTTTTCTGTTAATACACGTTTACTAACATAATTCAGTTGTAATAAACGTGCGTATTTATTTATTTTATTTTATTATTATTATTATTATTAATAGTAGTAGTACTAGTAGCAGTAGTAGTAGTTGTAGTAGTAGTAGTAGAAGTAGTAGTAGTAGTTGTTGTTGTTGTTATTGTTGTAGTAGCAGTAGCAAGAGCAGTAGTACTAGTATTAGAAGTAGTAGTAGCAGCAGCAGTCGCGTTTCATTTTGTATTTATATTAATATACTCAGTATTCGCGCCCAATATAAACACGTTATAATCAATAAATGTCCGGCATATTTGTTAAATAGCATGTCCTTATTTGTCAGGGGCGCACCTAGCCGTGTTTTGAGTATACGCACAGAAAATACGGGTCTTTTTTGTGTCTCCTGATCTGTCCATTTGAATTTCACAGACAGCACAAGAAATATAACACTTTAAGCAATTATTTTACCATCGATAGCTGCATTGGTCTACATTTTAAACATAATAACACGTTTTGCAGCTCGCAGAAATGTCAACCCCTGGCTCCGCATTGATGTCGTTTCCCTACATATGTTCATCAATCCATGGCCTAACAACCTTTCAGTACAATCGTACTCCTCAGGTACGTTTTCACTCTTCGTATAGTCGAAAAAGATCGTTCTGCTGTTGCTGTCAATACTGGCATGACTGCCAGAACAACTAGACAATGCGGTACATTTTGATTTTGTAACCGGTGTGGCATACGGTAAGCTGGAAACTACGTCTTCCGATGCATTTGGCGATGTTTCAACAGTCCCTGCGCTTATCAACAAAGATTCAATGTACAGAGCTGAAGTTGTCACAACTCTCTTGTATGGAAGTGAAGCATGAGTTCTGTACCGAAAACAAGTGCAGCTTCTGGAACGATTCTATCAACGATGCTTCAAGCCATCATAGGCATCAAGTGGCGTCATTATGTGGCAAACATAGAAGTCTTTGAGCAAGCCTACGTCCCAAGCATCGAAGCAATTATTCTGACCAAACAGCTCCTCTATGCTGGACACCCGTCACAAATGAAGGGCACACGAATGTCCAAAGCTGTGTGCTCTGGAGAGATAAGCCACAGCAAACGTGACAGAGGGGCCCCACAAAAGCGCTTCAAGGATCAGCTGAAGCGCGAACTCAGTGCAGCTGGCATTCCAGGGGACAACATGGCAAAAGGCGCCATTTACTCGACATAAGATGGAAAATATGTCACCATGTCCAATATTTTCAGCGAAGTTAAATGGCCATTGAAACAATCCGTACAGAATCTATAATTTATGACATCACGCATAACATAATGGGACGTAATGGTGACTATGACAAATCATTTTGGACAAATCCGTAGTATATCTACGCGTTAATATATTGTCAATATATTGCTCAGGATAATCCATGCACATGCGTATGTATTTGTTTATATTAAGACTGGAAATAACAAATCGTAAAACAAATGGAAGGATTATTATTTTCTCTACATTTTATCAGTCGGCTAGTCATGGTTTCTTGCCTTATCCCCTGCGGACACTATTTTTAATGCATTTTTCAAGTTTTCAGCATATTTATTTTTTTTCACGTGAGCGTAACGAATTATACGCACTTGCGTATAGAAGTACGCCCAGTTACGCCCCTGTTTGTGGTACTTTTTTTTCTCAACTTAGGTATATTAGAATGGGACAAATTATCGTCAGATAAACTTTGGTATGTTATATTAAATAAAATTAATATTTATTGATTGTTACCCTGTTGCCATACATATTATTCAAGCCATAAATGCATACATATAGAATAACATAAATGCAAATATGAAACCATCTATTACGCGGTCATGAAATAACGATATTTATGTATACCGCTATCAATAGATTTATTAATGACATCAGATCGAACGTCCGAACGATGAAAACAAAATCCATTCACTTACAATCGAATACGCGATTTACAAAGAATGAACAACAAATGCTTCTTTCGCTCTAGTCCCTTATAATATGTGCGCGCATTCGCATCATGCAAGTTGACACGGACATACATTCAGTAATTAAGGATAGGTTTTAGAAATTAAAAACGCAATTATGATTGGTGTTACTGTAAATAAAACCATTTTTATAGGCCTTTCCCAAAACTAGCTGATCTCCCTTGGAAATTACCTCCCGTTATTGCGAAATCACATCCGCCATATTTGAAACCCGACTTCCGGCGATGTTTTCCTAGCTTGCCATATAAAGTATAATAGATCTAAGGCCAAGCGGCTTTCAAAACTTGTAATGGACATTTTTAAATCCATATGTTTTTGATCAAATATTATTAAAAAAACTCATAGAGGATATATCTGACAAAAATAAATTAGTAGAACTAAATATAGTATCGTTTTAAACTCATTACTAAAGATACATGTCCGTATGACAGGTATCCGGAAAAAAAAGAAGTAGTCTCCTTGTATTGTCTTAAACGGTTGTTTTCCATACATAAATACCAACACATGTTCTCTCAATTGATACTTAGTGATCTGACTGAAGAGGGGGTTATAAAAATACCAAAGCCACAAACCGCTGGGATCTTATCAAATTGCCCTTAGAACAATACCGCTAATCCGTGCAATTGCGTAATGAATTGATGATAAAAATCTACATGCAGAGACAACTAACATGTCACACTGTCACACTTCGTCTCCATTGTTCGCGTCTCAAATTAAAGTTTATCTCACATTTTAAAATGTTGTTGTCTCCGTTGTTGTTCTTTGCCTATCACCCTATGAAATTTCGCCACCTTATTGAACAGAACAGAACATAATTAAAAGCATTAAACACTTTTACGAATTAATAAATTGGTTCAAATTGAAGAGTGAAATAATATAGCACAGCATTTAATTTTCAATTCTGAAGAATTGAAAGGTGGTGAACATTTAGGAGCTCATCGTGTTTTGTTTTTCTAAATTACCGTAGCTGCTGCGAGAATAAAATCTTGTTTGTTTACCACGATTCCGACAGAAATGAAGAAATAATCTCAGTTAGAGTTATATACATGAAGGAAAACTAAATACTTGATCAAACAGACTCAACAAGTATACATTATTTATTCTAACGTATATTAGACTCTTCTGTTGGCTTAGTTAATTACTTACTCTGAATTGTGGAAACTTTTTTAAAAATGAATATATTTATGTCTGTTTATGTCTGTTTTATTATAGATACTCACCTATGTACATAATTATCACGACATATCTATTTCCTGGTGACATATAGACCCATTGGGTCGGGTGTCATTTATTTCGTTGATTATATGAAGTTATCATGAACATTGTTTAAACACATGACACAATAATAAACAAATTACTTACTTAATCTCTTTAAAACAACATCTGTTATAGCATTTAATGAGGAGTGACATTATCTTTAGTTATTGTAATATTGTGTTAACAGTAATTAAAAACATGGTTGTTTTGTTACATTATATTTCAAGATTAAAGCGAATCCTGTTCAAGCACCGTAAATATTTAGCACACAACACGAAAAATATCTGCAACCAAAAAAGCTTTTTAAACACATATGTGTATGGAATTCAAATAAGAAGTTGCTGTCAAAAACATCGGAATTACGCTCAAACTTTCTGTGATGATACCTTATTTTCGTAATTTAAGTCGCCAGAAGAATGTTAGCTTAGAGTTACTTAGCAAAATCATTTCACTAAAAACAGCTTTTTATTTATTTTATTTAATAATGCAAATTTGATGAAGGCATATGTTGTTTAGATACTGAAATCACTACTTTTGTGTTTTGTTGCATAATAACCGTTAAACGTACTGTGTACAGTTTGTATGCCAATCTGCAAAGAGTAGACAATATTTTTAAAAATCAAAATAATAATTTAATTAAATTGATAAATAAAGTACATGATGTATAATATATACGAATGTTGATATTTGTAAATTTATTTTTACGACATCAACACAATTTTAAGATTGAAAATCAAGTATATTGCATGTTTTTCGGTAAATATCAATACGCTTATCCCGCCATACAATCAATAAACGTCGCCGAAGTGAACAGGGGACATCACTCGCGATTACGCAAGGGAAGTAGCCTAGTTTTGGGAAAGGCCTATTGAAATATCGTTATTTACGAGTGTAAATGTGATATCTTCAACTGTTATTATTCTATAACATTTCAACTAATTGATTTTAAATTGAACAATTCAAACACAAGTAGCTTAAGTAGATTAGTTGTGGAACCGAATTCCTCCCAGCAAGATGCCGCCGAAAGTCGTTTGATCAATATCCTTGTTGAAACGACTAGGGCGACACATTGTTCTGATCCGTTATCGCCACTCAGTGGGGTAGTGGATTTGTATTTGTGGGTATCCGGACATCAGTTCCAACGGACATTCGTTCCTACGCTATTTTTGACATAGGCGGACAATGGTTCCTACATGATTATAACACCCCGGACACTCGTTCCTAAATTATTTTGATAGCCCGGACATTGGTTCCTACAGTATTTTGACTCTCCGGACAATCATTCTTATTTAAGATTATTGGTACCCCGGACACCGCAGTGGATATGGGGTAGTTATCGGCGATATAAAGTCACCATTTTAGGATAAACACTCAAAAGATCGCTAATAAAGTCTTGCATTTGTTGAAAATAAATAAACACAATTAAATTCATTTGCTATTATCATGAGAGTTACAAATTTGTTAATTATTTGATTGCAATTATATATTTTATTAATTGTTGTTACTTATAGGCGAATTAGCGCACATAACTGACAAGCCAATTCATCGTGAGCCGACAAACGGCCCTTGAATAACTTATTGTTCACACGTAAAGAAGTATGCCATTTATTGTACCTAACTGACAATAATAATGCAACAGATATTTCACAGTCCGGTTGTCGAGTAATCGCCCCGAATTCGGCAAGGGATCTTTTATTACACACATCAGTGTAAGTTGATTTATACAATGATGTAAGACTAGTGGCAATTCAGACTTTAGTACGCTATCCACGAAACAATCTCTCAACAACTTGTAAAATATATCTATATAAGTATAAAAATGATTATGTGACATAAATATTATCAGATAATATTTTCAAGGCTCGATAAATACATACAAATTGCAGTCATAACAATGATTGTTTTCATATTCATTAAGGTTTTGAAACACGTGGTTTAAAAATTTGTCATTCAAATTTATCTAAAAAGGTGAAATTTCTAATGAACGAACGAACGAACGAACAAACAAACACACGAACAAATTAATAAATAATCGACTAAATAAATAAATAATTAAATAAATAAATGATTAAATAAATAAAATAAATAAATAAATAAATGATTAAATAAATAAATGATTGAAAAAATATGTATATATATATGAGTGAGTGAGTGAGTGAGTGAGTGAGTGAGTGAGTGAGTGAGTGAGTGAGTGAGTGAGTGAGTGAGTGAGTGAGTGAGTGAGTGAGTGAGTGAGTGAGTGAGTGAGTGAGTGAGTGAGTGAGTGAGTGAGTGAGTGAGTGAGTGAGTGAGTGAGTGAGTGAGTGAGTGAGTGAGTGAGTGAGTGAGTGAGTGAGTGAGCGAGCGAGCGAGCGAGCGAGCGAGCGAGCGAGCGAGCGAGTGAGTGAGTGAATTTATTTATTTATTTATTTATTATTTATTTATTTATTTATTTATTTATTTATTTATTTATTTATTTATTTATTTATTTATTTATTTATTTATTTATTTTTTATTTACTTATTTATAAAAATGTTCCTGTTTAAGTCTCAAATTTTCATTGGCTTCTAGCTTAGGCCCCGCCTTTCCAACTTGTCAAATTAAATCTGTGGTTGTATATTTTGTCTATCTTTACTGCCTTTAAAATTGTACTTTTTTTGTTTAGAATTTTTTTTATCTTTTTTTCGTAACATTGGTTATTGTACAATTAAATTGTTTTCATTGTAACATATTGACAAGTGACAGTACTTTATTTAAAATTTATATGTTCCATGAAAATTAGAATTTTTTCGCAAATTTGGTTTTTGTATAATTAAATTGTATTCATTGTAATATATTGATACGTGACATAACTTTATTTCAAATTTGTATGTATTTAAGACGATGTACATCTAAATAAACTGTCTGTTCTGTTCTGTTCTGTTCTGTAAAAATTAATTCCTAAGCCCCGCCTTCACAATGGTTTGATGAATTCGCCTTTTCATCCAAATTCAACCCCTAGAGCGACTGCGCATGTGTAGAGATTAATCCTAATAACCTAAACTAAGGCTGAATTGCGCAATTCACCCTTAACCACCGCTAGAACGAGTTGAATTTGGATGAAAACATAATAATCTTTTAAAATCGGGTGAATACGGATTTATAGTTAATGAAAACTCGTTTTATTTAACGTCCATTTTTCAAACCTTGTTTACGTCGATTTATTAATTGTTCGAATTTGATCAAATGTTACATTGACAATTCATAGTCAATAATTTGCGAAAAACTATTGAATTATGCTTACTTGACACTGCCAAAGAAACGTTACGTGGCGTATATGAAACCAACTGGAATGATCGAGACTGTGTCGCATTCTGGAAACAGGTCAATGCCAGAAAACGCAAAGTAAGAGTCGCACCAGTGCGGGGTATTAGATTTGACGGAAGCGTGTACAGAGGCCGCAAATCGCTAGCCAAGCAATGGGGGATATACTGAAGACTATACTATCCATCGATATCTCCTGATTTTGAACTTTCAAACCCATAAAAACTGACCCAAATGCGTATGTGTCCGCTGACTCAGTTAAAAGGCTTATAAACACGCTACCAACAGGAAAGGCCGAAAATGGCGACATCATTGTGTAAGAACATTTCAAAACAAATGCAGACATAATGGCGCCCATTTTGTCAAATTTATATACTTACATACTACGACAAGGCTATGTTCCAGCCGAGATGAAGAAGGGGCTGATAATACAAGTGCACAAAGGAGGAAACAAACGTCAGGACGAACTTAAGAACTATCGCGCTATCACTCTATCCTCTTCTGTATTGAAATTAATTGAAGCTGTTGTGCTGGACAGATGCGAAAATGTCATTCTAAAGAGCATCAGTACGCGCCCATGGGTACATAATGACGTCAATTTCGGTACGTGAGTGCTTACACTGTGCTCGAGAAAACTCATCGAAGATCTACATGTGCTTCCTCGATGGGCGTCAGGCCTTTGACAATGTGTGGCACCATGGCCTCTTCTACAAGCTGTTAGAGGTTGATAACACATCATTAATAGCTATCAAAGCACTTTATACGGACACATACAGTAGTGTTAAATACAATGGTCTACAGTCTAGTGAATTCACAGAGCGCCAGGGCTGTCCTCAAGGCCGGAAGTTTTCGCCGATTACGTATTTGGGGTTTATTGATGGACTTATTAGAAAAATTGACGAAAGTGGACTATGTCATTGTATTTACGGGTTTAAGATGAACTCACCGACTGTGGCGGATGATATGCTTATGTTGTCCTTTTCAAAAGCATGTATAAACAATCTCCTGGATATTAAGGAGTAAGCCCCTGCAAGATCGTCACTTCACTCTAGGTCGGAATAAAATCAGTGAGACTGATAACTACAGTCATCTTGGTGTTACCTGAAACTCGCATCTCACTTCCAATGACAGTATACTGTGGAATCACTAATTTTCGCGGTGGTCTAATTGTCGCGCTTTTCGCACCACCCGCCATTGCGCGAATTTACGACCACCGCGAATATTTACCGCTTTCGTAGTGTAGCAACACCTTGGGAGCTTACACGTTCGTTCAAATGTGTTCGTCGGTAATCGTTTGTAAATATACGCAGATAGGCCTATATGTTACGATGCGAATGTTTGTAGTGAACGTTTTGAATGTTTTCTTCATCGCCTTCATTCTGATTAATTGATGCATATTCGTTTTCTTTAAATTGTGGGCGTTTTCGTACATTTAAATACGGTCATACACTGCAGATCCGCTATATCGCGATTCTCGGGGTCCATATATATTAAAATATACATGTATACACTATAGCCCATTTTCGTGACCTCAAAACATGAACGTAATTAACTTGCCGTTTGTATTGATGTTAACATCCTTTTTGTGTTATATCCATATGTAAAATATTCAATTTGTATTTTAAAAAATATAGAGATCCAATATTATTCCTTGTAATTAATTTCAAATCGCGTATTATCAATTCGAAATCCGAAACGCATTTCCGAATATTACTGTTCAGGTGATGTAAACACAAATTATATTTTACAATTAACTTGCATGTGTATTTCATGTTAATCCTTTGTTGCGCTAAAAAACGCGCGAAAATAATGCCGACATGTACAACGTCACGTCATCCGCATGGAAAGCGTGGGTGCATTGATTGATAATAAAACACGTTGTAGCGCAGACTATATTGAGATCTTTACTGTTGTATAAAAATTTCTTAACGCATAACAACAAAATCGTTTTTCTATAACACAGTTACGCAAAGGCGTGATTTTGAACACTCGTAATACAATAAGTAATAGGAACATGAAAATGTTACTATTCACAAGTTGATATGTTGAGTAAAAATTTAGCTATGCGGAGCCGAAAAGAGTATTAATTTCAATCGGTCTATAATTAACAACAAGGTGTCAGTTTGACATAACGTGATATATTGTATCTATTGTCTCACCTAAATATGCAACAACTGTTGCCAATTAAGAGCCGAATCCGGTTCTATAATAATTTTTTATTGCAACAAACAAGCGGTCACAATATGACCCTTTTGGCGCTCTGTCTGGTTGGTCGTTTTATTGCATAATTGACACATATTTTGTGTAAAAACCAATTCTCGTTTGTTTGTTGCTTTTTCAAAACCGAATTTGCGCGAATTTAAAATCGCGCGAATAGATCCGAGATCGCAAGTGCGCGAAATTTGTACCCCGCGAATTCAAGTGATTCCACAGTAAACCATGCATGCAACAAGCTCCGTATCTGAACATTTGCAACTTTGGTATCGATGTCTCCTGAAACGTTGAGGACAATATATCTGTCAATCGTTATTCCAAAGGCCTTGTATGGATGCAAGTTGTGGAACTCATATTCCGCTGGCGACAAGCTGAAGCTGGAGAGAGCACATCACTTCTGCATTAAGCACATACTTCAACTTCCAGGACACACAAACATAAGGTTTGCTCTCACGTGATTAAACGTGACTCCAGTTGACGTTATTATTGACTATAAAAAAACAACAACATTGTTTTGGCCAAATATGCCGTCTGAGAGATGGGTACATAGCTTAGCAGATCTTTAACTATCGTCTCGTTCGTTATTCAAACGGAGATATGCAAACAACTGGTTTTATTCCGGACTATTACAGACTATTAAAAAGTATGGTTTGATGCTGCATTGGGGCGATTATTTGCAAAACGGTACATTTCTGTCAATAACTTCATGGAAATACAAATTGAAGGTAGCCATCACTCAACCGTCGATGGCCAACATGTTGGAAGAACTAACACTCGATCATCTATGGCTATCATTACGCATACATATTTGTATGCTTAATGATAATTATGAATACAACTAATCTTTCATATAGAATTTTGTATGAAATACCCTGTACAACTTTGCGTGTTTCATATTATATGCTGTTTTCGATGGCTTATATTTTCCTCTGTATATATGTTTTTCTCTCCAGTATTGGGGGAATAAAAGATATCTATCTACATTTTTGTTTTATTAAAACAATGTTATTTTGATTTTGGAGTCTCTTTTAATTAAATTATTTTGAAGGTTAATACAAAGCAATTAAATATAAAGGTCAATTTGTCTGCCTTGATTTTGTTTAAGTAGAAGACACCATTTGTATACATGTAGAAAAACAACATAGAGGATGTTAAGAGGAACTGCAGAGTACAAGGACCATAACTCTTTCGTAAATATTTTTGGAATTATTGTGCGGTGCAAAACTTGAAAAGTATTGAATGGTTTCAAATGATACTTTATATACTGATAGAGGCCTTTCATAGGGAGTGCAGAGTACATGGACCATAACTCTTTCTACCTTCAAAACATATCTTCGGGGACATTTGTCACTTACATTGACAACGCTTGTTCTGTGAGTTATTGCATTGTGATTATAAATATGACATGTTCCTAGGAAATTTTCGTTTCCGAACGAGATCTCAGGAAATAATAACTCATATTGAATTCAACATGCCTACCAAGTGGACATGCGCAAATTTCAGGCCATTACCGTCCGATGATTTTTAAGGGAGTCTTTGCCCTTTATTATATAAAATAATACATTTTAATAGAATATGTTCGTTTCCTTATGAGATCGCAGGAACTAACAACCGTAATTCAATGAAATTTAATATGCAGCATCCCCATCAAGAAGACATGCGCATCTGTCAGGTCGTTCCAGTCTGATTATTATTAGGGAGCAATTTCCCTTAGATAATAAATTGGCCCTTTTCCTTGACCGGACTATAACTTGGCCACAAACTTTGACAATCTTCGTTGCTGGATTTTGATACCATTTGCTGGATTTGAAATAAGTGCACAGTAATGTTCCTTCAGTGAGCTTCTACTAAGCTCCCTAAAATAATTATTTTGATTCGTTAAAATTATTGCCGCCATGTGGTGGGAAACTTTGCATTTATATGGTTAGATTGGCTCCTTTGACAACCTTCTTGTCAGAAATCACTCACCTGATTTCAAATAATTTCATAGAAATGTTCCGTCGGTGACCCTCTACCAAATTCCTTACAATAATTTTGATTTGTAAAAAAATGCCGTTAAGGATGGGGAAGTTAGCCTGTGTATGGCCATGTAGGCAACATTTACAATCTTCTTGTCAGAAACCATTTACCGGATTTCGAAATAATTTAACAGTAATGTTCCGTAGGTGTTTCACTACCAAATTCCTTCAAATTGATTTGATTCGTTAAAAACAACATGGCCGCCAGGGTGTGGCAAAGTTTGCCCTTATATGCCCATGTTGGCAACCGTGAAAATTTTCTTGTCAGAAACCACTTGCTTGATTTCGAAATAATTTCTCAGGAATGTTCATTGTGTAACCCTCTACCAAATGCCTTCAAATAATATTGATTCGTTAAAAAGCGTGGCCGCCAGGGGATGGGGAAGTTTGCACGTGTATGGTTATATATGCAACTTGATTATCTGTTAATCAGTAACCACTTGCTGCATTTTGAAATAATTTCACGGAAATGTTCATTGTGTGTCCCTCTATTAAATTATATGTCCTGATGAGTACTGGAAAATCGGTACTCGAGTAAGTACGAGTACAAGTACGAGTACAAATAGCACATCCCCGATATGAGACATGCATTTGTTTTTGCGTATACGCAGTCGAAGGAATTATGATTCCGCCGCTTAAATTTCGTTAAAGGCCCCGAAGATGCAACATTTGTATTTCGTGTCTCCACGTTTTACCACAGTGCACAATCTGTCCCATCGTCGCACCGTCGCATTGTCATATCGTCGTATCGTCGCCATCGGTTTTCTTGTTGACAGGATAAATTTCCTTATTCTGACACAGCTATCAGTTTCATGAAATAGTTGTAACCCGGCATGACAATAAAACGTGTGGCATTTACAGTCCAATATAAAATATAAGGTCGTTTTTATAATATCCTTAACGGAAAAAAAGTTAGTTTTAATATCGAAGTTTTATCCGTCAGACGCTGTGTGAAAAAAACTACGTTGCAAGAACCTCGTGCATTTTGTCCAGGTCGACGATGCGATAATTTAGTTTTCATTTTGTGGAAAGTTGGAACTTTGATAAAACGTCGAGACGCGAAAGAACAGGGACTAGTACATACACCGTCACTGGTAACAGTTGGTGTATTAATGGAAAATAAACAGACCCTACATATTTTTTTTATATAAAAAGATCACTGTAGAACTATATGAACAATATGTATTAATATTTAACCTGGTTTCTTCCGTGTGTCGAACAAAAGTCCTTTAATGCTCTGAGCGCTTTGATTAACGATGGGCACTGTATACTTTTTAGAAAGTAAGAGTTTTCTTAAATGCACATGTTTATTATAACCATTGGGGATTTTAAATTTAACAATAGTCCACTTTTCACACATTTACACACATATCCACCATTGATATATTTGTACATAAAAACAGCAAAAATGTATTACATGTTTAATCAAAAAAGAACATCGCACATTTTTTTTACAATCCATTACTTACTTAAATTATTACTTTAGTGTACTTATCATAATTTTAGTAACAGGAATATATTAAATATTTGAAAAAAAGTAAAAACACATAGCCGTTCATTCCAAAAACATTGCAGCACTATAATTCGACCACAAACAAACCAGCAAAACATCTATAGATTATTTAAAAACCACAAATTCAATATATACTTCATCGATTCGGTGATTCAATGTGAGGTTTTAAATACTCATTCTGATTAATGATGTATTGCTGAACATGTATGAGTGCATAAAGGTACATGTATTGTAACGTTATTTACGAGCACTCGAGTGTTTTTAAAGTTTACTCTGCGAGCAGTTTCAGGTCCACACGCACTTCTCCACCTACAATCTTTCTGCCTGTGACTTCAAACTTTGCTCCTGCCGGGTATGTCCTTTCGGTTTCCATGAACTCTGAGTGCGCCTCGATGTTGCGTGGTTGCCACAAGCACGGCGACGGCGTGGCGTTGTCAATCGTGAAAAGAATCGTAGTGTCGCCTTGGGGTCCTTGTGTAGAGAATGCATGCGTGTGCTCATGTTTCTTAGCTGAGGAAACTACAGACTGCCAAACAAATTTGGTCCCCGTTGTGTACTTATCTGCATCATGTTTTGTGATCTTCAATTTCCTGTATGTTATTTCTGTTTCTTGGTCAGATTATCCCAATACAGCAAGAGCATTTGGTACATGACGCAGTAAGGCCCCATAGCCAGGTCGTCTCCACTGGGACAATAGTTTTGCTCCCTTTGCCTTCTGAATGCCATGTTCAAGTACGAGTAGATGGAGTTGTCCTCATTATTGTATGATCGGATTACCTGCCCGAAGAAGGAAACTCTGTCCTTACATTCAATAATATGGCTCGCCTTTTCGGGTGATACGGCGTACACCGAGTCGACAACCACTTACTGAACGTTCTCCCATCTGCTTTCATCCTGGCGAAGTTTTTTGAAAATGTCGTCAAGCAGGGTTAAAACGCTGGCTTATAAGCAGCCAAGGTGACGGATAACAAACATAATCCTTTGTTATAACAGTAGCCATCATACGGCTGAAATGTCGGGATCATCTGCTGAAGTAAACTGTTCAAGTAGTTTGATAAAATACTGATCATTACTGGATATTTGTATGCTTTGGCAATCTCCTCGGCATTCTTTCTGCCTGTTTCCCCGCATTCCGACAAACACTTCTTAGCCTTTGTTTGCGAATCACAGGCCTCGAATTTCAACAGTCGTTGTAGAATACCGCTTGGTGAAGCACGCTCCACCGTCGGCTCTGTGGAATAATATTTATCTGATAGCCCTTTCTGGGACTGGACTGCGTTCCTAGAATATCCCACACCTGTTTCCATTGGCAATTTTTGGCAGCATAGACTAGTGTTTCGATTTCTTTTTCCTCATTGTCAACTTCGTTTCCACGTTTGCTAAAAAAATACGATAATCGTTTAAAATTGATATGGTTAGTATTAGTCAAAAAGTAAGTTTACTTTATACAAATATACATGATTATTTGTAATATCGTTCCAGTATACCGCTTGGTGAAGCACGCTCCACCGTCGGCTCTGTGGAATAATATTTATCTGATAGCCCTTTCTGGGGCTGGATGGCGTTCCTAGAATATCCCACACCTGTTTCCATTGGCAATTTTTGGCAGCATAGACTAGTGTTTCGATTTCTTTTTCCTCATTGTCAACTTCGTTTCCACGTTTCCTAAAAGAATACGATAATCGTTTAAAATTGATATGGTTAGTATTAGTCAAAAAGTAAGTTTACTTTATACAAATATACATGATTATTTGTAATATTAAACGATATTTACCTTCCACTAACTTCTGATGGCATTCTGCAAAGGAATCTACAACAGATTGCAATAGTTTGTATCTGTATTTCCGCAGTTAAAATGGTTATCTGTGCACCATTTATATAGGTAAAATGCCTCCTATATTTAGATGTTACAAGGATAGCTTGAACTATTTGCCCAAAACGATAAGCGTTCGGGAAACCACTTAATTGAGGACGATAACGATAGCAAACCAGTTATAAATATCAGTGATAGGGATCCCCGAAATTGTGTGTTATAGTATTTTGACAACCGCAATATCTCCAACATTTGTCAGCGTTACATACAACGTGATAGACATGGATGATAATGTAATTGTAGCAGAGAAACTGAAGAAGAAATAAGCGGCTGCCGTGGTTCTTGCAGCTGTTGGCGATGCCCTGTGATAATACAACGGTCGTTATGAGTTTCTACGATCTGAAGTACAGATACGCAAGGAGCTTGAGAAAATTGGTGGGCTTGATAAGCTGGAAGTCTATAATCCTAAATGAGTCGTAAGCGACGATACCGTCATGCATATCGCAACAGGAAGAGCATTAGTCCAGCATGGCCATGGAACATACTTTGACGATCTGTTTAAAACTTTAGCCTGTGAATATAAGCATGTATGACTGATATGAATGGACGAAAACCAGGTCTTACATGTGCAGAATCGTGCAAGATCCTTGATCGTTGGAAACCTAAGGGATGTCGTATATCATTTAATTCCCGTGGGATGCGGCGCGGCGATGATAGCAATGTGTACTTGACTGCGCTATCCAAATCCGGATCAATTAAATGAACTAATAAAGGTCAGTACAGAGGCCGGATGAATGACACACCACCATCCAACGGGCTATGTAGGATCGCTTGCCTCTGCTTTGTTCATGTCGTATGCCATTCAGGAAAAGCCGGTTCGCGAATAGGCAACTGCTCTAATAAACGTTGTGGATAGAGCTCGCGAATACATTACAGAGGTGAACGCATATACCGATGAAAACCTTAAACATTTGACGTATTTCACATCAAGATGGTCGGAATATATATACTGAGAAACATCGCCGATGGAAACAGCGAAACTGTGTTTCCTGAAAACTACGAAACAAACGTCAACAAAAGAGACCAATTCTACACATATATCAGTTATGATGATTGGGGTGTAGCAGCGGTTACGAGGCTCCTCTGATCGCATACGACGCACTTCTAGCATGCAATGGAGACTTGGTAACGCTGTGTGAATGGGCAATATTTCACGGTGGCGACAGTGATAGCACAAGAATCATTGCAGGCAGTGTTTTTGGTGCCATGTACGGGTTCAATGGTGTTCCAGATGGAAATCATTGCCGTGTTGAAAAACGGACAAAACTAGTCGAGAAAGGCAAAAGTCTCTACTATTTGAGCCTTCGTAAAAACCCAATTGTCCATGGCAAAGACGAAGCTG
Organism: Congeria kusceri; assembly: GCA_027627225.1. NCBI lineage: Eukaryota > Metazoa > Mollusca > Bivalvia > Myida > Dreissenidae > Congeria > Congeria kusceri. Next base: position 54,712,764 of record CM051031.1, on the reverse strand, counting down.
TTAAAGTTCGCACCGACGTCGATAAAAGAATCCAGGCATCTACACCTGATGGTGACCCGGATCATCATGACGTCGCTATGGAAATATATGGTGAGCATATAAGTGATTCCGGGCAGGGCAACGAAGGGTCTACAACTGAAATTGGAAAACCCCAAAACGACATCACTGAAACACGAGATGACACATTTCAGAATGGCTCGAAAGATTCTAGAACCCTGTCTGGTATCGGCGAAGGCGTAGGAAAGGAATCCGAGAAAATAGTTCAGTATTCAATCAATGTCGCAGGTGTGGCAAATTGCAATCATACAAAAGGCATTTCATCTTACAAAGTCTCGGAGTCCATGCACGACAACGACGCTACAACTGTAAGCGATTCCAGGCAAGGCTACGATGGGTCTACAACTGAAGTTTGAGAATCCAATGACGGCATCACTGATACACGAGTTGAAACAAATCAGATTGATTCGAAATATTCTAGTAACGACACTGGAATCTACGAAGATGTAGAAACGGGATCCGACAAAATAGTTCAGGATTCAATCAGTGTCGCAGGTGTGGTAAATTGCACTGATGCAGAAGGTATATAATCGGGGAAAGTCTCGGAGGCCAGCCTAAACAACAAATATACTACAGTTAATGCTGCTACCTTTCATGGTGCTGATGAGAACTTCAATGATGACGATCATACTGCCATTAACGCTGGACCGATGGAGGCCGCGTACGAAAGAATGGAAACTGACGTATAACATTCTGCTTAAGAAACTCAATGTTACAAACAGACTTTATATTATATATTTTGTGTAAACAATAAACAGAAATAATGAAATCAGTAACCCTCCTTACTCTGTTCGCTAAGTGTGAAAATACGTTGCATGAGTTCTGCAATTTGAAATTGTGTTTCATTTTTAATTTATTGGTATTTGAATGATAAACAACTGTTATTATGTGTTTTAATGTGTTTTTAATGGATTTATATAATATGTTTTAAACGGGCCTCATAGAAAACCTTAATGAAAATAAAGGTTTTTATAAAGGTTCAAAATTTGCAAAATAAAGGCTTTTTAGGGAGATTTCGGTAAAAATGAAGAGCAAATAATAGCTAATTTTGACATTCTCAACTGATGGATATTTAGGAAATGACACTAAATTCAACATGCATACCAGTATTATACTGACAAAAGACTATTTTCTACTTGTTTTTAAAAAGCCCCTTATTATTTTTTAAATATAAATTAAATGTAGTTCAACTGTAAATAAGCAATAATGACAGCAAAATACAGTCACAATCCATATAGAAAAGTATATCTTGATGAAAAGATCAAGAACACAGAGCAAGGCATTTTGTCCTTTTTGGATGCTCTGTATTCTATTTGTAGCAAAGTATATAACACTTGAAGGAATTTCAGTTCTTATTCTTGCAAATAATGATTTTACTGAATCTGATGGATGTAATGCGTGGGGTCAAATGATGGCTATGGAATGACAGAAAATTTTAATAACACAAAATTGCAAGGTGGTGTATGCTCCATAATATTCACTCTGGCAAGTTTTGGGAATTAAATAAAAACACTCATTGCAAGGCCAAATCAATAACCAAAACTGCGTTTGAGCATGAAACAAAAAATTAGATATACCATACAAATGTAAAGCTCTTAACTTTAATAAATCACGTAGTAAGAACATAATTGTAAAAGATCATCTTATCTCTGTATTTTAGCTTCTCTCGATTTTCCATTGAATTTCATTCAGTAGTTCCAGAGAAAAAGTCGTGACACAAATAATACAGTTTGAGGTTCTTGAAAACAGTAACAATGAGTAATGCAATGTAGCTGGCATGCACACTTAAACAGTAGTCACAAGCAAGTAAAATACATACCTAAAATATCAACCAGAAAGAATGATCAATGTGATGGCTTATACAACTTTTAATGGCAGTGCTATGATTTTGTTATTACTGGGATATGTATACTGCACATGAAGATTAAATAATTATTCTTACAAGTTAAAAATAGTAATGAAAATATAATATTTTGCTGGGCATCACTAAATACATGTACAAGCCATACAACCAACATGAGACATTCTACTAACATTAAATTACCATTTCAATCATTTTATTGTTTCTAATTGTTAATAGTTTTGATATAATTCATACAAACAAGCTTTTAAACATCAAGTATCTTCATTATCTTGTTTGAAAACAATAACATTCCATATTTCGGTGTTGACCCACCCAGAGCAGGAGCAGTGGAAACCAATAGAAGCAGGTTCAAGCAACCAGCTACAACGTATTTTGTTCTGGACATTTGGGAAGTCTTTATTTGATTAATTCTAGGGTCTTCCATTTCCAATAATTTGGTATGAAATGATAACTGGTACGTTACACATAATGTTTAGTATTACCATTAATATACAGGGTAGTTGCAGACATATTACTGTTGATAAATATTTTAGGGTTATTGCTATATCCACAACGTTTTTACTTGTAGTCTTGTAAAATTTAAGCTGCACACAAAAATTTGAAATGTTTGTAAGAACATTTGCATTCGTCTTGTATGTGTCTGTATTAATATTTATTACTACAAAAAGATGCAACAAACTGATTAAAAAAATATAAAGGTTTTATGAGCAAATAATAGGTTTTTACAGGTTTTCCAGGAAAAATTAAAGGTTTTAAAAGATTTTCCCAAAAATAAAGGTTTATAAAGGTTTTAAAGGTTTCACTAGGAGGCTTGCTTAAATAATATGTAAGCGCATACTGTATGAGATATTCTTTATATACTAATACTAAACGATTTAATAACCTTTAATAATAAATTAAAATCATACCTTTATTGCAGCTCTTAACTAAATAAACTGCATTTTTTTCATAATTGAATCTTGTCATGATTAAAATTTGTTTTCATAATTGAAGCTTTATGTCTGCCACTTTTATAATGTTTCAATGCAATATAGATATGTTAGTGTGCTGCTTTACAGTGTGTTTATGAATAATAACATGTATGTAAGTTCTTGGGTGTATTATTATAGAATTGTTTGTTTTTATGCCCCCACTTTAGAGGGGGGCATATAGATTTGCCTTCGTCCGTCCGTACGTCCGTCCCGTTCGTCCGTCCGTCAGTCCGTCGGATTTTTGTGTCGCGCGTAACAAAAAAAGTATAACTGCTAGAGTGATGAAACTTATTAGCATATATATTGGTCCTCGTGGTCTACCTGGACTGCCTTGTCCGCCACCTCGACTGCAACCTGGACCACAGTGGTGGTGCGCGCCAGGGCGGGTGGTAAGCCCAACGGTTGTGGGGTACGTCTAACATAAGACCTTGGCGTGTTTAGAACCTCATCCAGTAACGGCGTACCAGGTAACAATGGAATGTACCTTGGCGTTGCCTGTGTATGGATGGGTGACAGCACTGTTGCAGAAAGCTGGTGACTGTTGGGTGGTGTCGCATACCGGGTGATATTCGGTACCTCAGGCATGCTCTGCATGTTGAACCCCGATGCCTCGGGACGGTACGGCTCCACCGCGTAGAGGGTTGGGCTATACACCGCCGCGGGCCGGGATAAACTTGAAGTGACTGCAACCGGTGTGATCTCAGCCAGCCAGACTGGCAGTGATCCCGGTTCTTTCTGCTCGGACCTGACTTCCGTGGTAGAACATAGCTGCTGCATATCAGCCTCTGTAACGAATCGCGGGGCTGGAGCCTTCACCAGCAGCTCGTAATAATTCACTAGCGGCCCGAGTTTGGCGACAGCCTGCTGGTGTCGACCGTAATTAGTGAGGTGCTCGTGGACCTTTAGACTGTCCTGACTGCGAAACTTGCACAGTTTGCAGTAGAACGGCACGTTTTCCAAGGGCACATGGTCCCTCAGCACATGCTCTGAGAGCCGACCCTTGCAATCGATGGTTCCGCACCACATGCACCTATACAACAATCCACCATTGGCTGCTTTCATCATCTGGAAAAGAGTTATGTTTAATAATATCTGTAACTAACTTATTTATCTCACTTGAAATTTAATGTCAGATGATGACTCGCAGTGTCTCAATTACAGAGTTAATATATAGCACAACTCCAGTGTTCGAAGACCACAAACTGGAAAAACATCGAAACAGGCAAACGCTCAAAACTGGATTTACAAAACAAATTATTGTTAACATTGTCAAATGTTTAATGTTTCAATCACACAGTCAATGTCAATTCGCTATTTGTGTAATTTCAGTTTGACAGAAGCGAACCACTTAGGAGGGTTTTTTCCCTTATACAATTTAAGTTTGTCATGATGCGCTAATTTTCTGCGTCCATCTCTGTCGAGCTGTAGAACAAAGTTAAGTGCAGATCTCTTCTCTTTAATTAACATTGGACCCTCATACGTTTGCTCTAGCTTTGGGCAGGACCCTACTTTGCGACCCTCATTAAGGCACCACACGGGGTCACCTACATTGTATTCTTGAAGTGTAGATTTCTGGTCGTACATTTCTTTACTGCGATTTGCTCTTTGTTTAAGGTGGTTCCTTGCAATTTGATGGGCACGGAGTAGACGTTCTCTTAGTTGCCCAATGTAACCGGCCGGTTGTTTAGCGTTGCAATCGGAGGGAGGACCAGCGTAAACCAGATCAGCAGGAAGCCGGACTTCGCGACCAGTGACCATCATGTTTGGGGAGAACCCAGTCGACTCGTGTGGCGTAGCTCTATATGCCCCAGCGATACTGCCCACGTGTTGGTCCCAACTGGACTGCTCACCCACTAGGTAGGACTTTGATTTTGATCAGCGAGCGATTGAAGCGCTCAACTTGACCGTTGCGCTTTGGATTCCGTGCGCTGGTTCTCGACTTCTTTACTTGAAGGATATTACATAATTCTTTGAAAAGGTTGCTTTCAAAAGCCGCATCTTGGTCGCTATGTATGGCAAGAGGAGTGCCCCATCGTGCAATAAAATTTTCGACGATAGCATTTGCACACGTTTCTGCGGTTTGATCAGCTACTGGGGTGACTTCAACGTATTTCGTGAAATGATCATTCATGACTAGGATGAACCGGTGGCCTTGAGACGTTATGGGCAAGTGCCCCATAAAGTCTATGGAGAGTAGATCCCAAGGAGCTCCTGCCTTCAGGTGACCCATTGGAGCGCGTGGAGTTAGTTGTGGTTTCTTGTTCGCTTCGCAGACGTCACATTGCTGGACGAAAAACTTTACATTTGTTTTCAGGTCATACCAGCAATGTGTCTTCGTAATATTCGCCTTTGTGCGTTTGACCCCCTGGGGACCAGCAACGATCGTGTCGTGCATCTGGCTGATCAGGCTGTTTCTCAGTTGCTTGGGCACTACCAGTCGTTTGCTGAACGCCCTATTCTCTGGACTCTTTAAGTACAATATGTCATCTTCGAGGCGGAAGTGTTCCCACATTAACACGTAGTGTAGTGATTCTGGACTCCAGTCGGCTACGGCGTCTCTGCATGGCTTTTGCCCGTGTTGAAGCAAGGACTTCACTGGACCAATGCTGGGGTCTTCGTTCTGTAGTTTAGCCATTTCTTGAGGAGAGTACGTTCCCATCCACGCTCTGGCTCTTGTCACAACACGCGAGTTATTTTCTGTAACGTCATGGTCTTTGCGCTCTTCCGGTGCCGCGCCAGCTACCTTTTCTTCGGAAGCTGGGGAGCTCCATCTTGCTAACATGGTTTCGGCTCTCCGCTGACACTTGCAACAAGGACCGCATTTGAGGGGCTCGCTCATGTCTACCTGGTCACAGACACAATCTCTAGGACTTTCGCAACGCGAAAGCGCGTCACAATGTGCCTGTTTTGTACCTGGACGGTACTCTATGCTGAAATCAAAAGGAGATAAAATTTCTACCCAACGGTCCGTCAGGTGTTCAGGTAACGCTTTCTCTGATGTCGCAGGTATGTCGTTAGTATGATACAACTCTGTCGTTTCCTGTCCGGTCTTTACTCTGCGAACGGCTCCATGGTCACCTTGGACAGAACACTAACGATACGCTCCACCCTTTGCGCCTTGCCTATTTTAGTGTCCTGTCTAAGAGTTACTTCAGTGGAGAAAGGGTTTAATATCATAATACTGCATGTTGGTGCACGGTTAACATCAACCAACGTGGATGCCATTCGAAGTGGGTATATGTCTTCGAACTGGTCAATGGGTTCAACTAGAAAGTCAGCTGTGACTAATTCATCATCTTCGGTGAAACGCTCTACAAAAACACTCACCAACGCCTCAGTCAGGCCTGGAAGTGTCATGTCGCTCGCTACCGTAACACGTCTAGCCTTGTTAGCCTTGCCCACCTGGAATCTTGTTGCTGCTCAACATTATATCTGCTGGCTCGCCATGACTACCCTTCAGAATGTCGTACCCCAGCAGAGCTTCATCCTCTATCTCTGCGACAATGACATTCTCCGATAGCCCGAGAGGGCCAAATTCTAGGTCCAACCTAGCTTGACCTGCATCTTTAATTGGTGCACCACCAGCACCAACTAAACGAGTCGACCGGTCTAATTGTGGACGGGACTTGAATGGAACTGGTTAAACGCTCTAGTAGAGATGACTGTACGTAAAGCCCCGGTATCCGCAGTGAATGTCACCGGATGACCATTCACCCTACCGTGCACGTACATTCGTTTGGCCAACTGTCTTGGCTTCTGGACCCTATTACTAGTAACCGCTTTCTCTATCTGGCTCTTGACGGGTTGCTCTTCATTATGACTTCCATGGCCTTCTCCGCTCTCTAACAGGACCTCCCTTTGGCCGCAAGGGCTGGTCCCTGTCCGTTTAAAGGTTCGGCATTCCCTCGCGACTGGAATCTTCAATGATATGCTTTGGAGAGGCTCGGTCAGCGACTGGGCACTCGCTGGCATAATGACCTTTCTCGTGACATTTGAAGCACTCAACCTCTGCCTTCGCCCTTGGTTTAACGTCCGGTCTCCTGGCCTCTTAGGCCTCTAGCCTCTTCAGGATTTGATGCATGAGAGACTCCCGTCTTTCACCCGCTGCCTCGGTTGGACTCTGTTGCTTCCTTTTAGATGCTCTGTAAGAAGCGGGATATGCCCTGGAAGTGGGGCTCCGATCTCGCTGTTCGGGACTCGTATGCTCTGTTGTTCTTCTAGTTGGTCGCCGCTGCTTCCAATCACCTTTATGGGTGCCTCTTGTTATCGGCAGAAAGACACTGCATAGAAGACAGCACATCAATGTTGGTTGGCTCCTTGTTAAACTCAACTTCGAAGCGGGCATCCTGATCTAGGAGGCCATCTAAGAATTGGCGTACCAGGTCCTCGTCTCGTGTACGTCTATCCCGATGTGGGTGCCCCTTATCATACAGCATCTTCAGATTTTCAGCATATTCTTCTACTGACTCGCCATGTTGCTGCACCCGATGGCTGAATCTGGATGCAAACGAACGTGCAGACTCGATTACTCTGTACCGTCCCCCTATCTCAGCTACTAGGGCTTGGTAGTTGTTTACTACCGCTGCTTGAAGCTGCGGGAAAACAAACTCAGCTGCTTGTCCCTCCATGTTTTGCAGCAAATGGTCATGCCTTCGCTCGTCGCCCCAACCCATGCGGTCTGCAATGGTGTCGAACCTTGCGATCCAAACTTGCCAGTTCTCTTTTCCGGTGAAAGGCGGTACCTTGATCCTCTCATGGTGTGGCGTCGCGTAGCCATGCGAAACTCGAGGACCATACTGGTTGAACAGAGGCGGTGCGCTACCTGACCACCGTTGACGACCGTCTCCATCGGCGTGGAAGCTGGGAGCCTCAGGTCTAAGGGCCGACGTGTTGACGTTCCCAGGAGCGGAAGCAATCGGAAATGGAGGAGCTTGTAGCGATGACCTGGTACCGTTATTACCACTCGCTGACCGATGGTAGGTATTAGCTTCCGTGTGTGAAGTAGCTGCCATATGAACATCTTTCACTGATTTAACTTCAGTGGCAAGATCTCGTATACACGCTTGCAGCGTATCCACAGTCTTCCAAAGTCCACGAGGTGACCTGCGGAGGGGCCTTTGTCGGCGTTTCCCGGCTGACATGTGCGGATAATCTGTATCAGAGGCTTCTGAAACTGTTTTCTGTTCAGCATCCGTGTAGTCTGGGCTTGACTGTACCGCCGTATTGAAAGGGCCTTCCTCAGTGTTAGGGAGGTTAAACTGTACTTCTGAGTCGCTGGTAGCCATAATTTGATACCTCAAGAAATGTCCAAAAATAATTGGAAATTAAATCTTTGGTTGAAAATAAAGTTATTGTACTTCTATATTGTTATGTTTTTGTTTTTTTTATTTGTTACTGACTACGATTTTAACAAATTCACTTTTCACACTAACTTTAGCACATAATAATGAAAAGTCGTTTATTTTATCACAAAAAGACTTAAGTTCGTTTCACTGGATCCACAGAATTGTCATGGATCCCACCGCTGCCACCATAGAATGTTGCGTTCCGAGCTATAATTCCAGCTGCTGTTATACTACTAGTTTGGTGGAGTGTAACCTCCAATAATAAACAGACGCTTTTCCAATGATCGTAGATTTATTCAAATACAACGTTCAATAAATTCCAAATTGAATCATGAAACAAATTGTCAACCTTCGAAGTCGTACTGGTTCTAATAATATTCTAATAATAATGGCACAAATGCGTCGAAACAAGTTTAAAATGCAATGTCGTAAACTTCATAATAAGTTAAGTTGTTAAATAAACACATTGCGAGTCACCTTATAAAGTATTATTCTTTCTTAAACACAATAAATACTTCTTATAATTAATGTTATTCTATACTGTATACGTTAAGTTTTGTTACTTTACGACAAACGAAGAAGTCGCTCTTAAGATGACAATGTTGCAGACTGATTCTGACCAAAAAATCGGCCCTTTATATACTAAGAGCTTTCGGAACGACCAAAACCACGGTCGAACGAACGCTCACGACCATCAATACGTCTCGGGTCGACCCAAAGCTTTGTCGACCAAACGCGCACGACCACAGATATTGGTCGGTCGACCATGAATTTGGTACGATATTCTACAGTTCCTAGGCAACACAGGAAGCAATATGGCGGACAATGAAAAATAAAGCCTGACAATAACAGGAGCTTGGGGATATGGATACTCGAAATGGATATATATGAAAATAAATGCTGTTATAAACAGCGTTTTTCCTCTATATAAAGTCGGTACCGGTAAACGGTACCCTTCCCAACTGATTTTCTGACCATTTTTCCCAATTTGAAGTTAAAAAATAACCAGATATAAAAAAAAATCCAAAAAGACCCTGAAAAGATTGACGATGTTCCTGTATTTTACTTTTGTTTCACCCAAGCGTTAACCTCCGCGTACACCTCAATTCAGTTACTGTTAACCGCTAGGGGAAGTAACCGCTGCAAGGTTACTGTATCGTTTGGTTACTGTTATCGGTCATTGTGTCCACCAGGTGTCGCTTCTCGCAACTAACCTGTGTGATTTCGCACTGTGCATGATGGGCAAGCACTATATTCATATTGCGCCAACTGAAGCATGAGACGCTTCTCTTAAACATTAGCAAAATCGTCATAGAGTCTTGTAGGACGTAACTTGGTGCAAGTGCTCAATCTGTGCATCATTTAATTCAATTTCACAATATACAATCCGCCTTTGTTTTCAATAATAAAGAAAGTTTTTTTGGTTCATTTGTAAATAATGTTCGAAAGTGAAAGTAGAAACTGCATGACAACGCAAGTAAAACGCATGTTATTGCACAAACTGTTATAAACACAATGCTTTGAGTGTTTAAAGTTAATAATTATGACATAGTTATAATGGTTAAACATGGTTTTAGTAAGAATATACGGAAATTGTGCTTGTTTGGAATTTTTTTTTTCATTCTTCCGCGGACTATATCTTTGCGTATGTACCATTTAGCCAAATATGGATAGTAATCAGTTCCTAGTAGAGAGGTTAGACGAAAGCAGTGACGTCACACTCTATGTATAGAATGGTTGCCGGTCATATACATTGTGTGCGAGAATGGGAACGAGCTGAACTGCAACCCATTTTCGCGAGTGCCATTGATGAGACATGGCAATTCATAACACTATATACTACCAAAAAACATTAAGGGATGCGATCCTTTATCTAGCTATGGCTTTTATGGCAAAGCATAAAGTATAGATCCACAACCGACATTGACGGCAGAAGATACTAGTAATTTTGTTTATGTTCCGTCAACCATTGACACAGACATTGTCAGTGTCGAGTCCGAGAGCAAACTTGTGTCTCTGGGACAAGTTGTGCAAGTTGATATCCACCAGCACGGCATTTAAAATCATAGTCTGACTTGAATGAAAGTAAAAGAATAAATGGAACAAGTTGTTTTAGGGTTTACTTATTGTAATTTACTGTTTTTACATCCTTTTTGATAGTTTTTAAAGAAAGTGGTAAAATTCTCAATTTGGCTGAAAACGACGCTAATTTTCCCAATTAGACCGGTACCGGTACCATTCCCAAAGTGGTGAGGAAAACCGCTGTTATAAATTACACAAGGGCTAAAATAAGTCCAGTTGTAAATTGTTTCAGTAACAATCAACAAATGCAAGAAGACAAGGTAAGTTTTTAAATAAAATCACTACACCTGGTACCGGATTGTATCAGTATTACTGCTAGAGTGATGCCACTTTACAAACATATTATTCAGCATGTGATGTTGTGCACCTGGGTATTTTGGTGCATTTTTTCCTACATCAGCTGAGTTTTGAGACAACCAGCGGAATGTGGGGGCATTTGTGTCATACGGACATATGGTTAGTTGGTTATGTTATATGTCAACCTCATGTTTATTTTGATTATTAGTGTCTTAATTGTTTCGTCGATATTTATGTTAATTATATCTGTTTGAAGACCTTGTAGTAAATAAAAAATGTATCATTTAAGTTCCGTGTTCTTTAAATTTTGTTTGATGTATTTCATTACAAGTTATTCTTCGTTAAATAAAGATGTTATTATTATCTTTATTATTATTATTGTTATTATTATTATTATTATTATTATTATTACATGTCATATAGTTAATGAAAAAGCGACATAAATTAATGTTATCAATAGTACTTTCGCTTTCAACTTCATTAGCTTTCTTTATGACAATATGTGTATGTATGGTCAAACAAACACATGATTAAAGTTTTGCTACATCATCTACGCGTATGTGAGCATTTTTTCATAATCTGTTTCAAATACTGAAGTGTATTGTGTGAATACGAACACGTTGTGTTTAATACTGGTATATACAAGCTTAAATTTATGAAGTATGCCCCTTGTAAATATTTAATTTATGTCGCAAGTGTATGATCATTTTTCGCTCGTAGTTTGACGTCTGAATTACGAGCAATTTGTATAAGTCTAATATCGTAAACTAACAAAGCAGAGATTTGACTGTTTCTGAGCACACCTAAAATCAAATTACCTTGAACCGCTCAGGGGAAGTAACCGCTGCGAGAGAAGTGTGGTTTGACACCTTTTCTTTGAAGTTCGTGATTGCATCAAGTTTTTGATATGCAATAAAAACTTATTTTCTGTGATCTTCGCGCATACCCCATTTTATGCTAATCGCATTCTTTGCAAGTCAAAATGTCAGAAATGAGATCCTATTCTTCACAGGTGAGTGGAAAATAAGATCCTACTAAAGCATGGCAACACTATGAACATTGTAGCTGCAACAGTTATTGGCAATACTGGGCAACAACAAACCCGAAGCTAACACGTTTGGATAGTCGTAATCCCGATATGATAAGCTCGATTTTAGGTCTATAAGGACAATACATTTATTTGCGTTTTAATATATTAGAAAAACTACATTCGTGTTACTTTTGGAGTAATTTCGTGAATGGTTTTCAAAATGCAATGTTGGCAAACAGAGTAACTGACAATAGTTAAAGTGGGTAAGAACTGATCTTAATTCAACAGATATAGTGGATAGTGGCATACATACAATTAACAAAATAAAGTTAACAAACATAATTTTTATAGTTCTATTTAAAATGGACTAAAATGTTAGGAACAATCATTGCTTTTCAACGCACAATAATCTAGTTTTTAATCACCAAATAGTTTTCGCCTGTACAAGCGGAAACTCAAATACATGTATATACTTTGACTTGACAGTTGGTTTAGGTTACACAACACTAAAAAACGATGCAAAAGTCGACACTAGTACTTGTTGATATAGTTGATATTGAAGAGTTTCCTTCGTCATGTTTATGTTTTTCTGTTTGCTTTCAAGTTTTATTGTCACTTTCATCTGCTTATTTTGAAAATAATTGATATGACAGATCGTACATACACGGTCCATTCCACGTTAACTTGTTAAATTGCTTTTTATCTTGTCCCTTGAGTAGCATTTTGTTAAAACGTTATCTGCAGATATTTGACCATTTACTATGAGGAAATGACCATATCTACTAAATCAGCGACGTTCAACCCAGACTTCGCGAAAGACCAAAAAATCTGTCAGACATCCGGTCTGACAAGACAGAAAATTGTGTCAGACCAAATTGGTTTTTGTCAGACCGAAAAGAAAAAAGAAAAAAATAACAATTTCTCATAAATAATGTCTTCCATTTAATATTGTTAACAAATATTAATAGCTGTGTATGCTATTAAGTCATTTGTTATTAAAATGACATAATCTAGCAATAAAACATTTGCCTACACTATGATAATTTTTTGGTCTGACAAAAACAAATTGGTCTGATAGATATTACTCTCAATTCCTATTTTAAAGATAAATTAATCTAACAACGGGAAAATAAAAATGTGACAAATAAAATTTAACTTTAACCATTCTCTATTCGTATTCCAATTTTCATTAAATCTTCTAGTTTTTCTGTTCTTTTCATACTCTTTAGTTTTTTCTTTTCGTTCTTCATCGCTTAGTTTCCGTTTTTTTCCTGGCTTAGCGCCTTCGAAGTATCGAAGCGACGCCATACTTGAAACAAAATTTAGAGACAAAAGTATCGAATAATACGATTGGTTTGTTTGCAAGCACCTGCCCAATCAAATACGACGTTACATTTAGCGATTCGTTCGAAACGACAACTCTGCAAATTTCCGGTATGGGTTAAAGAATCAAATCGGACGTTATGAGACAGAAATTTTTACCGGACATCTGGACCGACGGTATGGCAAAAAGTGTCGGACCGACGTGAAAAATGTCGGACATGTCCGACGGTCCGACGCATTTGGCGAAGTCTGGTTCAACCTTACATTTCTAATAGTTGTTCAGCATTTTCGCCTGCCCCAAGGGTGCGCATGTACACTTTGAATACTGTACTACAAAAACAAGCCAGCCTGTTTCACTAGATAATAAAAGATATAACTGTATATATAGTTATCTCGTTACTCGGAAAGAGACTTAATGGCATTAAAAATAATTTACGCTGTTTATTATTTTGTCCTGAAATCTGACGTAAGATACGTTATGCAACTTAAATTGTGACCAATATAGTGAAAATAATAGTTAACGTTTGAGTAATATCAATACGAGATAAAATCGTAGTTTGTAGTTTTGTAGTTTATTTTTTTATAAGTTCCATTAGGTCCAAAGACCCACGAGGACAACATATTTACATAAAGCAATATCGCAGGACAGAGTATAGAACTAAATAAATAAACAAGTACATGTATGCAATGTTTGTTGATTATGCAGCATACAATTATGAAAAACTGTAAAACACGTTGGAGATGGAGATGGCGCTTTCATATTTTACTAAACAGGATAAGAATAGTGTAACATACAAAGTGGAGATATAACTATGAAGAGACAGATGTCATAAAAATATGCATAAGCATGGGAGCCTAACAACTTCAAATACATATAAGTCACATGATTAGCACATACATTACATACTTACAGTTACAAAAAGTATAACAACAGTCTGGTTAGTAAACTTAATCATATAAGGACTGTTTTCTTAACTCAAAGGAATAAAATATATAAACCCCTAAATTTCTAAGAAACTTTTTGTTTTTTGTTTGAAGTAGTTGTATGAATTTTTGCATATTTGGTTTGGTGCGAAAATATATGTGTATGTATTTAGCACGTAAATCATTATATAAAACACATTCGTTAATAAAGTGATATTCATCTTCTAATGCATTACATAAACGCATGTTCCGTTTTCAACTGGTGTGGCTTCTGGTCTATTCCATCGGCCTGTTTTTAAACCTATCGGAGTTTATCTATCTTCTAGCAATAGTAGATATACGATATAGGCTTTTACGATGTGTGGATAATGCAAGGCGTTGGAGATGTCAAAGTGTTTTTATCAATCGTTTACCAGCGTCTAAAAAAGACGCATTTGTACACAACTGGTCAAGTCGATTGATTGAGTCTAGTAGAGCCCTATTTTTAAAATAACATAAAGCCTTGAATTCCAAGACTACCTGAGTCTAGTTAACTGCGAAACAAATGCGAATGTTTATTACAAAATTACGTGTTTCATCTTATAGATGAATAAAACTGTTTAATTTTTTAGAGATGAATAACAATTGACGATTGAAAGTATACAAACATATCATAAGATAATATGTATGGTGTGTATTTTTTTCAATAAACCTTAAATTAGTTTCTTCCATGTGAAATAACAAACTATTTTATTAAATGAAAATAAAAATAATAAAAATGTATAATAAAAACTAAAATCATTGTTAATGAATCAAAACGTTACAATAAGATACGTTATGCGAAATTCATACTTTGTTTGTTGATTTTATGTTACACATATACAACTACTACACATAGCAGGTTGACAGTCGTTGATTTAGTACATATGGCCATTTCTTCTCAGTAAATAGTCACAAAACACGTGCAGATAACCTTTTTACAAAATGCTGCTCAGGGACAAACCAAAAAGCAATTTAACAAGTTAACGTGGAATGGACCACACACTTTAAATCCTTCGTTTGCATTCGCAATGCACATTCCTTAAAATCATATAATCGTTTTAAAAACGACGTACATGTGTATATTAAAAACGTTTCTCTGCTTGCCAGTCTGCTTACTGTCATCAGTATATACTTTGTTTTTAGTTTAATAGAAAAATCGAAAAACAGATATGTGGTCATTCATATTTTATTGTGCATTTCACATTCCCATTGTGTAGGCTTTACCACAAAAGACCAGTTGACACACACCATTTTATGTTCTCTCAAGTGCACCCGATCATAGCGTATGGTCTATTATACCCTTACAAGCCTTTCTCCTGGAAACAATTGCTTACATAAATATCATCATATATTTCTTTGTTAAAATGCATATAAAACGGGCTCGTCTGAATAATGGATTGCCCTGTTTTTAGGCCGGTTTGACGACAATCATTCCATGACGACCATTTGAGCGTTTGCAATTGTCTTGAACGCGAAGATTAGTTAATCAAAACTTAAGTATGAGAATCGTTTCTTGGATACTCAAAACGGCTGTAATTAGCTGGAAATTAATGACAACAGGTAAGTTTGTTGCCTTTTTAACATTTAATTATTGTATCATATTTTATTATTTTGACCACATTCCATATTACCTACTTGGCTATAATACATGTAATTATGACATAGATGCTTTATCAGTGTTTTTTTTTTTAATATTTAACCGTTTGTTTGTCTTCACAATTATTCAAATATGCTTAAGTGGTGATTTTTACTTATGCGTGTATATTTCGAACTTGCCATTTACTGTTATGGTCCTTCTGAATAAGTTCGTTAAATACGGTATCATATCAGTTTTATGAGCGCAGCCCAATGTTGCCTGATTAACAGCGATATTTCAAATACACTAAATAAATAAACGGCATGTGATCAAGCTAATTATCTCGTCAGTAGTGTCTGTTGTGAGTGCATTCACAGTAGCGTACCTTTTAAATATACACATAATATATCTTGCGAATAAGATGCCGTTTATAATGTAACTTCTATTAAATTCACGAATACTAGTTAGTGAACTTAAGTCTAAGAATTTTTTTAGATAACTTACTGCTTTCATACTTAAGCTTAACACTGTCAGATATTATCAAGTACATTCTGTTAAGGTATATGCATGATATCAATTGACTAATTCAATCAATTAAGTTAACGTAGATTTTTACAATGACTATTTTTAATGCATCATCATCATTTAAGGCACTTAACTTTTTTATTTCATGTCATTCGGCTAACGAATGGGAAATATCAGTGAATGATATAGAGAATATTTGCTGATATTAGTATCCACCAACCCATTTTAAGCCGTCAGAAGTAAGAATAAAAATAATTTTCTTGAAACTGTTCTGTTCTGTGAATTTGAAATCTAAATTTGCATTCACCAACGAAAATTTTAGCATTTTTTAATAAGAATGTTAAATTCAACAACAACAAAGCAAATCTAACAGTAGTACAGAAACACGATATAAACAAAGAAAATAGTCCTTGGCAAACATTAAAGAGAAAAAAATGCAACAAGAAACAAGGAGGCAAGCAGAACCTAGCATCAACAATGGTGAGTCTAATACAGGGCCATCAAGATCTAAAAGGAACAGGATATTTATCCGGATTACAAACAAACGAAAATGGAAGAAACATGCGAAAATAAGAAGGGACATTGAAAGGGGAAAACAAACTGTTTAAAACATTTCAAGTAAGATTTTGAATAACAACCACCACCGATTACTTTGTAAGCTAAACAAAATTAATGAATTGGTTCTCAGGCACTTTTTCCAAAATATCAGGAGGGAGGGCGAATTACTTTTCTTCTCCTACCCTTTTTATAGTGCTACTATGTAATGGCTTATTTAAACAAGTAAATAAGTACAGATTAAAGACAATTTTAAGTTTTAATAACAACATAAGCATCCCTTTTTATAAAATTCTAAAAACAGATTTATTAATCACAAACGGTCATTAATGCAAGCTGACGAAAAAAGACAATCAATTTGAATGTTCATAATTAACATAAGTGCCTTCAAAAGCTTCTACGAAACAAACGGTTTTTTTTAGCCTGAAGGTTTGAAATAGTGTGTAACCACTAAACCACTTAGTGAAATTCAATTTAATCAAGACAGACTCCGATTCAAGGCATATTTTGCCTCCAAAGAACAATGTGATGAAGATACATCCTCTCATACTGAAGAACAATCAGAATACATTTCATTAAAGAAACCTACCCGGTACTAATTATACATTCATCCGTCCCGACAGGAAGAGATACGACTTTAGACTTTTATATTGATGCCATTACAAATGAACTTTTAGATCAAACAAAGAAATACAAATATAAGTCTAATTAATCACCAGAGGAATATCAACACTTAATGACCTTAAGGACGACAAAAATAGCATTATTAAGAAAGATGACAAGAGTGCAACAGTCGATTTAATGAACCGCGCAGACTATATTGATGAAGTTACCAGACAACTCAATAATGATATGTATTATTGTAAACTTGAAAGAAACCCGCAAGATGAAATCTGCAGAGAAATAGTAAAGGAAATGTCAAAATTAGATAGCATTAGAGACAAAATCTTGGATGACCTATATCCAACTATTAACAATCGATTTTCTTCATTCTATATCCTGCCAAAAGTCCACAAAGTACTTAACAACGAATTGCCTCTGGATACCCGGGCCGGCCGATACTTTCTGAATGTGAGTCACCAACTTAAAATATGTCTTCATTTATTGACAGTGTTTTTAAACCGCACATGGACAACTTACCATCTTATGTAAAGGATACAACTGACTTTATTTAAGAATTGAATAGTATTTTTCTGCATTTCATCGGTCAATGAACTGTCGGGAAAATTACGCCTTATTTGCATGAACAGATGAAATGAAGAAAAATATTATTCAATTTTTATAATTACAACCAAAAGCGGATATAAACTTTACTTTTAACTGTATAAGAGACGCAACTGACGTGGAGCCTCCGGCGTAGAAATCCCCGTTTTAGTTTCGGCTTCATTTTCGTCGAACGGCATTTCTAATATATCGTCAAACATTTCATTGTGGATCATTTTGAAGTTGACTTTCTGGATAAAACAATTCAATTTTCCCAATATGTTTGAACAATTTTTATCATCTGCAACACCGGCTACCGATAAATAAGTCATTTTGTTTACGAACAATGGTGTATACATCAAAAAAGGTGCGCGCAAAACAATGACGTCATTTCGCAAATAGAGAATGAAAAAGTAGTACGGTCATGAATAATAAAGAGGTGATTTGCATACGCAGCCGGTTTATAGCGGGTATGAATGACATGGGTGGAATATCCAATCAGAATGCAGCGTTAACTTGAAGTTAAAGTCATTGAAAGAATATGTCTATTATGCTCTATGTACTGACATGTTTACCCCTCTAAGTTCTTATTACAACCCATTACGAAGTGTGTGACGACTGACGATGATCACAAATATAAATATATATGTCTTCACATACGCATTACATGTATTGCAATAAGTTATAATTTTGGTTAGTTTTCTGGGAATTTCTTGAAACTAGGTGGTCCGCTGGTGCCGATTTCGTCCTGTGGTGCTGAGTTTGCTGATGGTTATGAAACCGAAAGTAGAATTGGTCTACACAACTAAAGATTTTCAAACTTCATAACGTTTTAAAATATTTTGTAACATTACTACCTTCGTACAACGGCACAATTTCTCGTGCGTTTGAAGTTATTGTTTCGATATCATTGTCGCTGTTTGGTCTGCGTAATTATTTAAATGCAGCCTAGAATTTCTTTCAAACCACTCAGACAATAATAAATTATTGACATTTAAATGAATGCACTGCACAAAGGCGTTGTGTGAAGTTTACTGCGGATTCCAAGCTGCCTTTTTATAACTTAGATACATGGCAACAACTGTAATATTATTGGTACCCTATATAAACTAGTCATGTATTAACAATAGTGTTTATATATGTGACGAAAAATACACATGTAAAGGCAGAGTAATCCGTTTTATATCAATTACTTTTAATTTTCTAGCATGAAACCCGCTGATTTTGCTATAGACAAAGAACAAAATGGTCATTGTTTAACTACCTAATAAACATTGTAAAAAGTAGTCCCGAATCTGAGCTCAGCATAGCAAAATGTAGTTCACATTACAATTGCAAAATTATTTGTGAGATCATGTTATAATCGAAATAATTTTCGCATTATCGTTGTTAATGGGCCAATCAACAACTCTTCAGGCTAGCGCCATCGTGGTTTAATTCATACGCATCAGGACTCCAAACCGTTGTTTATTGGGCGATAAATCGAAAATTATTTATGAAATGTACATTCGTTTCCAAAGTTATACCATGATAATTAAAACTGATGTTGTTGTTGATGATGTTGTTGTTACACCTTACACATTGGTAAGCACAGTATGTACAGTGTCTTACGGTACAATCAATAACAATAGACCCTATTCACATTCCCGTCATCAAGTACAACCGCGCAGAGATTTGACTGGTTCCGAGCATAGCTCTAATCAAAACGTTGCCGTAATAAACAAACCACGTGATGATGATCGATTAAAATCGTCTAGATATTATTTATGGTTTTAAATAGTTGTTTTAATTTTATTATGTCATTATTGACTGCAAACGATATATAAACAGCCCAAATATGTAGAAAATTGCATTGAGTTGCATTAAATAAGTAAAAGTTACAAACACGTAATCCTTTCAGATTTGGAAGGATTTTACTTGTAATGGCAGTGGTTACCGTTAACCGATAAGGGAGGTAACCGCTGCAAGAAGTTTTAGCAAGTACTGTAGGAGTTGTCTCCCTTGAAAAAGTGAATCGATAACGAGGCTGACGATGTATTGGCTGTATTTGTCAATGAAGGAAAAATTACTGTTCAGTTGAGAAAGTATCGAATAAACTCATAAAATGTTGTTTGTTTTTTCATTAAAATCTTCTCTGTTTTGTTAACTGAATTATGTATACGTGGATACGTTTCAAATTCTTAAATTATGCAAACAATGTACGATCACAACATACCCAAATATGCGAACGAAACTATATTTGACATCATAATTATATGTTACCTTTTCAAACATTTTAGTGATTGAAATAAGTCTATAATTGCTGAATGTATTGCTGTTTACATAATTATTAATTTATTAATTAATAAATTAATAATTAACTAGCATTATCTAAGCAGTACGTTTCTTCCGGATTAATTGTCGGCTTCGGCTATTAACGGCTTTACAGTAACATCATCATTATAACTATATTATTTTTATTATTATTATTTTTATTATTATGCAGTATATTATTATGCAGTATATTATTATGCAGTATATTATTATGCAGCTTTTTTTTGTTCATTTGAGTTAAACAACTTCGACCGAATTAACTACAATTGTTTAATTACCTAAATACGTTTTTTTGTACTCTCTAAGGAATGTTAGTGATCTAAACCAAAACTATGATTTAGTTATGAAAATTGAGATTTAACACCATTAATTCATACCAAACTTCCAAAAGCAGTTTAAATTATCGTTACATGTCTTCCGAATTTGTGTAGAAAAACATTTACATTCCATTTATAAACTACCATAAGTTCAAGCGACGATCAAGATTATTGCCAAAAAAAAAGTTTTGTCTTAAGAAAAGTATAATAATTGTATTATTTGAAATGATGAAGTTATTTCACTGGTTATCAAGTACATTCAGGACTGATGTCAATGTCATTGCTGCCGAATACGCATGTTATTACGTAATTGCGCCACATGTTATTTTAAGATTGGGACCTGCATATACACATTCTGGTAAGTTAAGTATACGGTCAAGTGTTTATACAAGATTTTGATCTAATAATTTATTTGTCCGTGTTTAACAATGAGAATTCTGTCAGTCTCAGAGAAAGTATCTCAGTCTAAATTGTTATGTTTTTTTCATTTTTAGCAATGATATAGTATTAAACTGACACTCTCTAAACATATATCATAATTATATTATGTAGAATGTCATTTTTGCTTGGTAAGAAATACAACTAGTGAATATTAATAACAGTTTATAATAAACAAACTTTAAATAACCGCTATGAAACCAGTATTAACCAGTATCAATACATCACGAGCCTCGTATTACACTTAAATTTGAACAACTTATGTCAGTCACTGACAAATGTATTCTTATTAAACTTGCAAGCTTTGTTAAATCCATTTTGCTGCATTTTCGTTAGATCAATCTTCGTTGTAAGATTATTCCAAATCTCTATTTTCCATTCAACAATATAAAGTATTTTTTAGTTCTTGTAATTTTAAAAGGTTATTTTTATAATGTACTTGCAATAGTGTAATTTCGACTTAAAATTCAATACTATATCTAGTCACTTATTCAAGTTTTTCTGTATTTCATTTGTGTATCCATGTCATGCATTTTGTACATATTTTTGTGTTCACTCGTTATTGTTCTACATGTTGTATTATTGGTCTCTTATACCCTTATGGGTCTTGAGCTTTAATACATTTTAAACTTAAACAACTATGGTGACAGGGCCCGGTAACGTTATTCAAAAGAATCACATATGTTATTGTTAGTTAAACTTATGTTTAGACAGCTTACCTCTTTATGCGTGGAAGTTACCCTTTGAAGTTGTGAGCCTGAATGCCAACTTTACACACGACAAGTTACTGTCCGAGACGTTCACAGCCGGAAAAAACTTCACAACCATTCAGGCAGTTAGCGACCCCTTGCGTTACGACATCGTCAGTCAGCCGGTAGCCAATATGTTCACGGTGAACAACCAGGGTGACGTGATAGTTGCCTCCACGGACAACCTTGACTACGAGAGCACGCGCTACTACACTGTCGTATTCAGGTAAGGTTAGATACCAGTAAAAACTATTCTAAAGGGGTTCCATTTTAAAACGGCAAACTTTTCAAGCATTTTTCTACCCTTTCATTGATTTCAGATTGTGCAAGTCTGGTATCAATTTAAAGATGAATATGTTCTCTTCCAAAAATGGAAATAAAAAAGGTATGCCATGTTAATTCTAAGAAAATGCATTGGACTTGAATGCAGACACCGGTAGAAAACAGGGTTTCGACAATAGCCCCATACCACAGTAAACACATCCCAAAAAATTCACATTTCAAATTAGCCTTCAATGAAATGCACCCAAATGTCCCAGACACACAGAATATGAAAAATAACCAGAAAAAGCATGTCTGAGATTGCTAAATGACTTTTATACCAGAAGAGAAAAGGAACTCTTTAGTAATAGGCAATACTTTCGAATGGACTACGGAGGGATCAATGATTTACTGGTATCTAACCGTAACGTATGATACTTCTTCCCAATGCAACCCAAAGCTTAATAAACAAATACAACTTAAAAATCGTCATATCAGATACTATTTGCTAGATTTTGAAATATTTTCATAGAAATGTTTCTTTGGCGACCCCCTATCGAATTCCTTCAAATTATTTTGAATCGTTAAAAAACATGATCGTCAGGGGTGACATTTGTCCTTTATTGGATACTTTGAAAATCGTCTTGTCTGAAACCACTTGCTGGATTTCGAAATAATTTCACATAACTTGCTACTTGGGTGACTATCCACCAAATTCCTTCAAATGATCTTGATTGGCTTAAAACATGGCTGTCTGTGGTCCATCATAAATGTTTCACTTCCAACATCTCTGAATACATGTACGCGTTTCGCTGTTTGCGAGGCCGATTATTCATTAAACTAAACTGGAGCGACCCAGGGTCATATTGGCCCTCTTGTTGTAATGTCACATCCCTTAGTTTTTATTTGATCTTATGGAGATGCTGGTTGCCCGAAAGCAAACGTGAACCAGCATTATAGGCTAAAAACTTAATTGTGTGTTTCGGGCAACGGTCTCAAAACGTTAGGTAAGGTCGGGATTGAGTTATTTTTGAAATTATTTTTTTTTAAGACACATTTCGGTCAAAAAACATTGAAAATTAACTATATTCTGACGAATATGGATTTCAAGGAAAACTATCGTCGCTAAAAACTTTAGGGTCGACGGGCTTTCGCTAGGAAGGGTCGGGTTGCACGAAACACAGATTTGTTTATGCCTTAGTGAACCATAGAACATATTCAAGCCTTCTCAATCACCAAGCTGGATGTTTAGGTATATGTCACATGAAAACAGCTGGTCCGATTTTAAAACGAGTTGGTGTCTATGTTACTTTAACATGTATAATATATGACATGATGGCCTATATTCTAAACACCATAATGACTATATGCATCCTTTGGCGGTGACGGGGCAGGGGTGGCGAAATCTCATATATCCCTTACTTGTCCGTTTGTGAAAATGCTATGTGCAACTTGTCCTTAAAGCTATTATATAGTAAATTCTGTCATTTTTTCACTTGTCCGTTCGTGCTCTGGGACAACCCGGACAATACGGACAATTGATTTCATGCACTTATAGTCAGATTGGGATACAAATGTATCCTTGTGTATTCCTTATCGGTATTAATCACAGATGTTCTCATTTTGCAACAAAGATACTCAACTAAACTGTTCCACCCCTTCAGGGCCTCTAACGCCTACCAGGGGGGAAGCTCGGCCACGCTGACGATGCTGATCAACGTGGGAGACGAGAATGACAACCCGCCGATCTTCCCAGCGAACTCCTCCCGCGTGTATGTGGCACCAGGCCTGGCTAATAAAGCCGGTAGGCGCACACTTGAATACATTTCATTTTTACAAAATATATATGTAATTTTTTGTTATATTGTTTTCTGGTTATAAACACATAAGATAATATTTATATATACACAATCAAATGTTAATGCATGATACGGTCAGTCATTCATTCCGAAATATGTAAAAAATGTTAGTTCGGTTTGGGAAAAACGCTTTACTTGTAAATTCTTAATAAACTACATTATAGTGCGTTGTGCATTTGTTCGTCAGTTAAACCCTTACGATAGCTTGAGGTTTCTGATACATGTGTTTAGGATCTGTGATTACCACGGTCGGAGCATCGGATCTGGACAGTGGCGTCAACAAAAATATATCCTACAGCATTGCAGGTAACATACATGTACGAGACATATTAACAATGACATTGAAGCTTGCAGATGGTTCGTTTTTTAGAATTCGTGATGTGTGGCTAAGTAGCTTTTCGCGATTAATGGGTACTGTGAAATCACTTGAATTCGCAAGGTACACATTTCGCGCAGTTGTCATTCATTCGCCGCACAATGGCGTGGGCCCGAAAATTATTCCCTCGCAAATTCATCTGTTCCTCAGTATACGTAGTGTCTGTTTTGTTTATATTTTCAGTCGGGGCCGGAGTTCCGCCGAAGTTTCTGATTGGTCAGTACACATGTGTAATAACCGCTGGGGGCCTGAATGTCACGGACGCCACCTACCACCTGGTCATTCTCGCGGTGGACGGCGGGACCCCCGCGCTGACGGGCACCACCTCCGTGACCCTCATCGTGGGTGACGGCAGCGCCGCCCTGGGAGCCCGGATGTGGGCGCTGGTGACGTGTACCCTGATGGCTATCGTTGGAAAACTTGTGGCATGATGCAATGATTGTAAAATATTGCACCGTCCTAATTTGATTCCTTACTTTGACTAACATGGAAGAAAATATCAGCGCGTTTTAATTTATTTTGCAATTTAAAGTGGCATATATTATTTAATGAAATGTTCTTGAAGCTGTCGATTGAAAGTTTGTGCTTTGTCGAGAAGAATTTACACTGACAAATCAGCCAACCAATTACTAATTGAACTCTTGTAGAATGTATATTTCGCTTGAAGAATGGAAGTTTTAAAAAAAAGAAATATGATACGGATTACATGTAGATCTAAGAGGGTTGCACCAAAATAGCGTATAATTTGCAAAAACAAAGAATACTACCATGATGTTATTTGTATGAGCTTGTGCACATGTAATACCATCTTCTTTTACATTAAATCGACTGAATTTAAGTCCGTTAAATCATATAGATCTATTTCTATGCAAAATATGTGAATTTTAAATGTAATTTTGCGGCGGTCCACACTGTTAAATTTTGTAATAAGTATAATGGCAGCATACATAAATTGCAATTTGTGTTGTGAATACAAACCATTCTGTTTAAAAACAAATGATCGTATAACACCTTTTTGTGTGTCAATATGCGACATAAACAGATAGCGGAATTTGTGTAAGATGTGGTTCAGCATTGAAATGAAGTCTTGACGTCAAACGAAGAACCGGAACACAAATTGGTAAATAAAAAATCCATTACGCGCAGAACGACGCCTGGGCAAACTGTAAAGGAGATTGAATCATCAAAAACACATAAAATAGTAAGTTGGGCATGTATTTACAATTGACAAGAGGTTTTCATCTGGATAGACCGACAGCGAAGTGACAAAAGAGTACCATATTATGTTAAACAATCAAGTCAATCGGATGGTTGCTTAGGCCAGAGTTTTTTTATTTCTTGGTTCTCGGACTTTTTGGAAAAGTGTCCGGTTGGAGGAGGGAAAAAAATAAAAATAAAAATAAAAAACAACACAGAATTGAGTAAATTAATGACTAGAATTTCACAAATGGACAGTGATATTTAAATCTTAAGGCTTTATTACTAACAAAAATCATATTACACAACATTAGCTTAATCACTACATGATAACCATGACATTCATAATTTTTTGCATTCCGTGTAACAGGTTGAAACCCTTTCACAAGGTCATTTTTACGATATCGTTTACATTCTAAAAAAACTATCGCCTTATGGGCACGGTAATATGAGTACATATACAAAGTATGCGAGCCATCCTTTAGGACCAGCCGCAGGGCACTCATTACTTGTTTGTTTGTTGATGTACTCACGCGAGGTATCTGGCAGAACAACAAATGTATCATGGGCACATTGTGTTGAGAATCATAATAAAGTGTATGATTTAAAGACCTGATTTGTACTGACGTTGTGCGGGCCGCATAACTGCATATTATTGACGTTGTGCGGGCCGCATAACTGCGTATGATGTTCTGAAAAATTATATAACTTCATTGTTTTTGAAGGTACACACATACTGTTTTGACAGGATTTGTACGGTGAATTGCTATATGTGAATTTAACATGCATGTCTTTAAATATGTTTGTATATTTGCATTAGATAGATCTTAAGTATACGATATTTTGGAACAACCCTCTTTATTGTACATGTAATACAATGTATATTATTGTTTCTCCTTAGTTGCAAACAAAAACGGCATTAAAATATGTAACATATGTTGAGAGTTTCAGTACAATGGGGGGGGACCAGCTGTGAGACATTGCTTAGGTTTGTTTAGCATTAAACATTAAAATTTTATATGTTCACCGGCCGTTCTATGTTTCACGGAGGGGCATTGTTTGCACAAGCGTGTGACCTGAGTTTGTATTCATAATGGGCATAGGAGAATCTCAAGTTATACTAAGGTGAAAGTTTCAAATCACATATTCTATGTAAGAAATAATATTTTATGTATAAAATACGTTAAAATAACATGCATATGCGAGCCACATCCAGAATAAGAGTATTAAATACCAAACAAAATAGGTAAAATTTAATTTAAATCCAATTGCAACGTGACATGCATGTGACTTTTAATAATGCACTTTTAAATAATAATGTACACCATTGTTATATTCCTACTAATGTGCAAATAATAAAATATAAAGGGAGGGATACGAACAATACACATTTTATAAAATACAAATTTGTCTACAAAGGTTTGTTTTATTAATAAAATTAGCTTTTGTTTGTCTCCTATTGAACCCGTCGTATTTCGTGATTTCGTCGTGTTGTCGCCCGCATCGTCATTATCAATAGTTTCTACATAGATTAGGAAAAGATCTAGAATCCCAAAGGTTGCAAGGATTGGTCAACAGGAGCTTTGGGGAAAGTCGGACAAGTTCTTAGACATTTTTTTATTATTTTGTAAATCAAAGGTGTTTAAATTTTCATAAGTTAATGCCTCCAGTGAGGATTTTTAAACAAAGTATATTCATTTGTCATTAAATATTTGCAAAATATATTAAATTTAAAACTACAAAAAAAACTGTGTTGGCCAATCCTGATGGGAAAGAGAGGGAACCAAAAAGAAGCACGGTGCTGTACCCCGCTAGTTTGCTGTGGATCTTTCCCTATAGATATAAATTGTGTCCCCCCACAACTGGTCTCATCTTGTGACGAAGCCGCTATTTATAGAATGATAGACTGATAAGCATTCGGAGTTTCACTGTTGTTGCTGTTCACGTGCTTGTCTAATGTACATATGAGTCGTGTCGTGGGAAAAACGGGCTTAATGCATGTGCGTATAGCGTCGTCCCGGATTAGCCTGTGCAATCCGCACAGGCTTATTCGGGACGACACTTTCCGCCTACAGTGGATTTATGTCTGGAAGAGACTTGCTTAAAACAGAAAATACCATAAACGTGGAAAGTGTCGTCCTGGATTATATAGCCTGTGCGGGCTGCACATGCTGATCCGGGACGACACTTTACGCACATGCATTATGCCCGGTTTTCCCACCACACGCCTTTATTATACACCCTACGCCTCACACATGGGACTGTAATACAAAACACTTCAGCGTACTGCAGTCAACCGGGCTGACACTTGCGGCGTCCTCCCGGTACAAGCTACACATTTCTGAAGTAACTTCATACACGACCGTTATACATGACGTCATCTGATAGCAGCGTCGGCAACAGGACGTAGCGGACGGGATGTTGGAAAGAGTAGTCTGCAACTGGACGCCGACTCTGTTACCGGAAACGCGCTGATAGAGGCTTTCTGTAACTGTATACACATATATTTTATGAAACCAGTTACAATAATTAGGATTTCAGAATACAATTGAGGCGTGCCGTTCGAAACCCGGTCTTAGTACATGTGCGTAAAGCGTCGTCCCGGATTAGCCAGTGCAGGGCGACACTTTCCCCCTTTTTTGGGGTTATTTTCTGTTTCAAGGAAGTCTCTTCTAAACATAAAACCACTAAAGGCGGACTGCACAGGCTAATCCGGGACGACAATTTACGCACATGAATTAAGTCCGATTTACCCACGACACGCCTCAATACTAGTAATTTATTTTGGAATTTGTTAAAATATAAATGGTTAACAAAGAACACGTTGTTAGCACATAGATCTTAGATCTACGCATACTCAGTATATGTATCTTAGGACATTATATTCGCAAACAAATCATCCGCATGACTTCTTTATTAAACGAATATGGGGAAGCAGGAAGGTTTGCTCTATTACCCGGAAAAGGTGTCGGGGCGGCCGTCGTTGTTGCTGGCGTCAGGACGGTACTTCCGCTGGGACTGGTGTCTAGATGTAAGCAACGTAACAGAAAGCATAATATACGACACGAGCACAGTAAGCAAAGCGTAATACATGCTGGCGAAACAGCAATATTGCAATGACATGCAACGTAGTTTTAAGCAGAATAAATGACATGCAAGTTCATATAAGGTACAAGGTATACTTGTAAAAGCAAACATCTTACTTGTTGGTTGACATGTTCCGCTCGTGACAAGAAGGGCTGGAATAAAATATTTTATTTTCAGTACGCACATCCCATTAGCTCACTACTAGTCTGACAATAATAACAAACACACTTTTCAATTCAAGAAATTCAAATTGTTATTCGTATTTGGCACTTGGGCGAATTTTTTTGCTGTATTTAGCACTTGCTGAATTTGCCGAGTACATGTACCCCAAGTAATACTTTCAAACATATTGGTCAATCACTGAACACTTTCATTATATACAAATGCATGTAACAAATTATGTCTATTTATTCAAACTACAAAATCATACATGTTCCAATCCATTATTCTTTTCCAAACCGGTCTTGTCGACCGCCCAAAGCTGAATGACTTACAATCAATAACCCGTGCTAGGTAATGTGACTGCGCCACCTAGCGGTCTATACGTTTTGTAAATGGGAATTAATTTTCTTTAAATTCGTGAACTCAAACAATTTTCGGTAACTATGTGTGATTCGGTGACCATTTAGAGCCACCAAAGCTTGTTTATATTTCACATAACATTTGGATAGATGGACACCCGTGTAATTGAAACTCAAATGCATAGTTATTTAGCGAAAATTCAACAATACTGATAACGAAAATAGTACCGAAATGAACACACTACGCAGACAATCCTTTGATAAGGGTACCTACTGGAACATTCTGGCAGGCCGCAGAACTCCCACTCCACCGCCGGGTCGGTGGTGTAACACCAGGGCTTTCCCTTGGCCCCTGGGTCTCGGCAGTGAGACCCTAGTGTCGATGCTGAATAGAGAGTGGGTATATATATTTTCTGATTAAATCATGTCCTAAAAGGTCTGTAAAGTTGGCTGTTAGATGTTAGATATTCACCAGCTGTTCAAACTAGAATGCATAGCTATGCATCAGGTGATCGTCAGATGTTCAAAAGCAGAAGTATAGCTATGCACCAGGTGTTCATTAGGTATTCTTATCAGAATGTATAGCTATGCACTACGTGTTCGTCAGATGTTCAAAGGCAAAAGTATAGCTATACACCAGGTGTTTACTAGGTATTCAAATCAGAATGTATAGCTATGCACCAGGTGTTCGACAGATGTTCAATGTATAATGTATAGCTATGCACTAGGTTTTCGACAGATGTTCAAACCAGAATGCATAGTTATGTACCAGGTGTTCATCAGATGTTGAAAGTAGAATGTATAGCTATGCACCAGGTGTTCAACAGATGCTGAAAGTATAATGTATAGCTATGCACTAGGTGTTTGACAGATGTTCAACGTAGAATGTATAGCTATGCACCAGGTGTTCGACAGATGTTCAAAGTAGAATGTATAGCTATGTACCAGGTGTTCGACAGATGTTTTAAGTAGAATAAATAGCTATGCACTAGGTGTTTGACATATGTTCAAAGTAGAATGTATAGCTATGCACCAGGTGTTCGACAGATGTTCAAAGTAGAATGTATAGCTATGCACTAGGTGTTCGACAGATGTTCAAATCAGAATGCATAGCTATGTACCAGTTGTTCTTCAGATGTTCAAAGCAGAAATCATAGCTATGTACCAGGTGTTCGACAGATGTTCAAAGCAGAATGCATAGCTTTGTACCAGGTGTTCGTCAGATGATCAAAGCATAATGAATAGCTATGCATCAGGAATTCGTCAGATTTTCACACCAGGATGTATAATAGGTTTGCACTAGGTGTTCGACTGATTTTCAGAGTAAAATGTATAGCTATGCACGATGTGTTCGACATGTGTTCAACGTAGAATGTATAGCTATGCACCAGGTGTTCGACAGATGTTAAAAGAAGAATGTATAGCTATGCACCAGGTGTTCGACAGATGTTCAAAGTAGAATGTAGCTAGGCATCAAGTGTTCATCAGATAGGATATATAGCTTTGCACTAGGTGTTCGCTAGATGTTCACTCCAAAATTTAATGATATTCACGAGGTGTGTGCTAAATGTTCAAAACCGTGATGTATAGCTATGCACAAGGTGTTTGCTAGATGTTCTAACCAGATCGTCGGATGCATTATTGTGAAAGGGATTAATTATAGATCTAATGACAGTCAATTTTACAAAATATAATCATATTTAAATCACACTGCAACATTCGTTATTTATATGTAGGCCTATGCAGCTAAAATATTCACCTCAATGTCCTGAAACTGACCGATAAATAAATGCGCTCGATGGTCTTGAAATTGATGCAGAGTGTTGTTTCCTGTCAACCACCAGCAAATGCCAAAGTACTTGTAATAGACAGCTTCTGCTCATCGAATATCATAATCATTAGGTACCACGTACGTGATCTTTTGTGTAAAATAGTTTATCCGTTAAACACATGATGTCCATGTGCAATGATTGGATAACAATGCAGATTAATTTACATATGATTAACATTTTAATTTGTCTATTATAAAAATAGGACTGAGTTCGTTTTTTCTTTTTCAAAAGAGACATTACATATTTCTTTTCATGATATAAAATGAAATCGTGATATTTCACTCTGTCTAGCTTTAGGTTATTTATAGATCACATGTTTGAGCTGTGAGAGTAATTTTTCCTTATAAAAATCAAAGGCCCCTCTGTTGAAAATACGGTGCCTTATCAACTTTAACTCATTTTAATGGACTTTCCTACTACCACCGGCGTCGGCGTTGGCGTGTGAAATTGGTTAAAGTTTTTATTCAAAAGAATTGTAACTTTAAAACTACACAAGAATCTTTACTTGAAACCTGGAGTTATGCGACTTTTTCACATAGAATTTCTGGTTAAAGTTTATATTCAACAGTTTTGTAACTTCAGAACTACATAAGTTATTTACTTTAACATTTGAAAATACCTTTGTCATCAACTCCAATATCAGGGACAACATTCCCTATAACTCTGATTTGTATTTTAACAGAGTTATGCCCCTTTTTTACATAGATTTTCTGGTTAAAGTTTGTATTCAAAAGTTTTATACCTGCAGAACTGTATACGTTATTCACGTGGAACTTGAAATATACCTTTGTCATAAACTCCAGTGTCAGGGGCAACACAGAGGGTATGTGCCCCCCCCCCCCCCCTCCTCCCAGCTGACCCCAAAGCTTATGCATTGTATATATTCAAAATATTAAATTTTCAAAGCAGTCTGTTCCATAAGCCCAATTTAGCAAAGAAATCCCTGGTAGAAGATAGCGGTAAATGCAAATTGCTGCTCAGCGGGAAATGTAATCTTGACCTCAGTGAGACCTAAACATCCTTCATGGTGCATTACTTATCAGCCTCCTTATCTGATAAAACAATATGGGATCTCCACTGTGGTCAGTAAGAATATATCCTCTACAGTTGTGCGTGGAGTATATATATTATTTTGACTTTGAACATCTGTCGAACATCTGAATCAAAGCTATACATTTGCATTTGAACCTCTGACGAAAACCTGGTGCATAGCTATACATTCTGATGTGAATATCTAGTAAACACCAGTGGAATAGATATACTTTTGCCTTTGAACATCTGACGAACACCTGGTGCATATCTATAGCAGTGCCTTTGAACATCTGACGAACACCTGGTTCATAGCAATGCATTCTGATAAGAATACCTAGTAAACACCTTATGTATAGCTGTACATTTGCCTTTGAACATCTGACGAGCACCTGGTGCATAGCTATGCATTCTCATTTGAATATCTAGTAAACACCTGGTGTAAAGCTATACTTCTGCCTTTGAACATCTGACGAACACCTGTTGCATAGCTATAAATTCTGATTTGAATACCTAGTGAACACCTGGTATATAGCTATACTTCTATCTTTGAACATCTGACAAACACCTGGTGCATAGCTATACTTTTGCCTTTAAAAATCTGACGAACACCTGGAGCATAGCTATACATTCTGATAAGAATACCTAGTAAACACCTGGTGTATAGCTATAATTTTGCCTCTGATCATCTGACAATCCCCTGGTGCATAGCTATACATTCTGATTCGAACACTTCGCGAACACATGGTGTATAGCTATACTTCTGCATTTGAACATCTGACGCACATCTGGTGCATAGCGATAATTTTGGATTTGAACATCCGATGAACATCTGGTGCATACCTGTACGTTCTGTGTTATATACCTAGCAGATTCGGGGTGTATATATATTATTTTGCATTTGAACATCTGACACACATGATGCATAGCTGTACTTTTGCCTTTGAACATCTGACGAACACCTGGTGCATAGCTATACATTCTGTCGGTGAATATCTAGTAAACACCTGCGGTATAGCTATACTTTTGCATTTGAACATCCGACGAACGCCTCGTACATAACTATACATTCTGATTTAAATGCCTAGCAAACACATGGTGTATAGATATACTTCTGTCTTTGAACATAGCTATACTTTTGCAGTTGAACATCTGCAGAATATCTGACGCATAGCTATACTTTTGCCTTTGAACATCTGACGAATACCTGGTGCATAGCTATACATTCTAATAAGAATACCTAGTAAACACCTGATTCATAGCTATGCTTTAGCCTGAACATCTGACGAACACCTGGTGCGTAGCTATACATTTGACTTTAAACATCTGACGAACACGTTATTCATAACTATACTTTTGCCTTTGAGCATCTGATGAACACATGATGCATAGCTATACATTCTGATGTGAATACCTAGTAAACACCTAATATATAGCTATACTTTTGTCTTGAACATCTGACGAACACCTGGTGCACAGCTATACATTCTGATTTGAATACCTTGTGAACACCTGGAATATAGCTATACTTCTGCTTTTGAACATCTGATGAACACCTGGTGCATTCCTATATTTTTCCCTCTGAAAATCTGAAGAACACCTGGTGTATAGCCATACTTTTGTCTTTGAACATCTGACGAACACCTGGTGCACATACATACATTATGTTTTGAATGCCTAGCGAGCACCCGATGTAAAGCTAAACGTTTGCCTTTGAACATCTGACAAGGACCTGGTGCATAGCCATACTTTTGCCTTTGAACATCTGACGAAGACCTGATTTATAGCTATACTTTTGCCTTTGAACATCTGACGAACACCTGGTGCATAGCAATACATTCTGATGTGAATACCTAGTAAACACCTGGTGTATAGCTATACTATTGCCTTTGAACATCTGACGAACACCTGGTGCACAGCTATACATTCTGATTTGAATACCTAGTGAACACCTGGTATATAGCTATACTTCTGCTTTTGAACATCGGACGAACACCTGGTGCATAGCTGTACTTTTGCCTTTGAACATCTGACGAACACCTGGTGAACAGCTATACATTCTGTTTTGAATGCCTAGCGAACACCTGGTGTATAGCCATACTTATGCCTTTGAACATCTGACGAACACCTGATGCATAGCTATACATTCTGATTTGAATACCTAGTAAACACCTGGTGTATAGCTATACTTCTGTCTTTGAACATCTAACGAACACCTGGAGCATACCTATACGTTCTGTTTTATATACCTTGTAAAACCGGGGTGTATATATATTATTTATATTTGAACATCTGCCGAACACCTGATGCATAGCTACAGTTTTGCCTATGAACATCTGCCGAACACCTGATGCATAGCTATGCATTCTGATTTGAATGCCTAGTGAACACCTGGTATATACTATACTTCTGCATTGAAACATCTGACGAACACCTGGTGCATAGCTATATTTTTGCCTCTGAAGAACACTTGGTGCATAGCTATATATTCTGATAAGAATACCAAGTAAACACCTGGTTTATAGCTGTACTTTTGCCTTTGAACATCTGTCGAACATCTGGTGCATAGCTATACATTTGCCTTTGAACATCTGACGAATAGCTGGTGTATAGCGATACATTCTGATAAGAATACCTAGTAAACACCTGGTGCATTGCTATACTTTCGCCTTTGAACATCCGACGAACACCTGGTGCGTAGCTATACTTTTGCCTTTGAACATCTGACGAACACCTGGTACATAGCTATACACTCGATACAACGGTTTGTAGTGTACGTATAGGAACTGAAACGAGAGTTTGTGTAAATACAGCAATTTATAATATTCGGAATGTTTTTCTTCGGCGCTCAAAACATTGAGATATTTGAAACAAAACATTATTTATGTAAATTCTTTATTTCAAGACGCGCTAAGCTCCTAACATGTATTACATAATGTTATAATAATCGCCGTTCGGGCTGATTACAAACCTTGACTCACTGCTTATAGAAATCCTTGTGATATCCATGTGAAAGTTTACCATTTATCATGAATGATTTGAATTAAAACTACCGGTATTTCGTGTTGTTTTTTTCAACAAATGGACTTAACTAAATAACTCAAAGAGAGGCAGCATTTCAAATATTAAATGAATAAATATAAGCTCCTACATAAGCACGCGAGTGGCACGGATCATACCGGAAGAGTCCGGGAAGGACGCCAGGGTGGTGAAGTGGTGAGAATGAGGACTTTGGGTCATCCAGGCCTGGCACTGGCGGCCGCTCACCGCGCACATCCGGCGGCCCGTGTACTGGGCAGACTGACCCGCCGTGTAACACTCGTTTTCTGCAAACACGGAAGTTTAATTGTCCCACACAGTGAATAGAACGTCTTGCACTATACTATGGTAACCGTATTTCTTCTTGAAATTTAATTAAAAAGATGCTTGTTTAGTTTAATTTTTATGGTACGTGTATAAATTTAATAAGAATACAAATGATGGTTAAATTTAATTTCAAGTATTTCTATTTAAAGGAATTATTGAGCATAACAATTATATAGTTATAACGCGAATAATATAAATGCACAAATATTGTTCAGAAACAATATTTTAACGCTTGACAATTCTCCATTCAGATTTCTTAATTTCATTTTTTTTAATTAAGTGAAAAGTTTTCTAAGCGGTTCGTGCAAACACTTCCCGCCATTCGATTGCACACCGTGTATGTGTACGGCTACTGTGTACCGTACCTCCGCAAGAGAGGCTGTTGTTTGTCCAGTGCGAGTCCGCCCGGCACGTGCGTACCGGGCAGTAGCTTAAGATCGACGTGAAGCCGCTCAACAGACTCGTGCAGTTGTAGGTCACGGTGGCGCCCAGGCTGCGCGGGTAGTTCGAGGAGACCGGATCTACCTGTATGCACTGGTTGTCCGTGTTCACGGCGGCTATGAAGTCGCCACAGTAGTCTGAAAGATGAGGATTTAGTTAACCATCATTTAGCTTAATTACAATGAAGCAATACAAATTTGATTCTATGTTTAGCGTCCCCAGGATTTTTTGAAACCTACCAACCAGGCAGGAAATAACGAACAACGAATTGATAAACAAACGTTTTTCTTGCACAACTTATTTATGGCAGTGGTACAAACTAAAGCAAATGTTTACTTGCAAAACTGTTATATATCATCTTTATATTGGCAACCTACTGTATTACAGTATTTTAATTGTGTAAATTGACTAGGTGCATGCTATGTTTTAAAAATATTAGAAAAAAAATTCTAAAAGTCTTTTTTTTTTTTCCTTTTCCCCCAAAATTTTTATACGCTTTCCAACTCGATGTCAATTTTTTTTTTCGTTCAGGCATCCGAAAACCTACCAGCCCGAGGACGCTAAACATAGAATCAAATTGGTATGGCCTGACTGCAGGGCATAGGCTAGTCCGTGAAAGGAGGTACATTTTTAACACCAAGCGTCATCAAGAACCGCAACCTCCACGCAGGGATTTTACTGGTTCCGAGCACAGGTGTGGAAGGATTTCTTGGCGGTAGCTAGGTTATTTGTCAATAATAATGAGTAAATATCATAACACGGTATGTGTGCCATTTCAAAGTTTATTACATCCGAAAACATTTCAAACATGCCGTCTATGGATATATGAATAATATAAATAAATGGATATATTAATAAAGTAGCAACGATTTTCTTGCAACAGTCTTAAAATGCGTCTGTCAATATTTTTCAAAAATTCTTACCGTTTGGACAGGTTCCCTGGTTAATAGTTGCGACTGAAATGATGGAAAAAAAGATACCGGTTTGTTCACATTTAGTATTAGTATAACTTTTAGTAATTATGAGGACCTGATTTGCAGAAACAAATAAATAAAATTAATTTAACACGTTTTCAGTCTAATTATCGACAGATTTATTTATAAAAGACAAAGTAAACACCTCGGTAGTTTAAAGTAAAGTTTCAGCCTTAGTCGATTATTGCTTTTGAGTTTCGAAAAGTAATATAAACAGTCTAATAAGCTATACTCATGCCGTCATGGTCGTAATAATTCACTATAAACAACTATGTTCATGCCGCCATGGTCGTTATTATTAACTATAAACAATTATGCTCATGCCGCCATGGTCGTAATAATTAACTTTAAACAACAATGCTCATGCAGTCATGGTGGTAATAATTAACTATAAACAATAATGCTCATGCCGCCATGGTCGTAATAATTAACTAAAAACAACTATGCTAAAGCCGCCATGGTCGTAATAATTAACTATAAACAACTATGCTCATGCCGCCATGGTCGTACTAATTAACTATAAACAAATATGCTCATTATATAGGCTGTACATCCTGTAGAACCATAATTTTCACAAATTATATTTTTCACCTCAGTGAAAAATAAGATCTCATTATTCACATGTGTGAAAATTGAAATCTAATTCTTCTCACATCACAGTCTTATTCTTTACATGTTCTGTGAAGTTTGCGATCGCATCCAGTTTTTGATAAGCATTGAAGTCATATTCATCTGTGATCCCCACGAATACCCCGTTTTTTTACCATCACATTATTCTCACTTAAAATGTGACAAATAAGATCCAATTATTCACTAATTTCTGTGAAAAATATGATTTGTGAAAACTATGATCCAACATACATCCAAAATCGTGTTAAACCGATGTAGTGCAATCACCTATAAAATGAATAGTCGTCTATGTAGATCTACTGTTATGTATTGATAGATTCAAAACCATAAATATAAATGACATGCTTTATAATGATTCCATAAACATGTTAATTACATGAAGTATGCGTTTGGTTTTTCAAGAGTGCCTACCGTTACAGTCCGGTATGTCGCAGAACTGCCATTCAAGGCTCGGACTCACTGTGTAACACCAGGGCTGGCCGCGCGAGCTGCCGGGGTCGCGACAGTAGCGTCCGACGGAAGTCATGTTCCCTTCCGGAAACAGCTCACCGGAAGTGTAATTATGCGCATGCGGAATCTGCAAATCCCACCGCTGACACATTATACCACCGGAAGTACATACTCTTCTACCTTTATATGTACTTGAATTGGTCTGGTAGCATTCGGTACCTGATAACGATACATAAACGTGAACATATAACTTATAAATAATGGTAAGTCAACGACAGCGTCGTGAAACCGACTTATCTGATATGCTATAATTATGGCGCTGCCAAAACGCAGTCGCAGCTTTACTTACTTCCGCACGAGACAGATGCGGGCCGCCACGTGCCCAAGGCCTCACACAGCTCAAAGGGGCAGTAGTCCAGCTTGGCGCTCGTGCGGATCAGAAGACTCTTACACGGGTACACGACGCTGGCGCCCTCTAGCGTGTCTGCCGGCGGGCTGACGGAGTCCAGGTCCAGCTCGGTACACGGCATGTCGATCGATACACTGTAGTTGGGGCCACCGCAGTCAACTGGGTAGAATAGTGGCATTTAGTATAATTATTGTTCGTACGTCCGAGCGGGGTGCGAACTAGTCTGTGTTTACTTATGAAAACGTTACTAAATGTAACGTTAAAAATACACTACTTTTGAGCGTTTGTTTAGAATTTTGCGTAAAATAAATACAATTGTCTTAACAACATAAGTTATATGACCGATTGGTTGTAATTTAGACTTTATGTCACTTTATATGATAAATTATAATAGTTAAACATTATTTAATATTATTTAATATAATAAGTTTTTTCGTATTTATGAAAATATTTAAAGGAAATGCAACTTTACTAACCTGCACAATTTACCGCCTTGAACATCGTTACAATTCCAAACAAGATATGTAGTTTATATTCCATTACAAGATATAAATCCGTCAATATTTATATAACATTTATATTCCTAGGGACATCATTTACACAAAATATGCGGCAACATTGGCAAACATTCTCAAACGTTAAGCTTAACATTAAATTCATTATCGTTGTAAAGGCCCCGCCATAGTCTAAACAATCATGGTATTCGACGAAATGAGTGGCAATTTTGACATCGAACGTTATAAATATTTGTATGGCCATGATCACGTGACGTCACGTAGTTGCTAGGCGACTGATTGGTGAACGCTGTGCCGTTAACGCGCCTTGCCACTTGAGCTTGTAAGACGCCAATCAAGCGGCAAAGGGAAACATCTGAAACATCGGGCTTTGTAATTTAATATTCTGAGTGCAAGAAGTTTATTTAAAGCGAAAACATCACCTGTGAACATACATTTGTACTTGTAGACTAAAAGATGAGAAACTAGTAATACGGAAAACATAATCATCGGCCAACACAACTCGAGAAATCACTTCGCAAATAATAAGGTATAGTTGTCTCCTACCTAGGAAAATCTCGCAATTATGAGAAACTAACTCCTAATTAGGACTTAGCATCTCCTAATTAGGACTTAGTATCTTGTAATAAGTAGACACTGACTCCTAATTAGGACTTAAAATCTCCTAATTAGGACTTATTTTCTCCTAATAAGGACTTATTATTTCGTAAATAAGAATCTCTTTATTATGAGATAATGGAATACAAAAACAATATAGACTGTGGCACCAGGACTCTTCCATAGACTTTAAACATATTTTTCATTGAAATGTATTAATTCGGAGTAAACGATTTTGTCTTGTCAATGAGTTGTCGTTTTTGTTGTTAATCTCTACAATTATATTTCGATGCTATTGTCCACGTCGATTCGGATGCCGTTGTCGACGTCGATTTGGTTGTCCCTGTCCACGTCGATTTGGTTCCCGTTGTCCACGTCGATTTGGTTGCCGTTGTCCACGTCGATTTGATTGTCGTTGTCCTCGTCTATTTGGTTGCCGTTGTCCACGTAACTTTGGTTGTCATTGTCCATATTGATTGGGTTGTCGTTGTCCACGTCGATTTGGTTGTCGTTTTCCACGTCGATTTGGTTGTTGTACACGTCGATTTGGTTGCCGTTGTCCACATCGATTTGGTTGTCGTTTTTCATGTCGATTTGATTATTGTACACGTAAATTTGGTTGTCGTTGTCCACGTCGATTTGGTTGTCGTCCACGTCGATTTGTCCACGTCAATTTGGTTGTCGTTGTCCACGTCGATTTGGTTGTTGTACAAGTCAATTTGATTGTTGTCCACGTCGATTATATTGCTACTGTAATACCATTTTTGAAATCGTCATCTTTCCAAGTAGCTTTCACCCACTTGGTTGGCTGAGATTTTAATTTTATTAATATGTTTGTCGATTTCTAATATTGTACAAAACATGGCATGAGTTTTCAGGGAGAGCTGCGTCTTGTATTGTGAAGTGTGTCTTTAATCGAGCATAACGAGCTAATTATTATGTTCTTAGTACGAGTCACTCAATCAAGATTATGGCACTACATTACTTTCGCGTGGTGGACAATGATTATGAATACGTTCACTGTTGGTGGAGGTATGTGATTATGATCGATCTGTAGCGGAGATCAGTGGTTAATATGATTTGCCGCTGATCGGAAGGGAGGGTTAAGAAACGGGACCCCGTGTAGGTTATTGTGTATTTGTGTGTAAAACTCCTCTTCCAGTGAATAAACCGGCATGGGAACGAATGTTGAATACGAGTCTGTGAAAACTAAGTAATTATTTCTCTCGCGCGTTCTTGTAGACTGTTTTCTTTCAAAGAGTGTTGGCTTGTTTAGATCTTGTACGCAGCGGAGGAATACTTACGCATGGGACAACATATAATTAATGCTTTATAGAGCTCAGTGCGAATTTAAGTCAACAAATAAATCCCAACCTTACGGTAAAAATAGTTCTTGTATACATACTGGTACAGTTGAATTTTGTTTTGTTTGTTTGTTTGTTGGTTTGGATTTTTCGCCGTTTTTAACAGTATTTCAGTCATATCACGGCGGTCAGCTAACATACACTTTTCCTGGGCAAGCTTGCACATACCTTTACCTTTGAACCATCAAATTGATACCATACCACCATGAGTTTGTAATACATTGTCCGGCAAATGTTACAGTGAGTATCCTAAATGTTCGGCCTAAGTACAGCCCTGGTGTATCTCTGGAATCATTAATGTGCACAATGGACACGCGAAATCAGATGAAAATTCATTAAAAATTGGAAACACCTGTAAAATAAAGTAGGCAACCCATAAATTGTGTGAAAAAATACGCCGGCCTCTGTTCATACGAACATTTGGCTTGCTTTTACAGAGTTAACATGTTGCAAATAATGATGGCCGCCATTGCCCAATCACGTGCATTTTATTCGAAACGAAAATGACAGTATTTATGCAGAATTAAAGGTTACTTGGCACTATAGAAAACATCATTTGTTTCCACTCGACTGAGCTCAGTCGTAAGCACATCGAAAGTAATGACCAACGGCAAGTAATTACTAATTATTTAGAATATGCTAGCCTTACAATTATATTTGCAAACACAATGTTTAGATCGCCAATATTCGACGCGTAAGAAAGCTTGTACATGACCATAATAATTATATCAGTTGTCGGTGGTTTTTTTTACTTATCTTATCGATATATTATTTTATATTTTCGATGCGTGTATTATATATCCGTTTCAAGGGTATTAAATTAATGTTGCTGGTTTAAAGAGGGTCTGTCTGATTTATTATATTTATTCCAGGCTTTTCTGAACCCAGAGCTGTTGATAGAAATTAAAGAAATCCACGCGTATCAAGAGACAGACTTAAATGTCATGTTTCTATTGTTAATTCTTAAAGCATGAAAATGGCGGATGAAATATACGTTCATCTGTAATGCCTTCCGTCTGATCTAGGACGTCTGCTGTCGTCATGTCCACGTTCTTGTTGCTATTCTACAGGTATGACTGCGATGACGTAACGCTGACAGGCAAGCATTGTCCGGGGCTTGTATCTAAAAAAATGTATAAACAAGTGTTTGTCACAGGATCTGGTTGTCCCCTACCGGTATCTTGATACCGGAAAAAGCTATGACGGACAGACAGACCAACAGACAACTGCAAAACAATATACAGCCTTTTCTTGGAAGGGGGGGGGGGGGGGCATATTTTTGTGCATTATCATGAGTTGATATAAACATATTAATTTGCATGTATTAAGGATGGAATAACGATGAAGGACAAAAGAGATTAAATGCAATAATGTACAGACTGAAACACACAGTTCCATATGTATTATAGATAGATCTATATAACAAAATTAAGGTATTAAAAAATACACACATAGATATAGTCTTATGATGGTGAACATATCTGCCAATTAACTTCAAAATCCATCCAGAAATGACAGAGTTATAGAGCGGACACAAAATGGGACGGACGGAAGGACGGACGGAAAGACAGAAGGACACGCGCAAACCAATAGTCCCAAACCGGTTTCACCGGTAGGGGACTAATAATTAAATATACAACTAAGTAGAATTTTGTATTGTATTGTATTTTAACTTCATAAATGCCTCAAACATAAGTAATAACTGAAACTACCATCGTCGTATACATGGCCGATGTTGTATCTGAGATCAAACATCTATTAAATATTAAGCACTTTGTATTTTATTGCTTGCAATGGTGTATATTTGTCAATCTGAAATTCTGTTAATAAATATATTATGATTACACTTAGTAAATAGATACATAATGATATTATGTACAAGAAAATAAAATGTCACTGATAATCCACACCATCACCAATTATACCGCTCAGGCTGACTGTTACTGTCAGTTCATACGCGCCCAGGTATATGGAGTGCCGGAACCGGTAGATGGCGGCCTCCCCTCCCGAGCCCACCCGACAACGTGACACGAGCGTTGCGTTGCCTGCAGAGAGTAGGTCCTTACAATAATTTTTTTATATTCATTTTTCAACATCTCCATTGCACAATGTTAATATATAAAAGTACAAGTTATGCATATAAACAATATTAATACACTAAAATCAGTAATTATAATACATTCATTTATGTATGTTTTGCGTAATAAATTGTTTCTAGAAAATATTCGTTTCAATTTTTAGTTTTGAGATGATGCTAGATATAAAAAAGTGAGATACAAAAAAACTAAAAAGGAAAGACGATAATAAAAAGGCAAGGTGTTCCCTTTAATAGACATGAGGTGTTTGACTTATTGTCTTCAAAACTGGAAGACTGCTATAGGAAGGCACATGTGTCGGCGCAAATTCACAACAATTTCCCTAAGGTATCCGAAAAAATAAAAAAAAATAAAGAAAAAGAGAACACAACAATCCTGAGAAAAAACGGGGGGGGGGGGGCGACAGAATAGGCAAGATTCACTTCAACGTATTAGGATGTGCACATTTTTGCCATTTTTTCAAATGCAGATCAATTTTATTATTTTTCAAAAGCAATCTGCTCTTCTAAATGTATTTTCATTCTGAGAGCATTTTTGAGAGTCTCGATATTTGGATTTTCAGCTTTTGATTTAAATATGTATGACTTCATCAGAATGAGTATATAGTTTATAACTGAATTATTAGCGCCATCGTTTTGTGTTCCAAGGACAATATCTTTTACATTACGATCAATATGTATTTCTTTACTGCTTAAATAAATTGTGAGGTCCCGCCATATGGGTTGTACAATATTACATTCAAATAAAACATGTGTAATAGTTTCTTTATAACTTGCACAAAATGTACAAAGGTTAGAAGCTGCTAGCTTACATTTATACAGGTATGCATTAGTGGGTAATATACAATGTAGAATCTTATATTGAAAGTTGCGTAAATTATTATCTAATGTGGCTTTAAATGGTATTAAATTTGTATTTTTCCAGTCAATACTTTGATTATAGGAAGTCATTATAATTTCCCATTTCTGTTGCTGTTTGGTTTTAATTTCATCAAAAGTTTGTTGAAGATTATATAAATATTTACACACTGTGTTTGTTTTTGCACTTTTTCAAGTAATGTGCTGTTGCTAAAATTAAAAAGGTCTGTTTCAGATAGTTGTTTTTTGTAAGTTTCTGGTATACTATTAATCAGTGTGTAATATTTTAGATAATCGCTTGTAGGTATATCATACATGTTTTTAAATGCTTCAAATGTATAATATGATTTTGTCCTGAAGTCAAATAGATATTCTAGAAATGTAATGCCCCTATTAAACTAATTTGGGTAAAAAAAGGAATGTTGATTATTTAGTTGTAT
Organism: Congeria kusceri; assembly: GCA_027627225.1. Classification (NCBI taxonomy): domain Eukaryota; kingdom Metazoa; phylum Mollusca; class Bivalvia; order Myida; family Dreissenidae; genus Congeria; species Congeria kusceri. The sequence goes on along the minus strand of CM051031.1, from coordinate 54,668,873 downwards.
TGTTGAGTTATTCCATATAATCGTTTTATTTATCTGTCCTGCTTTTTCATTAAATTTAATTTTATTCCACGAAAAAGGATATCTCTGAGGAATTCATTTTTAAAGTTAGAAACAATATGTTTTTCCTTAAGGGGACATTCGAAAACAAGGTTTCCACCATATTGATTAAGTTCTTTCTGATAGAAAATGTTCCACTGTCCTTCGTTGTTTATGTCTGTTTATCTTTTAACCCAACTGGCCTTATTTGCAGGTATAAAAGCAGTAATATCTGTGAGTTTAAGTCCACCCTGTTCTATTGGTTTAAAAAGAGTTTTTATTTTTATTTTTTCAGGTTTCCCATTCCACACAAATTGAAATACAGATTTGACAAATTTTTGTATTGTATCAATTTTGGGGGTGGGAAGCATTGACAATGCATACATAATCTTCGGTAAGGCAAAATTCTTAACTACTGTAACTTTTCCAAGAAGTGTTAATTTTCTGTGTTGCCACTGTTTTAAGCAATTTGTTAAATCTTGTAATTTTGGTTGAATGGTTTTTGCTATATCGAGATTTTCATCATTTGTAAAGTAAAAGCCGAGCGTTTTGGCATACCTCAGAGGTCCAAAAAAAGTGTTTGTATTTGTTAAATATAGTTTGTGTAGTTTTAAGTAAACCAACTCGCATTACTGTTGATTTTTGTGTATTTAGTTTAAGCCCATATATTTCCCTGAAATCTTGAATGGCATCTATTAATGCAGAGAACGAATTAAGCGTTCCATCTATAAAATATGTTGTATCCTCCGCAAAAAGTGTTTGTTTTATTTCGTGTTCGTTTATTTTTACTCCTTTAATATCTTCATTTTTTTCAATAAAATTTGACAATATTTCTATACTTAGTATAAAAAGTGTGGTTGACAAGGGACAACCTTGTTTTACACCTCGTTGCATAGAGATTGGTTCAGAAAAATGCCCATTATTTATAATTATAGTGCATATGTCAGTGTAGAATAATTAAATCCATTGTATAAGTTCGGGTCCAAAATTAAATTGTGTAAGGCAATGTAGCATAAAGTCATGATCTAAACAATCAAATGCTTTTTCATAATCTGCAAAGAAGAGCAAGCCTGGTTTGTTATTAAGATAATGTCTAGTTTCAAATATTGTCCTTACATTTTCATCTATATATCTGCCTTTACTGAATCCAGTTTGCAATGATTCAACTATGGACGAAATTACTTTTTTCATTCTGTTTGCTATTGTTTTGGTTGCTATTTTATAATCAATATTTAATAAACTTAAAGGTCTCCAGTTGTTTCGTGATACAAGGTTTTTTTCCTGGTTTTGGAATCAGTGTAAGAATACTTTGTTTTTGAAGTTGAGTAAAGTGTCCATTTACACCTGAATAGTTAATAGAATTAAGGTAGTGCGTTTTAATAACATCCCAAAATACTTTGTAAAATTCCGCTGACAAACCGTTTGAACCTGGGCTTTTGTTATTATCCATTTCTTTTAAATCATTTAGGCATTTTTATAATGTGTAAGCATGCCTTCGCATGATTGTTTCTCGGTTTCTGTGAGCTTTTTTATATTTAATTCAAAAAAATGTGTAGTGTTTAACTTATTTTTATCAAAGTAAGTTTTCTTACTATAGAGGTTTGAGTAAAAATGTGTCTGTTCATGTATTATAGTTTTGAAGTGTGTGATTTCTATGTTATTTATTTTTAACTTATGAATGGTTTTACTTTCGTAATGTATTTTTTCAAGATTTGCAAAGTATTTGGAATTTTTCTCATTATGTTCAATGTGAATAGCTCTTGCTCGTAATAGAATACCGATGATTTTCTCTTCTATAACTTTATCATGTTATATTTTTGTTTCTTTAATTAATTTTATAAGTGTTTCGTCGTTGTCATTTTCTGTACTTAATTTATTTTCCAGTGACTCTAATTTGTCAATGATTTTTTGTTCTTTTTTTCCTTATTTCGTTTTTTAGTCATTGTTGAAAATTTTATATTTACATTTCTTATGGTCCCTTTTATCAATTCCCATAAGGTATTGGGGTTACAATTTTGATTGTTTTCTACAAATGTTTGTATTTCCTGTTTAATTTGATTTTGATAATCTTCATTCAAAAGCATGGTATTATTTAATTTAAAGTACCTTACAATAATATGGGATAATTGTGGTATTTAGTTCTTTGGAATCAACATTCAAGTGTAGAGTTATAAACGAAAGCCTTTAAATCTTCAGTTTTTTTTTTCGCGAAACTTGTATTGCAATTCTAAGAAATCAAATAGTAAAACGTACATATAGTTTTTGTATTTACTCTACAACGTACGAATTAACTTCAAGGCAAAGAATAATGATCGATATCGCTTTCAAAAAAACAACAACAATAAAATACAAACACGGCCAAAAAAACAACAACAACAAAGACCAGATATTATTACAGAGAGAATGTGCGATGTGATGAGCAAGACGATGTCTCTAACATAGGACCGATCTACCTGGGATACACTCTACCCATATAGGCGACATTACATCGTGGTATTGCTCACAGGAACTGTCACTGTATATTCGCCAACGGGTTCTCTAAAACATATAATCAATGATGCTAATTAAATATTAAAGCACAAAAACACACAGTAAAAAGTACATCAACTTGAATCTTTTACATGAATTTTATAGGATAATAGGTATTATTGAATCCTTTTCATAACACACACAGAAGAAAGCGAAATGCAGATTTTTAGACATTGTTTTTTAATATTGTATTTATATATTACCAATTCTAAATTGTCAAACTGACTACAATTTTGTGTAGGTGAACCGGAATTGCTGTATGTTAGAAATACCAGTAAATAGTTTGGTATTCCCCGGTGGTCCACTCGAAAGTAGGCCGTATATCAAATAGTTCGATTTTTCTTCTGTTAAAAGAGACCTTTCACATTAACGACACTGGTTTAAATGATTATTCCCTGAAAACGACGTGTCTGCTAGGCATTGTGATGTATCCTAACACCGAAATGCTTAAAATTTGAATGATCAGCGGTTGCAATATAGACAACATTTAAACATATACTTTTGTCGAAATCGCCAATGTATTCTGTGCTTCTCACTGTCTACAATCAGGCAAGATGCTTAGAAGTACTATAACAGATCTTTTTTTAAATTTGTTTTTATTTTGAAAGTAGAAACGCCATCTTTCCAAGCAGGTCAGCCTCGGAACATCTGAAACAAAGAAAAGTGGCGAACGACGCCAAGAGACTTTGCTATTGTACACTGGGGCCCTATGGGAACTGGATTTACTGGTTTCTAACCCGTAGACATAACTTGAAACTCATGTTGCAGCGATACTATTTGTATTATTATCATGAAATTATTAATTGTGAATAAATTGATAGAAATGTACGTTGTTATGTTTGTTCACTTAAAATCCCATGTTTTCAATTCTTTCAATAATTAGTAGTAGTAGTGACCAGTAGTCAATAGTTTACAGTAACGTAGTTCAATCAGACTAATTCGTTCTGTTACCACCAACTAATCCATGTTTCACTTCAAATCAGTTCGAGTTCACCATTTTGCACTATTTTCTTTTTATATGCGAATTTAAATTGACCATTGGCGATTTTCTGAAGTACAGCGAATCACATTTTCACGTCATTCGTTGTTCTTCTTTACATCTATACAGATGTTTATTTATAATTTTAAATTATATTATTTACAGGTAATTATATTTAGCTTATAATTTATATACCGCGTTTGTATTACGGTATTACTTATAATATCTTCTATTTGTGTGTAAATTTGTTTTTTGATATTTGTATTTATTTTCTTTTTTTCTATTGCTATGTAGTCGGTACACACAACCAACATGAATACTGTATTTTGTATTTCGATATATTTAAGGTCATTCGTTGTTCTTCTTTACATCTATACAGATGTTTATTTATAATTTTATATTATAAATAATTATATTATTTACAGCCTATGCACGAGTTATTGTTTTCCGCACCGTCGTCGCTTGAAAGTTAAACCATACCCAACCCAGGCAACACTCACGCAAATGTTTCATTATAGATTAACACTGGAATATTCCAGCTACCAACCGTCTGATAGTGGATGATGTCTATGAAGTTCCATAGCTGGGGCATCCCCGGGTATCTCGAGTTATAGCTGGTGATCTGCTGGTGATTATAGGTGCGCTGGTTTATCGAATCGTACGCCGTCTGCACCGAGCCATTTGTGTAGCCGTAACCGAACTGGCTTGTTCCCGGTTCATCAAGTAGGATTGCCTCGCCGCCGGTAACCATCAGAAAGGCCTCGTATTGAGCCGGGAAACAGCACACTGGTGTTGTCACCATACACGTTGGCGCCCAACATATGGTGAGCAACCATTCAAGCGTTAGTAATATGGTCGTATCCATTTATTTACCCCTCAAACCATATATCTAATTATTCATACTAGAAGTATACGACGTAGATAGATGGCAAACAGAAAGGCGTTATCACTGTAATAAATACGATGACGTTGGTGAATTACTATCATACCCTGTGTGATAATACCTCCCATTACATTTTGCTTGTTTAGTTACTGGACGTCCGTTCGAATACGTCTATCCATCAAGAGTGTTGTTATCTTGAATATCTAAGTTGATACGTGTAAATGGATAATACAATATTGGTATCATATTCTTGCGATAACCACGGTTTGCCATACAGTATATTTTCTTGTAGAACATGAGAATTTCATGAAAAGCGAATACTGTTCGGAAATCAAGTTGATGTAAATGAATAATGAGTTGTATATTTAGCGTCTACTGTCATTTAATACCACAAAGCATGTCACAAAATGTCAAAGCTATGAAGTAAAGGGCCAGTGTTGATATAACTGTACGTTGTTTTAGACATTTATAACTGAGCGCCGAAGTGTGAAAGTTTGTTTCAGTCAATGTTTATTTCAGTTAATGTTCCCAGAGTTGAGATGCTGCGTGACCCTCGACAGATCACGACGCTGCGACAATGATCGAACCAGGGTCCCGAAAAATCATCCACCCCTGTGTAGGCTCTGGCCATGCCCCTGCAACATATGTCCCGCCAAACACTTAGTGTAACATAACTGTAGTTCAAAAATTAATTTTCTAATATATCTCAAAGCATGTTACCATAATTTGTCAACTGTAATGCCAATATATGATATCGGTCGTTCAACTAATGCTAAGCAAAGGTCGCGGTGGCGTAGTGGATATGGTGTCCGCCTAGTGATCGCTAGGTCCCGGGTTCGATCCATACGCTGGGAGCGTTCTCAAGATCTCCCCCAAAGACACCAAGTACTGATTCTACCTAGGAAACAGACTCTAGAGTGTGTCAATAAGCCTTAGGCTTACGATGCCATCGAGCTAAAATAAATAGGTTTAAGCTAACTAATGCTTAACGTAATGCTGATAATAATTCATTATGTATTATATATAATATTGTCAGTATAACAAACCCCGCAAATAAAAAGGGATATGTACACAATGCTTTATCTTTGAGCGTGTAAATCATAAAATGTATTCTTCAGCAATCTAATACCGATGAGTCATCGTGCCTACTCTTAAAAATGCTTCCTTCCAGAAGCATATATTCTCGGTGCAGTTAAAATTACCTTCGCCTGCGGAGGCCTTTGACAGACGGAGGAACAAAGATACGTGGGTCGTTCACGCAACGTGTTATGTCCAACACGTCTACGGTTGCTATGTCAACGTTTTTGTCGGTGTCGAAAACGTACGCCTGAGATACTGTCCCGCGAACAGGCAGGCACTCCCCGGGGTGGTCAGATGTTGGATGTATACAAGGGCATACTTGTAGAAATACTAAACAAAGAAAGTGGATAAAGGAATATATATTTGAAACGGCGGTTAACAGTTAAGTTCTAAATTTCCGAACAAACAGGCGCACGAGTTTATGAAATTGCAAAGCAGCACAACGGAAAAAGACATTAATAATATATCATTATGTAATTATAAGGTGATTATATGATGTAAAAATCGACCAGGACACTCTATTATTTACGAAAGGGTACCTCTACCGGACATTTGAAGTGTCACAGTGATCTCATACTGGTCGATGTATATACGGTCTCGGAAGAGCACAGTTACGATTTCCGGTCAAGAATCTCCAGAAGTCCTCTAGACATAACACTCGCATTTCCTGTAAATGGCGTATATTCGAAGCTCACATGATGACGAATTCCTTTCCGGTATCCAGTTATTTGTAATATGTCTTGTTATATGTCCCTTTCGTGTTCAATATCATTAAATCATAGCAAATGCCATGATAGAGACATTTATCTCGCGTTTACTAATTGCACAGTCGAGCTTAAATCAATGGGTTTTAACTAAACTAACTTGCATTATATTTGCATAAATTTGTGACAAAATGTTCTTTGTAAATCAGTTCGGAAAGTGTACAACATTTTATTAAACGTACATGTTTTGGTGGGTTGAAGCATTAGACATAATGCACGCGCATGTACCTGGTACACATTTGGTAGACATTCCTTGTATAGCGGCATCCCGACGTTCTGTATGTCACAAGAGCCGTCGGCGTACTACCGATACTGGACGTTCTGATAAATATAGCGGTATACCCTTTGGCTTTTTATTTAAATACGTGTTCGGACGGACGATATCATTGCGACTGACGTGTTTTACAAACATTTTTAAGAAGTAGCAACAATTATTATTAACACCATGTTTAGAAGGTTTGTATGGAATAGAGGTGTAACATTCGTATGAAAACATCAAGAAAACAAGCAAACATTTGTGACATAGCTTTTGTCGCCAATACCTCTCTAGACTGTTGGTTTAACATGTCCTATATATATTCACGACATTAAGCTACAGTACCCACCTCTTTGTAGTCGATTATATAAATATTGTCCATCGCCATCGGTATCGAGAATATGGACAGGCAGTTCACGGTGCTCTGGTGAATGTACGTCCGCTGGCTGAGGCCGTCTTACGCCACCTGGTTCGTGCCGTTAGTGAAGCCTATCCCATTGCCGTCGCCGACGCGCCCGCCTCCCACGTCCGCCTTAGCGCTACACATTACGGTAAATGCTTCATATTGTTCCGGGAAGCAACATAGAGGCTCCAGTGCGGAGACAGCCACTTCCGTTAACGTCAGTGACGTCACCAATAATACGAACAAAATCCGCTGAGAAAACAATTCTCCTTTTCAAACTTATGTATGGTTATTGTGACCGTATATCTTAACAGTCAACATTAAATATGTTTCAACAGACTTTTATCTGGGCCGGTATAGATATGAACCGTGTTAATCTTCAATCACGTTGAATCATATATAGGCCTAGTACAAATACTTTGCCAACAGTTCAGACGAGGCGCGCCGTTGACAACCGGTCTTAATGCATGTGCGTACAGTGTCGTCCCGGATTAGCCTGTGCAATCCTCATAGGCTAATCCAGAACGGCAGTTTCCGCCTACAGTGGACTTATGTTTAGAAGAGACTTTCTTGAAACAGAAAATATCATAAAAGCGGAAAGTGTCGTCCCGGATTAGCCTGTGCACAGGCTGATCCGGGACGACACTTTACGCACATGCATTAAGTCTGATTTTACCAATATTACATATTACGGCGTTCATAGTTCTGTATCATGTATACTCATGGACTGCATGTCTGATGTATTCTGAATAAACCACATAGTAGGCCTATAACTATTGTGTTTCGTTTCTAATATGAATATAAGATACTTAATATTTCATTTGCTTTCATTGATTACAACATGATAACTGCAACGATTACTGCTATATAGTTAAGGAAATGAATACAATGTACTTAACATACAATTAACTTGATATATCCACAAATATTTATTCATGCAAAAGGTATGTAATGAAAGCACAAACTAGATAACATCTAGTTTATGCTTTCGTTACATAGTTATAAATAAATATCTGCATGAATAAATATCTGTGGATATATTGTAAAAGTGTGTCCATTTTTTAAGTTAAGTTGCATTCCTTTATCGCATGCATCACACGCCGAAATAGAACATTATGTACAGTCTAAATAATAAAAATACGTATGTGTGCACAAAAATATAATGGTAAACATGAGGCGTGTCGAGGGAAAACCGGACTGAAGGCATGTGCGTAAAGTGTCGTCCCGGATTAGCAAGGCTAATAAGATGAAACAAATAAATGTATAAATCCCGAAAATGCAATTTTTAAACGAAACGAACAAAGTAATTTTAGAGTAGACATTTATTTGTACTTTGTACATGGTATATACAATGATGTTTGATTTTCAATTACATATGTTATTAATATATCATCATAAACAAGGCGTCTCTAAATGCAATTGTTCTAGACAAAAGTAGGAAGTGGTTTGACGTAAGGAGTTACGTCTACGTAATCGTTTTCGACTTTAGCATGGTTGGTGTATTAGAAAGTGTCTCTGTTACTCAATTAATTCATCAAAGTTCAGCAAATCTTATTTGTAGCATTGAATGCCACGATTACGAATAGAGTTTTCACATCGACGGTCCATAGATCAATTGAGGTTATTAAATGTCGGTAAATGGATGATCTTATACATGTAATTTGTACGTCGGTCAATGGATTGGCCAATGAAAACACTGTCTTTTGTAAACGTCTGTCGATGGATTGACAAATGCCGTCATAATGGCGGTCAATCGATTGGCAAATGCTGTCATATGCGGTCAATATATTGGCAAAAGCTGTGATATGACGGTCAATGGATTGGCAAATGCTGTCATACGTCGGTCAATGGATAACCCATGTTGTCAGATGTTGGTCATCTGAGATTTTATATGTAGGTTAATGGATTGGCGAGGCATGTCTAATGTAGGTTAAAGGACAAAGGTTTTTCATAAGATAAGATAAAGCCCCTGCTAATAAAAGAATTAGTTTTTCTTGTGTTATACTTACATGTAAAACTGTTACAGTGTTAATACACTAATATACTCTGCATTCTACAAGTCTCTCATACATCAACAAAGTTTATCGAGTATATAATGCTATAGTAAAAGATAAAACATATATGACTATACAGAAAACGATATATCCATTAATCTTGTAAAATCCTCATCTCCGGTGAGATGTTGAGTATATATTTTAACATAACAATCGGTCAGCAACATTCCATGAACTCACACCAGGACTGTTTTAATCGTCGTCTCACATAATGAAATATCACACTCATTCAAATAAACTTGAAGTCCAAAATTTTCAAATTTACTCTTGTTCTGCATGACACATGTTCAAAATGGCGGATATGAAGAAATTATGGTAATAATTTTGGCAGTTACAAAATATGCTCAGATTTATACTATGTGGATGGTTCGAAACTTTAAGTTGGCTCATGTTAACAAACTACTTATGCATGCAAAAAAAGAGCTGACAGTCTTTGTCATTTAATGAATACAGTAATCAATTATTATACCTGTAATGAAAATAGTTACCTCTTTCTCTGCTTTTAGAGTTTAAAAGCAACACAATAATTTTAAATCCCTAAGAAACATTTTGTGATTGATAAATTCTGAGCTCTTATGTATGCAATGTCCTGGTTAAGTTCGAATCTGCTGTTCCGCCAGTTTAGTATCCCTGAAAGTACGGCCCTGCTGACGGCCCGTATGTGATCGCCGGAAGTGGCTGGCGGTTGTCCATGTCGTACAGGTAGGGGCCACCGTAGTAGTAGCCCTTGGGGTAGTAGGGCTGGGCTTCGAGGGGCATAGGGTAGCTGCGCTCCAAGTAGTCACGTGACCGGCCCTTCTTCGCGTACTCCTGGGGAGGAGAGATTGGAAAATAACTTTAAATACGGAACTCGTTTTAGAATATCTGAATATTGTATATACGCTACATACACAAAGATTCAAATTTACGAGTATTTTGGAGGTTCTTGTACATGTATACATGCTTAAGAACATAACCAGGGCCCAGCTGCTCAAAATCTTTACAGCCAATTAAGCTAACAGCCATTTACTTTTGGATGAAGTTACATGTGAATTTATATAAATAAAATATTAAAATTTGAAACTGTGAGTTTATTCTAAATAAATTGGTATGCTCATATAATTGTTTAAAAGTTTTATAAGCAAGATGCTTTTAATAATAATTTTAGTTACATCTAAAGTTAACAGGCCATTCGCTTAATTGGCCGTTAAAATTTTGAGCAACTGGGCCCTAGCCCCATGTTCACAAAGGATTAAGATCAATCTAAGCTGATCTCAAAGGATTAAGATCAATCTAAGCTGATCACAAAGGATTAAGATCAATCTATGCTGATCACAAAGGATTAAGATCAATCTAAGCTGATCACAAAGGATTAAGGTCAATCTAAGCTGATCACAAAGGATTAAGACCAATCTAAGCTGAGCACAAAGAATTAAGATCAATCTAAGCTGATCACAAAGGATTAAGATCAATCTTAGCTGATCTTGATCTTCTAGCTTTAATGAGAGGAATCTTGAAAATATTTTCTTTTCGAAATACCTTTTCTTGTAAAAAAAATAACACTAAGTTTTGATTAAAATATTTATTTCAGATAGAAAATCTTTGCTGAGAGGAGTTCATTATTATGCAAAATATATTTAGTGAACGCCATTTTTTAGTCTTATCCTGAAATATCAGGCTCAAGTTCATCTTGAAACTGAAAATCAGACTCAACTTTTTTTGTGAACACGGGCCCAGGACATAAAGATCTGAGTGAAGGCTGGCTTACATCGTTAACGTATCTCTCTCCGCCGATGAAGCAACCAGCGATGGAGTACAGGGTGGCGGTGATGGCGGCCAGGGCCATACCGATCCAGCCGATGATGTAAGAGTAGCCGTAATTCCGGTCCGTCGCTGTCTTCACGTCCTGAAAAAGCCACTTCCGGTTTGAACGAGAATGCGGTCATTTACGGGGGAGGAGATTGTTCGGAGATTTTACGCATTCATTTTCCATATAGCGTTATTGGTACGGCTAAACGTCCGCAATAATCCGGTACCATTGTACAATATGTAATCTCATTTATAATTATTAATTACATTTTTCCAATTGTTTTTTTAAACATTGAGACAAAACAAAGTAGTTGAAACATATCTTAGATACTTTAGTAAAACAAAGTGCCAATGTGATATATTCACGACATATAGCAAGGTTACGAAGCATGTACAAAACATTCGCATTCGACATATTCCCTATTCAACTGATATTATATTAAAAGGGAGGTAACTGGTGTGAATTTGTTACCGAAAAGGGAGAATACTCACGTCTTCCCAATTAAACCAGAATTTCCCTGTGAGCGGATCGACGTCTCTAATTTTGTTACGTTCCAAATACTCGGCACCGTGGAAAAATGCGATGGAAGCGGCAGTGAAAAAGGCTGGAATATATAAAGTAGTAAATACAATTTAGTGATAACTATTAATAACTGGAAAAGTGCTTACTGCAATGCTTAATACGAAATTTACATAGAAAATATTAATGAAACGCAGGCTAATCGCCGTTTCCCATTTTACTGTAAGTTTCTTTACCGGTAAATATTTATCTTTTAACCCCGTAAATATTTATCTTAACTAAAGGATGACTGTATGGTCAAATGCTTTTATGAGAATAGATTATTATAATATTAGAAATTAATCAAGATCGTATGTAAATAAAAGAAGTGCAAAAGTGCGGATGATAATTCGACTGACTGGAGCACCGCTTAAGCGCTGTAAAACGTACCTGCAATGTAGGCGAGCAGCCCAGCTATGTAGGCCCACTTGGACTGTCTCCAGCAGCACAGAACCAGGCCGAATATGTAGGAGACGAGGAAGACAGTGAGCGCCACGATGAAGAACGCCACCCACACGCGCATCAGGTCTGGGGGATAGAGCGAAACACAGCGTTAGACAGAGGAAGTAACGGCATCACAACGTCGTACAGCCAGTACTGTTGTCACATCATCATCGTCGTAATAATCATTATCACCACCATCACTACCAATGTAACAATCACCACCAGCACCATCACAATCATTATTGTAATAATCAGCATGATCATAGTGATTATCACCACCACCACCACCACCACCACCATCATCATCATCATCATCATCATCGTCGTCGTCGTCATAAGGTTTTATCACTTTTAACGCAACCATATCATGATAACCATTACCATACTAATAATGATCATTGCCACCACAATCACAAGTATCATTATTTTCACTGTGGTCATCACCATCACCTCAAACAGCACAACTTCATCAGTTCTTGCCACCATTGTCTTCAAATCATCATTGTTTACAACGTTCATGAAGATGGCATGTGCATACGTTTACGTATCGAAATCGCAGCCACCGTTAAATGCCATTTCAGTATTTTGGCAAGATACTGCAAGTTATCAATATCAACAAGAGGGGCGCCACACCGGGCAATTACCACCATGTTGCTGCAGTGACAATACTGGGAGAGATATATCGCATTACAAAACAAAAAATCTCTTACTACGTTCAAGTCATAAAACCTTTCTTTAACCATCGTCTTCGTGTTCTACTTAGTAACGTGTTTAGCTCTCTCTATTCGAAGAATAGGTGAGCTTTCCTACTCGCCCGGGCATATGCCTCCGCGTCTGATCTTGATTAAAGTTTATATTCAAAAGTCATGTAACTTCAAAACTACATAAGTTATTCACTTTAAACTTGGAATATAACTTTGTCATTAAATCCAGCATCAGGTACAACATTCCCCATAACTGTGTTTTGTATTTTAATGGAGTTTTGTCCCTCTTTCACATAGATTTTCTGGTTAGTTTATATTCAGCAGTCTTGTAGCTTCAAAACTACATATGTTATTCACTTGAAACTTTGAAAATACGTTTGTCATTTATTCCAGCATCAGGTGCGATATTGCCCATAACTCTGTTGTTGTATTTTGTCATAGACAGGTCCCTTTTCACATTGATATTCAGATTAAAGTTTTTATTAAAAAGTATTATAATTTCAAAACTTGAAACTTAGAATATACCTTTGTCATCAACTACAGTATTAGGTGCCACAATCCACATAACCTTGTTTTGTATTTGACGGGGCTGTGCATCCTTTTTACATAGATTTTCACTGTAAAGTTTGTGTTCAAAAGTCTTATAATTTCTAAGCTAATAAGGTATTCACTTGAAACTTGGAATACATCGTTGCAATCAACTCCAGCATCACGTGCAACAATCCCCATAACTATGTTTTGTATTTTGACAGAGGTATTTCCATTTTTCACATATATTTTCTGATTAAATTTTTGTTATATAATTTCTTCACTTCATTAAGGTATTTACTTGAAACATGAAATAAATTGATGAAATAATTGCGATAACTCAGATTTGTATTTTAACAAATTCATGCCCCTTCCACTTTCAACAATATGTACCAACTGAAATACTTCGAATAGTCGAACGCTGTCCTCTGACAGCTCTTGTTCGTTCTGGTGTGATTTTTTGCAAGCGATTTTACAAAATACGGAAGAAAAAAAACTATATTTGAAATAATATTAAAATCTCACTCTTTTCATGCTTGACAACATGAAGGAAGAAAATATACAGACAAGTGCAGTTTGCATAACTGTATGGGAAAGTTATATATATATATATATATGGCAATTAAATAAACTAACCGTGCAAATATATGACTCATTAGAGTATTTAAAAAGCACAGCAGTCTGATCATACATATCTATGGAAGGCCGGTGCGCCATGCTTTTTGCTCATTGCCAAATGCTATTTTGTCAATGCCAATCGCTAAATGATAGCTGGTTTTTGCCAAGTAAACAAAAGAAGTTATCTTTTTTGCTAATTTGCAAATGCTTTTTGCGAAATGCTTGTTGTCAAATGCAATTGCTAAATGATAACTGAATATAATTGCCATTGACATTTGGCAATTTGCAATTGGCATTTGGCAAGTAGCAATTGTCATTTAGAAATAAGCATGGAGCACCTCTGTAAAATTTTCAGTTGCAATGGGCATGACCAAAGTGAAAATGCAATATTTTTAGACATACGATAAAGCTAAAAATACTCACGAATTCTAGTGATGAACTCATCGCTCCAGTCCACGTTGTTTCCTTTCGCGGGGATGCTGCGTCTCACGAAGAAGCAGTAACTGTCCACGAGAGACTGACCGTAGTTCGAGTTCACATTGTCCAAGACTGAAAACACACAGAGACGCTCTCCAGTCAGAACATGCTGAATTATTTGTGGCTGTTAGTGTATCCAAGTAGTGTGCAAATTTCTGTTTTCTGTTGCTGTCTGTCAGTGCTTAGTTATTGTTATTTTAATGAAACAAATAATGTTATTGTTGTTGTTGTTATAATTATTATGATGATGATGATGATTATTATTATTACCATCAACATCATCATCATCACTGTTTATTATTATATAAGTTTTCTATATACGTGTTTTGTAATTATCCGTTCAATGGGAATACGTATGAAAATGTATGAAGGCCATATGTAGAAGGTCTTCCATATAAACTCTATAATACGTTGTACTTCGCGATATCCGGTGAACTAACCTTACGCTAAACAGACGTTAACATCAACGTATTTAAACCGAGACTAACATTAATGTTCATCTATAATGGATTACTTATAAAATGGCGAACTGGTAGTTTAATTATGTGCTATACAGCAAAAGTCAATGTGCAACCTCAGGTCGTCAAAACAATGACTCTGTACACTATACGTTTACTTTTTCTTAACAGAGAAACGTTTACCATGCGTTTATACCACACTCTACTATTATATTTATTAATTTCAACGGTTTATTTTCAGAATAATGTCCAATCAGGGACAACACTGTACAACTCTGTACTGTCACTCATTTTTTATATTTCGCCCTAATGGGCTTTATCAAAACTACGAGCGCATACAAAACTACATCTTTATAAAGTGGTAACGCCATTTTTTGAATGTACACAACTTTATAGAGATGTAGTGTGTGTTACAGATGTATATTATATTAAAAGCCCCCTTAAAACATGTGTCACACGACTGGGTCCTGTGAAGTGAACAGATCCACAGATATGTTTAACTATTTACGTTCATAACCATCTGTGCCTGGTATCCGTCTGTACATTGTGAAGGGTATATTTTAAGGGCGTCTTATTTGTGTGAAACGTTAGAAACGCATTAAGAAATGTATGATCTTATGAAAACTTATATGCGGATTTTATGATAACCGTTTTTGAGAATCCTGTTGAGCCAATAACACACTTCTAAGGGGTTGTGCACTGTTCACTTAACAGATATCGTCCTTTTATTTTAAGTAAGAATTGAGGCGTGTCGTGTGAAAACCGGGCTTAATGCAAGTGCGTAAAGTGTCGTCCCGGATCAGCCTGTGCAGTCCGCACAGGTTGATCCGGGATGGCACTTTTCGCTTTTATGGTATTTTATATTTCAAAAATGTCTTTTTTAAACATAAATCGACTGTAGGCGGAAAGTGCCGTCCCGGATCAGCCTGTGCGAACTGCACAGGCTGATCCGGGACGGAACTTTACGCACATGCATTAAGCCCAGTTTTCCCACGACATGCCAAAAGAATATAACATAATTTTTGGTTGTTGTGAATGGTGCTGCATGTTTCGAAGAGCCTTCGTGTAACCTGGCAACTAAACATAGCGATTCGTGTCCTCTAGTGTTGGTCTCATTTAAAATGAATACATGTATATTATCTCTTGATGACAAGAGCGGTTATGTCAAAAAATAAATGGTTGGTTTCCTCTTACATCTCCAAAAAAAATCTAGGAGGGGGGGGGGCAAATATAACTTTTTTTCTTTAACTTTTTTTTCTTCGCCGCATATTCACCACACATTTTAAGTATGTTGGAATGCATGTAAAATGTTTAAATGCCTCCCAACAAAGAAACTGTACCTTAACTATTAATAAGGTCATAGAAAAAGATATTTCTGGCAAGAAACTTATAAAATAAGCGACAAAGTTAATGATTGATAGGCCAAACAACTTTTAGGGTCGGCGTAAGCAATTAGGAAGAGGGTCGGGTAAGCGGAAACCAACAACTTTTTTATGCCTTGCACGGTGACTGTAACACTGTTTTGGGTGAACAAAAATAACGAACATGAAAAGAACAGCCAAGAGAACCCCTTCGTAAACATTTTACCCATCGTGGCAAACTTTACACGTAGAACGATTCAGAAAGATGTTTAGGCTTAAAAAAAATGTTTGTTTCATGTTACCCGACCTACCCTAAAAAAATGCCCTGACCCTATAACATTTTATTGGGTTTGTAAGATATTTATTTGTTTTAATTACTTTTTTCAATACTGGATACTTTATACAGGTAAAACAACATTTGTAAATGTGCTTAATGATCAATAGCAGTTACATTAGGAGAAATTGACATCAGACTACAGCTGGAAAACTAATGTGAACAGAAGGGAGACAATTCGTATACGTGAAATAAATCGTTTAAAGTGCAAACGGATTGAAGTATTACTTTGGATGTTTCAAAATAGTTTGGACCAAGAGGACCAGCTTCAATGCTTCGTGGGTTGAACTTAGAAACGCAAGGCATTGTCTGTTAGTTTTCTTGGTCCAAGACAACTAAGGAAAAACACTACATCGTCACAGAGGTAGGGTACTTCAATAGCATCCTCTTATAAGCAATGTTTAAGAATATTACTGATATTTTTTGAGTATTTATTCATTTTTATAATCTTCAAGCTGACCCTTTACCCAAAAAAAAAATATAACAAAAATAAATCCCGGCCCTATTTTTGTGTAACCTGAAACAAACATATTTTTACGCCTTGTTGTAAATTGTTTAGTTTAGCAGAACTTTTACACAAATCCTTTACATATCGAGGGTTAAAAACCATGAAGCGTACTAACTGCTATTTATTTCAATGGTACTTAGTACATTGTGGTTTTCAACACTCCGTATTATACTGCCTATATTTAAACACTAGACACAGCCATTTCGTCCGTGTTACAACAACAATTTAAACGGGTTGATTACAATAAAAGTAATATTCAAAACCATCGCCTGACATTTGAATTTCCATCAACATAATCGTTTGTAATACAAGATCGAGACGGGGAGCAGTGAATACGTGATAAAGACTGCAGTCCGGTGTGTATACGACTCTGATCCATCAACATAATCGTTTGTAATACAAGATCGAGACGGGGAGCAGTGAATACGTGATAAAGACTGCAGTCCGGTGTGTATACGACTCTGATCCATCAACATAATCGTTCGTAATACAAGATCGAGACGGGGAGCAGTGAATACGTGATAAAGACTGCAGTCCGGTGTGTATACGACTCTGATCCACCACGATATTCCACGTGGCCACGAAGCATATCAAAACCAGTGTGTTTAATAGGTAGGATGGTGACAATGTGAAGGGACGATGTCACTGTCTGCCAGTTACACATAGTTGACTCGTTTAATCGTTATTTAAAATAAAAATAATCGAAATATTTTTTTAATAAATGGGTTGAAATCTAAAGGGTTTTTGAAGAAAACGCCAATTCCATTTCCTCGGAAGGACCAATACTTGCTCCGAGTTTAGGGATCGGACTAAACACTCCCGGATTCCAGGGCGGACACCAAATACATTACGAGTACACAGATGTTACATTCTGTATTTGCATTGACGGAGTAACATGAACAAAATAAATGCTCGTAAACCCAGCGTGGCAAATTGGCCATTCATCAATGAAGTGACGTAATTTGATTAAGTGAGAAATCAAAATTATATTGGTAATCACAAAAGCTAAAAAAAAAACACACACTGTCATTCTACAACATAATTATTTTTAAAAAAGTATCGCAATTAAAAGAAGCATATTCTGGATAAAATGAAAACGTATAAGGCAGTCGATTGGAATCAATCGATCTTAATGAGAGCATCAATCACATAAAAACACAGCCTTCGATTGTTTCAAGATGACATTTATCCCGGGGCTCCAATGAAAACCCGCATCGCTTGAAACACATCATCGTGTTTAGTAATACAAAGCAACCGCTAGATGTTACTTAATTTAAAATTTGTTCAAAGTTCTGATTTCTATTTAATTAGAGACTTATTGTATGGTTGGACGCCGTCAATGTTCAAACAATATCCGAACCGAGATTTTCTTTCAAACTTAATAGAAACCAAGCGTTTCCATTGAACTCACATTTCGTGTCGTTGCTAGGGTAGCACTCTCGCCACATGCCGCTGTGCCGGGTACACGTGTACCGGGCCACCACCGGGTTCGAGTCCCGCTTGAGGATAAGCGACGTTGGCCAGTGGTTACTGACGTAGGTGGCGTTGACCGCCGTCTCCGTCCAGTGGTCGGTGGCGAAGGAGACCGCGAGCAGAATGAGGCCCGCCAGGCCGCACAGAGTGGCACTGGCCAGCAAACACGAGCCACGGCAACTCCACTTCATTTTATACTAGTTCACGAATAGTCAACGAGTTTAATTAAAGCAAAACGCTTTATCAATTAAAAATCTTATTAAATGCCCTAAAAGTGAATCCAAAAAGGCTAAATTCTGCACTGTCACACAAACTATTTTATGAAACGCTGAACAACCTTAGAGAACCTACGAGATTTTCACATTGAACATAGTCAACATATGTAGCAGCCCCACCCAAACAATTAGCAGAGCTTGTTAAAACAAACCCGAAAACGAAAAATTCAATTTTCAAAATGACAATTAAACATTGTCACACACTCTGCGATGTGAAAACAAAGGAAACCAAAAGCCGTGACGAATGTATGTTTTATGTATAAGGAGAAATAACTGTGTCGGTGTCACTATACAATTTGATATTTCAGAAGGCTCGCATAAATGTATTTGCTGCCGAGCACAGAGGTCTGGGCACTTCTTTTAAAGAAACTTGTTCAGAGATTTTCGTATTTTCGAAAAATGTCATTTAATGTCTTAAATGCGAAAAAAACAGTTGGACTAACCAAAAACAAATTATATAATACAAAAGAAAATAATAAAAAGATTTGCCTTCGCCGGACTCGAACCTACGACAACCGGAATCAACAAGAGCTGTCGGAGGACAGCGCGCCCGACTTTTCTTGTGCTTGTCAGAGTTACTGGCATTTTTCTTTCTAAAACAAGAAACATGGAAATTCCACGAAAACCAAATTTTTCAATGCATTAAAGTCAGCACATCAATAAAATTTTTAGTAATGGTAAACTAGACCTTGACCCCACCCACCCCATATGCAATGCCAAGCGAAGTCTCGAATTAGGTATCTATGTATTAAGTTTCATTAACATATCTCAATGCGTTCTCACGTTATTGAGCGGAAACAACTTTTCTATTTTTAGTAACAGTTACCTTGACCCTACCCACCCCATATGCAATCCCACGCGATGTCTTGATATCAGGTATATATGTATTAAGTTCCATTAAAATATCTCAATGCGTTCTCAAGTTATTGAGCGGAAACCGTTTTTCTACTTTAGTAACAGTGACCTTGACCTTGACCCTATACGCAGTCGCAAGTGAGGTCTCGATATAAGGTATGTATGTATTAAGTTTCATTAAAATATCTCAATGCGTTCTCAAGTTATTGACAGGAAACCGTTTGTCTATTTTTAGTAACAGTGACATTGACCTTGATCCCACCCACCCCATATGCTATCCCAAGCGAAGTCTCGACGTAAGGTATGTATGTATAAAGTTTCATAAAAATATCTCAATGCGTTCTAAAGTTATACAGCGGAAACCGTTTTACTATTTTTAGTAACAGTGACCTTGACCCCACCCACCCCATATGCAATCCCAAGCGAAGTCTCGATATAAGGTATATATGTATTATTTTGTATAAAAATATCTGAATGCGTGTTCAAATTATTGAGCGGAAACCGTTTTTCCATTTTTAGTACCAGTCACACTGACCTTGATCCCACCAACCCTATATGCAATCCCAAGTGAGGTCTTGATACAAGGTACCTATCTATTAAAAGTTATTGAAATATCTCAATACGTTCTCAAGTTATTGAGCGGAAACTGTTTTTCTATTTTTAGTAACAGTGACATTGACCTTGACCCCACCCACCCGATATGCAATCCCAGGTGAGGTCTCGCTGTAAGGTATCTATGTTTGAAGTTTCATTACAATTGCTTAATCCGTTCTCAAGTTAGAGAGCGGAAACAAAAAGTTGAGAAACTAGCTTACCGAAAGAAAAACTTTAACCTGTCCATATAGCTTATATGTAACAATTGTAAGTGTAAAAAGGCCCATAGATTTGACACATTTCAAACTAGAGTTATCAAAATTGGCCTATGAGTTCATTTTAATATTGGGAATAAGTGTTAGAAGTTTGAATTAAATCCCTCAAGTCATTTCTGAGAAACCAGCTTACCGAAAAACTTTAACCTGTCCATATAGTTATATGTAAAATGTTTAATTGTAAAAAGGCCCATAATTTTGACAAATTTCAAACTAAAGTTACCAAACTTGGCCTATAGGTTAATTTTAATGTGGGGAATAAATGTTTTAAGTTTGAATGAAATCCCTCGAGCCATTCCTGAGAAACTAGCTTACCAAAAAGCTTTAACCTATCTCGGACGCCGACGCCGACGGCGACGCCGACGCCGGGGCGAGTAGAATAGCTTGCCTTTTCTTAAAACAGTCGAGCTAAAAATCTGTCGCGTTAAAAACACGGCTACCCTGACATACAATGATGGTAGCGATTTTAACGCAATGTAATTGATACACGTGTTGTCCAGAATGGCACAAAGCCATTCAAAAGCGTTACAAACGCTTTATAATAAACATGTATACATGTAATCCATTTCACCCCAATACATCGTAATTTGGCAATAGTTTTCAGACTGTTGGCGAAAGCAAGTCTTTTGAGAGGGTAATTTCCAAAACAGGTATCGCGGAAAACTACTTCTTTTCTGTGCAGGCTACTAGTCAGTACGTCGAAACCTGAAAGGGTCCTTCTTCAAAACATCAAAAATTTATGCCTGTTTTCTTACCATTTAATTATTTAAGATAATCCATGCCATGTGTATTATAATGTATAAATCATGTGATTTATTACAATTACAGTGTGTAAAAAAGTCAATTTATTAAAAATGCTACGTCAAACTAATGACATCCCTATTTTCGCTATTTATTTGTATGCAACCGAAATATTCACCAGGATATCCTGGAATAATACCAATAGATTAATGCGCTACATCGGTTATTTTTTATTCGTTGCGAAAAGTTTCTCCTTGTTATCGATTCTTATTCCGAATAGTTTGACAACACATTACTGCAATGCATTAATTTTAAACTGTAGTATAGAAAATCGGAAGCACGCATTGTATGACCTACTTTCGACTCAGTAGGCTACGAATTACTAACAATCGATGCTGCTTCTAACTACGAAGCTTCATTGGTTATTCTGCATAGCGCGTTGTACATTGTTAATTGTTGACTTGTTAACTGGCATGTATATAATACTGTTTGCATTAGGTAATTATCTTTAAAAATGTGTGTTTGTTACTTACATATTAATTTGTATTATGATGTCTTATACTATTGAATAAAAAGCCTTTTTTAACAAGTTTAAAGGTGTGCAATTGAACTACATTCAAACAAGTGTTTCCTTTTTAGCAAAACTGCACTCATAATTCTAGCTTTTAGTTTCTTTTGTCGCCAACAGTCTTTGATTATAAACGTTAATGGTGTGTATTGAAACCTGTTTCTTATTTACGAAAGGCATTTAATACTGTCTAAGTTCGAAAACGCTTGGTACGAACGGAATATACAATAAAGTACATGCTGATTTACTCCAGTTATCGCATATACTGAACATATACGATAAAAAGTTACCAAAACGTTATTATTGCACCGATTTCAATGCGGTTTTTTTTTGTATTTTGATCGGTAAGATGCCCATTGGAAAAGATTGGAAAAGTGTCATTTTTTATTTACATATTTCTGGAGTGCTGCTTTAAAGGGACAATCATCTTAGTGGCAAACGCTGAGCCCTCTCGAAAAGGTTCTAACGTAAGACGCACCCCTCGACTTTGTCGATGCATGCATGGTTGGGTTGGAGTTATACATTCATTGAAGCTTCGTACAATTAAACTATATTATTTTATGACGAAAACTACACCGACCATTGTTTGGGGGCTTGTTTTGTACTGAGAGCGGAAATATTTCGGTAATGGCAGAACTGTAAGGCCTTCTACGGCCAGCGAATGTCATGCGATGCCGCAAATGCTATAAACGATATTATGTTTTATTTACAACCAAATCCCACTGCATTCAAGATCCTATTCACCGAAATGACCGCTCCGATAGCTAAACATGCACATCATATCCTTAAATAAAATAAGAGTAAAAATGAGAAAAGGTAAATTCGTGGTCTCTTAGAAAAAATGAAGGTTTCTTTTTTACGGTTTTAAACACACGCTTTTAACCTTACGCGTACGCATAAATAAATACAAAAGAACTTCCGAAATATTTGCGTATATAAAATAGTTTTAATAACTTAACACTGTGTGGATTTTGTAATCGCTTTTTGCATACTTCGTTTTGACAGGTGCATTGTCCATGTAACGCCCGGGGCTAGAGGCAACAAGAATGTAGGTTGGTGTTTAAAGAATCTTGACAATAGCAGGGCTGTTGTTATTGACACGCTGATTCATCACAACTACTGTAGTTGCCATGGTTGCTATTTTATTGACCGTTCGATTATCATATGATCAAAGAGGCAAGCATGTATGTCAAATATTTGAAACATAGATTTTTTTCAAGATTTGATTGTTATCACACATAGAAATATTAAATGCGTTTTTTCTTTACACACGTGTGAAAGGAATGTTTCTATGCGCACAACGTCTTTCTTAAATTAATGTTCCAGAAAAATAAAAACGGAGCTAAAAGGTTAAGACAGATGATAAAAGTATACGCGTATAGAAACGTTTTTAAATCAAACAAACCATTAAGCCTATGTGCATCAAAAGAACTGTTAAAATACCCTAAGCGGATTAATAGGTGTATAAAGCTGTATACAAATACGTGTGTATTATCCTTTTCATGGATGACATACCAAACCAGATTTCCAACCTATAATTTCAATGTTAATGCGTTGCACGTACAATCTAACAACAAACAGAATGGCATAAATTAAAACAACCCAATACACAACCCATAGCCGTAAATTTTGATTAACAATAGAAGAAATGTGTAGAAAAACCATTGTTGTAAACCGCATTTATAATCGACTAGTTTTAAAAGCAAAACAGTTTTGACTGTATGGCCGAAAACTCCAATATAGGTATATACGATTACTGAACAGTTGTTTAAGTTACTTACAACTAATAAACGAAGTAAAAGTAAACACAAACTTTTGTTTATTAATACGACATTTTAGAGTTTTCTTCGTATTTTGTAATTTTTTAATATCTTATTTTATGTTATCACATCACTGCATCTGCTTGTTTTAACAATAATGTATTATAAGGTATCTATGTATTAAGTTTCATTAAAATATCTCAATGCGTTATTAAGTTATTGAGTCGAAACCATTTTTGTATTTTAGTAACAGTGACCTTGACGCCACCCACCCCATAGGCCATCCCACCCGAGTTCTCGATATAAGGTATCTATGTATTAAGTTTCATTAAAATATCTCAAGGTTTTCTCAAGTTATTGAGCGGAAACCATTTTTCTATTTTTAGTAACAGTGACCTTGACCCCACCTACCCCATATGCAATCCCAAGCGAGGTCTCGATATAATGAATCTATGTATAAAGTTTCATTAAAATATCTCAATGCGTTCTCAAGTTATTGAGCAGAAACTGTTTTTCTATATTAGTTACAGTGACCCTGACCTTGACCGTATACGCAATCGCAAGTGAGGTGTCGATATAAGGTATGTATGTATTAAGTTTCATTAAAATGCCTCAATGCCTTCTCAAGTTATTAAGCGGAAACCGTTTGTCTATCTTTAGTAACAGTGACCTCGAACTTGACCCCACCAACCCCATATGCAATCCCAAGTGAGGTCTTGATATAAGGTACCTATGTATTACGAATTATTAATATATCTAAATATGTTCTCATGATATTAAGCGGAAACTGTTTTTCTATTTTTAGTATCAGTGACCTTGACCTTGATTCCACCCATCCCATATGCAATCCCAAGTAAGGTCTCGCTATGTTTGAAGTTTCATTAAAATAGCTTATTCCGTTCTCGAGTTAGAGAGCGGAAACAAAACGTTGAGAAACTATCTCGCCGAAAAACTTAAACCTGTCCATATAGCTTATATGTTAAATTTTTAAGTGTAAAAAGGCCCATAATTTTGACAAATTTGAAACTAGAGTTATCAAAATTGGCCTATGAGTTCATTTTAATATAGGGAATAAGTGTTCTAAGTTTGAATGAAATCCCTCAAGCCATTTCTGAAAATCAGCTTACCGATAAACTTTAACCTGTCCAAATAGTTATATGTAAAATTTGTAAGTGTAAAAAGGCCCATAATTTAAAAATTTCAAACTAGAGTTACCAAACTTGTCCTATGGGTTCATTTTAATGTGGGGAATAAATGTTTTGATTTTGGATGAAATCCCTCAAGCCATTCCTGAGAAACTAGCTCACCGAAAAACTTTAAACTAGCTCAGACGCCGACGGCGACGCCGACGCCGGGGCGAGTAGAATAGCTTGCCTTTTCTTCGAAAAGTCGAGCTAAATACGTACATTACACTTTAACGCGTTATATACAGATACCTTGAACATTAAAAAGAAGTTCAATCTTTATAGTTTTTGATATCATGTTTCTTCACAATTTACATGTATATTTATTACATTTCATTAAGCTCGTGTTTTGGGAGAAGAACGAATGGATTGGAATTATGCGACAATGCGATATACGTGTACCTTCAAATTACCTTTGCGCCGCATACTGGCTTATTCATTATGTATTAATAACACGGCCGATCGATAACTGGTTTGTTAGCAAACAGGATAATCGAACTAGGCCGGTACATATAACTCAGATCTTCAATAAATAGATCTCAATTATGCCGGCAGCAACTTAAGGTTTTAATCAACGTTTTCGGCCATTTCCAGTCATATTCGTGTTAAACTGTCAACTAAAATACAGTGTAACACCACACTAAGAAATATGATACGGCGACAATCATCGATTTCTTTCAATGTGTACCGGGCTTGCCTGAAGTCATGAAACCATGAGAAATCGGGGCGCGGTCATTGGTAAAGAACGGCATACACCCGTTCCCCATTGTAAATATCATCACAACGAAATAGGAATTGTTACAATTGAAAATATGATTAAAAAATAAGTCTGAAAAGTAAATAATTCTTTGTAATATGGCGAAACTTCCGTACATAGAAACTAGGATTTCAGCAATTATTTCTATCAATAGGCAAACGATTTTGCGTATTACAAGAAAATAGTTAAGAAGTAATAACAACTCAAAGGCCCACTTAAAACTAAAAGGTTTACCATGTAATAGGCTTGTTTAGAAGTTAGATTGTAGTAGAAGACTTACAGATGGTATCGTTCCCAGGGTAGCACTCCCGCCAGAGGCCCAGGTGTCGGTCGTGTGTGTAGCGGGCCAGCTGGATGTTCGTGATGCGTTCTATCTGGTGGGCCAGCGTCAAGTCGGACTTATTCACGTCGTACTCGAGCCAGTTATCCGTGGCGAACGAGATCGCCAGCAGCACCAGCACTATCGGACCCAAAATGGTGGCCATCACCAGCGTACGAGTCCCGTAACTACTTTTAGGCATCGTTACTCGTTATCAGAACACAAAATAACGTCCGATGTAGCGTCGATTTGTCCGTTAACGCACACAGGTGTTCTTCTAGTATATCCACCCGTCTCACGTTTACTGTCCGAAATCGAAAATACCTATGGATAAGCGAGTAACACTCTAAATGAAAAGTGTAGTACACGCATACGCCATTGGCAAGCACAAAGCGTGACGGCGCAGGGCTATAATCAACCCGGCTGTGTTGGGTATATAACCAATGCTACCGAACATTGTAATTGCTCTATAGAAAAATTAAAGGTACACTCTTGACACTGCTGGTCCCGATTTATGGACAAACAAGAATACCCGTAAATACACAAAAGTTCATTTAATTGTATTTGCATGCTTACAGCTAGAATAAGTTATATAATTATATATATATATATATATCGCGGAAATGACGTTAACGACGTCAATGTTTATGGCGCGCTTTTCCGATGGCTCGCAACGTCTCGCCCAACGTCGTTCACGACAAATATGGTGCAAATGGATGTAAAGTGTTCAAAATAGTTACGGCCACGGAAGGTCAATACAACTATCATATTCTTGAAATCAAACTGTGTGTTTTTCCCCCCTCTTATCTTTGTAGAAAATGGTTCCATTCACGGTCCATATCTCTCGCACTTCATCCGCCATTTTCTTTTTCACACACATTAAAACGTGCATATTGTTTTCGTGAGGTGTTCGTTTATGAATACCCCTGTTTTGGCCAAAAATCGCTTATTGGTGAAAACTTTCTCTCTTGAACATCTAGATACGAATGGCACTATTATATTACGATTCTTCATCTGCTTGTTTGGCAGTCGAAGTGCTGTGTCAATATCGGATAGTTTCAGATCTGCAACTCCTTTCTCCTTTAGGAAGGATATTACTTTTTGTGCTGACTGCAGTGCGCTTTCTATAGGTTCGGTGTCAGGTAATCCGTGAATGTTGATATTATTTCTCCTCCTATATTGTTCAGTATCATTTTCTAGTCAGCGCCGGCAATTTTCTTCTCTTGTCAATTGTCCAGAACCATCTGGAGCTCAGTATTTTACGTCCCTTGTCTTTCAATTTCTGACTGAAGTGACATTACTTTTTCTTTTAAATTATCATTCTCTTCCTCTCTATCAAAAACTGCACCTTCTTTTTGTTTCGATTCTATTTACAATCGATTGAAGAAGGTCATCCTTGACTTCATTAAGGATTTCTTTTAGGGTCGCTCTCAATGTACCATCTTCCTTCTTTACTGAATCGTTAAGTTTGTGCTCCATTTGTTAAAGTTTGGTGCTCAATATCTTAATTGCTTTGCAACTTATGTCAATTGCATTGTAATTTCATTCAATTTGCTTTCCGAGCTACGAGTGTTTTCCTCTTCGGAGTTATCTTGATCATTTTGGGTCTTCTTTTTGTTTTGCTTTTGTGGTGGCACTTTCATTTTCTCAACGATACTATTGTCCGCCTCACTAACACTTGACACTTCACTTCTCTTTCTCTTCAAAAGTTCGCATTCTCCTTCTTTATCAGTTTCCTTATTATTGTTGATTGTGCTGTCATTCTTATTTTGCTCAGTATAGTTTTTTTTCAGTATGGGTTGCCTATTTTATCAATTTTCATCTTTTCAGTTTTCAGCAAATGAATTTCAACTCAATTCAAACATTTCATTTTTTGATGCCTTACTTGTTCTTTCTATCCTAAATCCATGGCAAAATGCACTTATAAACCATTAAGATAGCATTACACATTACACAACACGTTACGGCTCAACAATATTACCATATCCATCGTGCACTGTTATTTTGGCACACTTAGCGAACCGAGAATCATCACCATAGAATGAAATCACAGCAAATCTGAAAGTGTTCAGGCAAATTTTAGTCCACCTCCGATTTCAATCACTTCCACACCATCTCGTCCCATACATTTTTTCCTTAGCGCCCTGCTATCTTTCCATACGTAGCTTCTTTCTTCATCGTTCTTATGACGTCTATTTCTTGTTCACGTTTTCTTAAAGTGTCCACCATCTGTTCACTCCAACCGCGTCTGTCATTTTTTCAAATTTCACCGCAGTTGAAACTGAAAACTTGAAAATTTACATGAAAAAAAAATTCAAAATTAAAACTGCATCGCAGGATATAAAAATCTTAGTGTTACAGTGGGTTAGGGGTTTTGTTCCAAAAATTAGGGCTAGCTAAGGGATTTATTTGGAAGGGGATATTTGGGGGATTAATCTCTAACAACCCCGTTTTCAGAGAGATTGTTTGGGGTTTTTAGGGGTTAATATGGATTATTAGAGATGCTAGAGTAAGGGTGAAAAGGTGGGGTTTACGAAATGTGCTATATATAGTATCAATGATGAATTAGTATTGCGCATGCGTAGGGCTGAAAAGGCGGGGTTTATGTAAAATTATATGTATGCTTACATAAAATATGTTGTAACTGATTGGCTCAACTGTGTTTTAAAGCCAGTGATAAAATGTAAAAAAAAAATAGTCCCAAGATTTGTCTTTCATATATGTTATTGTTGTTTTTTTTATTATAAATTAATATTTATTTCTGATGATTTCAGTTTCGCTGACTGTTCAGAGATTAACAAATTAATTGATTTTAAGACAAAAAATAACTTAATTAAATACACTTTAAATATCAAAATCAATAAAATCTTAATTAAAACATATAGACTAGTGGTCACCGGTGTAGTTAGTCGATATTTACGAGCGCAAAATAAATTTGGATTTAAAAATGGAATAAAGTGAAATTGGTGAGGTGTATATGGAATATAATTGGATATATTTGTTACGCGCGTGAGTCTTTATCTATACAGATACATTCTGTTTATAAAATAAAACAGTAAAATTGATTTGAATACTGCATATTTAAAAAAAAAAAAAAATCTTTGTGTTTGAGAAGAACTTAAAGTTGAAAAACTGTGACATTCAGTGACAAGTTCTCACGTTGGTATTTCTCCGGGGTCCGTCACGCTTGAGTGCGAGTGCGACGCAGTCTAATCGTTGACGCTGGTGAAATGAATCGACGGGATTAATCACGAACCATTGCACACATGGAGAAAAACCGTTATAAATGTGATAAACGTAAAATAAGTAGTAATACGGATTTGAACGAAAAAGACTTAAAGCAACAGCGTCAAGGATCGAATGGACATGAAAACATTAACATAAGTGACATTTTATCACAAACAAACTCGGTGCTATACTCTGTTGATAGTGATAATACTCTTCCAGTGTTTGATCCTAGGGAAGTAACTCCTGGACCAGCAGTCATGTCAGATTTTAACCCGGGTGCAACGGATACAACTTCAGGAGAAGAAGGGTTCGAAACATTTGTACGAGAACAATTTAGTTTCCTTAGGACGTCCATCTCAAATGTTCTCGAAAACCAAACTCTAATAACAAAACGTCTGGACGAATATGAAACGCGGATAGTGCATACTGAGAATGTGTGCTTAGAACACAGCGAGTCTATAGAATTCGCCCACAAAGATATACAGGACATTAAGAAAGAGAAATCGAACCTCAGCATTCAGTGTCAATCCGTGCAGAAATCGCTGGCAGATGCCAATCAGGTCATATCCGAACTTCAAAAAAGACAAGCGGATTTTGAACGACTTGCTATCAAAAACAATCTTAGGCTCGTTGGATACCATGAACGTGATAATGAAAATCCAGAAGAAACACTGAAAATAGTTAAAACTGTACTAGAAAAGGATTTTAAAAGACCCGATATACACGTGGAAAATGCATACAGAGCTGGCAAAAAACAAGCCGGGAAAATGAGGCAGATTGTGTTTAAAGTGCGATCGTTTAACGACAAACTGTCTATCTTCAACTCCAAAAAGGCATCATTAGACAAAAAGAGTTATTACATAACAGATGACCTCACCGAAAACGACAGAGAACTCAAGCAAAAATTGAAACCTGTGATAGAAAAAGCCGTGCGAGAAAAGAAAGCAGTGCGATTTAGGAACGGAGCACTTTTCATCGCAGGGGAGCGCTATCGGGGTCCGATTCCAGATAGCCCCGGGGCTGTCGGGGGGTCGCAAAAATAGGAGGACGCCCGGCCATGTGCCGACTCTATTAACATTCTGACATGGAATATTAACGGATGGACACAGAATAATTACATACCTAGGAAGGATATATTGTGCAAATTAAACGCAGATATAATTTGCCTAACTGAAACGAAATTAAGATTAACAGATACCATTTCAATAGAAAACTATACGACCTATTTATTTAACAGGGAACAGCTCAAGAAAACTGCAACGTGTGGATCAGGTGGTGTGGCAATCCTGGTTAAAGACAGTATTACTTTATCACAATACTGTGTAAAATTCTGTCCTGATTTAAGCTAACTTGATACATGTTTCTAATATATTGTGTGAACACTTTAGACACATTCATGCGCGCTTCCATTGATATCGGGAATATTACTGTGTACACAAATGTCGTCTGCTAAAACAGATACTAATTTATGTCAATTTTGATAAGGAAGCCTGAACAGTGTTATTGATATTCATTTGTTTCTTTTCACATGAAATAAACCAATAACACGTGTTTGGAGTATTAATAATATAATTACATAGGTGTAAAATATATTTATATAATGATATTCTATATAAAAAATAACAAATATTATATGCAAAATAATACTTTAAACTTGGTTTGATAACTTTTGCAGCGCTTATCATGTTAAGTAACAAGAGAGTGTATTTGCTTTTTGAAATTTAGTTTGATTGTTAACTTCATCAGATAATGAATTATTAATTTTAAGACGGTGTTGTTGTTGTTGTTGTTGTTGTTGTTGTTGTTAATGATGATGATGATGATGATGATGATGAAGTTGGTGTTTTCTGTTAATACACGTTTACTAACATAATTCAGTTGTAATAAACGTGCGTATTTATTTATTTTATTTTATTATTATTATTATTATTAATAGTAGTAGTACTAGTAGCAGTAGTAGTAGTTGTAGTAGTAGTAGTAGAAGTAGTAGTAGTAGTAGTTGTTGTTGTTATTGTTGTAGTAGCAGTAGCAAGAGCAGTAGTACTAGTATTAGAAGTAGTAGTAGCAGCAGCAGTCGCGTTTCATTTTGTATTTATATTAATATACTCAGTATTCGCGCCCAATATAAACACGTTATAATCAATAAATGTCCGGCATATTTGTTAAATAGCATGTCCTTATTTGTCAGGGGCGCACCTAGCCGTGTTTTGAGTATACGCACAGTTAGAAAATACGGGTCTTTTTTGTGTCTCCTGATCTGTCCATTTGAATTTCACAGACAGCACAAGAAATATAACACTTTAAGCAATTATTTTACCATCGATAGCTGCATTGGTCTACATTTTAAACATAATAACACGTTTTGCAGCTCGCAGAAATGTCAACCCCTGGCTCCGCATTGATGTCGTTTCCCTACATATGTTCATCAATCCATGGCCTAACAACCTTTCAGTACAATCGTACTCCTCAGGTACGTTTTCACTCTTCGTATAGTCGAAAAAGATCGTTCTGCTGTTGCTGTCAATACTGGCATGACTGCCAGAACAACTAGACAATGCGGTACATTTTGATTTTGTAACCGGTGTGGCATACGGTAAGCTGGAAACTACGTCTTCCGATGCATTTGGCGATGTTTCAACAGTCCCTGCGCTTATCAACAAAGATTCAATGTACAGAGCTGAAGTTGTCACAACTCTCTTGTATGGAAGTGAAGCATGAGTTCTGTACCGAAAACAAGTGCAGCTTCTGGAACGATTCTATCAACGATGCTTCAAGCCATCATAGGCATCAAGTGGCGTCATTATGTGGCAAACATAGAAGTCTTTGAGCAAGCCTACGTCCCAAGCATCGAAGCAATTATTCTGACCAAACAGCTCCTCTATGCTGGACACCCGTCACAAATGAAGGGCACACGAATGTCCAAAGCTGTGTGCTCTGGAGAGATAAGCCACAGCAAACGTGACAGAGGGGCCCCACAAAAGCGCTTCAAGGATCAGCTGAAGCGCGAACTCAGTGCAGCTGGCATTCCAGGGGACAACATGGCAAAAGGCGCCATTTACTCGACATAAGATGGAAAATATGTCACCATGTCCAATATTTTCAGCGAAGTTAAATGGCCATTGAAACAATCCGTACAGAATCTATAATTTATGACATCACGCATAACATAATGGGACGTAATGGTGACTATGACAAATCATTTTGGACAAATCCGTAGTATATCTACGCGTTAATATATTGTCAATATATTGCTCAGGATAATCCATGCACATGCGTATGTATTTGTTTATATTAAGACTGGAAATAACAAATCGTAAAACAAATGGAAGGATTATTATTTTCTCTACATTTTATCAGTCGGCTAGTCATGGTTTCTTGCCTTATCCCCTGCGGACACTATTTTTAATGCATTTTTCAAGTTTTCAGCATATTTATTTTTTTTCACGTGAGCGTAACGAATTATACGCACTTGCGTATAGAAGTACGCCCAGTTACGCCCCTGTTTGTGGTACTTTTTTTTCTCAACTTAGGTATATTAGAATGGGACAAATTATCGTCAGATAAACTTTGGTATGTTATATTAAATAAAATTAATATTTATTGATTGTTACCCTGTTGCCATACATATTATTCAAGCCATAAATGCATACATATAGAATAACATAAATGCAAATATGAAACCATCTATTACGCGGTCATGAAATAACGATATTTATGTATACCGCTATCAATAGATTTATTAATGACATCAGATCGAACGTCCGAACGATGAAAACAAAATCCATTCACTTACAATCGAATACGCGATTTACAAAGAATGAACAACAAATGCTTCTTTCGCTCTAGTCCCTTATAATATGTGCGCGCATTCGCATCATGCAAGTTGACACGGACATACATTCAGTAATTAAGGATAGGTTTTAGAAATTAAAAACGCAATTATGATTGGTGTTACTGTAAATAAAACCATTTTTATAGGCCTTTCCCAAAACTAGCTGATCTCCCTTGGAAATTACCTCCCGTTATTGCGAAATCACATCCGCCATATTTGAAACCCGACTTCCGGCGATGTTTTCCTAGCTTGCCATATAAAGTATAATAGATCTAAGGCCAAGCGGCTTTCAAAACTTGTAATGGACATTTTTAAATCCATATGTTTTTGATCAAATATTATTAAAAAAACTCATAGAGGATATATCTGACAAAAATAAATTAGTAGAACTAAATATAGTATCGTTTTAAACTCATTACTAAAGATACATGTCCGTATGACAGGTATCCGGAAAAAAAAGAAGTAGTCTCCTTGTATTGTCTTAAACGGTTGTTTTCCATACATAAATACCAACACATGTTCTCTCAATTGATACTTAGTGATCTGACTGAAGAGGGGGTTATAAAAATACCAAAGCCACAAACCGCTGGGATCTTATCAAATTGCCCTTAGAACAATACCGCTAATCCGTGCAATTGCGTAATGAATTGATGATAAAAATCTACATGCAGAGACAACTAACATGTCACACTGTCACACTTCGTCTCCATTGTTCGCGTCTCAAATTAAAGTTTATCTCACATTTTAAAATGTTGTTGTCTCCGTTGTTGTTCTTTGCCTATCACCCTATGAAATTTCGCCACCTTATTGAACAGAACAGAACATAATTAAAAGCATTAAACACTTTTACGAATTAATAAATTGGTTCAAATTGAAGAGTGAAATAATATAGCACAGCATTTAATTTTCAATTCTGAAGAATTGAAAGGTGGTGAACATTTAGGAGCTCATCGTGTTTTGTTTTTCTAAATTACCGTAGCTGCTGCGAGAATAAAATCTTGTTTGTTTACCACGATTCCGACAGAAATGAAGAAATAATCTCAGTTAGAGTTATATACATGAAGGAAAACTAAATACTTGATCAAACAGACTCAACAAGTATACATTATTTATTCTAACGTATATTAGACTCTTCTGTTGGCTTAGTTAATTACTTACTCTGAATTGTGGAAACTTTTTTAAAAATGAATATATTTATGTCTGTTTATGTCTGTTTTATTATAGATACTCACCTATGTACATAATTATCACGACATATCTATTTCCTGGTGACATATAGACCCATTGGGTCGGGTGTCATTTATTTCGTTGATTATATGAAGTTATCATGAACATTGTTTAAACACATGACACAATAATAAACAAATTACTTACTTAATCTCTTTAAAACAACATCTGTTATAGCATTTAATGAGGAGTGACATTATCTTTAGTTATTGTAATATTGTGTTAACAGTAATTAAAAACATGGTTGTTTTGTTACATTATATTTCAAGATTAAAGCGAATCCTGTTCAAGCACCGTAAATATTTAGCACACAACACGAAAAATATCTGCAACCAAAAAAGCTTTTTAAACACATATGTGTATGGAATTCAAATAAGAAGTTGCTGTCAAAAACATCGGAATTACGCTCAAACTTTCTGTTATGATACCTTATTTTCGTAATTTAAGTCGCCAGAAGAATGTTAGCTTAGAGTTACTTAGCAAAATCATTTCACTAAAAACAGCTTTTTATTTATTTTATTTAATAATGCAAATTTGATGAAGGCATATGTTGTTTAGATACTGAAATCACTACTTTTGTGTTTTGTTGCATAATAACCGTTAAACGTACTGTGTACAGTTTGTATGCCAATCTGCAAAGAGTAGACAATATTTTTAAAAATCAAAATAATAATTTAATTAAATTGATAAATAAAGTACATGATGTATAATATATACGAATGTTGATATTTGTAAATTTATTTTTACGACATCAACACAATTTTAAGATTGAAAATCAAGTATATTGCATGTTTTTCGGTAAATATCAATACGCTTATCCCGCCATACAATCAATAAACGTCGCCGAAGTGAACAGGGGACATCACTCGCGATTACGCAAGGGAAGTAGCCTAGTTTTGGGAAAGGCCTATTGAAATATCGTTATTTACGAGTGTAAATGTGATATCTTCAACTGTTATTATTCTATAACATTTCAACTAATTGATTTTAAATTGAACAATTCAAACACAAGTAGCATAAGTAGATTAGTTGCGGAACCGAATTCCTCCCAGCAAGATGCCGCCGAAAGTCGTTTGATCAATATCCTTGTTGAAACGACTAGGGCGACACATTGTTCTGATCCGTTATCGCCACTCAGTGGGGTAGTGGATTTGTATTTGTGGGTATCCGGACATCAGTTCCAACGGACATTCGTTCCTACGCTATTTTTGACATAGGCGGACAATGGTTCCTACATGATTATAACACCCCGGACAGTCGTTCCTAAATTATTTTGATAGCCCGGACATTGGTTCCTACAGTATTTTGACTCTCCGGACAATCATTCTTATTTAAGATTATTGGTACCCTGGACACCGCAGTGGATATGGGGTAGTTATCGGCGATATAAAGTCACCATTTTAGGATAAACACTCAAAAGATCGCTAATAAAGTCTTGCATTTGTTGAAAATAAATAAACACAATTAAATTCATTTGCTATTATCATGAGAGTTACAAATTTGTTAATTATTTGATTGCAATTATATATTTTATTAATTGTTGTTACTTATAGGCGAATTAGCGCACATAACTGACAAGCCAATTCATTGTGAGCCGACAAACGGCCCTTGAATAACTTATTGTTCACACGTAAAGAAGTATGCCATTTATTGTACCTCACTGACAACAATAATGCAACAGATATTTCACAGTCCGGTTGTCGAGTAATCGCCCCGAATTCGGCAAGGGATCTTTTATTACACACATCAGTGTAAGTTGATTTATACAATGATGTAAAACTAGTGGTAATTCAGATTTTAGTATGCTATCCAAGAAACAATCTCTCAACAACTTGTAAAATATATCTATATAAGTATAAAAATGATTATGTGACATAAATATTATCAGATAATATTTTCAAGGCTCGATAAATACATACAAATTGCAGTCATAACAATGATTGTTTTCATATTCATTAAGGTTTTGAAACACGTGGTTTAAAAAATTTTCATTCAAATTTATCTAAAAAAGTGAAATTTCTAATGAACGAACGAACGAACGAACAAACAAACACACGAACAAATTAATAAATAATCGACTAAATAAATAAATAATTAAATAAATAAATGATTAAATAAATAAAATAAATAAATAAATAAATGATTAAATAAATAAATGATTGAAAAAAAATATATATATATATATGAGTGAGTGAGTGAGTGAGTGAGTGAGTGAGTGAGTGAGTGAGTGAGTGAATTCATTCATTCATTCATTCATTCATTCATTCATTCATTCATTCATTCATTCATTCATTCATTCATTCATTCATTCATATATTTATTTATTTATTTATTTATTTATTTATTTATTTATTTATTTATTTATTTATTTAGTTATTTATTTATTTATTTATTTATTTATTTATTTATTTATTTATTTATTTATTTATTTATTTATTTATTTATTTATAAAAATGTTCCTGTTTAAGTCTCAAATTTTCATTGGCTTATAGCTTAGGCCCCGCCTTTCCAACTTGTCAAATTAAATCTGTGGTTGTAAAAATTAATTCCTAAGCCCCGCCTTCACAATGGTTTGATGACTTCGCCTTTTCATCCAAATTCAACCCCTAGAGCGACTGCGCATGCGTAGAGATTAATCCTAATAACCTAAACTAAGGCTGAATTGCGCAATTCACCCTTAACCACCGCTAGAACGAGTTGAATTTGGATGAAAACATAATAATCTTTTAAAATCGGGTGAATACGGATTTATAGTTAATGAAAAATCGTTTTATTTAACGTCCATTTTTCAAACCTTGTTTACGTCGATTGATTAATCGTTCGAATTTGATCAAATGTTACATTGACAATTCATAGTCAATAATTTGCGAAAAACTATTGAATTATGCTTACTTGGCACTGCCAAAGAAACGTTACGTGGCGTATATGAAACCAACTGGAATGATCGAGACTGTGTCGCATTCTGGAAACAGGTAAATGCCAGAAAACGCAAAGTAAGAGTCGCACCAGTGCGGGGTATTAGATTTGACGGAAGCGTGTACAAAGGCCGCAAATCGCTAGCCAAGCAATGGGGGATATACTGAAGACTATACTATCCATCGATATCTCCTGATTTTGAACTTTCAAACCCATAAAAACTGACCCAAATGCGTATGTGTCCGCTGACTCAGTTAAAAGGCTTATAAACACGCTACCAACAGGAAAGGCCGAAAATGGCGACATCATTGTGTCAGAACATTTCAAAACAAATGCAGACATAATGGCGCCCATTTTGTCAAATTTATATACTTACATGCTACGACAAGGCTATGTTCCAGCCGAGATGAAGAAGGGGCTGATAATAAAAGTGCACATAGGAGGAAACAAACGTCAGGACGAACTTAAGAACTATCGCGCTATCACACTATCCTCTTCTGTATTGAAATTAATTGAAGCTGTTGTGCTGGACAGATGCGAAAATGTCATTCTAAAGAGCATCAGTACGCGCCCATGGGTACATAATGACGTCAATTTCGGTACGTGAGTGCTTACACTGTGCTCGAGAAAACTCATCGAAGATCTACATGTGCTTCCTCGATGGGCGTCAGGCCTTTGACAATGTGTGGCACCATGGCCTCTACTACAAGCTGTTAGAGGTTGATAGCACATCATTAATAGCTATCAAAGCACTTTATACGGACACATACAGTAGTGTTAAATACAATGGTCTACAGTCTAGTGAATTCACAGAGCGCCAGGGCTGTCCTCAAGGCCGGAAGTTTTCACCGATTACGTATTTGGGGTTTATTGATGGACTTATTAGAAAAATTGACGAAAGTGGACTATGTCATTGTATTTACGGGTTTAAGATGAACTCACCGACTGTGGCGGATGATATGCTTATGTTGTCCTTTTCAAAAGCATGTATAAACAATCTCCTGGATATTAAGGAGTAAGCCCCTGCAAGATCGTCACTTCACTCTAGGTCGGAATAAAATCAGTGAGACTGATAACTACAGTCATCTTGGTGTTACCTGAAACTCGCATCTCACTTCCAAGGACAGTATACTGTGGAATCACTAATTTTCGCGGTGGTCTAATTGTCGCGCTTTTCGCACCACCCGCCATTGCGCGAATTTACGACCACCGCGAATATTTACCGCTTTCGTAGTGTAGCAACACCTTGGGAGCTTACACGTTCGTTCAAATGTGTTCGTCGGTAATCGTTTGTAAATATACGCAGATAGGCCTATATGTTACGATGCGAATGTTTGTAGTGAACGTTTTGAATGTTTTCTTCATCGCCTTCATTCTGATTAATTGATGCATATTCGTTTTCTTTAAATTGTGGGCGTTTTCGTACATTTAAATACGGTCATACACTGCAGATCCGCTATATCGCGATTCTCGGGGTCCATATATATTAAAATATACATGTATACACTATAGCCCATTTTCGTGACTTCAAAACATGAACGTAATTAACTTGCCGTTTGTATTGATGTTAACATCCTTTTTGTGTTATATCCATATGTAAAATATTCAATTTGTATTTAAAAAAATATAGAGATCCAATATTATTCCTTGTAATTAATTTCAAATCGCGTAATATCAATTCGAAATCCGAAACGCATTTCCGAATATTACTGTTCAGGTGATGTAAACACAAATTATATTTTACAATTAACTTGCATGTGTATTTCATGTTAATCCTTTGTTGCGCTAAAAAACGCGCGAAAATAATGCCGACATGTACAACGTCACGTCATCCGCATGGAAAGCGTGGGTGCATTGATTGATAATAAAACACGTTGTAGCGCAGACTATATTGAGATCTTTACTGTTGTATAAAAATTTCTTAACGCATAACAACAAAATCGTATTTCTATAACACAGTTACGCAAAGGCGTGATTTTGAACACTCGTAATACAATAAGTAATAGGAACATGAAAATGTTACTATTCACAAGTTGATATGTTGAGTAAAAATTTAGCGATGCGGAGCCGAAAAGAGTATTAATTTCAATCGGTCTATAATTAACAACAAGGTGTCAGTTTGACATAACGTGATATATTGTGTCTATTGTCTCACCTAAATCTGCAACAACTGTTGTCAATTAAGAGCCGAATCCGGTTCTATAATAATTTTTTATTGCAACAAACAAGCGGTCACAATATGACCCTTTTGGCGCTCTGTCTGGTTGGTCGGTTTATTGCATAATTGACACATATTTTGTGTAAAAACTAATTCTCGTTTGTTTGTTGCTTTTTCAAAACCGTATTTGCGCGAATTTAAAATCGCGCGAATAGATCCGAGATCGCAAGTGCGCGAAATTTGTACCCCGCGAATTCAAGTGATTCCACAGTAAACCATGCATGCAACAAGCTCCGTATCTGAACATTTGCAACTTTGGTATCGATGTCTCCTGAAACGTTGAGGACAATATATCTGTCAATCGTTATTCCAAGGCCTTGTATGGATGCGAGTTGTGGAACTCATATTCCGCTGGCGACAAGCTGAAGCTGGAGAGCACATCACTTCTGCATTAAGCACATACTTCAACTTCCAGGACACACAAACATAAGGTTTGCTCTCACGTGCTTAAACGTGACTCCAGTTGACGTTATTATTGACTATAAAAAAAAACAACAACATTGTTTTGGCCAAATATGCCGTCTGAGAGATGGGTACATAGCTTAGCAGATCTTTAACTATCGTCTCGTTCGTTATTCAAACGGAGATATGCAAACAACTGGTTTTATTCCGGACTATTACAGACTATTAAAAAGTATGGTTTGATGCTGCATTGGGACGATTATTTGCAAAACGGTACATTTCTGTCAATAACTTCATGGAAATACAAATTGAAGGTAGCCATCACTCACCCGTCGATGGCCAACATGTTGGAAGAACTAACACTCGATCATCTATGGCTATCATTAAGCATACATATTTGTATGCTTAATGATAATTATGAATGCAACTAATCTTTCATATAGAATTTTTT
Source organism: Congeria kusceri (assembly GCA_027627225.1). Taxonomy (NCBI): domain Eukaryota; kingdom Metazoa; phylum Mollusca; class Bivalvia; order Myida; family Dreissenidae; genus Congeria; species Congeria kusceri. Next base: position 54,629,035 of record CM051031.1, on the reverse strand, counting down.
ATGAAATACCCTGTACAACTTTGCGTGTTTCATATTATATGCTGTTTTCGATGGCTTATATTTTCCTCTGTATATATGTTTTCTCTCCAGTATTGGGGGAATAAAAGATATCTATCTACATTTTTGTTTTATTAAAACAATGTTATTTTGATTTTGGAGTCTCTTTTAATTAAATTATTTTGAAGGTTAATACAAAGCAATTAAATATAAAGGTCAATTTGTCTGCCTTGATTTTGTTTAAGTAGAAGACACCATTTGTATACATGTAGAAAAACAACATAGAGGATGTTAAGAGGAACTGCAGAGTACAAGGACCATAACTCTTTCGTAAATATTTTTGGAATTATTGTGCGGTGCAAAACTTGAAAAGTATTGAATGGTTTCAAATGATACTTTATATACTGATAGAGGCCTTTCATAGGGAGTGCAGAGTACATGGACCATAACTCTTTCTTCCTTCAAAACATATCTTCGGGGACACTTACATTGACAACGCTTGTTCTGTGAGTTATTGCATTGTGATTATAAATATGACATGTTCCTAGGAAATTTTCGTTTCCGAGCGAGATCTCAGGAAATAATAACTCAAATTGAATTCAACATGCCTACCAAGTGGACATGCGCAAATTTCAGGCCATTACCGTCCGATGATTTTTAAGGGAGTCTTTGCCCTTTATTATATAAAATAATACATTTTAATAGAATATGTTCGTTTCCTTATGAGATCTCAGGAACTAACAACTGTAATTCAATGAAATTTAATATGCAGCATCCCCATCAAGAAGACATGCGCATCTGTCAGGTCGTTCCAGTCTGATTATTATTAGGGAGTAATTTCCCTTAGATAATAAATTGGCCCTTTTCCTTGTCCGGACTATAACTTGGCCACAAACTTTGACAATCTTCGTTGCTGGATTTTGATACCATTTGCTGGATTTGAAATAAGTGCACAGTAATGTTCCTTCAGTGACCTTCTACTAAGCTCCCTAAAATAATTATTTTGATTCGTTAAAATTATTGCCGCCATGTGGTGGGAAACTTTGCATTTATATGGTTAGATTGGCTCCTTTGACAACCTTCTTGTCAGAAATCACTCACCTGATTTCAAATAATTTCATAGAAATGTTCTGTCGGTGACCCTCTACCAAATTCCTTACAATAATTTTGATTTGTAAAAAAATGCCGTTAAGGATGGGAAAGTTAGCCTAAGTATGGCCATGTAGGCAACATTTACAATCTTATTGTCAGAAACCATTTACCGGATTTCGAAATAATTTAACAGTAATGTTCCGTAGGTGTTTCACTACCAAATTCCTTCAAATTGATTTGATTCGTTAAAAACAACATGGCCGCCAGGGGGTGGCAACGTTTGCCCTTATATGCCCATGTTGGCAACCGTGAAAATTTTCTTGTCAGAAACCACTTGCTTGATTTCGAAATAATTTATCAGGAATGTTCATTGTGTAACTCTCTACCAAATGCCTTCAAATAATATTGATTCGTTAAAAAACGTGGCCGCCAGGGGATGGGGAAGTTTGCACTTGTATGGTTATATATGCAACTTGATTATCTGTTAATCAGTAACCACTTGCTGCATTTTGAAATAATTTCACAGAAATGTTCATTGTGTGTCCCTCTATTAAATTACGTGTCCTGATGAGTACTGGAAAATCGGTACTCGAGTAAGTACGAGTACAAGTACGAGTACAAATAGCACATCCCCGATATGAGACATGCATTTGTTTTTGCGTATACGCAGTCGAAGGAATTATGATTCCGCCGCTTAAATTTCGTTAAAGGCCCCGAAGATGCAACATTTGTATTTCGTGTCTCCATGTTTTACCACAGTGCACAATCTGTCCCATCGTCGCACCGTCGCATTGTCATATCGTCGTATCGTCGCCATCGGATTTCTTGTTGACAGGATAAATTTCCTTATTCTGACACAGCTATCAGTTTCATGAAATAGTTGTAACCCGGCATGACAATAAAACGTGTGGCATTTACAGTCCAATATAAAATATAAGGTCGTTTTTATAATATCCTTAACGGAAAAAAAGTTAGTTTTAATATCGAAGTTTTATCCGTCAGACGCTGTGTGAAAAAAACTACCGTTGCAAGAACCTCGTGCATTTTGTCCAGGTCGACGATGCGATAATTTAGTTTTCATTTTGTGGAAAGTTGGAACTTTGATAAAACGTCGAGACACGAAAAAAAAGGGACTAGTACATACACCGTCACTGGTAACAGTTGGTGTATTAATGGAAAATAAACAGACCCTACATATTTTTTTTATATAAAAAGATCACTGTAGAACTATATGAACAATTTGTATTAATATTTAACCTGGTTTCTTCCGTGTGTCGAACAAAAGTCCTTTAATGCTTTGAGCGCTTTGATTAACGATGGGCACTGTATACTTTTTAGAAAGTAAGAGTTTTTTTAAATGCACATGTTTATTATAACCATTGGGGATTTTAAATTTAACAATAGTCCACTTCTCACACATTTACACACATATCCACCATTGATATATTTGCACATAAAAACAGCAAAAATGTATTACATGTTTAATCAAAAAAGAACATCGCACATTTTTTTTACAATCCATTACTTACTTAAATTATTACTTTAGTGTACTTATCATAATTTTAGTAACAGGAATATATTAAATATTTGAAAAACAGTAAAAACACATAACCGTTCATTCCAAAAACATTGCAGCACTATAATTCGACCACAAACAAACCAGCAAAACATCTATAGATTATTTAAAAACCACAAATTCAATATATACTTCATCGATTCGGTGATTCAATGTGAGGTTTTAAATACTCATTCTGATTAATGATGTATTGCTGAACATGTATGAGTGCATAAAGGTACATGTATTGTAACGTTATTTACGAGCACTCGAGTGTTTTTAAAGTTTACTCTGCGAGCAGTTTCAGGTCCACACGCACTTCCCCACCTACAATCTTTCTGCCTGTGACTTCAAACTTTGCTCCTGCCGGGTATGTCCTTTCGGTTTCCATGAACTCTGAGTGCGCCTCGATGTTGCGTGGTTGCCACAAGCACGGCGACGGCGTGGCGTTGTCAGTCGTGAAAAGAATCGTAGTGTCGCCTTGGGGTCCTTGTGTAGGGAATGCATGCGTGTGCTCATGTTTCTTAGCTGAGGAAACTACAGACTGCCAAACAAATTTGGTCCCCGTTGTGTACTTATCTGCATCATGTTTTGTGATCTTCAATTTCCTGTATGTTATTTCTGTTTCTTTGGTCAGATTATCCCAATACAGCAAGAGCATTTGGTACATGACGCAGTAAGGCCCCATAGCCAGGTCGTCTCCACTGGGACAATAGTTTTGCTCCCTTTGCCTTCTGAATGCCATGTTCAAGTACGAGTAGATGGAGTTGTCCTCATTAGTGTATGATCGGATTACCTGCCCGAAGAAGGAATCTCTGTCCTTACATTCAATAATATGACTCGCCTTTTCGGGTGATACGGCGTACACCGAGTCGACAACCACTTACTGAACGTTCTCCCATCTGCTTTCATCCTGGCGAAGTTTTTTGAAAATGTCGTCAAGCAGGGTTAAAACAGATTTTGTTGGATCGACATACTCTGGGTGGAACGCTGGCTTATAAGCAGCCAAGGTGACGGATAACAAACATAATCCTTTGTTATCACAGTAGCCATCATACGGCTGAAATGTCGGGATCGTCTGCTGAAGTAAACTGTTCAAGTGGTTTGATAAAATACTGATCATTACTGGGTATTTGTATGCTTTGGCAATCTCCTCGGCATTCTTTCTGCCTGTTTCCCCGCATTCCGACAAACACTTCTTAGCCTTTGTTTGCGAATCACAGGCCTCGAATTTCAACAGTCGTTGTAGAATACCGCTTGGTGAAGCACGCTCCACCGTCGGCTCTGTGGAATAATATTTATCTGATAGCCCTTTCTGGGGCTGGACGGCGTTCCTAGAATATCCCACACCTGTTTCCATTGGCAATTTTTGGCAGCATAGACTAGTGTTTCGATATCTTTTTCCTCATTGTCAACTTCGTTTCCACGTTTGCTAAAAAAATACGATAATCGTTTAAAATTGATATGGTTAGTATTAGTCAAAAAGTAAGTTTACTTTATACAAATATACATGATTATTTGTAATATTAAACGATATTTACCTTCCACTAACTTCCGATGGCATTCTGCAAAGGAATCTACAACAGATTGCAATAGTTTGTATCTGTATTTCCGCAGTTAAAATGGTTATCTGTGCACCATTTATATAGGTAAAATGCCTCCTATATTTAGATGTTACAAGGATAGCTTGAACTATTTGCCCAAAACGATAAGCGTTCGGGAAACCACTTAATCGAGGACGATAACGATAGCAAACCAGTTATAAATATCAGTGATAGGGATCCCCGAAATTGTGTGTTATAGTATTTTGACAACCGCAATATCTCCAACATTTGTCAGCGTTACATACAACGTGATAGACATGGATGATAATGTAATTGTAGCAGAGAAACTGAAGAAGAAATAAGCGGCTGCCGTGGTTCTTGCAGCTGTTGGCGATGCCCTGTGATAATACAACGGTCGTTATGAGTTTCTACGATCTGAAGTACAGATACGCAAGGAGCTTGAGAAAATTGGTGGGCTTGATAAGCTGGAAGTCTATAATCCTAAATGAGTCGTAAGCGACGATACCGTCATGCGTATCGCAACAGGAAGAGCATTAGTCAAGCATGGCCATGGAACATACTTTGACGATCTGTTTAAAACTTTAGCCTGTGAATATAAGCAGTGTATGACTGATATGAATGGACGAAAACCAGGTCTTACATGTGCAGAATCGTGCAAGATCCTTGATCGTTGGAAACCTAAGGGATGTCGTATATCATTTAATTCCCGTGGGATGCGGCCCGGCGATGATAGCAATGTGTACTGGACTGCGCTATCCAAATCCGGATCAATTAAATGAACTAATAAAGGTCAGTACAGAGGCCGGATGAATGACACACCACCATCCAACGGCCTATGTAGGATCGCTTGCCTCTGCTTTGTTCATGTCGTATGCCATTCAGGAAAAGCCGGTTCGCGAATAGGCATCTGCCCTAATAAACGTTGTGGATAGAGCCCGCGAATACATTACAGAGGTGAACGCATATACCGATCAAAACCTTAAACATTTGACGTATTTCACATCAAGATGGTCGGAATATATATACTGAGAAACATCGCCGATGGAAACAGCAAAACTGTGTTTCCTGAAAACTACGAAACAAACGTCAACAAAAGAGACCAATTCTACACATATATCAGTTATGATGATTGGGGTGTAGCAGCGGTTACGAGGCCCCTCTGATCGCATACGACGCACTTCTAGCATGCAATGGAGACTTGGTAACGCTGTGTGAATGGGCAATATTTCACGGTGGCGACAGTGATAGCACAAGAATCATTGCAGGCAGTGTTTTTGGTGCCATGTACGGGTTCAATGGTGTTCCAGATGGAAATCATTGCCGTGTTGAAAAACGGACAAAACTAGTCGAGAAAGGCAAAAATCTCTACTCTTTGAGCCTTCGTAAAAACCCAATTGTCCATGGCAAAGACGAAGCTGTTAAAGTTCGCACCGACGTCGATAAAAGAATCCAGGCATCTACACTTGATGGTGACCCGGATCATCATGACGTCGCTATGGAAATATCTGGTGAGCATGTAAGTGATTCCGGGCAGGGCAACGAAGGGTCTACAACTGAAATTTGAAAACCCCAAAACGACATCACTGAAACACGAGATGACACATTTCAGAATGGCTCGAAAGATTCTAGAACCCTGTCTGGTATCGGCGAAGGCGTAGGAAAGGAATCCGAGAAAATAGTTCAGGATTCAATCAATGTCGCAGGTGTGGCAAATTGCAATCATACAAAAGGCATTTCATCTTACAAAGTCTCGGAGTCCATGCACGACAACGACGCTACAACTGTAAGCGATTCCAGGCAAGGCTACGATGGGTCTACAACTGAAGTTTGAGAATCCAATGACGGCGGCATCACTGATACACGAGTTGAAATAAATCAGATTGATTCGAAATATTCTAGTAACGACACTGGAATCTACGAAGATGTAGAAACGGGATCCGACAAAATAGTTCAGGATTCAATCAGTGTCGCAGGTGTGGTAAATTGCACTGATGCAGAAGGTATATAATCGGGGAAAGTCTCGGAGGCCAGCCTGAACAACAAATATACTACAGTTAATGCTGCTACCTTTCATGGTGCTGATGAGAACTTCAATGATGACGATCACACTGCCATTAACGCTGGACCGATGGAGGCCGCGTACGAAAGAATGGAAACTGACGTATAACATTCTGCTTAAGAAACTCAATGTTACAAACAGACTTTATATTATATATTTTGTGTAAACAATAAACAGAAATAATGAAATCAGTAACCCTCCTTACTCTGTTTGCTAAGTGTGAAAATACGTTGCATGAGTTCTGCAATTTGAAATTGTGTTTCATTTTTAATTTATTGGTATTTGAATGATAAACAACTGTTATTATGTGTTTTAATGTGTTTTTTAATGGATTTATATAATATGTTTTAAACGGGCCTCATAGAAAACCTTAATGAAAATAAAGGTTTTTATAAAGGTTCAAAATTTGCAAAATAAAGGCTTTTTAGGGAGATTTCGGTAAAAATGAAGAGCAAATAATAGCTAATTTTGACATTCTCAACTGATGGATATTTAGGAAATTACCCTAAATTCAACATGCATACCAGTATTATACTGACAAAAGACTATTTTCTACTTGATTTTAAAAAGTCCCTTATTATTTTTTAAATATGAATTAAATGTAGTTCAACTGTACATAAGCATTAATGACAGCAAAATACAGTCACAATCCATATAGAAAAGTATATCTTGATGAAAAGATCAAGAACACAGAGCAAGGCATTTTGTCCTTTTTGGATGCTGTGTATTCTATTTGTAGCAAAGTATATAACACTTGAAGGAATTTCAGTTCTTATTATTGCAAATAATGATTTTACTGAATCTGATGGATGTAATGCGTGGGGTCAAATGATGGCTATGGAATGACAGAAAATTTTAATAACACAAAATTGCAAGGTGATGTATGCTCCATAATATTCACTCTGGCAAGTTTTGGGAATTAAATAAAAACACTCATTGCAAGGCCAAATCAATAACCAAAACTGCGTTTGAGCATGAAACAAAAAATTAGATATACCATACAAATTTAAAGCTCTTAACTTTAATAAAATCACGTAGTAAGAACATAATTGTAAAAGATCATCTTATCTCTGTATTTTAGCTTCTCTCGATTTTCCATTGAATTTCATACTGTAGTTGCAGAGAAAAAGTCGTGACACAAATAATACAGTTTGAGGTTCTTGAAAACAGTAACAATGAGTAATGCAATGTAGCTGGCATGCACACTTAAACAGTAGTCACAAGCAAGTAAAATACAAACCTAAAATATCAACCAGAAAGAAAGATCAATGTGATGGCTTATACAACTTTTAATGGCAGTGCTATGATTGTGTTATTACTGGGATATGTATACTGCAGTGCTATGATTGTGTTATTACTGGGATATGTATACTGCAGTGCTATGATTGTGTTATTACTGGGATATGTATACTGCAGTGCTATGATTGTGTTATTACTGGGATATGTATACTGCAGTGCTATGATTGTGTTATTACTGGGATATGTATACTGCAGTGCTATGATTGTGTTATTACTGGGATATGTATACTGCAGTGCTATGATTGTGTTATTACTGGGATATGTATACTGCAGTGCTATGATTGTGTTATTACTGGGATATGTATACTGCAGTGCTATGATTGTGTTATTACTGGGATATGTATACTGCAGTGCTATGATTGTGTTATTACTGGGATATGTATACTGCAGTGCTATGATTGTGTTATTACTGGGATATGTATACTGCAGTACTATGATTGTGTTATTACTGGGATATGTATACTGCAGTGCTATGATTGTGTTATTACTGGGATATGTATACTGCAGTGCTATGATTGTGTTATTACTGGGATATGTATACTGCAGTGCTATGATTGTGTTATTACTGGGATATGTATACTGCAGTGCTATGATTGTGTTATTACTGGGATATGTATACTGCAGTGCTATGATTGTGTTATTACTGGGATATGTATACTGCACATGAAGAGTTAATAATTATTCTTACAAGTTAAAAATAGTAACGAAAATAGAATATTTTGCTGGGCATCACTAAATACATGTACAAGCCATACAACCAACATGAGACATTCTACTAACATTAAATTACCATTTCAATCATTTTATTGTTTCTAATTGTTAATAGTTTTTATATAATTCATACAAACAAGCTTTTAAACATCAAGTATCTTCATTATCTTGTTTGAAAACAATAACATTCCATATTTCTGTGTTGACCCACCCAGAGCAGCAGCAGTGGAAACCAATAGAAGCAGGTTGAAGCAACCAGCTACAACGTATTTTGTTCTGGACATTTGGGAAGTCTTTATTTGATTAATTCTAGGGTCTTCCATTTCCAATAATTTGGTATGAAATGATAACTGGTACGTTACACATAATGTTTAGTATTACCATTAATATACAGGGTAGTTGCAGACATATTACTGTTGATAAATATTTTAGGGTTATTGCTATATCCACAACGTTTTTACTTGTAGTCTTGTAAAATTTAAGCTGCACACAAAAATTTGAAATGTTTGTAAGAACATTTGCATTCGTCTTGTATGTGTCTGTATTAATATTTATTACTACAAAAAGATGCAACAAACTGATTAAAAAAATATAAAGGTTTTGTGAGCAAATTATAGGTTTTTACAGGTTTTCCAGGAAAAATTAAAGGTTTTAAAAGATTTTCCCCAAAATAAAGGTTTATAAAGGTTTTAAAGGTTTCACTAGGAGGCTTGCTTAAATAATATGTAAGCGCATACTGTATGAGATATTCTTTATATACTAATACTAAACGATTTAATAACATTTAATAATAAATTAAAATCATACCTTTATTGCAGCTCTTAACTAAAGAAACTGCATTTTTTTCATAATTGAATCTTGTCATGATTAAAATTTGTTTTCATAATTGAAGCTTTATGTCTGCCACTTTTATAATGTTTCAATGCAATATAGATATGTTAGTGTGCTGCTTTACAGTGTGTTTATGAATAATAACATGTATGTAAGTTCTTGGGTGTATTATTATAGAATTGTTTGTTTTTATGCCCCCACTTTAGAGGGGGGCATATAGATTTGCCTTCGTCCGTCCGTACGTCCGTCCCGTTCGTCCGTCCGTCAGTCCGTCGGATTTTTGTGTCGCGCGTAACAAAAAAAGTATAACTGCTAGAATGATGAAACTTATTAGCATATATATTGGTCCTCGTGGTCTACCTGGACTGCCTTGTCCGCCACCTCGACTGCAACCTGGACCACAGTGGTGGTGCGCGCCAGGGCGGGTGGTAAGCCCAACGGTTGTGGGGTACGTCTAACATAAGACCTTGGCGTGTTTAGAAACTCATCCAGTAACGGCGTACCAGGTAACAATGGAATGTACCTTGGCGTTGCCTGTGTATGGATGGGTGACAGCACTGTTGCAGAAAACTGGTGACTGTTGGGTGGTGTCGCATACCGGGTGATATTCGGTACCTCAGGCATGCTCTGCATGTTGAACCCCGATGCCTCGGGACGGTACGGCTCCACCGCGTAGAGGGTTGGGCTATACACCGCCGCGGGCCGGGATAAACTTGAAGTGACTGCAACCGGTGTGATCTCAGCCAGCCAGACTGGCAGTGATCCCGGTTCTTTCTGCTCGGACCTGACTTCCGTGGTAGAACATAGCTGCTGCATATCAGCCTCTGTAACGAATCGCGGGGCTGGAGCCTTCACCAGCAGCTCGTAATAATTATCCAGCGGCCCGAGTTTGGCGACAGCCTGCTGGTGTCGACCGTAATTAGTGAGGTGCTCGTGGACCTTCAGACTGTCCTGACTGCGAAACTTGCACAGTTTGCAGTAGAACGGCACGTTTTCCAAGGGCACGTGGTCCCTCAGCACATGCTCTGAGAGCCGACCCTTGCAATCGATGGTTCCGCACCACATGCACCTATACAACAATCCACCATTGGCTGCTTTCATCATCTGGAAAAGAGTTATGTTTAATAATATCTGTAACTAACTTATTTATCTCACTTGAAATTTAATGTCAAATGATGACTCGCAGTGTCTCAATTACAGAGTTAATATATAGCACAACTCCAGTGTTCGAAGACCACAAACTGGAAAAACATCGAAACAGGCAAACGCTCAAAACTGGATTTACAAAACAAATTATTGTTAACATTGTCAAATGTTTAATGTTTCAATCACACAGTCAATGTCAATTCGCTATTTGTGTAATTTCAGTTTGACAGAAGCGAACCACTTAGGAGGGTTTTTTCCCTTATACAATTTAAGTTTGTCATGATGCGCTAATTCTATGCGTCCATCTCTGTCGAGCTGTAGAACAAAGTTAAGTGCAGATCTCTTCTCTTTAATTAACATTGGACCCTCATACGTTTGCTCTAGCTTTGGGCAGGACCCTACTTTGCGACCCTCATTAAGGCACCACACGGGGTCACCTACATTGTATTCTTGAAGTGTAGATTTCTGGTCGTACATTTCTTTACTGCGATTTGCTCTAAGTTTAAGGTGGTTCCTTGCAATTTGATGGGCACGGAGTAGACGTTCTCTTAGTTGCCCAATGTAACCGGCCGGTTGTTTAGCGTTGCAATCGGAGGGAGGACCAGCGTAAACCAGATCAGCAGGAAGCCGGACTTCGCGACCAGTGACCATCATGTTTGGGGAGAACCCAGTCGACTCGTGTGGCGTAGCTCTATATGCCCCAGCGATACTGCCCAAGTGTTGGTCCCAACTGGACTGCTCACCCACTAGGTAGGACTTTGATTTTGATCAGCGAGCGATTGAAGCGCTCAACTTGACCGTTGCCCTTTGGATTCCGTGCGCTGGTTCTCGACTTCTTTACTTGAAGGATATTACATAATTCTTTGAAAAGGTTGCTTTCAAAAGCCGCACCTTGGTCGCTATGTATGGCAAGAGGAGTGCCCCATCGTGCAATAAAATTTTCGACGATAGCATTTGCACACGTTTTTGCGGTTTGATCAGCTACTGGGGTGACTTCAACGTATTTCGTGAAATGATCATTCATGACTAGGATGAACCGGTGGCCTTGAGACGTTATGGGCAAGTGCCCCATAAAGTCTATGGAGAGTAGATCCCAAGGAGCTCCTGCCTTCAGGTGACCCATTGGAGCGCGTGGAGTTAGTTGTGGTTTCTTGTTCGCTTCGCAGACGTCACATTGCTGGACGAAAACCTTTACATTTGTTTTCAGGTCATACCAGTAATGTGTCTTCGTAATATTCGCCTTTGTGCGTTTGACCCCCTGGGGACCAGCAACGATCGTGTCGTGCATCTGGCTGATCAGGCTGTTTCTCAGTTGCTTGGGCACTACCAGTCGTTTGCTGAACGCCCTATTCTCTGGACTCTTTAAGTACAATATGCCATCATCGAGGCGGAAGTGTTCCACATTAACACGTAGTGTAGTGATTCTGGACTCCAGTCGGCTACGGCGTCTCTGCATGGCATTTGCCCGTGTTGAAGCAAGGACTTCACTGGACCAATGCTGGGGTCTTCGTTCTGTAGTTTAGCCATTTCTTGAGGAGTGTACGTTCCCATCCACGCTCTGGCTCTTGTCACAACACGCGAGTTATTTTCTGTAACGTCATGGTCTTTGCGCTCTTCCGGTGTCGCGCCAGCTACCTTTTCTTCGGAAGCGAGGGAGCTCCATCTTGCTAACATGGTTTCGGCTCTCCGCTGACACTTGCAACAAGGACCGCATTTGAGGGGCTCGCTCATGTCTACCTGGTCACAGACACAATCTCTAGGACTTTCGCAACACGAAAGCGCGTCACAATGTGCCTGTTTTGTACCTGGACGGTACTCTATGCTGAAATCAAAAGGAGATAAAATTTCTACCCAACGCGCTATTTTACCACTGGGAGATGTACTCTTTTGGATAACTCCCTTCTGTAAGAGGTCTTCTATTGCTTGCTTTTCAGCTTCAGCATAAGCCAACGGGACTCTTCTTGGCCTCTGTCTTACAGGTGCAGCATATCCAGTGTTAATGGTGTGTTCAGCAAGGTGGGTCAGTCCAAGGTCCCAGTCATCTTTTGAAAACGTCTCGCTGTACTTGATGAGTAGGCTTGATATTTGTTGCCGTTCATGTTCACTTCTTCCTATCGTGGAACGCTCAAAGAGGTCCGTCAGGTGTTCAGGTAACGCTTTCTCTGATGTCGCAGGTATGTCGTTAGTATGATACAACTCTGTCGTTTCCTGTCCGGTCTTTACTCTGCGAACGGCTCCATGGTCACCTTGGACAGAACACTAACGATACGCTCCACCCTTTGCGCCTTGCCTATTTTAGTGTCCTGTCTAAGAGTTACTTCGGTGGAGAAACGGTTTAATATCATAATACTGCATGTTGGTGCACGGTTAACATCAACCAACGTGGATGCCATTCGAAGTGGGTATATGTCTTCGAACTGGTCAATGGGTTCAACTAGAAAGTCCGCTGTGACTTCTTCATCATCTTCGGTGAAACGCTCTACAAAAACACTCACCAACGCCTCAGTCAGGCCTGGAAGTGTCATGTCGCTCGCTACCGTAACACGTCTAGCCTTGTTAGCCTTGCCCACCTGGAAGATGGGTATTTCCTGCCCATCAAGCAGAATATTGTTGCTGCTCAACATTATATCTGCTGGCTCGCCATGACTACCCTTCAGAATGTCGTACCCAAGCAGAGCTTCATCCTCTATCTCTGCGACAATGACATTCTCCGATAGCCCGAGAGGGCCAAATTCTAGGTCCAACCTAGCTTGACCTGCATCTTTAATTGGTGCACCACCCGCACCAACTAAACGAGTCGACCGGTCTAATTGTGGACGGGACTTGAATGGAAGCGGGTTAAACGCTCTAGTAGAGATGACTGTACGTAAAGCCCCGGTATCCGCAGTGAATGTCACCGGATGACCATTCACCCTACCGTGCACGTACATTCGTTTGGCCACCTGTCTTGGCTTCTGGACCCTATTACTAGTAACCGCTTTCTCTATCTGGCTCTTGACGGGTTGCTCTTCATTATGACTTCCATGGCCTTCTCCGCTCTCTAACAGGACCTCCCTTTGGCCGCAAGGGCTGGTCCCTGTCCGTTTAAAGGTTCGGCATTCCCTCGCGACTGGGAATCTTCAATGATATGCTTTGGAGAGGCTCGGTCAGCGACTGGGCACTCGCTGGCATAATGACCTTTCTCGTGACATTTGAAGCACTCAGCCTCTGCCTTCGCCCTTGGTTTAACGTCCGGTCTCCTGGCCTCTAAGGCCTCTAGCCTCTTCAGGATTTGATGCATGAGAGACTCCCGTCTTTCACCCGCTGCCTCGGTTGGACTCTGTTGCTTCCTTTTAGATGCTCTGTAAGAAGCGGGATATGCCCTGGAAGTGGGGCTCTGATCTCGCTGTTCGGGACTCGTATGCTCTGTTGTTCTTCTAGTTGGTCGCCGCTGCTTCCAATCACCTTTATGGGTGCCTCTTGTTATCGGCAGAAAGACACTGCATAGAAGACAGCACATCAATGTTGGTTGGCTCCTTGTTAAACTCAACTTCGAAGCGGGCATCCTGATCTAGGAGGCCATCTAAGAATTGGCGTACCAGGTCCTCGTCTCGTGTACGTCTATCTCGATGTGGGTGCCCCTTATCATACAGCATCTTCAGATTTTCAGCATATTCTTCTACTGACTCGCCATGTTGCTGCACCCGATGGCTGAATCTGGATGCAAACGAACGTGCAGACTCGATTATTCTGTACCGTCCCCCTATCTCAGCTACTAGGGCTTGGTAGTTGTTTACTACCGCTGCTTGAAGCTGCGGGAAAACAAACTCAGCTGCTTGTCCCTCTATGTTTTGCAGCAAATGGTCATGCCTTCGCTCGTCGCCCCAACCCATGCGTTCTGCAATGGTGTCGAACCTTGCGATCCAAATTTGCCTGTTCTCTTTTCCGGTGAAAGGCGGTACCTTGATCCTCTCATGGTGTGGCGTCGCGTAGCCATGCGAAACTCGAGGACCATACTGGTTGAACAGAGGCGGTGCGCTACCTGACCACCGTTGACGACCGTCTCCATCGGCGTGGAAGCTGGGAGCCTCAGGCCTAAGGGCCGACGTGTTGACGTTCCCATGAGTGGAAGCAATCGGAAATGGAGGAGCTTGTAGCGATGACCTGGTACCGTTATTACCACTCGCTGACCGATGGTAGGTATTAGCTTCCGTGTGTGAAGTAGCTGCCATATGAACATCTTTCACTGATTTAACTTCAGTGGCAAGATCTCGTATACACGCTTGCAGCGTATCCACAGTCTTCCAAAGTCCACGAGGTGACCTGCGGAGGGGCCTTTGTCGACGTTTCCCGGCTGACATGTGCGGATAATCTGTATCAGAGGCTTCTGAAACTGTTTTCTGTTCAGCATCCGTGTAGTCTGGGCTTGACTGTACCGCCGTATTGAAAGGGCCTTCCTCAGTGTTAGGGAGGTTAAACTGTACTTCTGAGTCGCTGTTAGCCATAATTTGATACCTCAAGAAATGTCCAAAAATAATTGGAAATTAAATCTTTGGTTGAAAATAAAGTTATTGTACTTCTATATTGTTATGTTGTTGTTTTTTATTTGTTACTGACTACGATTTTAACAAATTCACTTTTCACACTAACTTTAGCACATAATAATGAAAAGTCGTTTATTTTATCACAAAAAGACGTAAGTTCGTTTCACTGGATCCACAGAATTGTCATGGATCCCACCGCTGCCACCATAGAATGTTGCGTTCCGAGCTGTAATTCCAGCTGCTGTTATACTACTAGTTTGGTGGAATGTAACCTCCAATAATAAACAGACGCTTTTCCGTTGTTCGTAGATTTATTCAAATACAACGTTCAATAAATTCCAAATGAGTTATCATGAAACAAATTTTCAACCTTCGAAGTCGTACTGGTTCTAATAATATTCTAATAATAATGGCACAAATGCGTCGAAACAAGTTTTAAAATGCAATGTCGTAAACTTCAAAATAAGTTAAGTTGTTAAATAAACACACTGCGAGTCACCTTATAAAGTATTGTTCTTTCTTAAACACAATAAATACTTCTTATAATTAATGTTATTCTATACTGTATACGTTAAGTTTTGTTACTTTAAACGTATGAAATTTATTTACTTCGACAAACGAAGGAGTCGCTCTTAAGATGACAATGTTGCAGACTGATTCTGACCAAAAAATCGGCCCTTTATATACTAAGAGCTTTCGGTCGACCCAGAACAAGATCGAACGACCAAAACCACGGTCGAACGAACGCTCACGACCATCAATACGTCTCGGGTCGCTTTGTCGACCAAACGCGCACGACCACAGATATTGGTCGGTCGACCATGAATTTGGTACGATATTCTACAGTTCCTAGGCAACACAGGAAGCAATATGGCGGACAATGAACTTAGCAATTTTAACAACAAAATGTTTAACGATAAAAATGAGCCATGTAAGGCAACCTGTGACTAAAATGAATAGGAAAAACCTGGAAGATAATGCTAAGAACCTAATCTGTTTCGTAAGTACAGTAAAAACAATGTATTACGACTATTAACGAGATACTAAAGTGCAGAAATTAGTGGTGACTCGTGATATTACAAAACTGCTTCTAAAAAGAAACAATAAAAATCTAACGAGTTCACATGAATTATTATATGGATAAAGCCTGACAATAACAGGAGCTTGGGGATATGGATACTCGAAATGGATATATATGAAAATAAATGCTGTTATAAACAGCGTTTTTCCTCTATATAAAGTCGGTACCGGTAAACGGTACCCTTCCCAACTGATTTTTTGACCATTTTTCCCAATTTGAAGTTAAAAAATAACTAGATATAAAAAAAAATCCAAAAAGACCCTGAAAAGATTGACGATGTTCCTGTATTTTACTTTTGTTTCACCCAAGCGTTAACCTCCGCGTACACCTCAATTCAGTTACTGTTAACCGCTAGGGGAAGTAACCGCTGCAAGGTTACTTTATCGTTTGGTTACTGTTATCGGTCATTGTGTCCACCAGGTGTCGCTTCTCGCAACTAACCTGTGTGATTTCGCACTGTGCATGATGGGCAAGCACTATATTCATATTGCGCCAACTGAAGCATGAGACGCTTCTCTTAAACATTAGCAAAATCGTCATAGAGTCTTGTAGGACGTAACTTGGTGCAAGTGCTCAATCTGTGCATCATTTAATTCAATTTCACAATATACAATCCGCCTTTGTTTTCAATAATAAAGAAAGTTTTTTTGGTTCATTTGTAAATAATGTTCGAAAGTGAAAGTAGAAACTGCATGACAACGCAAGTAAAACGCATGTTATTGCACAAACTGTTATAAACACAATGCTTTGAGTGTTTAAAGTTAATAATTATGACATAGTTATAATGGTTAAACATGGTTTTAGTAAGAATATACGGAAATTGTGCTTGTTTGGAATTTTTTTTTTCATTCTTCCGCGGACTATATCTTTGCGTATGTACCATTTAGCCAAATATGGATAGTGATCAGTTCCTAGTATAGAGGTTAGACGAAAGCAGTGACGTCACACTCTATGTATAGAATGGTTGCCGGTCATATACATTGTGTGCGAGAATGGGAACGAGCTGAACTGCAACCCATTTTCGCGAGTGCCATTGATGAGACATGGCAATTCATAACACTATATACTACCAAAAAACATTAAGGGATGCGATCCTTTATCTAGCTATGGATTTTATGGCAAAGCATAAAGTATAGATCCACAACCGACATTGACGGCAGAAGATACTAGTAATTTTGTTTATGTTCCGTCAACCATTGACACAGACATTGTCAGTGTCGAGTCCGAGAGCAAACTTGTGTCTCTGGGACAAGTTGTGCAAGTTGATACCCACCAGCACGGCATTTAAAATCATAGTCTGACTTGAATGAAAGTAAAAGAATAAATGGAACAAGTTGTTTTAGGGTTTACTTATTGTAATTTACTGTTTTTACATCCTTTTTGATAGTTTTTAAAGAAAGTGGTAAAATTCTCAATTTGGCTGAAAACGACGCTAATTTTCCCAATTAGACCGGTACCGGTACCATTCCCAAAGTGGTGAGGAAAACCGCTGTTATAAATTACACAAGGGCTAAAAGAAGTCCAGTTGTAAATTGTTTCAGTAGCAATCAACAAATGCAAGAAGACAAGGTAAGTTTTTAAATAAAATAACTACACCTGGTACCGGATTGTATCAGTATTACTGCTAGAGTGATGCCACTTTACAAACATATTATTCAGCATGTGATGTTGTGCACCTGGGTATTTTGGTGCATTTTTTCCTACATCAGCTGAGTTTTGAGACAACCAGCGGAATGTGGGGGCATTTGTGTCATACGGACATATGGTTAGTTGGTTATGTTATATGTCAACCTCATGTTTATTTTGATTATTAGTGTCTTAATTGTTTCGTCGATATTTATGTTAATTATATCTGTTTGAAGACCTTGTAGTAAATAAAAAATGTATCATTTAAGTTCCGTGTTCTTTAAATTTTGTTTGATGTATTTCATTACAAGTTATTCTTCGTTAAATAAAGATGTTATTATTATCTTTATTATTATTATTGTTATTATTATTATTATTATTATTATTATTACATGTCATATAGTTAATGAAAAAGCGACATAAATTAATTTTATCAACAGTACTTTCGCTTTCAACTTCAATAGCTTTCTTTATGACTATATGTGCATGTATGGTCAAACAAACACATGATTAAAGTTTGCTACATCATCTACGCGTATGTGAGCATTTTTTCATTATCTGTTTCAAATACTGAAGTGTATTGTGTGAATACGAACACGTTGTGTTTAATACTGGTATATACAAGCTTAAATTTATGAAGTATGCCCCTTTTAAATATTTAATTTATGTCGCGAGTGTATGATCATTTTTCGCTCGTAGTTTGACGTCTGAATTACGAGCAATTTATATAAGTATAATATCGTAAACTAACAAAGCAGAGATTTGACTGTTTCTGAGCACACCTAAAATCCAATTACCTTGAACCGCTCAGGGGAAGTAACCGCTGCGAGAGAAGTGTGGTTTGACACCTTTTCTTTGAAGTTCTTGATTGCATCAAGTTTTTGATATGCAATAAAAACTTATTTTCTGTGATCTTCGCGCATACCCCATTTTATGCTAATCGCATTCTTTGCACGTCAAAATGTGAGAAATGAGATCTTATTCTTCACAGGTGAGTGAACAATAAGATCCTACTAAAGCATGGCAACACTATGAACATTGTAGCTGCAACAGTTATTGGCAATACTGGGCAACAACAAACCAGAAGCTAACACGTTTGGATAGTCGTAATCCCGATATGATAAGCTCGATTTTAGGTCTATAAGGACAATACATTTATTTGCGTTTTAATATATTAGAAAAACTACATTCGTGTTACTTTTGGAGTCATTTCGTGACTGGTTTTCAAAATGCAATGTTGGCAAACAGAGTAACTGACAATAGTTGAAGTGGGTAAGAAATGATCTTAATACAACAGATATAGTGGATAGTGGCATACATACAAATAACAAAATAAAGTTAACAAACATAATTTTTATAGTTCTATTTAAAATGGACTAAAAAGTTAGGAACAATCATTGCTTTTCAACGCACAATAAGCTAGTTTTTAATCACCAAATAGTTTTCGTCTGTACAAGCGGAAACTCAAATACAGGTATATACTTTGACTTGACAGTTGTTTTACGTTACACAACACTAAAAAACGATGCAAAAGTCGATACTAGTACTTGTTGATATAATTGATATTGAAGAGTTTCCTTCATCATGTTTATGTTTTTCTGTTTGCTTTCAAGTTTTATTGTCACTTTCATCTGCTTATTTTGAAAATAATTGATATGACAGATCGTACATAAATTTCCATTCCACGTTAACTTGTTAAATTGCTTTTTATCTTGTCCCTTGAGTAGCATTTTGTTAAAACGTTATCTGCAGATATTTGACCATTTACTATGAGGAAATGACCATATCTACTAAATCAGCGACGTTCAACCTTACATTTCTAATAGTTGTTCAGCATTTTCGCCTGCCCCAAGGGTGCGCATGTACACATTGAATACTGTACTACAAAAACAAGCCAGCCTGTTTCACTAAGCGTGCTAGATAATAAAAGATATAACTGTATATATAGTTATCTCGTTACTCGGAAAAAGACTTCATGACATTAAAAATAATTTACGCTGTTTATTATTTTGTCCTGAAATCTGACGTAAGATACGTTATGCAACTTAAATTGTGACCAATATAGTGAAAATAATAGTTAACTTTTGAGTAATATCAATACGAGATAAAATCGTAGTTTGTAGTTTTGTAGTTTATTTTTTTATAAGTTCCATTAGGTCCAAAGACCCACGAGGACAACATATTTACATAAAGCAATATGGCAGGACAGAGTATAGAACTAAATAAATAAACAAGTACATGTATACAATGTTTGTTGATTATGCAGCATACAATTATGAAAAACTGTAAAACACGTTGGAGATGGAGATGGCGCTTTCATATTTTACTAAACAGGATAAGAATAGAGTAGTGTAACATATAAGGTGGAGATATAACTATGAAGAGACAGATGTCATAAAAATATGCATAAGCATGGGAGCCTAACAACTTCAAATACATATAAGTCACATGATTAGGACATACATTACATACTTACAGTTACAAAAAGTATAACAACAGTCTGGTTAGTAAAATTAATCATATAAGGACTGTTTTCTTAACTCAAAGGAATAAAATATATAAACCCCTAAATTTCTAAGAAACTTTTTGTTTTTTGTTTGAAGTAGTTGTATGAATTTTTGCATATTTGGTCTGGTGCGAAAATATCGGTGTATATATTTAGCACGTAAATCATTATATAAAACACATTCCTTAATAAAGTGATATTCATCTTCTAATGCATTACATAAAACGCATGTTCTGTTTTCAACTGGTGTGGCTTCTGGTCTATTCCATCGGCCTGTTTCTATATGTAATCTATAAGATGAAACACGTAATTTTGTAATACACATTCGCATTTTTTTTTTTTTGCAGTTAACTAGACTCAGGTAGTCTTGGAATTCAAGGCTTTATGTTATTATAAAAATAGGGCTCTACTAGACTCAATCAATCGACTTGACCAGTTGTGTACAAATGCGTCTTTTAGACGCTGGTAAACGATTGATAAAAACACTTTTACATCTCCAACACCTTGCATTATCCACACTTCGTGAAAGCCTATATCGTATATCTACTATTGCTAAAAGATAAATAAACTCCGATAGGTTTGGAATAAAACTGTTTAATTTTTTAGAGATGAATAACAATTGACGATTGGAAGTATACAAAAACATCATAACATACGATGTATGGCGTGTATTTTCAATAAACCTTAAATTAGTTTCTTCCATGTGAAATAACAAACTATTTTATTAAATGAAAATAAAAATAATAAAAATGTATAATAAAAACTAAAATCATTGTTAATGAATCAAAACGTTACAATAAGATACGTTATGCGAAATTCATACTTTGTTTTTTGATTTTATGATACACATATACAACTATTACACATAGGGTTGACAGTCGCTGATTTAGTACATATGGCCATTTCTTCTCAGTAAATAGTCACAAAACACGTGCAGATAACCTTTTTACAAAATGCTGCTCAGGGACAAAACCAAAAAGCAATTTAACAAGTTAACGTGGAATGGACCACACACTTGAAATCCTTCGTTTGCATTCGCAATGCACATTCCTTAAAATCATATAATCGTTTTAAAAACGACGTACATGTGTATATTAAAAACGTTTCTCTGATTGCCAGTCTGCTTACTGTCATCAGTATATACTTTGTTTTGAGTTTAATAGAAAAATCGAAAAACAGATATGTGGTCATTCATATTTTTTTTTTGTGCATTTCACATTCCCATTGTGTAGGCTTTACCACAAAAGACCAGTTGACAAACACCATTTCATGTTCTCTCAAGTGCACCCGATCATAGCGTATGGTCTATTATACCCTTAAAAGCCTTTCTCCTGGAAACAATTGCTTACATAAATATCATATATTTCTTTGTTAAATGCATATAAAACGGGCTCGTCTGAATAATGGATTGCTCTGTTTTCAGGCCGGTTTGACGACAATCATTCCATTACGACCATTTGAGCGTTTGCAATTGTCTTGAACGCGAAGATTAGTTAATCAAAACTTTAGTATGAGAATCGTTTCTTGGATACTCAAAACGGCTGTAATTAGCTGGAAATTAATGACAACAGGTAATTTTGTTGCCTTTTTAACATTTAATTATTGTATCATATTTTATTAATTTGACCACATTCCATATTACCTACTTGGATATAATACATGTAATTATGACATAGATGCTTTATCAGTTGTTTTTTTTATTATATTTAACCGTTTGTTTGTCTTCACAATTATTCAAATATGCTTAAGTGGTGATTTTTACTTATGCGTGTATATTTCGAACTTGCCATTTACTTTTATGGTCCTTCTGAATAAGTTCGTTAAATACGGTATCATATCAGTTTTATCAGCGCAGCCCAATGTTGCCTGATTAACAGCGATATTTCAAAGACACTAAATAAATAAACGGCATATGATCAAGCTAATTATCTGGTCAGTAGTGTCTGTTGGAAATTTCATTCACAGAAGCGTACCTTTTAAATATACGCATGATATATATTTTGCGAATAAGGTGTCGTTTATATAGGAACTTCTATTAAATTCACTTGAAGGATTTTTTTAGATAACTTACTGCATTCATACCTAAGCTTAACACTGTCAGATATTATCAAGTACATTCTGTTAATGTATATGCATGATATCAATTGACTAATTCAATCAATTAAGTTAACGTAGATTTTTACAATGCCTTTTTTAATGCATCATCATCATTTAAAGCACTTAACTTTTTTATTTCATGTCATTCGGCTAACGAATGGGAAATATCAGTGAATGATATAGAGCATATTTGCTGATATTAGTATCCACCAACCCATTTTAAGCCCTATTAGTAAGAATAAATAATTTTCTTGAAACTGTTCTGTTCTGTGAATTTGAAATCGAAATTTGCATTCACCAACGAAAATTTTAGCATTTTTTAATAATAATGTTAAATTCAACAACCACAAAACAAATCTAACAGTAGTACAGAAACACGATATAAACAAAGAAAATAGTCCTTGGCAAACATTAAAGAGGGAAAAAAATGGAACAAGAAACAGAAACAAGGAGGCAAGCAGAACCTAGCATCAACAATGGTGAGTCTAATACAGGGCCATCAAGATCTAAAAGGAAGAGGAGTTTTATCCGGATTACAAACAAACGAAAATGGAAGAAACACGCAAAAATAAGAAGGGAAATTGAAAGGGGAAAACAAACTGTTTAAAACATTTCAAGTAAGATTTTGAATAACATCCATCACCGATTACTTTGTAAGGCTAAACAAAATTAATGAATTGGTTCTCAGGCACTTTTTCCAAAATATCAGGAGGGAGGGCGAATTACTTTTTTTCTCCTGCCCTTTTTATAGTGCTACTATGTAATGGCTTATTTAAACAAGTAAATAAGTACAGATTAAAGACAATTTTTAGTTTTAATAACAACATAAGCATCCCTTTTTATAAAATTCTAAACACAGATTTATTAATTACAAACGGTCATTAATGCAAGCTGACGAAAAAAGACAAATCAATTTGAATGTTCATAATTAACATAAGTGCCTTCAAAAGCTTCTACGAAACAAACGTTGTTTTTTTTAGCCTGAAGGTTTGAAATAGTGTGTAACCACTAAACCACATAGTGAAATTCAATTTAATAAAGACAGACTCCGATTCAAGGCATATTTTGCCTCCAAAGAACAATGTGATGAAGATACATCCTCTCATACTGAAGAACAATCAGAATACATTTCATTAAAGAAACCTACCCGGTATTAAATATACATTCATCCGTCAAGACAGGAAGAGATACGACTTTAGACTTTTATATTGATGCCATAACAAATGAACTTTTAGATCAAACAAAGAAATACAAGTATAAGTCTAATTAATCACCAGAGGAATATCAACACTTAATGACCTTAAGGACGACAAAAATATCATTACTAAGAAAGATGACAAGAGTGCAACAGTCGTTTTAATGAACCGCGCAGACTATATTGATGACGTTACCAGACAACTCAATAATGATATGTATTATTGTAAACTTGAAAGAAACCCGCAAGATGAAATCTGCAGAGAAATAGTAAAGGAAATGTCAAACTTAGATAGCATTAGAGACAAAATCTTGGATGACCTATATCCAACTATTAACAATCGATTTTCTTCATTCTATATCCTGCCAAAAGTCCACAAAGTACTTAACAACGAATTGCCACTAGGATACCCGGGCCGGCCGATACTTTCTGAATGTGAGTCACCAACTTAAACTATGTCTTCATTTATTAACAGTGTTTTTAAACCGCACATGGACAACTTACCATCGTATGTAAAGGATACAACTGACTTTATTTAAGAATTGAATAGTATTTTTCTGCATTTCATCGGTCAATGAACTGTCGGGAAAATTACGCCTTATTTGCATGAACACATGAAATGAAGAAAAATATTATTCAATTTTTATAATTACAACCAAAAGCGGATATAAACTTTACTTTTAACTGTATAAGAGACGCAACTGACGTGGAGCCTCCGGCGTAGAAATCCCTGTTTTAGTTTCGGCTTCATTTTCGTCGAACGGCATTTCTAATATATCGTCAAACATTTCATTGTGGATCATTTTGAAGTTGACTTTCTGGATAAAACAATTCAATTTTCCCAATATGTTTGGACAATTTTTATCATCTGCAACACCGGCTACCGATAAATAAGTCATTTTGTTTACGAACAATGGTGTATACATCAAAAAAGGTGCGCGCAAAACAATGACGTCATTTCGCAAATAGAGAATGAAAAAGTAGTACGGTCATGAATAATAAAGAGGTGATTTGCATACGCAGCCGGTTTATAGCGGGTATGAATGACGTGGGTGGAATATCCAATCAGAATGCAGCGTTAACTTGAAGTTAAAGTCATTGAAAGAATATGTCTATTATGCTCTATGTACTGACATGTTTACCCCTCTAAGTTCTTATTACAACCCATTACGAAGTGTGTGACGACTGACGATGATCACAAATATAAATATATATGTCTTCACATACGCATTACATGTATTGCAATAAGTTATAATTTTGGTTAGTTTTCTGGGAATTTCTTGAAACTAGGTGGTCCGCTGGTGCCGATTTCGTCCTGTGGTGCTGAGTTTGCTGATGGTTATGAAACCGAAAGTAGAATTGGTCTACACAACTAAAGATTTTCAAACTTCATAACGTTTTAAAATATTTTGTAACATTACTACCTTCGTACAACGGCACAATTTCTCGTGCGTTTGAAGTTATTGTTTCGATATCAATGTCGCTGTTTGGTCTGCGTAATTATTTAAATGCAGCCTAGAATTTCTTTCAAACCACTCAGACAATAATAAATTATTGACATTTAAATGAATGCACTGCACAAAGGCGTTGTGTGAAGTTTACTGCGGATTCCAAGCTGCCTTTTTATAACTTAGATACATGGCAACAACTGTAATATTATTGGTACCCTATATAAACTAGTCATGTATTAACAATAGTGTTTATATATGTGACGAAAAATAAACATGTAAAGGCAGAGTAATCCGTTTTATATCAATTACTTTTAATTTTCTAGCATGAAACCCGCTGATTTTGCTATAGACAAAGAACAAAATGGTCATTGTTTAACTACCTAATAAACATTGTAAAAAGTAGTCCCGAATCTGAGCTCAGCATAGCAAAATGTAGTTCACATTACAATTGCAAAATTATTTGTGAGATCATGTTATAATCGAAATAATTTTCGCATTATCGTTGTTAATGGGCCAATAAACAACTCTTCAGACTAGCGCCATCGTGGTTTAATTCATACGCATCAGGACTCCAAACCGTTGTTTATTGGGCGATAAATCGAAAATTATTTATGAAATGTACATTCGTTTCCAAAGTTACACCATGATAATTAAAACTGATGTTGTTGTTGTTGTTGTTGATGATGTTGTTGTTACACCTTACACATTGGTAAGCACAGTATGTACAGTGTCTTACGGTACAATCAATAACAATAGACCCTATTCACATTCCCGTCATCAAGTACAACCGCGCAGAGATTTGACTGGTTCCGAGCATAGCTCTAATCAAAACGTTGCCGTAATAAACAAACCACGTGATGATGATCGATTAAAATCGTCTAGATATTATTTATGGTTTTAAATAGTTGTTTTAATTTTATTATGTCATTATTGACTGCAAACGATATATAAACAGCCCAAATATGTAGAAAATTGCATTGAGTTGCATTAAATAAGTAAAAGTTACAAACACGTAATCCTTTCAGATGTGGAAGGATTTTACTTGTAATGGCAGTGGTTACCGTTAACCGATAAGGGAGGTAACCGCTGCAGGAAGTTTTAGAAGTACTGTAGGAGTTGTCTCCCTTGAAAAAGTGAATCGAGAACGAGGCTGACGATGTATTGGCTGTATTTGTCAATGAAGGAAAAATTACTGTTCAGTGGAGAAAGTATCGAATAAACTCATAAAATGTTGTTTGTTTTTTCATTAAAATCTTCTCTGTTTTGTTAACTGAATTATGTATACGTGGATACGTTTCAAATTCTTAAATTATGCAAACAATGTACGATCACAACATACCCAAATATGCGAACGAAACTATATTTGACATCATAATTATATGTTACCTTTTCAAACATTTTAGTGATTGAAATAAGTCTATAATTGCTGAATGTATTGCTGTTTACATAATTATTAATTTATTAATTAATAAATTAAGAATTAACTAGCATTATCTAAGCAGTACGTTTCTTCCGGATTAATTGTCGGCTTCGGCTATTAACGGCTTTACAGTAACATCATCATTATAACTATATTATTATTATTATTATTATTATTATTATTATTATTATTATTATTATTATTATTATGCAGTATATTATTATGCAGTATATTATTATGCAGCTTTTTTTTGTTCATTTGAGTTAAACAACTTAGACCGAATTAACTACAATTGTTTAATTACCTAAATATGTTTTTTTGTACTCTCTAAGGAATGTTAGTGATCTAAACCAAAACTATGATTTAGTTATGAAAATTGAGATTTAACACCATTAATTCATACCAAACTTCCAAAAGCAGTTTAAATTATCGTTACATGTCTTCCGAATTTGTGTAGAAAAACATTTACATTCCATTTATAAACTACCATAAGTTCAAGCGACGATCAAGATTATTGCCAAAAAAAAGTTTTGTCTTAAGAAAAGTATAATAATTGTATTATTTGAAATGATGAAGTTATTTCACTGCTTATCAAGTACATTCAGGACTGATGTCAATGTCATTGCTGCCGAATACGCATGTTATTACGTAATTGCGCCACATGTTATTTTAAGATTGGGACCTGCATATACACATTCTGGTAAGTTAAGTATACGGTCAAGTGTTTATACAAGATTTTGATCTAATAATTATTAGTCCGTGTTTAACAATGAGAATTCTGTCAGTCTCAGAGAAAGTATCTCAGTCTAAATTGTTATGTTTTTTTCATTTTTAGCAATGATATAGTATTAAACTGACACTCTCTAAACATATATCATAATTATATTATGTAGAATGTCATTTTTGCTTGGTAAGAAATACAACTAGTGAATATTAATAACAGTTTATAATAAACAAACTTTAAATAACCGTTATGAAACCAGTATTAACCAGTATCAATACATCACGAGCCTCGTATTACACTTAAATTTGAACAACTTATGTCAGTCACTGACAAATGTATTCTTATTAAACTTGCAAGCTTTGTTAAATCCATTTTGCTGCATTTTCGTTAGATCAATCTTCGTTGTAAGATTATTCCAAATCTTATTTTCCATTCAACAATATAAAGTATTTTTTAGTTCTTGTAATTTTAAAAGGTTATTTTTATAATGTACTTGCAATAGTGTAATTTCGACTTAAAATTCAATACTATATCTAGTCACTTATTCAAGTTTTTCTGTATTTCATTTGTGTATCCATGTCATGCATTTTGTACATATTTTTGTGTTCACTTGTTATTGTTCTACATGTTGTATTATTGGTCTCTTATACCCTTATGGGTCTTGAGCTTTAATACATTTTAAACTTAAACAACGATGGTGACAGGGCCCGGTAACGTTATTCAAAAGAATCAAACATGTTATTGTTAGTTAAACTTATGTTTAGACAGCTTACCTCTTTATGCGTGGAAGTTACCCTTTGAAGTTGTGAGCCTGAATGCCAACTTTACACACGACAAGTTACTGTCCGAGACGTTCACAGCCGGAAAAAACTTCACAACCATTCAGGCAGTTAGCGACCCCTTGCGTTACGACATCGTCAGTCAGCCGGTAGCCAATATGTTCACGGTGAACAACCAGGGTGACGTGATAGTTGCCTCCACGGACAACCTTGACTACGAGAGCACGCGCTACTACACTGTCGTATTCAGGTAAGGTTAGATACCAGTAAAAACTATTCTAACGGGGTTCCATTTTAAAACGGCAAACTTTTCAAGCATTTTTCTACCCTTTCATTGATTTCAGATTGTGCAAGTCTGGTATCAATTTAAAGATGAATATGTTCTCTTCCAAAAATGGAAATAAAAAAGGTATGCCATGTTAATTCTAAGAAAATGCATTGGACTTGAATGCAGACACCGGTAGAAAACAGGGTTTCGACAATAGCCCCATACCACAGTAAACACATCCCAAAAAATTCACATTTCAAATTAGCCTTCAATGAAATGCACCCAAATGTCCCAGACACACAGAATATGAAAAATAACCAGAAAAAGCCTGTCTGAGATTGCTAAATGACTTTTATACCAGAAGAGAAAAGGAACTCTTTAGTAATAGGCAATACTTTCGAATGGACTACGGAGGGATCAATGATTTACTGGTATCTAACCGTAACGTTTGATACTTCTTCCCAATGCAACCCAAAGCTTAATAAACAAATACAACTTAAAAATCGTCATATCAGATACTATTTGCTAGATTTTGAAATATTTTCATAGAAATGTTTCTTTGGCGACCCCCTATCGAATTCCTTCAAATTATTTTAAATCGTTAAAAAACATGATCGTCAGGGGTGACATTTGTCCTTTATTGGATACTTTGAAAATCGTCTTGTCTGAAACCACTTGCTGGATTTCGAAATAATTTCACATAACTTGCTACTTGGGTGACTATCCACCAAATTCCTTCAAATGATCTTGATTGGCTTAAAACATGGCTGTCTGTGGTCCATCATAAACGTTTCACTTCCAACATCTCTGAATACATGTACGCGTTTCGCTGTTTGCGAGCCCGATTATTCATTAAACTAAACTGGAGCGACCCAGGGTCATATTGGCCCTCTTGTTTGTAATGTCACATCCCTTAGTTTTTATTTGATCTTATGGAGATGCTGGTTGCCCGAAAGCAAACGTGAACCAGCATTATAGGCTAAAAACTTAATTGTGTGTTTCGGGCAACGGTCTCAAAACGTTAGGTAAGGTCGGGATTGAGTTATTTTTGAAATTATTTTTTTTGAAGACACATTTCGGTTAAAAAACATTGAAAATTAACTATATTCTGACGAATATGGATTTCAAGGAAAACTATCGTCGCTAAAAACTTTAGGGTCGACGGGCTTTCGCTAGGAAGGGTCGGGTTGCACGAAACACAGATTTGTTTATGCCTTAGTGAACCCTAGAACATATTCAAGCCTTCTCAATCACCAAACTGGATGTTTAGGTATATGTCACATGAAAACAGCTGGTCCGATTTTAAAACGAGTTGGTGTCTATGTTACTTTAACATGTATAATATATGACATGATGGCCTATATTCTAAACACCATAATGACTATATGCATCCTTTGGCGGTGACGGGGCAGGGGTGGCGAAATCTCATTTATCCCTTACTTGTCCGTTTGTGAAAATGCTATTTGCAACTTGTCCTTAAAGCTATTATATAGTAAATTCTGTCATTTTTTCACTTGTCCGTTCGTGCTCTGGGACAACCCGGACAAAACGGACAATTGATTTCGTGCACTTATAGTCAGATTGGGATACAAATGTATCCTTGTGTATTCCTTATCGGTATTAATCACAGATGTTCTCATTTTGCAACAATTTAAAATGTATACAAAAAAGCACCAACAAAGATACTCAACTAAACTGTTCCACCCCTTCAGGGCCTCTAACGACTACCAGGGGGGGATCTCGGCCACGCTGACGATGCTGATCAACGTGGGAGACGAGAATGACAACCCGCCGATCTTCCCAGCGAACTCCTCCCGCGTGTATGTGGCACCAGGCCTGGCTAATAAAGCCGGTAGGTGGCACACTTGAATACATTTCATTTTTACAAATATATATGTAATTTTTTGTTATATTGTTTTCTGGTTATAAACACATAAGATAATATTTATATATACACAATCAAATGTTAATGCATGATACGGTCAGTCATTCATTCCGAAAGATGTAAAAAATGTTAGTTCGGTTTGGGAAAAACTCTTTACTTGTAAATTCTTAATAAACTACACTATAGTGCGTTGTGCATTTGTTCGTCAGTTAAACCCTTACGATAGCTTGAGGTTTCTGATACATGTGTTTAGGATCTGTGATTACCACGGTCGGAGCATCGGATCTGGACAGTGGCGTCAACAAAAATATCTCCTACAGCATTGCAGGTAACATATATGTACGAGACATATTAACAATGACATTGAAGCTTGAAGATGGTTCGTTTTTTAGAATTCGTGATGTGTGGCTAAGTAGCTTTTCGCGATTAATGGGTACTGTGAAATCACTTGAATTCGCAAGGTACACATTTCGCGCAGTTGTCATTCATTCGCCGCACAATGGCGTGGGTCCAAAAATTATTCCCTCGCAAATTCATCTATTCCTCAGTATACGTAGTGTCTGTTTTGTTTATATTTTCAGTCGGGGCCGGAGTTCCGCCGAAGTTTCTGATTGGTCAGTACACAGGTGTAATAACCGCTGGGGGCCTGAATGTCACGGACGCCACCTACTACCTGGTCATTCTCGCGGTGGACGGCGGGACCCCCGCGCTGACGGGCACCACCTCCGTGACCCTCATCGTGGGTGACGGCAGCGCCGCCCTGGGAGCCCGGATGTGGGCGCTGGTGACGTGTACCCTGATGGCTATCGTTGGAAAACTTGTGGCATGATGCAATGATTGTAAAATATTGCACCGTCCGAATTTGATTCCTTACTTTGACTAACATGGAAGAAAATATCAGCGCGTTTTAATTTATTTTGCAATTTAAAGTGGCATATATTATTTAATGAAATGTTCTTGAAGCTGTCGATTGAAAGTTTGTGCTTTGTCGTTAAGAATTTACACTGACAAATCAGCCAACCAATTACTAATTGAACTCTTGTAGAATGTATATTTCGCTTGAAGAATGGAAGTTTACAAGAAAAAGAAATATGATACGGATTACATGTAGATCTAAGAGGGTTGCACCAAAATAGCGTATAATTTGCAAAAACAAAGAATACTACCATGATGTTATTTGTATGAGCTTGTGCACATGTAATACCATCTTCTTTTACATTAAATCGACTGAATTTAAGTCCGTTAAATCATATAGATCTATTTCTATGCAAAATATGTGAATTTTAAATGTAATTTAAAGCTTTGCGGGGGTCCACACTGTTAAATTTTGTAATAAGTATAATGGCAGCATACATAAATTGCAATTTGTGTTGTGAATACAAACCATTCTGTTTTTAAAAACAAATGATCGTATAACACCTTTTTGTGTGTCAATATGCGACAAAAACAGTAGCGGAATTTGTGTAAGATGTGGTTCAGCATTGAAATGAAGTCTTGACGTCAAACGAAGAACCGGAACACAAAGTGGTAAATAAAAAATCCATTAAGCGCAGAACGACGCCTGGGCAAACTGTAAAGGAGATTGAATCATCAAAAACACATAAAATAGTAAGTTGGGCATGTATTTACAATTGACAAGAGGTTTTCATCTGGATAGACCGACAGCGAAGTGACAAAAGAGTAAACAATCAAGTCAATCGGACGGTTGCTTAGGCCAGAGTTTTTTTATTTCTTGGTTCTCGGACATTTTTGGAAAAGTGTCCGGTTGGAGGAGGGAAAAAAATAAAAATAAAAATAAAAAACAACACAGAATTGAGTAAATTAATGACTAGAATTTCACAAATGGACAGTGATATTTAAATCTTAAGGCTTTATTACTAACAAAAATCATATTACACAACATTAGCTTAATCACTACATGATAACCATGACATTCATAATTTTTTGCATTCCGTGTAACAGGTTGAAACCCTTTCACAAGGTCATTTTTACGATATCGTTTACATTCTAAAAAAAAATTTTGTTTTTATTTTTTGGAAAAAATCGGGTCGGCGGATCTGAGAACCAAGAAATAAAAAACCTCTCGCCTTATGGGCACGGTAATATGAGTACATATACAAAGTATGCAAGCCATCCTTTAGGACCAGCCGCAGGGCACTCATTACTTGTTTGTTTGTTGATGTACTCACGCGAGGTATCTGGCGGAACAACAAATGTATCATGGGCATTGTGTTGAGAATTATAATAAAGTGTATGATTTAAAGACCTGATTTATATTGACGTTGTGCGGGCCGCATAACTGCATATGATGTTCTGAAAAATTATATAACTTCATTGTTTTTGAAGGTACACACATACTGTTTTGATAGGATTTGTACGGTGAATTGCTATATGTGAATTTAACATGCATGTCTTTAAATATGTTTGTATATTTGCATTAGATAGATCTTAAGTATACGATATTTTGGAACAACCCTCTTTATTGTACATGTAATACAATGTATATTATTGTTTCTCCTTAGCTGAAAACAAAAACCGCATTAAAATATGTAACATATGTTGAGAGTTTCAGTACAATGGGGGGGGACCAGCTGTGAGACATTGCTTCGGTTTGTTTAGCATTAAACATTAAAATTGTATATGTTCACCGGCCGTCCTATGTTTCACGGAGGGGCATTGTTTGCACAAGCGTGTGACCTGAGTTTGTATTCATAATGGGCATAGGAGAATCTCAAGTTATACTAAGGTGAAAGTTTCAAATCACATATTCTATGTAAGAATTAATATTTTATGTATAAAATACGTTAAAATAACATGCATATGCGAGCCACATCCAGAATAAGAGTATTAAATACCAAACAAAATAGGTCAAATTTAATTTAAATCCAATTACAACGTGACATGCATGTGACTTTTAATCATGCGCTTTTAAATAATAATGTACACCATTGTTATATTCCTACTAATGTGCAAATAATAAACTATAAAGGGAGGGATACGAACAATACACATTTTATAAAAATACAAATTTGTCTACAAAGGTTTGTTTTATTAATAGCTTTTGTTTGTCTCCTATTGTACCCGTCGTATTTCGTGATTTCGTCGTGTTGTCACCCGCATCGTCATTATCAATAGTTTCTACATAGATTAGGAAAAGATCTAGAATCCCAAAGGTTGCAAGGATTGGTCAACAGGAGCTTTGGGGAAAGTCGGACAAGTTCTTAGACATTTTTTTTTATTTTGTAAATCAAAGGTGTTTAAATTTTCATAAGTTAATGCCTCCAGTGAGGATTTTTAAACAAAGTATATTCATTTGTCATTAAATATTTGCAAAATATATTAAATTTAAAACTACAAAAAAACTGTGTTGGCCAATCCTGATGGGAAAGAGAGGGAACCAAAAAGAAGCACGATGCTGTACCCCGCTAGTTTGCTGTGGATCTTTCCCTATAGATATAAATTGTGTCCCCCCACAACTGGTCTCATCTTGTGACGAAGCCGCTATTTATAGAATGATAGACTGATAAGCATTCGGAGTTTCACTGTTTGTTGCTGTTCACGTGCTTGTCTAATGTACATATGAGTCGTGTCGTGGGAAAAACGGGCTTAATGCATGTGCGTATAGCGTCGTCCCGGATTATCCTGTGCAATCCGCACAGGCTTATTCGGGACGACACTTTCCGCCTACAGTGGATTTATGTCTGGAAGAGACTTGCTTAAAACAGAAAATACCATAAACGTGGAAAGTGTCGTCCTGGATTATATAGTCTGTGCGGGCTGCACATGCTGATCCGGGACGACACTTTACGCACATGCATTATGCCCGGTTTTCCCACCACACGCCTTTATTATACACCCTACGCCTCACACATGGGACTGTAATACAAAACACTTCAGCGTACTGCAGTCAACCGGGCTGACACTTCCGGCGTCCTCCCGGTACAAGCTACACATTTCTGAAGTAACTTCATACACGACCGTTATACATGACGTCATCTGATAGCAGCGTCGGCAACAGGACGTAGCGGACGGGATGTTGGAAAGAGTAGTCTGCAACTGGACGCCGACTCTGTTACCGGAAACGCGCTGATAGAGGCTTTCTGTAACTGTATACACATATATTTTATGAAACCAGTTACAATAATTAGGATTTCAGAATACAATTGAGGCGTGCCGTTCGAAACCCGGTCTTAGTACATGTGCGTAAAGCGTCGTCCCGGATTAGCCAGTGCAGGGCGACACTTTCCCCCTTTTTGGGGGGTATTTTCTGTTTCAAGGAAGTCTCTTCTAAACATAAAACCACTAAAGGCGGACTGCACAGGCTAATCCGGGACGACAATTTACGCACATGCATTAAGTCCGATTTACCCACGACACGCCTCAATACTAGTAATTTATTTTTGAATTTGTTAAAATATAAATGGTTAACAAAGAACACGTTGTTAGCACATAGATCTTAGATCTACGCATACTCAGTATATGTATCTTAGGACATTATATTCGCAAACAAATCATCCGCATGACTTCTTTATTAAACGAATATGGGGAAGCAGGAAGGTTTGCTCTATTACCCGGAAAAGGTGTCGGGGCGGCCGTCGTTGTTGCTGGCGTCAGGACGGTACTTCCGCTGGGACTGGTGTCTAGATGTAAGCAACGTAACAGAAAGCATAATATACGACACGAGCACAGTAAGCAAAGCGTAATACATGCTGGCGAAACAGCAATATTGCAATGCATGCAACGTAGTTTTAAGCAGAATAAATGACATGCAAGTTCATATAAGGTACAAGGTATACTTGTAAAAGCAAACATCTTACTTGTTGGTTGACATGTTCCGCTCGTGACATGAAGGGCTGGAATAAAATAGTTTATTTTCAGTACGCACATCCCATTAGCTCACTACTAGACTGACAATAATAACAAACACACTTTTCAATTCAAGAAATTCAAATTGTTATTCGTATTTAGCACTTGGGCGAATTTTTTTGCTGTATTTAGCACTTGCTGAATTTGCCGAGTACATGTACCCCAAGTAATACTTTCAAACATATTGGTCAATCACTGAACACTTTCATTATATACAAATGCATGTAACAAATTATGTCTATTTATTCAAACTACAAAATCATACATGTTCCAATCCATTATTCTTTTCCAAACCGGTCTTGTCGACCGCCCAAAGCTGAATGACTTACAATCAATAACCCGTGCTAGGTAATGTGACTGCGCCACCTAGCGGTCTATACGTTTTGTAAATGGGAATTAATTTTCTTTAAATTCGTGAACTCAAACAATTTTTGGTAACTATGTGTGATTCGGTGACCATTTAGAGCCACCAAAGCTTGTTTATATTTCACATAACATTTGGATAGATGGACACCCGTGTAATTGAAACTCAAATGCATAGTTATTTAGCGAAAATTCAACAATACTGATAACGAAAATAGTACCGAAATGAACACACTACGCAGACAATCCTTTGATAAGGGTACCTACTGGAACATTCTGGAAGGCCGCAGAACTCCCACTCCACCGCCGGGTCGGTGGTGTAACACCAGGGCTTTCCCTTGGCCCCTGGGTCTCGGCAGTGAGACCCTAGTGTCGATGCTGAATAGAGAGTGGGTATATATATTTTCTGATTAAATCATGTCCTAAAAGGTCTGTAAAGTTGGCTGTTAGATGTTAGATATTCACCAGCTGTTCAAACTAGAATGCATAGCTATGCATCAGGTGATCGTCAGATGTTCAAAAGCAGAAGTATAGCTATGCACCAGGTGTTCATTAGGTATTCTTATCAGAATGTATAGCTATGCACTACGTGTTCGTCAGATGTTCAAAGGCAAAAGTATAGCTATACACCAGGTGTTTACTAGGTATTCAAATCAGAATGTATAGCTATGCACCAGGTTGTCGTCATATGTTCAAAGTAGAATGTATAGCTATGCACCAGGTGTTCGACAGATGTTCAAAGTAGAATGTATAGCTATGTACCAGGTGTTCGACAGATGTTCAAAGTAGAATGCATAGCTATGCACCAGATGTTCGACAGATGTTCAAAGTAAAATGTATAGCTATGCACCAGGTGTTCGACAGATGTGCAAATTAGAATGTATAGCTATGCACTAGGTGTTCGACAAATGTTCAAAGCAGAATGCATAGCTATGTACCAGGTGTTCGACAGATGTTCAATGTAGAATGTATAGCTATGCACCAGGTGTTCGACAGATGTTCAAAGTAGAATGTATAGCTATGCACCAGGTGTTCGACAGATGTTTTGAATAGAATGTATAGCTATGCACCAGGTGTTCGACAGATGTTCAAAGCAGAATGTATAGCTATGCACCAGGTGTTCGACAGATGTTCAATGTATAATGTATAGCTATGCACTAGGTTTTCGACAGATGTTCAAACCAGAATGCATAGCTATGTACCAGGTGTTCATCAGATGTTGAAAGTAGAATGTATAGCTATGCACCAGGTGTTCAACAGATGCTGAAAGTATAATGTATAGCTATGCACTAGGTGTTTGACAGATGTTCAAAGTAGAATGTATAGCTATGCACCAGGTGTTCGACAGATGTTCAAAGTAGAATGTATAGCTATGTACCAGGTGTTCGACAGATGTTTTAAGTAGAATAAATAGCTATGCACTAGGTGTTTGACATATGTTCAAAGTAGAATGTATAGCTATGCACCAGGTGTTCGACAGATGTTCAAAGTAGAATGTATAGCTATGCACTAGGTGTTCGACAGATGTTCAAATCAGAATGCATAGCTATGTACCAGGTGTTCTTCAGATGTTCAAAGCAGAAATCATAGCTATGTACCAGGTGTTCGACAGATGTTCAAAGCAGAATGCATAGCTTTGTACCAGGTGTTCGTCAGATGATCAAAGCATAATGAATAGCTATGCATCAGGTATTCGTCAGATTTTCACACCAGGATGTATAATAGGTTTGCACTAGGTGTTCGACTGATTTTCAGAGTAAAATGTATAGCTATGCACGATGTGTTCGACATGTGTTCAACGTAGAATGTATAGCTATGCACCAGGTGTTCGACAGATGTTCAAAGAAGAATGTATAGCTATGCACCAGGTGTTCGACAGATGTTCAAAGTAGAATGTAGCTATGCATCAAGTGTTCATCAGATAGGATATATAGCTTTGCACTAGGTGTTCGCTAGATGTTCACTCCAAAATTTAATGATATTCACGAGGTGTGTGCTAAATGTTCAAAACCGTAATATATAGCTATGCACCAGGTGTTTGCTAGATTTTCTAACCAGATCGTCGGATGCAGTATTCTGAAAGGGATTAATTATAGATCTAATGACAGTCAATTTTACAAAATATAATCATATTTAAATCACACTGCAACATTCGTTATTTATATGTAGGCCTATGCAGCTAAAATATTCACCTCAATGTCCTGAAACTGACCAATAAATAAATGCGCTCGATGGGCTACTTACGTCTTGAAATTGATGCAGAGTGTTGTTTCCTGTCAACCACCAGCAAATGCCAAAGTACTTGTAATGGACAGCTTCTGCTCATCGAATATCACAATCATTAGGTACCACGTACGTGATCTTTTGTGTAAAATAGTTTATCCGTTAAACACATGATGTCCATGTGCAATGATTGGATAACAATGCAGATTAATTTACATATGATTAACATTTTAATTTGTCTATTATAAAAATAGGACTGAGTTCGTTTTTTCTTTTTCAAAAGAGACATTACATATTTCTTTTCATGATATAAAATGAAATCGTGATATTTCACTCTGTCTAGCTTTAGGTTATTTATAGATCACATGTTGGAGCTGTGAGAGTAATTTTTCCTTATAAAAATCAAAGGCCCCTCTGTTGAAAATACGGTGCCTTATCAACTTTAACTCATTTTAATGGACTTTCCTACTACCACCGGCGTCGGCGTTGGCGTGTGAAATTGGTTAAAGTTTTTATTCAAAAGAATTGTAACTTTAAAACTACACAAGAATCTTTACTTGAAACTTGGAGTTATGCGACTTTTTCACATAGAATTTCTGGTTAAAGTTTATATTCAACAGTTTTGTAACTTCAGAACTACATAAGTTATTTACTTTAAAATTTGAAAATACCTTTGTCATCAACTCCAATATCAGGGACAACATTCCCTATAACTCTGATTTGTATTTTAACAGAGTTATGCCCCTTTTTTACATAGATTTTCTGGTTAAAGTTTGTATTCAAAAGTTTTATACCTGTAGAACTGTATACGTTATTCACGTGGAACTTGAAATATACCTTTGTCATAAACTCCAGTGTCAGGGGCAACACAGAGGGTATGTGCCCCCCCCCTCCTCCCAGCTGACCCCAAAGCTTATGCATTGTATATATTCAAAATATTAAATTTTCAAAGCAGTCTGTTCCATAAGCCCAATTTAGCAAAGAAATCCCTGGTAGAAGACAGCGGTAAATGCAAATTGCTGCTCAGCGGGAAATGTAATCTTGACCTCAGTGAGACCTAAAAATCCTTCATGGTGCATTACTTATCAGCCTCCTTATCTGATAAAACAATATGGGATCTCCACTGTGGTCAGTAAGAATATATCCTCTACAGTTGTGCGTGGAGTATATATATTATTTTGACTTTGAACATCTGTCGAACATCTGAATCAAAGCTATACATTTGCATTTGAACCTCTGACGAAAACCTGGTGCATAGCTATACATTCTGATGTGAATATCTAGTAAACACCAGTGGAATAGATATACTTTTGCCTTTGAACATCTGACGAACACCTGGTGCATATCTATAGCAGTGCCTTTGAACATCTGACGAACACCTGGTTCATAGCAATACATTCTGATAAGAATACCTAGTAAACACCTTATGTATAGCTGTACTTTTGCCTTTGAACATCTGACGAGCACCTGGTGCATAGCTATGCATTCTCATTTGAATATCTAGTAAAACACCTGGTGTAAAGCTATACTTCTGCCTTTGAACATCTGACGAACACCTGTTGCATAGCTATAAATTCTGATTTGAATACCTAGTGAACACCTG
This sequence comes from Congeria kusceri, assembly GCA_027627225.1. NCBI lineage: Eukaryota > Metazoa > Mollusca > Bivalvia > Myida > Dreissenidae > Congeria > Congeria kusceri. The sequence continues at coordinate 54,590,170 of CM051031.1, read as the reverse complement.
GTATATAGCTATACTTCTATCTTTGAACATCTGACAAACACCTGGTGCATAGCTATACTTTTGCCTTTGAAAATCTGACGAACACCTGGAGCATAGCTATACATTCTAATAAGAATACCTAGTAAACACCTGGTGTATAGCTATAATTTTGCCTCTGATCATCTGACAATCCCCTGGTGCATAGCTATACATTCTGATTCGAACACTTCGCGAACACATGGTGTATAGCTATACTTCTGCATTTGAACATCTGACGCACATCTGGTGCATAGCGATAATTTTGGATTTGAACATCCGATGAACACCTGGTGCATACCTGTACGTTCTGTGTTATATACCTAGCAGATTCGGGGTGTATATATATTATTTTGAATTTGAACATCTGACACACATGATGCATAGCTGTACTTTTGCCTTTGAACATCTGACGAACACCTGGTGCATAGCTATACATTCTGTCGGTGAATATCTAGTAAACACCTGCGGTATAGCTATACTTTTGCATTTGAACATCCGACGAACGCCTCGTACATAACTATACATTCTGATTTAAATGCCTAGCAAACACATGGTGTATAGATATACTTCTGTCTTTGAACATCTGACGAACACCTGGTGCATACCTGTACGTTCTGTTTTATATACCTAGCAAATACGTGATTTATACCTATTATTTTGCCTTTGAACATCTGACGAACACCTGATGCATAGCTATACTTTTGCCGTTGAACATCTGCAGAATATCTGACGCATAGCTATACTTTTGCCTTTGAACATCTGACGAATACCTGGTGCATAGCTATACATTCTAATAAGAATACCTAGTAAACACCTGATTCATAGCTATACTTTAGCCTGAACATCTGACGAACACCTGGTGCGTAGCTATACATTTGACTTTAAACATCTGACGAACACGTTATTCATAACTATACTTTTGCCTTTGAGCATCTGATGAACACATGATGCATAGCTATACATTCTGATGTGAATACCTAGTAAACACCTAATATATAGCTATACTTTTGTCTTGAACATCTGACGAACACCTGGTGCACAGCTATACATTCTGATTTGAATACCTTGTGAACACCTGGAATATAGCTATACTTCTGCTTTTGAACATCTGATGAACACCTGGTGCATTCCTATATTTTTCCCTTTGAAAATCTGAAGAACACCTGGTGTATACCCATACCTTTGTCTTTGAACATCTGACGAACACCTGGTGCACATACATACATTATGTTTTGAATGCCTAGCGAGCACCCGATGTAAAGCTAAACGTTTGACTTTGAACATCTGACAAGGACCTGGTGCATAGCCATACTTTTGCCTTTGAACATCTGACGAAGACCTGATTTATAGCTATACGTTTGCCTTTGAACATCTGACGAACACCTGGTGCATAGCAATACATTCTGATGTGAATACCTAGTAAACACCTGGTGTATAGCTATACTATTGCCTTTGAACATCTGACGAACACCTGGTGCACAGCTATACATTCTGATTTGAATACCTAGTGAACACGTGGTACATAGCTATACTTCTGCTTTTGAACATCGGACGAACACTTGGTGCATAGCTGTACTTTTGCCTTTGAACATCTGACGAACACCTTGTGCATACCTATACTAGTGCCTTTGAACATCTGACGAACACCTGGTGCTTAGCTATACATTATGATAAGAAAACCTAGTAAACACCTGGTGTATAGCTATACTTTTGCCTTTGAACATCTGACGAACACCTGGTGCATAGCTATACATTCTGATTTGAATACCTAGTAAACACCTGGTGTAAAGCTATACTTCTGCCTTTGAACATCTGACGAACACCTGATGCATAGCAATATATTCTGATTTGAATACGTAGTAAACACCTGGTATATAGCTATACTTCTGCCTTTGAACAACTGACGAACACCTGATGCATAGCAATACTTTTGCCTTTGAACATTTGACGATCATCTGGTGCATAGCTATACATTTGCCTTTGAACATCTGACGAATAGCTGGTGTATAGCTATACATTCTGATAAGAATACCTTGTAAACACCTAGTGCATAGCTATACTTTTGCCTTCGAACATCTGACGAACACCTTGTGCGTAGCTATACTTTTACATTTGAACATCTGACGAACACCTGATTCATAACTATACTTTTGCCTTTGAACATCTGACGTACACCCGGTGCATAGCTATACATTCTGATGTGAATACCTAGTGAACACCTGGTATATAGCTATAGTTTTGCCTTTGAACATCTGACGAACTACTGGTACATAGCTGTACATTCTAATTAGAATACCTAGTGAAAACCTAGTATATAGCTATATTTCTGCTTTTGAGCATCTGACGAACACCTGGTGCATAGCTATACATTTTTACCTTTGAACATCTGACGAACACCTGGTGTATAGCTATACTTTTGTTTTTGAACATCTGACGAACACCTGGTGCACAGCTATACATTATGTTTTTAATGCCTAGCGAACAACTGGTTTATAGCTATACTTTTGCCTTTGAACATCTGACGAACACCTGGTGCAAAGCTATACTTTTGCCTTTGAACATCTGACAAAAACCTGATTCATAGCCATAGATTTGCCTTTAAACAACTGACGAACACCTGGTGCATAGTTATTCATTCGGAAATGAATACCTAGTAAACACCTGGTATATAGCTATTCTTTTGCCTTTGAACATCTGAAAAACACCTGGTGCACAGCTATACATTCTGATTTGAATATCAAGTGAACACCTGGTATATAGCTATACTTCGGCTTTTGAACATCCGACGAACACTTGGTGCATATCTATTCTTTTGCCTTTGAACATCTGACGAACATCTGGTGCACACCTATACTAGTGCCTTTGAACAACCGACGAACACCTGGTGCATAGCTATACATTCCGATAAGAATACCTTGTAAACACCTGGTGCATAGCTATACTTTTGCCTTTGAACATCTGACGAACATCTGGTACATAGCTATACATTCTGATTTGAATAGCTAGTAAACACCTGGTGTAAAGCTATACTTCTGCCGTTGAACATCAGACACCTGATGCATAGCTATACATTTTGATTTGGATACCTATTGAACACCTGGTGTAAAGCTATACTTTTGCCTTTGAACATCTGACGAACACCTGATGCATAGCTATACATTCTATCTGTGAATATCTATTAAACACCTTCGGTATAGCTGTACTTTTGCCTTTGAACGTCTGACGAACACCTGGTGCATAGCTATACATTCTGATTTAAATGCCTAGCAAACACATGGTGTATAGCTACACTTCTGCCTTTGAACATCTGACGAACACCTGGTGCATACCTGTTCGTTCTGTTTTAAATACCTAGCAAATACGTGATTTATACATATTATTTTGCCTTTGTACATCTGCGAACACCTGATGCATAGCTATACTTTTGCCTTTGAACATCTGTCGAACATCTGATGCATAGCTATACATTTGCCTTTGAACATCTGACGAATAGCTGGTGTATAGCGATACATTCTGATAAGAATACCTAGTAAACACCTGGTGCATATACTTTCGCCTTTGAGCATCCGACGAACACCTGGTGCGTAGCTATACTTTTGCCTTTGAATATCTGACGAACACCTGATTCATAACTATAATTTGGCCTTTGAACATCTGACGACAACCTGGTGCATAGCTATACATTCTGATGTGAATACCTAGTAAACACCTGGTGTATAGCTATACTATTGCCTTTGAACATCTGACGAACACCTGGTGCACAGCTATACATTCTGATTTGAATACCTAGTGAACACCTGGTATATAGCTATACTTCTGCTTTTGAACATCTGACGAACACCTGGTGCATAGGTATACTTTTGCCTTTGAACATCTGACGAACACCTGGTGAACAGCTATACATTCTGTTTTGAATGCCTAGCGAACACCTGGTGTATAGCCATACTTATGCCTTTGAACATCTGACGAACACCTGATGCATAGCTATACATTCTGATTTGAATACCTAGTAAACACCTGGTGTATAGCTATACTTCTGTCTTTGAACATCTAACGAACACCTGGAGCATACCTATACGTTCTGTTTTATATACCTTGTAAAACCGGGGTGTATATATATTACTTATATTTGAACATCTGCCGAACACCTGATGCATAGCTACAGTTTTGCCTATGAACATCTGCCGAACACCTGATGCATAGCTATGCATTCTGATTTGAATGCCTAGTGAACACCTGGTATATACTATACTTCTGCCTTGAAACATCTGACGAACACCTGGTGCATAGCTATATTTTTGCCTCTGAAGAACACTTGGTGCATAGCTATATATTCTGATAAGAATACCAAGTAAACACCTGGTTTATAGCTGTACTTTTGCCTTTGAACATCTGTTGAACATCTGATGCATAGCTATACATTTGCCTTTGAACATCTGACGAATAGCTGGTGTATTGCGATACATTCTGATAAGAATACCTAGTAAACACCTGGTGCATTGCTATACTTTCGCCTTTGAACATCCGACGAACACCTGGTGCGTAGCTATACTTTTGCCTTTGAACATCTGACGAACACCTGATACATAGCTATACATTCTGATTTGAATACCTATTGAACATCTGGTGTAAAGCTATACTTTTGCGTTTGAACATCTGACGAGCACCTGGTGTAAAGCTATACTTCTGCCTTTGAACATCTGACGAACACCTGGTGCATAGCTATACATTATGATTAGAATACTTAGCGAACACCTGGTGCATAGATATTTTCTTTTGCCTTTGAACATCTGACGAACACCTGATGCATAGCTATGCATTTTAGTTTGAACAGCTGGTGCAAATCTAACATCTAACAGCCAACTTTACACACCTTATTATAAAATACGCTAGGGCCTACTCATAAGGAAGATCGTGCGCTTTAGTCAGATTGTATGCATCTATATACTTTTTGATGAGCCGTTTCTCCTAGTAAATCAACACATTGAAGGGTGTTAAACAATTCGCAGCGTAAGTAATGAAACCAATGTGGGAATATATATTTATATTTAATTTATATTGATAGTATGGCTCTTTGTTTTCGGCAGTAAGCACATTGAACGGCTTAGCGTAAACTTCAACATAAAGTACAGCAATTTATTATCGGGACTCGATACAACGGTTTGTAGTGTACGTATAGGAACTGAAACGAGAGTTTGTGTAAATACAGCAATTTATAATATTCGGAATGTTTTTCTTCGGCGCTCAAAACATTGAGATATTTGAAACAAAACATTATTTATGTAAATTCTTTATTTCAAGACGCGCTAAGCTCCTAACATGTATTACATAATGTTATAATAATCGCCGTTCGGGCTGATTACAAAACTTGACTCACTGCTTATAGAAATCCTTGTGATATCCATGTGAAAGTTTACCATTTATCATGAATGATTTGAATTAAAACTACCGGTATTTCGTGTTGTTTTTTTCAACAAATGGACTTAACTAAATAACTCAAAGAGAGGCAGCATTTCAAATATTAAATGAATAAATATAAGCTCCTACATAAGCACGCTAGTGGCACGGATCATACCGGAAGAGTCCGGGAAGGACGCCAGGGTGGTGAAGGGGTGAGAATGGGGACTTTGGGTCATCCAGGCCTGGCACTGGCGGCCGCTCACCGCGCACATCCGGCGGCCCGTGTACTGGACAGACTGACCCGCCGTGTAACACTCGTTTTCTGCAAACACGGAAGTTTAATTGTCCCACACAGTGAATAGAACGTCTTGCACTATACTATGGTAACCGTATTTCTTCTTGAAATTTAATTAAAAAGATGCTTGTTTAGTTTAATTGTTATGGTACGTGTATAAATTTAATAAGAATACAAATGATGGTTAAATTTAATTTCAAGTATTTCTATTTAAAGGAATTATTGAGCATAACAATTATATAGTTATAACGCGAATAATATAAATGCACAAATATTGTTCAGAAACAATATTTTAACGCTTGACAATTCTCCATTCAGATTTCTTAATTTCATTTTTTTTAATTAAATGAAACGTTTTCTAAGCGGTTCGTGCAAACACTTCCCGCCATTCGATTGCACACCGTGTATGTGTACGGCTACTGTGTACCGTACCTCCGCAAGAGAGGCTGTTGTTTGTCCAGTGCGAGTCCGCCCGGCACGTGCGTACCGGGCAGTAGCTTAAGATCGACGTGAAGCCGCTCAACAGACTCGTGCAGTTGTAGGTCACGGTGGCGCCCAGGCTGCGCGGGTAGTTCGAGGAGATCGGATCTACCTGTATGCACTGGTTGTCCGTGTTCACGGCGGCTATGAAGTCGCCACAGTAGTCTGAAAGATGAGGATTTAGTTAACCATCATTTAGCTTAATTACAATGAAGCAATACAAATTTGATTCTATGTTTAGCGTCCCCATGATTTTTTGAAACCTACCACCCAGGCAGGAAATAACGAACAACGAATTGATAAACAAACGTTTTTCTTGCACAACTTATTTATGGCAGTGGTACAAACTAAAGCAAATGTTTACTTGCAAAACTGTTATATATCATCTTTATATTGGCAACCTACTGTATTACAGTATTTTAATTGTGTAAATTGACTAGGTGCATGCTATGTTTTAAAAATATTAGAAAAAAAATTCTAAAAGTCTTTTTTTTTTTCCTTTTCCCCCAAAATTTTTATACGCTTTCCAACTCGATGTCAATTTTTTTTTTCGTTCAGGCATCCGAAAACCTACCAGCCCGAGGACGCTAAACATAGAATCAAATTGGTATGGCCTGACTGCAGGGCATAGGCTAGTCCGTGAAAGGAGGTACATTTTTAACACCAAGCGTCATCAAGAACCGCAACCTCCACGCAGGGATTTTACTGGTTCCGAGCACAGGTTATTTGTCAATAATAATGAGTAAATATCATAACACGGTATGTGTGCCATTTCAAAGTTTATTACATCCGAAAACATTTCAAACATGCCGTCTATGGATATATGAATAATATAAATAAATGGATATATTAATAAAGTAGCAACGATTTTCTTGCAACAGTCTTAAAATGCGTCTGTCAATATTTTTCAAAAATTCTTACCGTTTGGACAGGTTCCCTGGTTAATAGTTGCGACTGAAATGATGGAAAAAAAGATACCGGTTTGTTCACATTTAGTATTAGTATAACTTTTAGTAATTATGAGGACCTGATTTGCAGAAACAAATAAATAAAATTAATTTAACACGTTTTCAGTCTAATTATCGACAGATTTATTTATAAAAGACAAAGTAAACACCTCGGTAGTTTAAAGTAAAGTTTCAGCCTTAGTCGATTATTGCTTTTGAGTTTCGAAAAGTAATATAAACAGTCTAATAAGCTATACTCATGCCGTCATGGTCGTAATAATTCACTATAAACAACTATGTTCATGCCGCCATGGTCGTTATAATTAACTATAAACAACTATGCTCATGCCGCCATGGTCGTAATAATTAACTTTAAACAACAATGCTCATGCAGTCATGGTGGTAATAATTAACTATAAACAATAATGCTCATGCCGCCATGGTCGTAATAATTAACTAAAAACAACTATGCTAATGCCGCCATGGTCGTAATAATTAACTATAAACAACTATGCTCATGCCGCCATGGTCGTAATAATTAACTATAAACAAATATGCTCATTATATAGGCTGTACATCCTGTAGAACCATAATTTTCACAAATTATACTTTTCACCTCAGTGAAAAATAAGATCTCATTATTCACATGTGTGAAAATTGAAATATAATTCTTCTCACATCACAGTCTTATTCTTTACATGTTCTGTGAAGTTTGCGATCGCATCCAGTTTTTTATAAAAGCATTGAAATCATATTCATCTGTGATCCCCACGAATACCCCGTTTTTTGACCATCACATTATTCTCACTTAAAATGTGACAAATAAGATCCAGTTATTCACTAATTTCTGTGAAAAATATGATTTGTGAAAACTATGATCCAACATACATCCAAAATCGTGTTAAACCGATGTAGTGCAATCACCTATAAAATGAATAGTCGTCTATGTAGATCTACTGTTATGTATTGATAGATTCAAAACCATAAATATAAATGACATGCTTTATAATGATTCCATAAACATGTTAATTACATGAAGTATGCGTTTGGTTTTTCAAGAGTGCCTACCGTTACAGTCCGGTATGTCGCAGAACTGCCATTCAAGGCTCGGACTCACTGTGTAACACCAGGGCTGGCCGCGCGAGCTGCCGGGGTCGCGACAGTAGCGTCCGACGGAAGTCATGTTCCCTTCCGGAAACAGCTCACCGGAAGTGTAATTATGCGCATGCGGAATCTGCAAATCCCACCGCTGACACATTATACCACCGGAAGTACATACTCTTCTACCTTTATATGTACTTGAATTGGTCTGGTAGCATTCGGTACCTGATGACGATACATAAACGTGAACATATAACTTATAAATAATTGTAAGTCAACGACAGCGTCGTGAAACCGACTTATCTGATACGCTATAATTATGTCGCTGCCAAAACGCAGTCGCAGCTGTACTTACTTCCGCACGAGACAGATGCGGGCCGCCACGTGCCCGAGGCCTCACACAGCTCAACGGGGCAGTAGTCCAGCTTGGCGCTCGTGCGGATCAGAAGACTCTTACACGGGTACACGACGCTGGCGCCCTCTAGCGTGTCTGCCGGCGGGCTGACGGAGTCCAGGTCCAGCTCGGTACACGGCATGTCGATCGATACACTGTAGTTGGGGCCACCGCAGTCAACTGGGTAGAATAGTGGCATTTAGTATAATTATTGTTCGTACGTCCGAGCGGGGTGCGAACTAGTCTGTGTTTACTTATGAAAACGTTACTTAATGTAACGTTAAAAATACACTACTTTTGAACGTTTGTTTAGAATTTTGCGTAAAATAAATACAATTGTCTTAACAACATAAGTTATATGACCGATTGGTTGTAAATTTATACTATATGTCACTTTATATGATAAATTATAATAGTTAAACATTATTTAATATTATTTAATATAATAAGTTTTTTCGTATTTATGAAAATATTTAAAGGAAATGCAACTTTACTAACCTGCACAATTTACCGCCTTGAACATCGTTACAATTCCAAACAAGATATGTAGTTTATATTCCATTACAAGATATAAATCCGTCAATATTTATATAACATTTATATTCCTAGGGACATCATTTACACAAAATATGCGGCAACATTGGCAAACATTCTCAAACGTTAAGCTTAACATTATATTCATTATCGTTGTAAAGACCCCGCCATAGTCTAAACACTCATGGTATTCGACGAAATGCGTGGCAATTTTGACATCGAACGTTATAAATATTTGTATGGCCATGTTCACGTGACGTCACGTAGTTGCTAGGCGACTGATTGGTGAACGCTGTGCCGTTAACGCGCCTTGCCACTTGAGTTGTAAGACGGCCAATCAAGCGGCAAAGGGAAACATCAGAAACATCGGGCTTTGTAATTTAATATTCTGAGTGCAAGAAGTTTATTTAACGCGAAAACATCACCTTTGAACATACATTTGTACTTGTAGACTAAAAGATGAGAAACTAGTAATACGGAAAACATAATCATCGGCCAACACAACTCGAGAAATCACTTCGCAAATAATAAGGTATAGTTGTCTCCTACCTAGGAAAATCTCGCAATTATGAGAAACTAACTCCTAATTAGGACTTAGCATCTCCTAATTAGGACTTAGTATCTTGTAATAAGTAGACACTGACTCCTAATTAGGACTTAAAATCTCCTAATTAGGACTTATTTTCTCCTAATAAGGACTTATTATTTCGTCAATAAGAATCTCTTTATTATGAGATAATGGAATACAAACACAATATAGACTGTGGCACCAGGACGCTTCCATAGACTTGAAACATATTTTTCATTGAAATGTATTAATTCGGAGTAAACGATTTTGTCTTGTCAATGAGTTGTCGTTTTTGTTGTTAATCTCTACAATTATATTTCGATGCTATTGTCCACGTCGATTCGGATGCCGTTGTCGACGTCGATTTGGTTGTCCCTGTCCACGTCGATTTGGTTCCCGTTGTCCACGTCGATTTGGTTGCCGTTGTCAACGTCGATTTGATTGTCGTTGTCCTCGTCGATTTGGTTGCCGTTGTCCACGTAACTTTGGTTGTCATTGTCCATATTGATTGGGTTGTCGTTGTCCACGTCGATTTGGTTGTCGTTTTCCACGTCGATTTGGTTGTTGTACACGTCGATTTGGTTGCCGTTGTCCACATCGATTTGGTTGTCGTTTTTCATGTCGATTTGATTATTGTACACGTAAATTTGGTTGTCGTTGTCCACGTCGATTTGGTTGTCGTCCACGTCGATTTGTCCACGTCAATTTGGTTGTCGTTGTCCACGTCGATTTGGTTGTTGTACAAGTCAATTTGATTGTTGTCCACGTCGATTATATTGCTACTGTATACCATTTTTGAAATCGTCATCTTTCCAAGTAGCTTTCACCGACTTGGTTGGCTGAGATTTTAATTTTATTAATATGTTTGTCGATTTCTAATATTGTACTAAACATGGCATGAGTTTTCAGGGAGAGCTGCGTCTTGTATTGTGAAGTGTGTCTTTAATGGAGCATAACGAGCTAATTATTATGTTCTTAGTACGAGTCACTCAATCAAGATTATGGCACTACATTACTTTCGCGTGGTGGACAATGATTATGAATACGCCACCAATACGTTCACTGTTGGTGGAGGTATGTAATTATGATCGATCTGTAGCGGAGATCAGTGGTTAATATGATTTGCCGCTGATCGGAAGGGAGGGTTAAGAAACGGGACCCCGTGTAGGTTATTGTGTATTTGTGTGTAAAACTCCTCTTCCAGTGAATAAACCGGCATGGGAACGAATGTTGAATACGAGTCTGTGAAAAGTAAGTAATTATTTCTCTCGCGCGTTCTTGTAGACTGTTTCCTTTCAAAGAGTGTTGGCTTGTTTAGATCTTGTACGCAGCGGAGGAATACTTACGCATGGGACAACATATAATTAATGTTTTATAGAGCTCAGTGCGAATTTAAGTCAACAAATAAATCCCAACCTTACGGTAAAAATAGTTCTTGTATACATACTGGTACAGTTGAATTTTGTTTTGTTTGTTTGTTTGTTGGTTTGGATTTTTCGCCGTTTTTAACAGTATTTCAGTCATATCACGGCGGTCAGCTAACATACACTTTTCCTGGGCAAGCTTGCACATACCTTTACTTTTGAACCATCAAATTGATACCATACCACCATGAGTTTGTAATACATTGTCCGGCAAATGTTACAGTGAGTATCCTAAATGTTCGGCCTAAGTACAGCCCTGGTGTATCTCTGGAATCATTAATGTGCACAATGGACACGCGAAATCAGATGAAAATTCATTAAAAATTGGAAACACCTGTAAAATAAAGTAGGCAACCCATAAATTGTGTGAAAAAATACGCCGGCCTCTGTTCATACGAACATTTGGCTTGCTTTTACAGAGTTAACATGTTGCAAATAATGATGGCCGCCATTGCCCAATCACGTGCATTTTATTCGAAACGAAAATGACAGTATTTATGCAGAATTAAAGGTTACTTGGCACTATAGAAAACATCATTTGTTTCCACTCGACTGAGCTCAGTCGTAAGCACATCGAAAGTAATGACCAACGGCAAGTAATTACTAATTATTTAGAATATGCTAGCCTTACAATTATATTTGCAAACACAATGTTTAGATCGCCAATATTCGACGCGTAAGCAAGCTTGTACATGACCATAATAATTATATGAGTTGTCGGTGTTTTTTTTTACTTATCTTATCGATATATTATTTTATATTTTCGATGCGTGTAGTATATATCCGTTTCATGGGTATTAAATTAATGTTGCTGGTTTAAAGAGGGTCTGTCTGATTTATTATATTTATTCCAGGCTTTTCTGAACCCAGAGCTGTTGATAGAAAAAATTAAGAAATCCACGCGTATCAAGAGACAGACTTAAATGTCATGTTTTTATTGTTAATTCTTAAAGCATGAAAATGGCGGATGAAATATACGTTCATCTGTAATGCCTTCCGTCAGATCTAGGACGTCTGCTGTCGTCATGTCCACGTTCTTGTTGCTATTCAACAGGTATGACTGCGATGACGTAACGCTGACAGGCAAGCATTGTCCGGGGCTTGTATCTAAAAAAATGTATCAACAAGTGTTTGTCACAGGATATGGTTGTCCCCTACCGGTGGCTTGATACCGGAAAAAGCTATGACGGACAGACAGACCAACCGACAACTGCAAAACAATATACCGCCTTTACTTTGAAGGGGGCAGGGGGCATATTTTTGTGCATTATCATGAGTTGAGAAAAACATATTAATTTGCATGTATTAAGGATGGAATAACGATGAAGGACAAAAGAGATTAAATGCAATAATGTACAGACTGAAACACACAGTTCCATATGTATTATAGATAGATCTATAGAACAAAATTAAGGTATAAAAAAATACACACATAGATATAGTCTCATGATGGTGAATATTTCTGCCAATTAACTTCAAAATCCATCCAGAAATGACAGAGTTATAGAGCGGACACAAAATGGGACGGACGGAAGGACGGACGGAAAGACGGAAGGACACGCGCAAACCAATAGTCCCAAACCGGTTTCACCGGTAGGGGACTAATAATTAAATATACACCTAAGTAGAATTTTGTATTGTACTGTATTTTAACTTCATAAATGCCTCAAACATAAGTAATAACTGAAACTACATAAACAAATTGCACCGATAATCGCCATCGTCGTATACATGGCCGATGTATCTGAGATCAAACATCTATTAAATATTAAGCACTTTGTAGTTTATTGCTTGCAATAGTGTATATTTGTCAATCTGAAATTCTGTTAATAAATATATTATGATTACACTTAGTAAATAGATACATAATGATAGTATGTGCAAAAAAATTAAAATGTCACTGATAATCCACACCATCACCAGTTATACCGTTCAGGCTGACTGTTACTGTCAGTTCATACGCGCCCAGGTATATGGAGTGCCGGAACCGGTAGATGGCGGCTTCCCCTCCCGAGCCCACCCGACCACGTGACACGAGCGTTGCGTTGCCTGCAGAGAGTAGGTCCTTACAATAATAATGTTTTTTAAATCATTTTTCAACATCTCCATTACACAATGTTAATATATAAAAGTACAAGTTATGCATATCAACAATATTAATACACTAAAATCAGTAATTATACTACATTCATTTATGTATATTTTCGTAATAAATTGTTTCTAGAAAATATTCGTTTCAATTTTTAGTTTTGAGATGATGCTAGATATACAAAAGTGAGATACAAAAAAACTAAAAAGGAAAGAGGATAATAAAAAGGCAAGGTGTTCCCTTTAATAGACATGAGATGTTTGACTTGTTGTCTTCAAAACTGGAAGACTGCTATGGGAAGGCACGTGTGTGGGCGCAAATACACAACAGCTTCCTTAAGGTATGCGAAAAAATATAAAAATAAAGAAAAAGAGAAAACAACAATCCTGAGAAAAAGGGGGGAAAAAAAAGACAGAATAGGCAAGATTCACTTCAACGTATTAGGATGTGCAAATTTTTGCCATTTTTTAAAATGCAGATCAATTTTATTTTTTTCAAAAGCAATCTGCTCTTCTAAATGTATTTTCATTCTGACAGCATTTTTGAAAGTCTCGATATTTGGATTTTCGGCTCTTGATTTAACGCTAAATATATATGACTTCATCAGAATGAGTATATGGTTTATAACTGAATTATTAGCGCCACCTTTTTGTGTTCCAAGGACAATATCTTTTACATTAAGATCAATATGTAAGTCTTTACTGTTTAAATAAATTGTGAGGTCCCGCCATATGGGTTGTACAATATTACATTCAAATAAAACATGTGTAATAGTTTCTTTATAACTTGCACAAAATGTACAAAGGTTAGAAGCTGCTAGCTTACATTTATACAGGTATGCATTAGTGGGTAATATACCATGTAGAATCTTATACTGAAAGTTGCGTAAATTATTATCTATTGTGGCTTTAAATGGTATTAAATATGTATTTTTCCAGTCAATACTTTGATTATAGGAAGTCATTATAATTTCCCATTTCTGTTGCTGTTTGGTTTTAATTTCATCAAAAGTTTGTTGAAGATTATATAAATATTTACACACTGTGTTTGTTTTTTGCACTTTTTCAAGTAATGTGCTGTTGCTAAAATTTAAAAGGTCTGTTTCAGATAGTTGTTTTTTGTAAGTTTCTGGTATACTATTAATCAGTGTGTAATATTTTAGATAATCGCTTGTAGGCATATCATACATGTTTTAAATGCTTCCAATGTATAATATGATTTTGTCCTGAAGTCAAATAGATGTTCTAGAAATTTAATGCCCCTATTAAACCAATTTGGGTAAAAAAAAAGGTATGTTGATTATTTAGTTGTATTGTTGAGTTATTGCATATAATCGTTTTATTTATCTGTCCTGCTTTTTCATTAAATTTAATTTTATTCCGCGATAAAGGATATCTCTGAGGAATTCATTTTTAAAGTTAGAAACAATATGTTTTTCCTTAAGTGGACATTCGAAAACAAGGTTTCCACCATATTTATTGAGTTCTTTCTGATAGAAAATTTTCCACTGTCCTTCGTTTTTTATGTCTGTTAAAATCTTTTAACCCAACTGGCCTTATTTGCATGTATAAAAGCAGTAATATCTGTGAGTTTAAGTCCACCCTGTTCTATTGGTTTAACAAGAGTTGTTCTTTTAATTTTTTTCAGGTTTCCCATTCCACACAAATTGAAATACAGATTTGACAATTGTTTGTATTGTATCAATTTTGGGGGTGGGAAGCATTGACAATGCATACATAATCTTCGGTAAGGCAAATGTCTTAACTACTGTAACTTTTCCAAGAAGTGTTAATTTTCTGTGTTGCCACTGTTGTAAGCAATTTGTGAAATCTTGTAATTTTGGTTGAATGTTTTTTGCTATATCAAGATTTTCATCATTTTTAAAGTAAAAGCCGAGCGTTTTGGCTTCCTCAGAGGTCCAAAAAAAAGTGTTTGTATTTGTTAAATATAGTTTGTGTATTTTAAGTGAACCAACTCGCATTACTGTTGATTTTTTTGTATTTAGTTTAAGCCCAGATATTTCACTGAAATCTTGAATGGCATCTATTAATGCAGAGAACGAATTAAGCGTTCCATCTATAAAATATGTTGTATCGTCCGCAAAAAGGGTTTGTTTTATTTCTTGTTCGTTTATTTTTATTCCTTTAATATCTTCATTTTTTTCAATAAAAGTTGACAATATTTCTATACTTAGTATGAAAAGTGTGGTTGACAATGGACAACCTTGTTTTACACCTCGTTGAATAGATATTGGTTCAGAAAAATGCCCATTATTTATAATTATAGTGCATATGTCAGTGTAGAATAAAATTTAATCCATTGTATAAGTTCGGGTCCAAAATTAAATTGTGTAAGGCAATGTAGCATAAAGTCATGATCTAAACTATCAAATGCTTTTTCATAATCTGCAAAGAAGAGCAAGCCTGGTTTGTTATTATTATTAAGATAATGTATAGTTTCAAATATTGTCGCCTATATATCTGCCTTTTATGAATCCAGTTTGCCTTGATTCAACTATGGACGAAATTACTTTTTTCATTCTGTTTTCTATTGTTTTGGTTGCTATTTTATAATCAATATTGAATAAACTTAAAGGTCTCCAGTTGTTTAGTGATTCAAGGTTTTTTCCTGTTTTTGGAATCAGTGTAAGCATACTTTGTTTTTGAAGTTGAGTTAAGTGTCCATTTACAACTGAATAGTTAATAGAATTAAGGTAGTGCGTTTTAATAACATCCCAAAATACTTTGTAAAATTCCGCTGACAAACCATCTGAACCTGGGTTCTTATTATTATCCATCTCTTTTAAAGCATTTAGGCATTCATACTCTGTAAGCATGCCTTCGCATGATTGTTTCTCGGTTTCTGTGAGCTTTTTTATATTTAATTAAAAAAAAATTGTAGTGTTTAACTTATTTATATCAAAGTAAGTTTTCTTACTATAGAGGTTTGAGTAAAAATTTCTCTGTTCATGTATTATAGTCTTGAAGTCTGTGATTTCTATGTTATTTATTTGTAACTTACGAATGGTTTTACTTTCGTAATGTCTTTTTTCAAGATTTGAAAAGTATTTGGAATTTTTCTCATTATGTTCAATGTGAATAGCTCTTGCTCGTAATAGCATACCGCTGATTTTCTCTTCTATAACTTTATCATGTTCTATTTTTGTTTCTTTAATTAATTTTATAATTGTTTCGTCATTGTCATTTTCTGTACTTAATTTATTTTCCAGTGACTCTAATTTTTCAAAGATTTTTTGTTCTTTTTCCTTATTTCTTTTTTTTAGTCATTGTTGACAATTTTATACTTACATTTCTTATGGTCCTATTTATCAATTCCCATAAGGTATTGGGGTTACAATTTTGATTGTTTTCTACTAATGTTTGTATTTTCTGTTTAATTTGATTTTGATAATCTTCATTCAAAAGCATGGTATTATTTAATTTAAAGTACCTTACAATAATATGGGATAATTGTAGTATTTAATTCTTTGGAATCAACATTCAAGTGTGGAGTTATAAACGAAAGCCTTTAAATCTTAAGTTTTTTTTTGCGATAGCTTACCAGAAACTTGTATTGCAATTCTAAGAAATCAAATAGTAAAACGTACATACAGTTTTTGTATTTACTCTACAACGCACGAATTAACTTCAAGACAAAGAATAATGATCGATATCGCTTTCAAAAAACAACAACAATAAAATACAAACACGGCCAAAAAAACAACAACAAAGACGAGATACTATTACAGAGAGAATGTGCGATGTGATCAGCAAGACGATGTCTCTAACATAGAACCGATCTACCTGGGATACACTCTACCCATATAGGCGACATTACATCGTGGTATTGCTCACAGGAACTGTCACTGTATATTCGCCAACGGGTTCTCTAAAACATACACTCAATGATGCTAATTAAATATTAAAACACACAAAAACACAGTAAAACGTACATCAACTTGAATCTTTTGTATGAACTTTATAGGATAATAGGTATTATCGAATTCTTTTCATAATACACACAAAAGAAAGCGAAATGCAGATTTTGAGACATTGTTTTTTAATATTGTATTTATATATTACCAATTCTAAATTTTCCAAACTGACTACAATTTTGTGTAGGTGAACCGGAATTGCTGTATGTTAGATATACCAGTAAATAATTTGGTATTCCCCGGTGGTCCACTCGAAAGTAGGCCGTATATCAAATAGTTCGATTTTTCTTCTGTTAAAAGAGACATTTCACATTGAGGACACTGGTTTAAATGATTATTCTCTGAAAACGACGTGTCTGCTGGGCATTGTGATGTATCGTAACACCGAAATGCTTAAAATTTGAATGATCAGCAGTTGCTATATAGACAACATTTAAAAATGTACTTTTGTCGAAATCGCCAATGTATTCTGTGCTTCTTACTATCTACAATCAGGCGAGATGCTTAGAAGTACTATAACAGATCTTTTTTTATTGTGTTTTTATTTTGAAAGTAGAAACGCCATCTTTCCAAACAGGCCAGCTCGGAACATCTGAAACAAAGAAAAGTGGCGAACGACGCCAGGAGACTTACTATTGTACAATGGGACCCTATGGGAACTGGATTTACTGGTTTCTAACCTGTAGACATAACTTGAAAATCACGTAAATGTTTCATTATTAGATTAACACTGGAATATTCCAGCTACCAACCTTCTGATAGTGGATGATGTCTATGAAGTTCCATAGCTGGGGCATCCCCGGGTATCTCGAGTTATAGCTGGTGATCGGCTGGTGAATGTAGGTGCGCTGGTTTATCGAATCGTACGCCGTCTGCACCGAGCCATTTGTGTAGCCGTAACCGAACTGGCTTGTTCCCGGTTCATCAAATAGGATTGCCTCGCCGCCGGTAACCATCAGAAAGGCCTCGTATTGAGCCGGGAAACAGCACACAGGTGTTGTCACCATACACGTTGGCGCCAAACATATGGTGAGCAACCATTCAAGCGTTAGTAATATGGTCGTATCCACCCCACAAACAATATATCTATTCATACTAGTAGTATACGACGTAGATAGCTGGCAAACAGAAAGGCGTTATCACTGTAATAACAACGATGACGTAGGTGAATTACCATCATACCCTGTGTGATAATACATCCCATTACATTTTGCTTGTTTAGTTACTGTACGTCCGTGCGAATATGTCTACCCATCAAAAGTGTTGTTATCTTGAGCATCTAAGTTGATACGTGTAAAGGGATAATACAATTTTGGTATCATAAACGTTTATCCTTGCGATAACCACGGTTTGCCATACAGTGTACTTTCTTGTAAAACATGAGAATAATGTTATCATTGTATAACATGCTTATATTGACGTGTACAGTAGGTCAGTGACGGAAAAGATAAAACCAATTTAATCCACTAAACAAAGTGCAAACGGTTGAGTAGCTCGACATTACTAACAATTAAGATCTTAAGAACCGCAATTTCATGGAAAGCAAATACTGTTCTGAAATCAATTTGATGTAAATGAATAATGAGTTGTATATTCAGCGTCTACTGTCATTTAATACCATAAAGCATGTCACAAAATGTCAAAGCTATGAAGTAAAGGGCCAGTGTTCATATAACTGATCGTTGTTTCAGACATTTATAACTGAACGCCGAAGTGTGGGAAGTTTCTTTCAGTCAATGTTTCTTTCAGTTAATGTTCCCGGAGTTGAGATGCTGCGTGACCCTCGACAAATCACGACGCTGCGGCAATGATCGAACCAGAGTCCCGAAAAACCATCCACCCCCGTGTAGGCTCTGGCCATGCCCCTGCAACATATGTCCCGCCAAACACTTAGTGTAACATAACTGTAGTTCAAAAATTAATTTTCTAATATATCTCAAAGCATGTTACCATAATTTGTCAATTGTAATGCCAATATATGATATCGGTCGTTCAACTAATGCTAAGCATAGGTCGCGGTGGCGTAGTGGATACGGTGTCCGCCTAGCGATCGGGAGGTCCCGGGTTCGATCCGTACGCTGGGAGCGTCCCAAGATCTCCCCCAAAGACACCAAGTACTGATTCTACCCAGGAAACATACTCGAGAGTGTCTTAATAAGCTTTCGGCTTTCGATGCAATCGAGCTAAAAAAAATAGGTTTAAAGTTAAACTAAATAATGCTAAACGTATTGCTTATGCTTATTTATTATGCATTATATATAATATTATCAGTTTAACAAACGCCGCAAATAAAATTGGAAAATGTACACATGTATTGTATCTTTGTGCGTGTAAATCATAAAATATATTCTTCAGCAATCTAATACCGGTGAGTCATCGTGCCTACTCTTAAAAATGCTTCCTTCCAGAAGCATATATTCTCGGTGCAGTTAAAATTACCTTCGCCTGCGGAGGCCTTTGACAGTCAGCCGGTGGAACGAAGACACGTGGGTCGTGCACGCCAAGTGTTATGTCCACCTCGTCCACGGTTGCTATGTCAACGTTTTTGTCGGAGTCGAACACGTACGCCTCAGATACTGTCTGCGAACAGGCAGGCACTCCCCGGGGTGGTCAGCTGTTGGATGTATACAAGGGCATACTTGTAGAAATAGTAAACAAAGAAAGTGGATAATAGAATATATATTTGAAACGGCGGTTAACAGTAAAGTTCTAAATTTCCGAACAAACAGGCGCAAGAGTTTATTAAATTGCAAAGCAGCAAAACGGAAAACGGACAACATTAATAATATATCATTCTGTAATTATAAGGTGATTATGAGTAAAAAATCGACCAGGACACTCTATTATTTACGAAAGGTTACCCCTACCGGACATTTGAAGTGTCACAGTGATCTCATACTGGTCCAGGTATATGCGGTCTCGGAAGAGTACAGTTACGACTTCCGGTGCCGAATCCCCCAGACGTCCTCTACATAACACTCGCATTTCCTGTAAATGGCGTATATTCGAAGCACACTTGATGATAAATTCCTTTCCGGTATCCAGTTATTTGTAATATGTCTTGTTATATGTCGCTTGATGTTCAAGATCATTAAATCATAGCAAATGTTATGATAGAAACATTTACCGGTATCTCGCGTTTACTAATTGCACAGTCGAGCTTAAATGAATGGGTTTTAACTAAACTAACTTGCATTGTATTTGCATAAATTTGTGACAAAATGTTCTTTTAAAATTATTTTGGAAAGTGTACAACATTTTATTAAACGTACAACTATTGGTGAGTTCAAGCATTAGACATCATGCACGCGCATGTACCTGGTACATATTTGGTACACATTCCTTGTATAGCGGCATCCCGACGTCGTGTATGTCACACGAGCTGTCGGCGTACACCCGATTCTGGACGTTCTGATAAAATATAGCGGTATACCCTTTGGCGTTTTATTATGCCCCCTTCGAAGATGTGGGAGTATATTGCTTTGCACCTGTCCGTCGGTCGGTCGGTCGGTCGGTCGGATGGTCGGTCGGACCATTTCGTTTCCGCACGATGTCTAGAGAACGCTTTGACCTACGATCATTAAAGTTGGTATGCTGGTTACTTGGGAGGAAAGAAAGACGCCTGTAGATTTTGAGGTCAACAGGTCAAAGGTAAAGGTCACCGTTGCTAAAAATAGAAAAACGGTTTCCGCTCAATAACCTGAGAACGCATCGAGATATTTTAATGAAACTTCATACATAGATACCATATATTGAGACCTCGCTTGGGATTGCATATGGAGTGGATGGGTCAAGGTCAATGTCACCGTTACTAAAAATAGAAAAACAGTTTCCGCTCAATAACTTGAGAACGCATCGATATTTTTTAATGAAACTTCATAAATAGATACCTTATATTGAGACCTTGCTTGGGATTGCATATTGGGTGGGTGGGGTCAAGGTCCAGGTCACCGTTACTAAAAATAGAAAAAACGGTTTCCGCTAAATAACTTGAGAAGGCATCGAGATATTTTAATGAAACTTCATACATATATACCTTATATCGAGACCTCGCTTGGGATTGCATTTGGGGTGGGCGGGGTCAAGGTCACCGTATCTTTCTTTCAGCTTTATATTTACTTTCTTAAGCATCAACTTTAATTTCCTCCCCATGTGTTAATGTGCACATACAATATAAAAAAAAATTCTTAACAATTGCACATATTCACAAGTTGGCTGCAAGTCGGGGGGGGGGGGCATACATGTTTTACAAACATCTCTTCGGACGGACGATATCATTGCGACTGACGTTTTTAACAAATATTTTGAACAAGAAGCAACAATTATTATTATTAACATGTTTAGAATCAACCAAACAAGCAAACATTTGTGACATAGCTTTTATCTCCAATACCTCTCTAGACTGTTGTTTTAACATGTCCTATGTCAGTCACGACATTAAGCTACAGTACCCACCTCTTTGTAGTCTATTATATAAATATTGTCCAGCGCCATCGGTATCGGGAATATGGACAGGTAGTTCACGGTGCTCTGGTGAATGTATGTCCGCTGAGGCCGTCTTACGCCACCTGGTTCGTGCCGTTAGTGAAGCCTATCCCATTGCCGTCGCCGACGCGCCCGCCTCCCACGTCCGCCTGAGCGCTACACATTACGGGAAATGCTTCATATTGTTCCGGGAAGCAACATAGAGGCTCCAGTGCGGAGACAGCCACTTCCGTTAGCGTCAGTGACGTCACCAATAATACGCACAAAATCCGCTGAGAACACATTTCTCAGTTTCAAAAGTATGTATGGTTAATGTGACCGTATATCTGAACAGTCCACATTAAATAGGTTGTAATATAGTCCGTGTTAATCTTCAATCACGTTGAATCAAATATAGGCCTAGTACAAATACTCTGCCAACAGTTCGTACGAGGCGCGTCCGCACAGGCTAATCCAGGACGGCACTTTCCGCCTTCAGTGGATTTATGTTTAGAAGAGACTTGAAACAGAAAATACCATAAAAGCGGAAAGTGCTGTCCCGGATCAGCCTGTGCGGACCCGGGACGACACTTAACGCACATGCATTAAGTCCGGTTTTCCCACGACACGCCTCATGAAGCAGTACTATGAACGCCGTAATATGTATTATTACGGCGTTCATAGTACTGTTTCATGTATACTCACGGACTGCATGTCTGATGTATATTGAATAAACCATATAGTATAACTAGTGTGTTTCGTTTCTACTATGAATATAAGATACTTAATATTTCATTTTATTTCATTGAGTACAACATGATAACTGCACCGTATAGTGAAATATATTTCAGGAAAAGAATACTTAACAAACAATTAACTCGCTATATCCACAGATATTTATTTATTCACGCAACATTTATATAATGATAATATCAAGTTTGTGCTTTCATGACATAGTTATAAATGTTGCATGTATAAATATCTGTGGATATATTTTTAAAGTGTGTCCATTTTTTAAGTTAAGTTGCATTCCTTAATCGCATGCATCTCACGCCGAAATAGAATATTACTTACAGTCTAAATAATAGAAATACGTATGTGTGTACGGAAATATAATGGTAAATATTTATTTTTATTTAAATGAATTAAATTGACATGTAGTGCAATACACGTTGTTCAAGTCGAAGTGGTGTGATGGATATGGTGCCCGCCTAGCAATCGGGAGATCGTGAGTTTGGTCCCTACTCGGTAAGCGTTCGAAGGACCTTTCTCAATAAAACACCAAGTACTGGTTCTACCCTGGAAACGGACTCGTCTCAAGAATCTGGCTTTCGACATAATCGAGCTAACGTAAATAAGCTTAAACAAATAAATGTATAAATCCCTGCAAAATAATTTTTAAACGAAACGAACAAAGTGATTTTAGAGTAGGCATTTATTTGTTTTTTGCATATGGTATATACAATGATATTTGATTTACAACTACATATGTTATTAATATATCATCATAAAAAAGACGTCTCTAAATGCAATTGTTCTAGACTAAAGTAGGAAGTGGTTTACGTCTTGTTTGGGGGTGAACACGTAATCGTTTCCGACTTTAGCATGGTAGGTGTATTAGAAAGTGTTTCTGTTACTCAATTAATTTACCCAAGTTCAACAAATCTTATTTGTAGCATCGAATGTCAAGATTACGATTAGCGTTTACACATCGACGGTCAGATCAGTTGAGGTTGTTAAATGTCGGTAAATGGATGATCTTATACATATAATTTATACGTCGGTCAATGGATTGGCCAATGAAAAACACAATCTTTTATAAACGTCTGTCAATGGATTGACAAATGCCGTCATAATGGCGGTCAATGGATTGGCAAATGCTGTCATATGGCGGTCAATGTATTGGCAAAATGTATCATATGACGGCCAATGGATTGGCAAATGCTGTCATACGTCGGTCAATGGATACCCCATGTTGTCAGATGTTGGTCATCTGAGATTTTATATGTAGGTTAATGGATTGGCGAGGCATGTCTGATGTAGGTTAACGGACAAAGGTTTGTCATAAGATAAAGCCCCTGCTAATAGAATAATTAGTTTTCTTGTGTTATACTTTCATGTAACACTGTTAATACACTAATATACTCTGCATTCTACAAGTCTCTCATACATCAATAAAGTTTATCGAATATATAATGCTACAGTAAAATATAAAACATATATGACTATACAGAAAAAACGATAAATCCATTAATCTTGTAAAATCCTCATCTACGGTGAGATGTTGAGTATATATTTTAACATAACAATCGGTCAGCAACATTCCATGAACATACACCAGGACTGTTTTAATCGTCGTCTGACACAATGAAATATCACACCCATTCAAAAAAATTTCAACATCCACAATTTTCAAATTGACTCTTGTTCTGCATGACACATGTTCAAAATGGCGGATATGAAGAAATTATGGTCATAATTTTGGCAGTTACAAAATATGCTCAGATTTATACTATGTGGATGGTTCGAAACTTTAAGTTGGCTCATGTTAACAAAATACCTTAGCATGCAAAAAAAGAGCTGACAGTCTTTGTAATTTAACGAATACAGTTATCAATTATTATAGCGGTAATAAAAAATAGTTACGTCTTTATCTGCTTTTAGAGTTTAAAAGCAACACAATAATTTTAAATCCCTAAGAAACATTTTGCGATTTATAAATTCTGAGTAGCGAGCTCTTATGTATACAATGTCCTGGTTAAGTTCGATTCTGCTGTTCCGCCAGTTTAGTATCCCTGAATGTACGGCCCCGCTGACGGCCCGTATGTGATCGCCGGAAGTGGCTGGCGGCTGTCCATGTCGTACAGGTAGGGGCCGCCGTAGTAGTAGCCCTTGGGGTAGGGCTGGGCCTCGAGGGGCATAGGGTAGCTGAGCTCCAGGTAGTCACGTGACCGGCCCTTCTCCGCGTACTCCTGGGGAGGAGAGATTGGAACAGAACTTTAAATACGGAACTCGTTTTAGAATATCTGAATATTGTATATACGCTACAAACACAAAGATTAAAATTTACGTGTATTTTTGACGTTCTTGTACATGTATACATGCTTAAGAACATAACCAGGGCCCAGCTGCTCAAAACCTTTACAGCCAATTAAGCTAACAGCCATTTACTTTTGGATGAAGTTACATGTGAATTTATATAAATAAAATATTACAATTTGAAACTGTGAGTTTATTCTAAATAAATTGGTATGCTCAAATAATTGTTTAAAAGTTTTATAAGCAAGATGCTTTTAATAATAATTTTACTTACATCTAAAGTTAACAGGCCATTCGCTTAATTGGCCGTTAAAATTTTGAGCAACTGGGCCCTAGCCCCATGTTCACAAAGGATTAAGCTCAATCTTAGCTGATCTTGATCTTCTAGCTCTAATGAGCGGAATCTTGAACATATTTTCTTTTCGAAATACCTTTTCTTGTAAAAAAAATAACACTACGTTTTGATTAAAATATTAATCTCAGATAGAAAATCTTTGCTGAGAGGAGTTCATTATTATGCAAAATATATTTAGTGAACGCCATTTTTTAGTCTTATCCTGAAATATCTGGCTCAAGTTCATCTTGAAACTGAAAATCAGACTCAACTTGTTTTGTGAACACGGGCCCTGGACATAAAGATCTGAGTGAAGGCTCGCTTACATCGTTCACGTATCTCTCTCCGCCGATGAAGCAACCAGCGATGGAGTACAGGGTGGCGGTGATGGCGGCCAGGGCCATACCGATCCAGCCGATGATGTAAGAGTAGCCGTAATTCCGGTCCGTCGCCGTCTTCACGTCCTGAAACAGCCACTTCCGGTTTGAACGAGAATGCGGTCATTTACGTGGGAGGAGATTGTTCGGAGATTTTACGCATTCATTTTCCATATAGCGTTATTGGTACGGCTAAACGTCCGCAATAATCCGGTACCATTGTACAATATGTAATCTCATTTATAATTATTAATTACATTTTTCCAATAGTTTTTTTAAACATTGAGACAAAACAAAGTAGTTGAAACATATCTTAGATACTTTAGTAAAACAAAGTGCCAATGTGATATATTCACGACATATAGCAAGGTTACGAAGCATGTACAAAACATTCGCATTCGACATATTCCCTATTCAACTGATATTATATTAAAAGGGAGGTAACTGGTGTGAATTTGTTACCGAAAAGGGAGAATACTCACGTCTTCCCAATTAAACCAGAATTTCCCTGTGAGCGGGTCGACGTCTCTGATTTTGTTACGTTCCAAATACTCGGCACCGTGGAAAAATGCGATGGAAGCGGCAGTGAAAAAGGCTGGAATATATAAAGTAGTAAATACAATTTAGTGATAACTATTAATAACTGGAAAAGTGCTTACTGCAATGCTTAATACGAAATTTACATAGAAAATATTAATGAAACGCAGGCTAATCGCCGTTTGCCATTTTACTTTAAGTTTCTTTACCGGTATAATATTTATCTTTTACCGGTAAATATTTATCTTAACTAAAGGATGACTGTACGGTCAAATGCTTTTATGAGACTAGATTATTATAATATTAGAAATTAATCATGATCGTATGTAAATAAAAATGTGCAAAAGTGCGGCAGATAATTCGACTGACTGGAGCACCGCTTAAGCGCTGTAAAACTTACCTGCAATGTAGGCGAGCAGCCCAGCTATGTAGGCCCACTTGGACTGTCTCCAGCAGCACAGAACCAGGCCGAATATGTAGGAGACGAGGAAGACAGTGAGCGCCACGATGAAAAACGCCACCCACACGCGCATCAGGTCTGGGGGATAGAGTGAAACACAGCGTTAGACAGAGGAAGTAACGGCATCACAACGTCGTACAGCCAGTACTGTTGTCACATCATCATCGTTGTAATAATCATTATCACCACCATCACTATCAATGTAACAATCACCACCAGCACCATCACAAGCATTATTGTAATAATCATCATCATGATTATCATCAACACCACCACCATAATCATCATCATCATCATCAACATCATCATCATCATCGTCGTCGTCATAAGGTTTCATCACTTTTAACGCAACCATATCACGATAACCATTACCATACTAATAATGATCATTGCCACCACAATCACAAGTATCATTATTTTCACTGTGGTCATCACCATCACCTCAAACAGCACCACTTCATCAGTTCTTGCCACCATTGTCTCTCAAATCATCATTGTTTACAACGCTTATGAAGATGGCATGTGCATACGTTTACGTATCGAAATCGCAGCCACCGTTAAATGCCATTTCAGTATTTTGGCAAGATACTGCAAGTTATCAATATCAACAAGAGGGGCGCCACACCGGGCAATTACCACCATGTTGCTGCAGTGACAATACTGGGAGAGATATATCGCATTACAAAACAAAAAATCTCTTACTACGTTCAAGCCATAAAACCTTTCTTTAACCATCGTCTTCGTGTTCTATTTAGTAACGTGTTTAGCGCTCTCTATTCGAAGAATAGGTGAGCTTTCCTACTCGCCCGGGCATAGGCCTCCGCGTCTGATCTTGATTAAAGTTTATATTCAAAAGTCTTGTAACTTCAAAACTACATAAGTTATTAACTTTAAACTTGGAATATAACTTTGTCATTAAATCCAGCATCAGGTACAACATTCCCCATAACTGTGTTTTGTATTTTAATGGAGTTTTGTCCCTCTTTCACATAGATTTTCTGGTTCGTTTATATTCAAAAGTCTTGTAGCTTCAAAACTACATGTGTTATTCACTTGAAACTTGGAAAATACGTTTGTCATTTATTCCAGCATCAGGTGCGATATTGCCCATAACTCTGTTTTTGTACTTTGTCATAGACAGGTCCGTTTTCACATTGATATTCAGATTAAAGTTTTTATTAAAAAGTATTATAACTTCAAAACTTGATAGGTTATTCACTTGAAACTTTGAATATACCTTTGTCATCAACTACAGCATTAGGTGCCACAATCCACACAACCCTGTTTTGTATTTGACAGGGCTGTGCATCCTTTTTACATAGATTTTCACTGTAAAGTTTTTGTTCAAAAGTCTTATAATTTCTAAGCTACATAAGGTATTCACTTGAAACTTGGAATACGTCGTTGCAATCAACTCCAGCATCACGTGCAACAATCCCCATAACTATGTTTTTGTATTTTGACAGAGGTATTTCCATTTTTCACATATATTT
The DNA here is from genome assembly GCA_027627225.1 of Congeria kusceri. NCBI lineage: Eukaryota > Metazoa > Mollusca > Bivalvia > Myida > Dreissenidae > Congeria > Congeria kusceri. Next base: position 54,562,282 of record CM051031.1, on the reverse strand, counting down.
TCTGATTAAAGTTTTTGTTCTAAAGTCTTGTAATTTCTTCACTTCATTAAGGTATTCACATGACACATGAAATAAATTGATGAAATAATTGCCATAACTCAGATTTGTATTTTAACAAAGTTATGCCCCTTCCACTTTCCAAAGTATGTACCAACTGAAATAGTGAGAATAGTTGAACGCTGTCCTCTGACAGCTCTTGTTCGTTCTGGTGTGATTTTTGGCAAGCGATTTTACGAAATACGGAAGAGAAAACTATATTTGAAATAATATTAAAATCTCACTCTTTTCATGCTTGACAACATCAAGGAAGAAAATATACAGACAAGTGCAGTTTGCATAACTGTATGGGAAAGTTATATATATATAAATATATATATGACAATTAAATAAACTAACCGTGCAAATCTATGACTTATTAAAGTATTTAAAAAGCACAGTAGTCTGATCATACATATCTATGGAAGGCCAGTACCCCATGCTTTTTGCTCATTGCCAAATGCTATTTTGTCAATGCCACTCGTTAAATGATAGCTGGTTGTTGTCAAATAAGCGAAAGAAGTTATCTTTTTTTGCTAATTTGTAAATGCTTTTTGCGAAATGCCTGTTGTCAAATGCAAATTGCTAAATGATAACTGAATATAATTGCCAAATAAATAACAGAACCAGTCAGTATACTTGTGTTGTGATTATTAACGTTATATTACGGTCCGGAACGCGGACTGTGAACTAGACCCGTCAATGCGTTTGTCATCATTATGCTCACATATAAATCGAGATCTACTTATAATAGCAATGGGAAGTAATTATTTAATAGTAAGCTTAAGAAACGCAATTGTAATTTGTCATTTGGCAATTAGCATTGACATTTAGCAATTTGCAATTGGCATTTGGCAAGTAGCAATTGTCATTTAGAAATAAGCATGGCGCACCTCTGTAAAATTTTCAGTTGCAATGAGCATGACCAAAGTGAAAATGCAATATTTTTAGACATACGATAAAGCTAAAAATACTCACGAATTCTAGTGATGAACTCATCGCTCCAGTCCACGTTGTTTCCTTTCTCGGGGATGCTGAGTCTCACGAAGAAGCAGTAATTGTCCACGACAGACTGACCGTAGTTCGAGTTCACATTGTCCAAGACTGAAAACACACAGAGACGCTCTCTAGTCAGAACAGGCTGAATTATTTGTGGCTGTTAGTGTATCAATGTAGTGTGCATATTTCTGTTTTCTGTTGCTGTCTGTCAGTGCTTTGTTATTGTTATTTTAATGAGACAAATAATGCTGTTGTAGTTTATGTTGTTATTATTATTATGATGATGATGATTATTATTATTACCATCAACATCACCATCATTATTGTTTATTATTATAAGTTTTCTATATACGTGTTTTGTAATTATCCGTTCAATGGGAATACGTATGAAAATGTATGAAGGCCATATGTAGAAGGTCGTCCATATAAACTCTATTATACGTTGTACTTCGCGATATCCGGTGAACTAACCTTACACTAAACAGACGTTAACGTCAACGTATTTAAACCGAGACTAACATTAATGTTCCTATATAATGGATTGCTTATAAAATGGCGAACTGGTACTTTAATTATGTGCTATACAGCAAAAGTCAATGTGCAACCTCAGGTCGTCAAAACAATGACTCTGTACACTATACGTTTACTTTTTCTTAACAGAGAAACGTTTACCATGCGTTTATACTACACTCTACTATTATATTTATTAATTTCAACGGTTTATTTTCAGAATAATGTCCAATCAGGGACAACACTGTACAACTTTGTAATGTCACTCATTTTTTATATTTCGCCCTGATGGGCTTTATCAAAATTACGAGCGCATAAAAAACTACATCTTTATAAAGTGGTAACGCCATTTTTGAATGTACACAACTTTATAAAGATGTAGTGTGTGTTGCAGATGTATATTATATTAAAAGCCCCCTTAAAACATGTGTCACACGACTGGGTCCTGTGAAGGGACCAGATCCACAGATATGTTTATATTAAGTATTTACGTTCATAACCATCTGTGCCTGGTATCCGTCTGTACATTGTGAAGGGTATATTTTAAGGGCGTCTTATTTGTGTGAAACGTTAGAAACGCATTAAGAAATGTATGATCTTATGAAAACTTATATGCGGATTTTATGATAACCGTTTTTGAGAATCCTGTTGAGCCAATAACACACTTCTAAGGGGTTGTGCACTGTTCACTTAACAGATATCGTCCTTTTATTTTAAGTAAGAATTGAGGCGTGTCGTGTGAAACCGGGCTTTTTTTTCTTCGCCGCAAATTCACCACACATTTTAAGTAAATTGAAATGCATGTAAATGTTTACATGCCTCCCAACAATGAAACTGTACCTTAACTATTAATAAGGTCATAGAAAAAGAGATTTCTGGCAATAAACTTATAAAATAAGCGACAATGTTAATGATTGATAGGCCAAACAACTTTTAGGGTCGGCGGAAACAATTAGGAGGGGGTCGGGTAAGCGGAAACCAACAACGTTTTTATGCCTTACACGGTGACTGTAACACTGTTTTGGGTGAACAAAAATAACGAACATGAAAAGAACAGCCAAGAGAACCCCTTCCTAAACATTTTACCTATCGTGGCAAACTTTACACGTAGAACGATTCAGAAAGCGTAAATAAATGTTTGTTTCAGGTTACCCGACCTACCCTAAAAAATGCCCTATAACTTTTTATTGGGTTTGTCAGATTTTTTTTTTTTTAATTACTTTTTTCAATACTGGATACTTTATAAAGGTTAAACAACATTTGTAAATGTGCTTAATGATCAATAGCAGTTACATTAGGAGAAATTGACATCAGACTACAGCTGGAAAACTAATGTAAACAGAAGGGAGACAATTCGTGTACGTGAAATAAATCGTTTAAAGTGCAAACGGATTGAGGTATAACTTTGGATGTTTCAAGATAGTTTGGACCAAGAGGACCAGCTTCAATGCCTTGTGGGTTGAACTTAGAAACGCAAGACATTGTCTGTTAGTTTTCTTGGTCCAAGACAACTAAGGAAAAACACTACATCGTCACAGAGGTAGGGTACTTCAATAGCATCCTCTTATAAGGAATGTTTAAGGATATTACTGATATGTTTTGAGTATTTATTCATTTTTATAATCTTCAAGCTGACCATTTACAAAAAAAAAATTATAACAAAAATAAATCCCGACCCTATTTTTGTGTAACCTGAAACAAACATATTTTTACGCCTTGTTGTAAATTGTTTAGTTAAGCAGAACTTTTACACAAATCCTGAGGGTTAAAAACCATGAAGCGTACTAACTGCTATTTATTTCAATGGTACTTAGTACATTATGGTTTTCAACCCTCCGTATTAAACGGGTTGATTACAATAAAAGTAATATTCAAAACCACCGCCTGACATTTGAATTTACATCAACATAATCGTTTGTAATACAAGATCGAGACGGGGAGCAGTGAATACGTGATAGAGACTGCAGTCCGGTGTGTATACGACTCTGATCCACCACGACATTCCACGTGGCCACGAAGCATATCAAAAACCAGTGTGTTTAATAGGTAGGATGGTGACAATGTGCAGGACGATGTCACTGTCTGCCGGTTACACATAGTTTACTCGTTTAATCGTTATTTAAAATTAAAATATTTGAAATATTTTTTTTTAATAAAGGGGTTGAAATCTAAAGGGTTTTTGAAGACAAAGCCAATTCCATTTCCTCGGAAGGACCAATACTTGCTCCGAGTTTAGGGATCGGACTAAACACTCCCGGATTCCAGGGCGGACACCAAATACATTACGAGTACACAGATGTTACGTTCTGTATTTGCATTGACGGAGTAACATGAACAAAATATATGCTCGTAAACACCAGCGTGGCAAATTGGCCATTCAACAATGAAGTGACGTAATTTGATGAAGTGAGAAATCAAAATTATATTGGTAATCACAAAAGCTAAAAAACACACACTGTCATTCTACAACATAATTATGTTTAAAAAAGTATCGCAATTAAAAGAAGCATATTCTGGATAAAATGAAAACGTATAAGGCAGTCGATTGGAATCAATCGATCTTAATGAGAGCATCAATCACATAAAAACACAGCCTTCGATTGTTTCAAGATGACATTTATCCCGGGGCTCCAATGAAAACCCGCATCGCTTGAAACACATCATCGTGTTTAGTAATACAAAGCAACCGCTCGATGTTACTTAATTTACAATTTGTTCAAAGTTCTGATTTCTATTTAATTAGATATGGTTGGACGCCGTCAATGTTCAAACAAAATCCGAACCGAGATTTTCTTTCAAACTTAATAGAAACCAAGCGTTTCCATTGAACTCACATTTCGTGTCGTTGCTAGGGTAGCACTCTCGCCACATGCCGCTGTGCCGGGTACATGTGTACCGGGCCACCTCCGGGTTCGAGTCCCGCTTGAGGATAAGCGACGTTGGCCAGTGGTTACTGACGTAGGTGGCGTTGACCGCCGTCTCCGTCCAGTGGTCAGTGGCGAAGGAGACCGCGAGCAGAATGAGGCCCGCCAGGCCGCACAGAGTGGCACTGGCCAGCAAACACGAGCCACGGCAACTCCACTTCATTTTATACTAGTTCACGAATAGTCAACGAGTTTAATTAAAGCAAAACGCTTTATCAATTAAAAATCTTATTAAATGCCCTAAAAGTGAATCCAAAAAGGCTAAATTCTGCACTGTCACACAAACTATTTTATGAAACGCTGAACAACCTTAGAGAACCTACGAGATTTTCACATTCAACATAGTCAACATATGTAGCAGCCCCACCCAAACAATTAGCAGAGCTTGTTAAAACAAACCCGAAAACGAAAAATTCAATTTTCAAAATGACAATTAAACATTGTCACACACTCAGCGATGTGAAAACAAAGGAAACCAAAAGCCGTGACGAATGTATGTTTTATGTATAAGCAGAAATAACTGTGTCGGTGTCACTATACAATTTGATATTTCAGAAGGCTCGCATAAATGTATTTGCTGCCGAACACAGAGGTCTGGGCACTTCTTTTAAAGGAACTTGTTCAGAGATTTTCGTGTTTTCGAAAAATGTCATTTAATGTCTTAAATGCGAAAAAAACAGTTGGACTAACCAAAAACAAATTATATAATGAAAAATAAAATAATAAAAAGATTTGCCTTCGCCGGACTCGAACCTACGACAACCGGAATCAACAAGAGCTGTCGGAGGACAGCGCGCTCGACTTTTCTTGTGCTTGTCAGAGTTACTGGCATTATTCGTTCTAAAACAAGAAACATGAAAATTCCACGAAAACCAAATTTTTCAAATGAAATGCATTAAAGTCAGCACATCAATAAAATTTTTAGTAATGGTAAACTAGACCTTGACCCCACCCACCCCATATGCAATGCCAAGCGAGGTCTCGATATTAGGTATCTATGTATTAAGTTTCATTAACATATCTCCATGCGTTCTCACGTTATTGAGCGGAAACCATTTTTCTATTTTTAGTAACAGTGACCTTGACCTTGACCCTATACGCAATCGCAAGTGAGGTCTCGATATAAGGTATGTATGTATTAAGTTTCATTAAAATATCTCAATGCGCTCTCAAGTTATTGAGAGGAAACCGTTTGTCTATGTTTAGTAACAGTGACCTTGACCTTGATCCCACCCACCCCATATGCTATCCCAAGCGAAGTCTCGATGTAAGGTATGTATGTATAAAGTTTCATAAAAATATCTCAATGCGTTCTAAAGTTATCGAGCGGAAACCGTTTTTCTATTTTTAGTAACAGTGACCTTGACCCCACCCACCCCATATGCAATCCCAAGCGAAGTCTCGATATAAGGTTTATATGTATTATTTTATAAAAATATCTCAATGCGTGTTCAAATTATTGAGCGGAAACCGTTTTTCCATTTTTAGTACCAGTGACATTGACCTTGACCCCACCAATCCTATATGCAATCCCAAGTGAGGTCTTGATACAAGGTACCTATCTATTAAAAGTTATTAAAATATCTCAATACGTTCTCAAGTTATTGAGCGGAAACTGTTTTTCTATTTTTAGTAACAGTGACATTGACCTTGACCTCACCCACCCCATATGCAATCCCAAGTGAGGTCTCGCTATAAGGTATCTATGTTTGAAGTTTCATTACAATTGCTTAATCCGTTCTCAAGTTAGAGAGCGGAAACAAAAAGTTGAGAAACTAGCTTACCGAAAAACTTTAACCTTTCCATATAGCTTATATGTAAAATTTGTAAGTGTAAAAAGGCCCATAGATTTGACACATTTCAAACTAGAGTTATCAAAATTGGCTTATGAGTTCATTTTAATATAGGGAATAAGTGTTAGAAGTTTGAATGAAATCCCTCAAGTCATTCCTGAGAAACCAGCTTACCGAAAAACTTTAAACTGTCCATATAGTTATATGTAAAATTTCTAAGTTTAAAAAGGCCCATAATTTTGACAAATTTCAAACTAAAGTTACCAAACTTGGCCTATAGGTTCATTTTAATGTGGGGAATAAATGTTTTAAGTTTGAATGAAATCCCTCGAGCCATTCCTGAGAAACTAGCTTACCGAAAAACTTTAACCTAGCTCGGACGCCGACGGCGACGCCGACGCCGGGGCGAGTAGAATAGCTTGCCTTTTCTTCAAATAGTCGAGCTAAAAATCTGTCGCGTTAAAAACACGGCTATTCTGACATACAATGATGGTAGCGATTTTAACGCAATGTAATTGATACACGTGTTGTCCAGAATGGCACAAAACCAATCAAAAGCGTTACAAACGCTTTATAATAAACATGTATACATGTAATCCATTTCACCCCAATACATCGTAATTTGGCAATAGTTTTTAGACTGTTGGCGAAAGCCAACTGTCTTTTGAGAGGGTAATTTCCAAAACAGGTATCGCGGAAAACTACTTCTTTTCTTTGCAGGCTACTAGTCAGTAAGTCGAAACCTGAAAGGGTCCTTCTTCAAAACATCAAAAATTCATGCCTGTTTTCTTACCATTTAATTATTTAAGATAATCCATGCCATGTGTATTATAATGTATAAATCATGTGATTTATTACAATTGCAGTTTGTAAAAAAGTCAATTTATTAAAAATGCTACGTCAAACTAATGACATCCCTATTTTCGCTATTTATTTGTATGTAACCGAAATATTCACCAGGATGTCCTGGAATAATACCAATAGATTAATGCGCTACGTCGGTTATTTTTTATTCGTTGCGAAAAGTTTACTCCTTGTTATCGATTCTTATTCCGAATAGTTTGACAACACATTACTGCAATGCATTAATTTTAAACTGTAGTATAGAAAATCGGAAGCACGCATTGTATGACCTACTTTCGACTCAGTAGGCTACGAATCACTAACAATCGATGCTGCTTCTAACTACCAAGCTTCATTGGTTATTCTGCATAGCGCGTCGTACATTGTTAATTACTGACTTGTTAACTGGCATGTATATAAAACTGTTTGCATTAGGTAATTATCTTTAAAAAATGTTTGTTTGTTACTTACATATTAATTTGTATTATGATGTCCTATACTATTGAATAAAAAGCCATTTTTAACAAGTTTAAAGGTGTGCAATTGAACTACATTCAAACAAATGTTTCCTTTTTAGCAAAACTGCACTCATAATTCTAGCTTTTAGTTTCTTTTGTCGCCAACAGTCTTTGATTATAAACGTTAATGGTGTGTTTTCGACTGAAACCTGTTTCTTACTTACGAAAGGCATTTAATACTGTCTAAGTTCGAAAACGCTTGGTACGAACGGAATATACAATAACGTACATGCTGATTTACTCCAGTTATCGCATATACTGAACATATACTATAAAAAGTTACCAAAACGTTATTATTGCACCGATTTCAATGCGGGTTTTTGTATTTTGATCGGTAAGATGCCCATCGGAAAAGATTGGAAAAGTTTCATTTTTTATTTACATATTTCTGGAGTGCTGCTTTAAAGGGACAATCATCTTAGTGGTAAACGCTGAGCCCTCTCTAAAAGGTTCTAACGTAATACGAACCCCTCGACTTTGTCGATGCATGCATGGTTGGGTTGGAGTTATACGTTCATTGAAGCTTCGTACAATTAAACTAGATCATTTTATGACGAAAACTACACCGACCATTGTTTGGGGGCTTGTTTTGTACTGAGAGCGGAAATATTTCGGTAATGGCAGAACTGTAAGGCCTTCTACGGCCAGCGAATGTCATGCGTTGCCGCAAATGCTATAAACGATATCATGTTTTATTTACAACAAAATCCCACTGCATTCAAGATCCTATTCACCGAAATGACCGCTCCGATAGCTAAACATGCACATCATATCCTTAAATAAAATAAGAGTAAAAATGAGAAAAGGTAAATTCGTGGTCTCTTAGAAAAAATGAAGGTTTCTTTTTTACCGTTTTAAACCCACGCTTTTAACCTTACGCGTACGCATAAATAAATACAAAAGAACTTCCGAAATATTTGCGTATATAAAATAGTTTAAATAACTTAACACTGTGTGGATTTTGTAATCGCTATTTGCATACTTCGTTTTGACAGTTGCATTGTCCATGTAACGCCCTGGGGTAGAGGCAACAAGAATGTAGGTTGGTGTTTAAAGAATCTTGACAATAGCAGGGCTGTTGTTATTGACACGCTGATTCATCACAACTACTGTAGTTGCCATGGTTGCGATTTTATTGACCGTTCGATTATCATATGATCAAAGAGGCAAGCATGTATGTCAAATATTTGAAACATAGATTTTTTTTCAAGATTTGATTGTTATCACACATAGAAATATTAAATGCGGTTTTTTTGCACACGTGTGAAACGAATGTTTCTATGCGCACAACGTCTTTCTTAAATTAATGTTCCAGAAAAATAAAAACGGAGCTAAAAGGTTAAGACAGATGATAAAAGTATACGCGTATAGAAACGTTTAAAAATCAAACAAACCATTAAGCCTATGTGCATCAAAAGAACTGTTAAAATACCCTAAGCGGATTAAAAGGTGTATAAAGCTGTATACAAATACGTGTGTATTATCCTTTTCATGGATGACATACCAAACCAGATTTCCAACCTATAATTTCAATGTTAACGCGTTGCACGTACAATCTAACAACATACAGAATGGCATAAATTAAAACAACCCAATACACAACCCATAGCCGTATATTTTGATTGAAACTAGAAGCAATGTTTAGAAGAACCATTGTTGTAAACCGCATTTATAATCGACTAGTTTTTAAAAGCAAAATAGTTTTTGACTGTATAGCCGAAAACTCCAATACAGGTATATACGATTACTGAACAGTTGTTTAAGTTACTTACAACTAATAAACGAAGTAAAAGTAAACACAAACTTTTGTTTATTAATACGACATTTTAGAGTTTTCTTCGTATTTTGTAATTTTTTAATATCTTATTTTAAGTTATCACATCACTGCATCTGCTTGTTTTAAAAATAATGTATTATAAGGTATCTATGTATTAAGTTTCATTAAAATATCTCAATGCGTTATTAAGTTATTGAGTCGAAATCATTTTTGTATTTTAGTAACAGTGACCTTGACGCAACCCACCCCATATGCCATCCCACCCGAGGTCTCGATATAAGGTATCTATGTATTAAGATTCATTAAAATATCTCAATGTGTTCTCAAGTTATTGAGCGGAAACCATTTTTCTATTTTTTGTAACAGTGACCTTGACTCAACCTACCCCATATGCAATCCCAAGCGAGGTCTCGATATAAGGAATCTATGTATAAAGTTTCATTAAAATATCTCAATGCGTTCTCAAGTTATTGAGCAGAAACTGTTTTTCTATATTAGTTACAGTGACCCTGACCTTGACCGTATACGCAATCGCAAGTGAGGTCTCGATATAAGGTATGTATGTATTAAGTTTCATTAAAATGCCTCAATGCGTTCTCAAGTTATTAAGCGGAAACCGTTTGTCTATCTTTAGTAACAGTGACCTTGAACTTGACCCCACCAACCCCATATGCAATCCCAAGTGAGGTCTTGATATAAGGTACCTATGTATTACGAATTATTAATATATCTAAATATGTTCTCATGATATTGAGCGGAAACTGTTTTTCTATTTTTAGTATCAGTGACTTTGACCTTGACCCCACCCACTCCATATGCAATCCCAAGCTAGGTCACGCTGTGTATGAAGTTTCATTACAATAGCTTAATCCGTTCTCGAGTTAGAGAGCGGAAACAAAACGTTGAGAAACTATCTCACCGAAAAACTTAAACCTGTCCATATAGCTTATATTAAATTTGTAAGTGTAAAAAGGCCCATAATTTTGACAAATTTCAAACTAGAGTTATCAAAATTGGCCTATGAGTTCATTTTAATATAGGGAATAAGTGTTCTACGTTTGAATGAAATCCCTCAAGCCATTTCTGCGAAACCAGCTTACCGAAAAACTTCAACCTGTCCAAATAGTTATATGTAAAATTTATAAGTGTAAAAAGGCCCATAATTTTGACAAATTTCAAACTAGAGTTACCAAACTTGTCCTATGGGTTCATTTTAATGTGGGGAATAAATGTTTTGAGTTTGAATGAAATCCCTCAAGCCATTCCTGAGAAACTAGATTACCGAAAAACTTTAAACTAGCTCAGACGCCGACGGCGACGCCGACGCCGGGGCGAGTAGAATAGCTTGCCTTTTATTCGAAAAGTCGAGCTAAATACGTACATTACACTTTAACGCGTGATATACAAATACCTTGAACGTTAAAAAGAATTTCAATCTTTATAGTTTTTTATATCATGTTTCTTCACAATTACATGTATATTTATTACATTTCATTAAGCTCGTGTTTTGGGAGAAGAACGAATGGATTGGAATTATGCGACAATCCGATATACGTGTACCTTCAAATTACCTTTGCGCCGCATACTGGCTTATTCATTATGTATTAATAACACGGCCGATCGATAACTGGTTTGTTAGCAAACAGGATAATCGAACTAGGCCCATACATATAACTCAGATCTTCAATAAATAGATCTCAATTATGCCGGCGCCAACTTAAGGTTTTAATCAACGTTTTCGGCCATTTCCAGTAATATTCGTGTTAAACTGTCAACCAAAATACAGTGTAACACCACACTAAGAAATATGATACGGCGGCAATCATCGATTTCTTTCAAAGTGTACCGGGCTTGCCTGAAGTCATGAAACCATGAGAAATCGGGGCGCGGTCATTGGTAAAGAATGGGATACACCCGTTCCCCATTGTAAATATCATCACAACGGAATAGGAATTGTTACAATTGAAATTATGATTCAAAAATAAGTCTGAAAAGTAAATAATTCTTTGTATTTGTGTTGGTAATATGGCGAAACTTCAGTACACAGAAACTAGGATTTCAGCAATTATTTCTATCAATCGGCAAACGATTTTGCGTATTACAAGAAAATAGTTCAGAAGTAATAACAACTCAAAGGCCCACTTGAAACTAAAAGGTTGACCATGTACTAGGCTTGTTTAGAAGTTACATTGTAGTAGAAGACTTACAGACGGTATCGTTCCCAGGGTAGCACTCCCGCCAGAGGCCCCGGTGTCGGTCGTGTGTGTAGCGGGCCAGCTTGATGTTCGTGCTGCGTTCTGTCTGGTGGGCCAGCGTCAAGTCGGACTTTTTCACGTCGTACTGGAGCCAGCTATCCGTGGCGAACGAGATCGCCAGCAGCACAAGCACTATCGGACCCAAAATGGTGGCCACCACCAGCGTACAAGTCCCGCAACTACTTTTAGGCATCGTTACCCGTTATCAGAACACAAAATAACGTCCGATGTACCGTCGATTTGTCCGTTAACGCACACAGGTGTTCTTCTAGTATATCCACCCGTCACACGTTTACTGTCCGAAATCGAAAATACCTCTGGATAAGCGAGTAACACCTAAATGACAATTGTAGTACACGTATACGCCGTTGGCAAGCACAAAGCGTGACGGCGCAGGGCTATAATCAACCCGGCTGTGTTGGGTATTTTACCAATACTACCGAACATTGTAATTGCTCGATAGAAAAATTAAAGGTACACTCTTGACACTGCTGGTCACGATTTATGGACAAACAAGAATACCCGTAAATACACAAAATTTCATTTAATTGTATTTGCATGCTTACAGCTAGAATAAGTTTTATATATATAGAGACACACACACACACACACACACACACACACACACACACACACAAGAGAACGTCGAATGTGTTTCGTTTGTCCAAAAGTTGTATTGCATTCGTTTTCTAAATATCTTCATATTTTAATAAGAATTGAGATAGGTAATCACTTCGTGAAACGATAATTAAATAAATAGTCTTTCTACGAACTCATTGATGAAAAATATATTTTGAAATTAAGTTTTATTGGACCCCTGTGACCAATATAGGAAACTTATGTATAAATGTAAAAGTTAACTTGAATATTGCCGAAAACAATAGTGTGCTTTCGCTTTCAGACCGGTTGAAATATAGAACGAAATTCATAAACATAACCCAACCCTAATTATAATTTATAAATAAAACAGCTACATACGATCAATAAATATTGAATACATCTTTTCTTCAAGCAAAAACAATCTTAGTTTTGTATAAAACATACTGCGATTATTTAGTTGGCAGGCCCTTTGATCGTAATTTATGTTCCGATGGTTATATTAAATTATTAAATTATTAAACCGCAATGTTTTTCCCCATAAAACCTTATGTAAAATAGGAGGTATGTATTACTAGTAACTAGATCACAAGAAACATTTAATATGATTTAACTGAAGCTGGAAATTCGGGTACTACTTACACTGCTCAGGGCCCTCGACTTTGAAAAGAAAATCCCCATCTTAGTCTATATAAATATGCGTTTAAAAACAAGAAAAGCATGATTTACACATGGGCTTTAATGTGCATTGTGGAATATTTAAGATAAATATTTAGTTTAATCTTATGAATGATAACAGTCGTGAAGCAAGATGTTATGGTACATTTTGAAGACCAAATTGTGACCAATAAGCGTTTAAAAACACATATTTGAGGCGTGTCATGACTTAATACATGTGCGTTAAGTGTCGTCCAGGATTAGCCTGTGCTGTCCGCACAATCCGGGACGACCCTGTGCAGTCCAACACTTTACACACATGCATTAAGCCCGGGTTTCCCACGACATGACTTATATGTGGAAACGGAAATTACATGTACTTATTAAAGACATATGTTTACTGTTACTTATGTTAATACTTCTAAAAGTCATTAAAACCTTTTGACATTTATTCATAGTTGTACGAGTCTCACATTTGTATTGACAGGTAAATACAATGTTAATGTCTAAATGTATACATTATTTCGTTCGGAATGTATAAACTGGAGGTTTAATTTCACGCTCCGATGATGCTGTAAACGCAGATACACGTTTGTAATTCGTATCCGCATCGCCGGTCGTTTATAGCTACAGCAGATGTCATTAACTTACTTACAAACTAACACAGGTATACGAGTATACTTACATTTTTGTTATATTTATGTGATAAACCCATATCAATATTACTACGTGTAAATGTGTTCAGTTTCTCCATTATAATTAAAAGCATGCGTTTCCATTTGAAAAACAGCAACCCCACAACATTCAAATACAAACTTTTGTTAGACCTTCACCAATAAAGAGGTCCGTCTGTAAACATATGCAATTTTGCAACCATGACACCGTATGCCATCAACAGTTTTGCCAACATATGCTTTTTTTGTCACCGAATAGGACGTCTAACTCGGGGAACCATAAGCTGCGGTCAACCTGTCCACAAATCTGGTCTAACTCGGGGTACCATAAGATGCAATCAACCTATCCACAAATCTGGTCTAACTCGGGGAGCCGTAAGCTGCAATCAACCAGTCCACAAATATGGTCTAACTCGGGGAACCATAAGCTGCAATCAACCTGCCCACAAATCTGCCATTTTCTCACCGCATGACCTCTACAAGATCCATCATCAGTATCATCTCACGCCCATTGTAGGTCATTTACACAGTCACCCATGACAGCATAGCTGCAGGCTCTAATAATAATTGAGGCGTGTCCTGGAAAAACCTTGCTAAATGCATGTGCACAGGCTAAACTGGGACGACACTTTCCGCTTTATGGTATTTCCTGTTCCAAGGAAGTCTCTTCTGAACATAAATCCACTGTAGGCGAAAGTGTCGTCCCGGATTAGCCTGTGCGGACTGCACAGGCTAATCCGGGACGACATTTTAAGCACATACATTAAGCCAGGTTTTCCCACGACACGCCTCAATTATATTGTAATATTTCGTGTATGCGGTACATGTTCTTTCCAGTCGAATGTGCATTTTGTGTGGTCCGGGGTGTGTTCTCTCACTCCATCCGAATTCATTTTTCAGACCAACCAAATATGGTGTCAATATTGAATTATAGCTGTAATTTCAAACTTAGCTATTTATATTTACTGAAAGATTTTGAATAGTATGTGGTATTGTGTCGCGTGGAAAAAATTCAGAGCACACCTACCAGTCTATTATGTACATGTATTTGTGGTATCTACGGTAGCACAGAGGTACGGTAGCACAGAGGTGACATGCACTACTCTTTTGTTTATCTCGTTCCCGCGAGATACTAACTCGAGGGAGGGAACGAGATACTAACTCAAAGAAGGGAACGAGATACTAACTCGTATGAACGAGATACTATACTTAGGGAACGAGATATTAAGTCGAGGGAACGAGTTAGCATCTCGTAGTATCTCGTTTCCACGAATTAGTAAATCGTTTCCGCGACGCAGTTATTTCGTTCCCTCGAGTTAGCATCTCGTTCATACGAGTTAGTATCTCGTTCCCTTCCTCGAGAAAGTAGCTTGTGGGAACGAGATATAAAAAAAAGAGTATAGTGCATGTCCCTCTGTGCCACCGTAGGTATCTGTCTGTTTTTTACTCTTTTAAATACAGCGATAAACCTCTCATAGTAACGGCGTTTTCAGTCTTTTGAACATAGTTCATGTATTATCAGCAGTATCTGCATGAGCACTAGATACAATGGTTGATCAAACACAGATGGTGTCGTATGCCATGCAGCATTTTTAAAACAATCCTAGGCATTCGAATGCATAGTGCCAACTTATGAGCTATCATGTCAGGATGACACGTTTCGTGTCCCTGGGTCGAGTCAGTGTTGACACAACACGCCCGGACCGCAAATCAGCACATTTCATAACGAACTGCTAACAACCCTACAATCACCAGGAAATTAGTATCATGGCTTTAAAACTCGTAACTTATACTTGCAAACGTGAGTGTGAAATTGATCTATGTATCCGATTTGTTTAGTGCCGATGGGGAATTAAGAAATAATTATAGGAATTAAACTACGAGGGCGTTAGCCCGAGTTGTTTAATAGCCACGCATCAGAACGACAAAGAGTTGTTTATTGGCGGATATACAACGATAATGCAAATATTATTTCGATTCTAACCTGAATATTTTTGCAATTGTAATGCGAACTACATTTTACTCAGAACCGGGACTACTTTGCGCGTTGTTTATTGGGTAGTTAAACAATGATAATTTTGTTGTTTGTCTATAGAAAAATAATCGTGTGTCAGGTTCAAATAAAAGATTTAACAAAAATAGCAACGATTAAATTTTAAAAGCTTTATATGTATCACGTTCACATCACATATAAAATTTAAGATGGAAATAAAGTTCGGAAGAACCTAGGGTGAAATACGACAATGAATCACGTATGTGAAGCATTTTTTTGTTTACGGGGTAATCCCAAAATATTTTTTTACCGTACATTCAAAAATCCCGTATATGATATTTGAATGATGGTGATACGATAAATTATAATGTATGATAAAGTCAGTACTGATGTATCTGAATGGCTGCTGCGATAATACTAGTATAGGCGGAATACAAGATGACGTTTTATGTACAGACTTATATAAACAAATGGACCATTAATTAAAATGAATAAACGAATGTTAATCGAAATGTTGCATGTTTAAGAACTAATTTTCGATTTACAGTTCTTTTATTTCAGCTAATAAACAACGATTTGGAGTTCGGATGGGTATGCATGAAACCACGAGGGCGTTATAGCCGGGGTTGTTTTATATTAATAAAGCATCAGAACGACAAAGAGTTGTTTATTGGATGATAAACAACGATAATGCGAAAATCATTTCGATTCTAACATGATTTGACATATATATTTGCAATTTTGATTGGAACTACTAGTACTTTTTACTGTGCTCAGCTCAGAATCGGGACACCTTTTTGCGTTGTTTATTGAGTTGTTTAACAACGATAATTCTGTGTGTTTTTTCTATAGAAAAAAAAGAGTATCATGTTTGAATTATGCATATACTTGTACAATAAATAATAAGGCAAATAACGCCCAGTTTTAATAACGTCGAACTCGTGACTAGACTGTGTACACACGAGCACTGAAGTTCCAGTCCGCACGGTACGAGTGGCTAGTACTCCCCCGTCACTCGAGACGCGATGTAGGTTGCTTCCTCCCGTGGCCACTTAACATGATTGATTCCAGAAACACGAGAGCAGATTTGTTTTCGTTTCTCATTCTCAAGATGGGTCTTCTTTGCAAAATCCAAATATTTACCTAGTCCACAAGCACGCGCATGGCTTGTTTCACACGAGCCTACCCAGAATGCATTTCGTCCGACTTGTAACCGCTATTATTCATAAAATTTGCGCGTTCCACCACTTACAACGTCGCTGGAAATAAATTTAAACTCAAAAATGCCGACAAAGGTTGTTCATACCATGCCGCAGTCGCCGCCGCAGGAAAACGTCGACGACGAACAACATACGGGCTTTCAATCTGGTGTTAAACACTTCTTACTTTGTATGAAAATAACAGGACTGCACCACTTGAAATGGAAAGAAAATTCAGACACAAAGTGTCGTCAACTACTGATGCGCTGTTACAGGATATTTGTTTCTGGATTATTGTTAGTGAATTTCGTGTTTTCGCTTGGCCAGTTTATGTCAGTCTCCGGTTTCGACGCTGCGCTGTTGAACAGCATGATTTCCTCGATATGGTTTCTACAGGTGACGCTGTTCTCGCTCAACAACACGGCCCGGAGCTGGCGATGGGACAGGTTCTACCGGGCCTGGGACGACTATGCCGTCGAAAACAAGGTCGACACTCGCGCCGTCGTCCGTGGGGTGTCCATCGCCGCCACGGTCGGCTACGTGGTCTGGTTGGTGACGGCGACGGGGTTCCTCGCTATCAATCTCTCCAGTCCTTCCCCACCCTCGGGGTTCATGCTGTACATCCCGCAGTTCATTATGGTGCCAATAACAGTGTTCATAATCGTCGCGTACTTTTTCTTCGTTTCAACGTGGTTCCTGATCACAGCGCAGTTTCTGACTCTGTGTGTGTCGCTGTGCAAGCTACTTCATGGCATCTACAGGTCCATCGACAGATCTCTGGACAAAAAAGAGAACTTTAGTGAAAAACTGGAGCGGTTGCGTCAGCAGCATGAAAGCGTCTGTTCCATGATCGCTCTAGCCGATGACGTCGTGTCCGTGTTCATCGTGGTGACGGTGTTTTCTACCATACCATTGATCGTGCTAACACTGTACTTCGTGCTCTTCGACGCGTCTGACGTCATGACGTTTTCGTACGCCGCTACGTGGTGGTCCATTACACTGAGCGTCCTGCAGCTGGCCAGCGTCTTCATCGCCGGGGGCGCCGTCAATTACATGGTAAATAAAAAGTTAAAAACCTATTTTTTCCAACTTTCATTTCAGAGTTTTTGCTAAAAGGGGCATCTCGATGGTATTTCGCGTACATAAAGCCCTGAAGGATAATATTTTTCACAAATCATATTTTTCACATGATCTCATTTGTCACATTTATAGGTGTGAATAATGTGACTGGCCAAAACGGGGTTATGCGTACGGATCACGTTTTTCACGTATTTTATGGTGAAATTGTATCGCGACAATCGATGAAATCATTATTTGGAGCATAATTATACAGTCATCATCATCATCATCGTCGTCACCATCGTCATCATAATCAGAAGCAGCATCATCATCGTCATCATAATTATTCTCGTCATCACCATTATGATCATTAACGTCATCATCAGTATTGTCATCACTAAGACAAAACTAAGCCCTATTTAAGAGCATGCGCTTAATCGTTAGTCAATACGTTTGTACGGTTTCATTAGGAGGTAGAAATGCATACTCGCGTACGTCTATTCGAACGTACACCTTTTTATTTAGATATTAACCAATGCACGCATCCGAACGTACGTAAAAACAAACGTCCTATTTTGGATTATTAAAACCAAAATAACCATGTGCACATGTCCGCCCGAACTAGAATATACGTGTACACGGACGGTAATATAATGACCTTAATAGAACCCTCCGCACATGTTGGTACGTACGTTTGAACAGTACAGTAGCGTAGCTAACTGTGCCTCCCGTATCGTATCGTACCGTACCGTACCTAACCGTACCGTACCTAACCTTACCGTGCCGCACCATTCCTAACCGTACCGTACCTAGCCGTACCGCACCTAACCTTACCGTACCGTACCTTACCACACCATAGCAATACAAACCATACCACACATGCCATGCCATGTACTTAACCGGCCGGTACCGTTCCGTACCATGTATAACGTACCGTATACATGTATTTACGGTACGTAAATGCCCCGTTCTGTCGGGCACATACAGTGTGAAAAATATGATTACGTTATAACAAATTCACTTTTTTTGAAAATTTGAACACTTTTTTTCCTATGTGAAGAATATGATTTGAGTACATATCAAGAACTGGACTCGATCACAAATTTCACAGAAAATGTGAAAAATGAGATTGCGATGTGTGAAGAATGATGTCTTATTTTTCACACCTTTGAAAAATGATATCCTATTTTTCACACGTTTGAAAAACATTATTTGTGAAAAATATGCTCCGACAAAGCCCTTTATTTAAACACGATAATTTCCTATTTCTCGGCTAAATGTTTTCAGTTCGTTTCATCAGTATATAGATGAATTCGTTAAGAAAAAAGGTACATGCAGTTACGGACAAAATATTATGCTAGGATACATGGTTTCAGTAGGATTTGAACTAACTCCTACAATATCGCGCTCTTCAATAAAATCTTGACCACTACTTATATAATAAAGTAATTGTTAATAGAAATAAAACCATCGTGTTTATCAATCTCTCAATATCAATTTTCTGAAAATGGACTTTATTTTTGCGTATGATATTGTCGAAATACCGTCGATATGCCCGTTTAATGCAAAAGAAAACTAACCACGGTTACCTTAAGATTTCTAATGAAAGACAAGTATATGATGTAGATGACGCAACTGCTGGTGATGATGATGATGATTGTCGTTAGGATGATTGTGGTGGTGATGATGATGATGATGATTGTGGAGATGATGATGCTGATGACGACGAGATAATTATAACCTTGCTCACTTTGTAGGCACACAAGCCGGCCACTTTGCTGTATCGTCTGGACTTGGATCACGTCACGCAGCAATCAGTACAACAGGTACGTGTACAAATGTTGCCGGGTGGTGAAAGTGTGCAGCCAGTCCGGGACTTGAACCCGGGACCTCTCGCTATTTGGGCGAGTGCTGTACCGAGTGAACTAACCGTCCGCTTGCACACTAATCACCAATCCCGCTTTAGTTCTGTACCGTGACATTCTCCTCTGCCAAGTTAGAGTTTGTCCTCGAATTCGAGTCATATGGAACAGTATGAGCCTGATACCGAAGAACACACGGACAGGTTCTATAGAGAATTGCTCGTGCCACGGTCTCAGGTTGGGCGCAAATTGTCGCCGGGTGGTGAAAAGTGTGCAGCCAGTCCGGTACTCGAACCCAGGACCTCTCGCTATCTGGGCGAGTGCTCAACCGAGTGAACTAACCGTCCGCTTGCACACTAATCACCAATCCCGCTTTAGTTCGGTACCGTGACATTCTCCTCGGCCAAGTTAGAGTTTGTCCTCGAATTCGAGTCATATGGAACAGTATGAGCCTGATACCGAAGAAGCCACGGACAGGTTCTATAGAGAATTGCTCGTGTCACGGTCTCAGGTTGGGCGCAAATTGTCGCCGGGTGGTGAAAAGTGTGCAGCCAGTCCGGTACTCGAACCCGGGCTAGTGCTCTACCGAGATACAATATTTCAATAGTTAAAGTCATTTGAGATACAGTATAAGTGCATATATATAATTTAGAAAACTTATTTTGTGTGTTTTTTTTTAAATAAAACACCAATCATCATTATAGTCAGTCGACTTAATTTTGAAAAAAAAACACGCACACACACATACCTGCATGACT
Organism: Congeria kusceri; assembly: GCA_027627225.1. Classification (NCBI taxonomy): domain Eukaryota; kingdom Metazoa; phylum Mollusca; class Bivalvia; order Myida; family Dreissenidae; genus Congeria; species Congeria kusceri. Next base: position 54,541,828 of record CM051031.1, on the reverse strand, counting down.
GCTTTCGAGACTGTGAAAATGGGAAGTCCTTACATATTATGGCAACAATATTACTTTGTGCGCGGTAAATACGCGTGCATAAAATATATATTTTTCCACTTTTAGAAAGCTTGTCGACGCACCGTTTCATAGTTTCTTTCATTACTATACATATTACAGATGCCACATGATTGTAAAATATGAAAGCAATTTTTCAAACCGCCATTTGAGTGTAATAAAGTGTGTGATTAAATTGTTCCTTCCACGATTAACACTGGCATCTTTTTTAAGCAATACAATATACGGGCATATTTATAATACGGTAGTCTGACATTATAATCCCGCTCGGGTTATAACATGAATGGAAGGTCATTCTCCATACACACAGAGACCTATTAAAAGTACAGTTAAATCACAGTTTTGGGTCGGATTTCTGTACAAATGGAATTTTAAAAGGGCAATTTATAGAATATATTAAACATTTGTGTCTGTTATGCTGTTTAGGTTGCAAAACATAATTATTTTGATATTTATTATGTTTTTTGTTTCAAAAATAATTACGGTATGTCTACCTGGTAGCAACTTTTTCTCGATATTCGTTAGAAGTTTACCTTTGCACAAGCAATGTGCTTTTCACACCTTGAAATATGACAAGAGGGCCACGATGGCTCTAGGTCGCTCACCTGAGTTTAAGGCATCCCAGTTTTGACCCCAGGGGCGTGGCCAGTTTTAACACCATGGGCATCATGTGAACAATCTTTTTAGAGGACCACTATGCTACGTTACATACCAAATATGAAATCTCTGGGACTTGCGGTTTCAGAGGAGGAGATTTTTAAAGTCATTTTGCTATTTCAGTCTATATTAACCATGTGACCCCCAGGGCGTGGCCAGTTTTTGACCCCAGGGGCATCATTTGAACACTCTTTTTTTGTAGAGGACCACTAGAGGATGTCACATACCAGATATGAAACCACTGGGCTTTGCGGTTTCAGATCAGAAGATTTTTTCAGTAATTTTGCTATTTAAGTCTATATAAACCGTGTGACCCCCAGTGCGTGGCCAGTTTTGACCCCAGGGGTATCATTTAAACACTCGTTGTAGAGGACCGCTGTTACCAACCAAATCCTAAACCCTTGGGCCTTGCGTTTTCGATGAAGAAGATTTTTTAAAGTCATCTAGCTATTTAAGTCTATATAAACCATGTGACCACCGGGGCGTTGCCAGTTTTAACCCCAGGGGCATCATTTGAACAATCTTTGTAGGGGACCACGATGCAATGTTACATACCAAATATGAAACCTCTGTGCCTTGCGGTTCAGAAGAGAAGATTTTTAAAGTCATTTTGCTATTTAAGTCTATATAAACCATATGACCCCCGGGGCGTGGTCAGTTTTGACCCCAGGGGCATCATTTGAACAATCTTTGTAGAGGACTACTATGCAATGTTACATACCAAATATGAAACCTCTGGGCCTTGCGGTTTCAGAGATTTTTAAAGTCATTTTGCTATTTAAGTCTATATAAACCATGTGACCACCGGGGCGTGGCCAGTTTTGACCCCACGGGTATCATTTGAACAATCTTTGTAGAAGACCGCTATACAATGTTACCAACCAAATACCAAACCTCTGGGCCTTGCGGTTTTGGAGAAGATTTTTCAAAGTCATACAGCTATTTAAGTCTATATAAAACATGTGACCACCGGGGCGTTGCCAGTTTTAATCCCAGGGGCATCGTTTGAACAATCTTTGTAGAGGACCACAATGCAATGTTACATACCAAATATGAAACCTCTGGGCAGGAGAAGATTTTTAAAGTCATTTAAGTGTATGTAATCCATGTGACCCCCAGGGCGTGGCAAGTTTTGACCCCAGGGGGGCATCATTTGAACAATCTTTGTAGAGGACCACTAGAGGATGCCAAATACCAAATATGAAAGCTCTCAGCCATGCAGTTTCAGAGAAGAAGTTTTCACTTTTTAAATATATTTTTAGCTCTGGTGACCTACATATGCAGCGGACCGAAACGATTTGACCATTTTTGAAAGAGGGTCACCCAAGGATCATTCCCGTGAAGTTTGGTGAAAATCTGCCCAGCGGTTTAGGAGATGTTGTTTGAATGAAAATGTTGACGCACGACGGACGGACAAAAGGTGATCACAAAACTCACCTTGAGCACGTTGTGCTCTGGTGAGCTAAAAAACTAAACAATAAATGTATCGTACAACAGGTAAAAATCAGTTTTAGAAAATTCTTTCTCACAGCCAAAAACTGTGAAACTGCCCCTATAACAATCATGCTTATTGATAGATATTGATACCCAGACACTACATATGTTTAACTACGCACTCTGTGTTCTTAGCTGACCGTGTTCCTGACCCGACTGACTACTCAGCCCATTGGTGTGACGGCGTACGGACTATTTGTGCTGGACAAGCCCACTATCATGACGGTGAGTGGTAACCCGTCAACGCATATAGCGGACGTAGGCACGTAACGCTAAGTGCCATTACGACGTCGTATGTAGAAAGAATATTCAGTCGGTTTTAACAACTACCATTTTTACTCATTGTTTAAATTAATGCAATTTACTCTAATTCTAATATGTACACGCTACGAAACGCATTCTCAAGTCTCTAATTTTTATCCATTTTACGAAGTAATACACAACCAAAACGATTCTCAAAACTGTCGGCATAACATATTTGTTGATTTGCAAAATGCTTAATTAAAGGGACCTGTTCACAGAGAGGCAAATTTACAAGTTTCAAAATTTTTTTCTAAAATCCCGAAAGGAAAAATACAATATACATGTATATAAAAAATCGAAATAACACTACTGACAAAGAAATATGTTGGAAATATGGTGTCGTTTATGAAAAATCATCAATTGACAAGCATATATTATATTTAGCGTTTATTGTGACGCTTTTCATTCGGTATTTTGGAAAACACGTGGTTCACTTACATAGCGTTAACAATTCCCTATCATTAATTGTAAGTCAGCGTGGCCGAGTGGTAAATGCGACAGATATTTTATCCCGGCGGAGACATTTGTTGTTGATTTTTTTTTTTTTCTTTATATTCTTAATATTTGTTTTTTTGGTTAGTCCAACTGATTTAGGTTTTCCAGTAAAGACATTGAATGATTGCGTATGACATTTGTCAAAAATACGACAATCTAATATCTGTGAAAGAGTCCCTTTAAACTCGTTCGCCACATAGTTATTCTCCTTGTACCGCTGTTCTCTGTATGCGCGTTACAGTTTGTGGGCAGCATCCTAACGTACGCCATCGTGATGGTCCAGTTCAAGCCCGGGTCGCCTAGCTACAGCGTCACGTGCAACTGCACCGGAAGTGGCTGAATACAAGCACGTTGCGGGAACAAACTTTATTTATCATGATGTGAACTGTAGAATAATAGACTTTACATCGGTCTTCGACCATAGACGTGATATACGTGTTTGTATGTTTGTGGATTCAAATATGTGTATTCAGTTAATACAAGTGGCCAATACGCACGAGGACGCAGAATCCCACAGTGTACGAAGATATCCTTCTTTCAAACAAAACACTCTTCAAACGTCTTTTAAAGTCATGTCAGGCACGATATCAGTATGATAATGGCTGCAGTGAAATACAAAGACACTCCATGCTACAAGTGATTCGACCAAAGATATATTCAGCGTAATAGATGTACGATTCAACCTAGGCGTTCACGTGGTGTTGTAGCTGCGGTGTGTACCACTTCAAAAATAATACATGCGTTAAATTGATATAAAATGATTTATTATTAGAAAAAGTGTATATTTCCTGACGCATACTGCAACTTTTCTTCATTACTACTATTTTAAATGAGCATTCGTTACTGTCGTGTTCAGTTTGCTTATTGGCATTATTAGAGCTTTACACAAATAAATAAACAAGAGCTGTCTAAGGACAGCGCGCTCGACTATTCATACTGCTTTGTCAGAGTTATGGGCCTTGGTCAGTGACCTGACATAATGACCCCGAAGAAATGTGAAGTTTCAATTGAATATCTGTTGTAGTTACAGAGACATGCACTTGTTGCACGCAAACCATAACAAGAGCATAACGCCGACGCTGCCGATGAGCAGGCGTGTATATTTGTGTTAAATTGTTCAAAGCAGTTGGAAAAATCAACAAATTTTAACAATTTCTTTATTTACATACCAACAAAACATTAAACACCTGTATTTTCTAAATGAATCAATTTTTGTTTATAATGACCAGCAACGATAACAAGTTTACAATACATAACTTTCCTTGAATTGATTCTAAACATACATCCAGAAATATGTTACCAACATGTTATAAAATTACTGATATACAATGAAACATTTAAAAGTATTTGTTCCAACAATTATGCATGTCAATATCTGTAGGATTTGACATTAACAACTACCACAGTCTGATGTCAATATTACTGTACATATATAACCACATTTTTATTAAACTTTAAATTATATGTGTCTGTTGTTATTTTATTTTCTGATAAACCGAATCTTTTAAGCATCACGAAATGGTCAGCTTATTGATTCCATCATCTTGTGACCTTTTTCCCCGGAGAAAGCGAACACGTTGTTATGAAAAGGCTGATAAAATCACACTTACATAGTGGGAGTTATTATCACAGAAAGGTTTGAAGTTCAAGATCTGTATACATGACCAGTTCCCGTGTGACTCAGGACTCGTATCATGACAGGGCGAAATCAGATTCCGTTTCCACGGTGATCCTTACTTCTTCTTGCCCCCTCCCCCAGCCAGCATCATGGCAATACGGATAAAGATGTTCAGAGTGTCAGCATAGATGCCCAGAGAGCTGGAAAATAAGCCAAACATTTGGGAATTAAATATTGATTTCAATGGCAATTGGTACCTTCTGGTTTTCAACCCTCGAAATAGAAGCTGAACAAAAACTGAAATAAGTTTGTTTGTTTTGTTGTTGTTTTTTTGCCGTTTTAAACAGTATTTCAGTCATATCACGGCGGTCAGTTAACCTACTCACACTTTTCCTGGGCAAGCTTAGCCGATCTAAGCAGTTTATCATTACTAAGTGCACATACCTATGCCAGTAACAGACAATTGCCCTACTTGAATAGGAGGTAGGGGGACAATGGCCGTAGAAATAATTTCATGACCAATCCCCACACAAGTTACGTGGCCGGGCTGGGGTTAGAACTCACGATCCCCGAATTGACAGTCTAGCACTCTACCAACTGAGCTAGCCATAAACATGTATAATAATACAACAAATGCACTCAACAACAATATTATGTTATACTGGGTAATAAGTTTACAGGTAAATTAGGTAATAATATATGCAATAACAATACTGCAAATGTATTTATGAATGTACACATGTTGAAAATTGTGTCAATGCTGCATTTTAAACACACTTCATGGTAAGCATTGCGTCATTTTAAGTTGTTTGGATAGTGATACTGTAATTGGAACAATAGCTGGAAACCCCAAGTTTTCATTTAAGAAATAATTTTAGATTTTGCGTTGTTTATCATTAAATAAACAATTTTAATTTCTGATGTGTCAGAATTAAACCACAAGGGCATTAGCCATTATTATAAAAACGATCATTATGTTCTTTGTCTACAGAAATATCTACACGTATAATGTTAGAATTATTGACAGTACATGAACATAACATCTCGAAGTCTTTTTAAGGAAGTACTGTTTTTTTATAAATTGCCAGATGTAAATATATTAAATTTAAGTGTTATTTAAACCAACAATCAATAATGCAAACCGAAGAACACTAGAGTATCTTCATGAGTATTTTCATTTATTCATATTTACCGGTAGATACAAAATATGTCATATTGGCATTTATTCTATTGGTAACTTATTTGGCACGACAACCCTGTCCTATTCCTATTCCATGTACTGATACTGTTGTGTATACATACGCATTCACTGGATCGTAAGGCGTGACTCCATACACCGGGTGCGTCTCGGCCTTCTTCATGATCTTCTGTGTGTCGTACAGCAGGAACATGGAAAAAAGTACCAGGCCTCCGTACACACTCACAGAATAAAGGCTCGCACCCAGGGCAGTCCCAGGGTTCACAAAGGCTCCAGCTGAAATACAAAGCCAGAAATAAGTTCTATTTTTAGAGTTTAAGGGGCTTCATAGATTTTAATCTATTTTAAAAACAAGCTGTATTATGCCCATATTTAAAATTCCCTGATGAATGACCTTTGACCTAGGTACACTGGTCTTGCGCGCGACACGCCGTCTCCACATGGTGAATATTTATGGCAAGTTATTTTGAAATTCGCTGATGAATGAAGTTACAGTACGGACAAGCTTAATTATGTCCTTATTTGACCATTGACCTCTAAGTGTGACCTTGACCTTTGAGCTATGGACAAAGGTCTTGCGCGCGACACACTGTCTCCACATGGTGAACATTTGTGGCAAGTTATTTTAAAATTCCCTAATGAATGATGAAGTTACATTCTGGACAAAATCGTACGGACGCACGCACGCACGAACGGATGGACGCACGCATGCACTCACACATGTACTACGACTACAACGATTCTTAAATGTAATCTTAAAATGAAATTTAAAACAGGTAAGTGCTGTAGAAATATTACAGAATTTTAACTGACATTGGCATAACAATCAGATGCAAGTATTTTCCAGCATGTTTCTTGTTTTCTTTCATTCGATCACTGCAGATACGGAAAAATTGTCACACATTTTAAACCTTCGTAATTTAATTATTACTTTGACTCAATGACTCCAATTGTGTAAATGAAACTATTCCTGCCTACCTATGCTAGATGCCAGCACCAGTCCAAACCCGCAGGCCAGAGGTCCTCCCATGTTGAGGAACTTCTCACTGGGGGCACACATTGCCACCGTGGACAGACCTGCAACAGAGCATTGAACTTAATATAACTGTCTCCGTGGCCTAGTGGTTAGGGCGTTCGCCAACAGGGCGAGAGGTCGAAGTTCGAGTCTCGCACAGGGCTTGTTCTGATATGGCCGGTTGCCTTCCCAGCAGCTAGTTAAATTGAAGGGTACCAACTGCCTTACTGCCAAGCGCCGGGCTTATACGATAGGAATCAGGAGTAAAGATGTTCATCAGTAAAGGTGTCTCATAAGTCAAAACTGGCTGGCACTTAATCGCGAGGGGTGACACTATAATAAACAAACACTTTACTATGGAATGTGCAGCCTAAAAATAATCCACCGACATCAGTTATTTGAAAATATATTTAGCCATTGAGAGATAGCGGGAACGCTAGGAAATTACAGAATGATGCATCATAAAACACTCATGATGACTGACAGTATATAAAACTCAACAACAACAAAAACAAGAGGGCCATGATGGACCAAAGCACTCATCTGAGTACTGGCAATGACAGAGACCAGTGCAGACATAAGATGAATGTCACTGTCTACAAAATGACCCACATCAGACAGATATCTTACTGTTGTTGACCTGGCAATCAACAGGTGCAATACAGATGCCCGTCCAGCCTGCATCTGTATTTAACCTGGCAATCGACAGGGATTATACAGATGCCTGTCCGGCCTACTTCTGATATTCACCTGGCAACTGACAGGTGCAATACAGATGCATTTACACTGAAAACTTTTTGGACCAAGAGCAACTACAATCAATTGGTCATATGTTAACCATGCCAAATCGTACTTCCATTACACAGAGGTTCATACAATCTCTGCAATCACATGAGATTCAAACATCCAGCTGAATTGCATATACGGTGTTTTATTCTTATTTTTACAGAATAATTAATACAGTCAAAAGTGACATCAATAAAGACACCTGTCAGTGTTATGTATATCATAGATTCGGACTAGTCAATCAAACAGACTATCATACTGGAGGTATTTGCATTTTAATTGCAAGTTTGGGTCCTATAAATGATATTTAGCTTAATGGTTAACAGATAAAATACCAAAACCAGTTAGCCGGTTACGCAAATACTATTTGTTGCCATCCCCAGGGGAAAATGAAGTCTCTTTCCTGAACATAGTCCTTTTTTTTTTGTTTATTTCACAAACAAGGTCAATATCTCTGTTGTTTGTACACCTATCTGGGCAATTATTTGGTTTATTATGAGATCTTATAGCCATACACAATCTGTGCAAGTTTGACCAAGATTAGACGAAAAATGAAGTTTCTATGTTGCACCAAGTCCATTTTTTTGCAAGTTTTCTCATGAAACTGGGGAAACAACTCCAGTGTTCCTGGTTCTATCTGTTCCATTATTGCACACAGATGAGATCTTATGGTCATAAACAAACTGCAAGTTTAGTCAACATTGAATGAAAAGTTAATTCTTTATAGAGACTGAAAGCCAATTGTTGACGAATAATGCATTATTTTACAAACAAGGGGCAATAACTCTGGTCTTTTTAGTCCAATCTGGCCCATATTCGACTTCAGTTGAAACCTTATGGCTATACACAAACAGTGCAAGTTTGGTCAAGATTAGACGAAAACTGAAGTCTCTACACTCCACATTGCTCATTGTTTACATTGTTTCTCACAAACAAGGGGCAATAACTTATTCTGAAACCGTCTGCTCATACACAAGCTGTGAAAGTTTGGTCAAGATCAGATGAAAAATGAAGTCTGTATGTTGCACAAAATCCATTTTACAGTTTTTCAGCTGAAAAAGGCAATAACACTTCGTGTCCGATCTGGCCCATTATTTAACTTTGCCGAGATTTTATGGTCATAAACAAACAGTGCAAGTTTGGTCAAGATTGAATGAACAGCAAAGTCTCTATCGCGCCCGTGTGCCCAATTGTTGACTCATTACGGACGCCAGACGCCACAGGACTGTCTCCCTATACCAATAGCTCTGTGCTCAGGTAAGTTAAAAATGCAGCAAGCTATAATTTCTAAGAACTACAATCAAAATTTAAATGACTGAACATAGTAAATAAGCATTAAATGTACCGTGAAACATGGAACATGCAGCATTGAACTACAAACTTTATACTGACCATGAACAAAACAAACCAGAAAGGGATAGATACCTCCAACTACTCCAGCTGTCATCCAAGCTGCCCTCATCAGTATTGGGCCCCCGAGAAGGGTAATAGGGGCCACCACAGCCCCTAGCACAGCTGCATGGGCCATGAAGGCTAACTGCTTGGCCCCGAAACCCTTCTTGTATGGTATGGATTGGGCGAAAATATTGGTGCCAATCATCACGGCAAACGTCGCTCCAATGGCCTTAAAGCGTAAAGCAATCAACATTAATGTTTTTTTATGTTTTATGAAGACATCAGATATTAAATTTGCAATGGTGTTTTAAACATGAGCTTATTACAGTGATTGTACAAGGTTTGTAAAAGTATATTTAATCATTTGCAGATTGACAAAAGATCCAGTAAATATAAGAAAATCTGATTATATTCTGATTATAAGGCTATTTTTTTAAAATATCTTATAACCTATTAGCAGGAACAATAGAACATGCATGACTGCCCCAGTAAATAAATTTACAAAGTATCCAGGTTTTTTTATGGACATGTCATTTTGATATTAGTAAACAAGACAATCCAAGTAAATTTAAAAGTATTCAGGCTGCAAGCTTAGTACAGGAGTGGGTATAGTTGGTAAAATGAAAATGAGAAACAGAGAGAATCTATAACGCTAAATCAGACAATTTAAATACAGAGAATTTCAGAACGCTGATCCACCGAAAAACATGATTTCCCCTATTCTCAAAAAATGGATTATTCCCTCATTATCAACTGAATTGAAATTGATGTTTAAAGATGGACTGTACGATTGTGTATAAAAATTATGATGTAAAACCATTGATTGATTCTATTGATGTCAGTATATTTTTAGATATAATAAATGTTAAGAATAACCTATGTTCAGAAATGCATACTAAGAGAGAAATTTAGAACTAAAATAATACTTTGCTGTGCAGCAAACTATTAAATACATGTATACACAGCGCCTAGATGAATCAGATCGATTGCGCAGTCTTTATTTTCTAATTCAAAACCGAACAGAGCCGTTGCAGTAGGAAAAACGGGTCTGTATCGACAGAAAATAAAATTTGCATTATTTCGATAAAAAAAAAGATTTGTAAATTTTGACATTTATGTTATATAAAACGTTTTTTTTGTTAGTGGGTAAGGAACAAGACAAAAAATAATTGAGGGGCGTCGTGGGAAAACCGGTCTTAATGCATGAGCGTAAAGTGTCGTCCCGGATTAGCCTGTGCAGTCCGCACAGGCAAATCAGGGACGGCACTTTCCGCTTTTGTGGTATTTTCTATTTCAAGGAAGTCTCTTCTAAACATAAATTCACTGTAGGCGGAAAGTGCCGTCCTGGATTAGCCTGTGCTGACTGCACAGGCTAATCTGGGACGACACTTTACGCACATACATTAAGACCGGTTTTCTCACGACGCGCCACAATAAATCAATCAAAATCAGACAGTCCCTCTTTAAACTAAACAAGCAAGCACATACAAGAAGTGAGTTCTTGGTCAGGAGCCTCATGAGGGCCTCGTTCCTGCTCACGGCCACGGCTGTCACTGCTGTGGCGCCTATACCCGAGGCAAAATACATGTACGTGCTGCGAACACGCTCCTTCACAAACTCAGGCCATAGTCTGAAAACTCGGATGTTTGTAATTGTAGGTACATGAAAGAGTTTAAAAGCAAATAAATATTACACCTCACATGTTTAGATATATCTGTGTGGTGATCAAAATCTAATATGTTTCTTGTCTGTTTTTTATTTTGACAACTGGTATATGTTTTTGTCCATACTGTAATTATATTATCATGAACTTTGAATTGGTCTCCATGTGCTCTAGGATAAGCTGGGAAATACTGACAATTGACTTCGTAATCCTTGCAGAAAGAGTCATGTTTTGAATTATAATAATCTTCTAAATTACATTTATTAAATGCGTTTTTTTGAGGCATTGAAAAGTGATACACTGACAGATCTGTTTGTTTACACAAAATAACACAATTTAAAGTAGTAGAGCTTAGATTCTCACCTGGTATTTTCAATAACCCCGGGTTCGTTAGCCAATCCGAGGCCATAGTAACACAGTGCTCCAAGACCCACACCCGCCCCTGCAGCCACAAAACCACGGCCTGCTGATATGGCTGAAACCATATTACAAAATGTATGCACATGTTCATAAAATAATTTCTGCCTTTAAGAATATATCAGGCCTGGCGTGGGAAACCCAGACTTAATGCATTTGCATAAAGTGTTGTCCCGGATTAGCCGTGCAGTCCGCAGAAGCTAATCCAGTACGACACTTTCTGCCCACATGCATTAAGCCTGGGTTTCCCAATAATATGGAAACCATACATGCCAAATAGTACTTAGAGCGATAATAATTAAAAGTTAATGTTACATCAGCATGCAACTGGGTTAAATTGTAGCAATACTATTTTAACATTGGTTACCAAAGTTATCTCCAATGTACAGATCTCATTTCTGCTTCGTATGCTGCCACTGACATAATGAGGTCACAAAAAGAATAATTATGCTTTATGAAAAGAACAACACTCGATTTCCCTATGTATTTAGTGGACAACAAATGTTCTTATTTATTCTGATCTCATACTTAATCTTAAATGACACAGTTTTCTTCAACCTTGTTTCACTTCTTTAATTGTCATGGGAAAAGCAGTCTTAATGCACATGCTTAAAGTGACGTCCCGGATCCCGGCTAATCCAGGACAGCACTTTCCGCCTACAGTGGATTTATGTTTAGAAGAGACTTTCTTGAAAAAGAAAATACCATAAAAGCAAAAAGTGTTGTCCCGGATCAGCCTGTGCAGTCCGCTGGATGACACTTTACGCATGTGCATTAAGCCCGCTTGTCCCAAGACATGCCTCACTTAATCTGTTCTCATCAATGTACCTCCCTGTCCAGCAATGGTCGGTGACGCCACATTCTCTTTCATAGTGGCTCTCCTGGTAAACCTAGACCCACTGTTCTGGGAATATTGATGTACCCGCAATGCATTCTGGGTCTTAATGCACTGAGGCGAGCGACGGATACAGCCTACGAATGCTGTCACTGGAAGTCTTGTAGTCACCCGAGCAGCAAGCATTTTGTTTATTATTTCTACTGTAAATTAAACAATCTGAAATCTTCAAATATATATAACAAAATTAATATAACGATAATTTATATAAACAAAATATGCATTATGAATATTTTATAAAGTTTAGGTGTTGATTAATAAAACTAAATGAGGAAATGCAAATAATATAAACTGGTTAAACATGAACAAATACACAATGTGGATTATGGTAGAAGACTTGGTCAGGCTGTTCCCTTACTTCATAGTAACTTAGTTAGTCTGACCCACAGGAAAGCCCCCCATGTGGTCTGTTCCCAAACGACCTTACCAACAGCTTTAACGTCTTTACTGCTGCTTATTTGAAATATGACTTGCAATCGGACAGATCGTTAACATTGACACTTTTTAATTCAGAAAAGGACCCATATATATCAAAGATAAAGTTTAGCGATAGGTCTACAACGCAGGGTTGTCATTAAGAGCTGGCAGCCAAATCGACCGTTTCAAATGAGATATCGGCCGGCTCAAATTTTAAAAGAAATCAAAATAAATTATTTAGTACCTTGTTCTGAAAGTCAGTCTTTAACCTCAACACACACTAATCTAATCCATATTGTATGTAAATATTCATGTTAATATCCAATAAGTTTTCCCTTGTAACACAGTTTCCATTTCCATTCCAAGACATGTATATTTCGACACCCCCATTTAAAATCTCCAATTGATCAAATGCAACAAAACAACATTCCGATTTTTCGACACCCTTGATATTTCTCATAGATCACTCACTCCACGTTTGAAGGTCTGGCCTCCTCGATCTGTAATTGAGCCTTCTTGAAAAAAATCCTAATGACAACCCTGCAACGTTAGAATGTCAATGTCGGAAGACGAAATAGCCCGGGGACGAATCGATCTATTAACTTACATTTTCATAAGCTCATAGTAATTAGTATTACAGAAAATGCACATCCACAGATCTGTGTTTGTACTTACCAACCAACGGGAAAAGATTGTTCTAGTAATCACTTATACCACAAATACCGTTCGACTTTTATAGCTGTTTACAAAAAATGACGAAATTTCTGTTCCGGAAGTTTCTATCGTTCTACTTAACTAGGTTACATGCCACCGATTTTACGTAACCTCCATGGCGGTTACTTCCCATGTAATTGGCAAGTCAGGAAGAGTTGTCGTCCATATTTAAGTGTTTTTGTTCCATTTTAGACATTTCAATACGCCGAATACTAGTAATTATAAGTAAATAATAAATATCGTCCCTTTAAATACAGCCATGTTAAGACAAAATACGCACAATTGTTTAATACAATTGTACTTCTTGCAAGACCTCTAAACACAAGCTAGGCCAATACATGTTTTCAGTGTTGTGCACAGTCACACGCACGCACGTGCGTAAACTAGGTTTATATAGTTTTAATATTGATTGATTTATTTTAAACTGTTAACGGACATAATTTAGAACGCTATAGTCCTTAGCCAGCGCTTTAATGGCATTTTTTTTACCTTAATATAATACTGAGCGGTTATTCATATAGGCCCTATTACTAAGTGATTATTTATATAGGTCCTTGTCTTCCCTGAAGAAATTTCTTGGAAATCATCACATGTTTTCCAAACGATGACATGATTTGTTTCCTTTAAACACATTTTGTTGCGATATTTTTCACAAACCTAAGGTCTGACCATCTTTCACAGCCTCTGAGAAAAAACGCTCTGTTTTGAAATGTCCTACAGCAATCTGATTAAAATCATATCCTAAAATACGCTACGGCCTTAGCATTAGAAAAATTGTGCACTTTAGACAGTTTGGTCATACATAAGCAATCAGCATCATGTAATCAGCAGTAAAAGTAGTTTAAATGTGCTGTAATGCTCTAACTATGTAACGCATGCCTTTGAACAAAGATATATAGACACTGTTAATTATACCAAACTGAAGGTGCAATAATACGCATTAATTATTATATACAGTACTAGTAGATCAAAATTGTATGCAAGTCTGCAACTCTACCCTGAAGAACCGGCGAGCTTGTTTTCCCATCAATTCTATTCGAGAGAATGTCGTTTATAAATTTTTAATGTATTACATGTGCCACAAGTTCATCGCTTGTTAACGTATCCTATTGACATTTCTACAATACAGAAACACATATTGTTGCCAAAAAATTACCGTGATTATATAATGTGGGTAAAAGCTATTGCTTGCTATTTCACAAAATTGATCCTAAAAAATGCTACTGCAAACTGAAATTGAATACCAAAATAATATTTCACCTGTCTCACAATGCAATATTAAAGAGTAGCCCGTTTTACGGTGCATGTATTGATCTAAAGTCTATTTATGTATTGAACAGCTTTTTTCAATAATGAGGGTGGGTCACATGACCCCGGTACCCCCACTTCATCATTGAGCATACCAGAATCAACCTCATACACGCTCCTGATTTTGCATACAGTATTAGTGTAACTGATGTGTGTTCTTTTCTGTACTGATTGTATGGAGCTATTTGATTTATTATTTGAGATATTTGTTATAGCTCGCCAAAATTAACCTGACACTGACCTTTATGAATTAATATTTTATAATATCATTACGATGTATATATTAGTTTTCGTACTGCAATCGAGTAAAATACATAAGAAAATCCAACTACAATACTGTTATGGTATCATTAAACTCGTGAAACACGTGCACGAACAAAACCGAGTATATAATTATAGAAAACAATTCAAGCGCGTAATTTATGCCGATAATTCTCTGGAGATTTATATAACATATGCATCGAACATGGATCAGCCAACTGAGACATGGTGAAACATGATTTTAAAAAAAACACTGCTCCATATGCCTGGACATCTAGACACATGCAGGCCAAGAAAAGACATCTGTTAAGAGGATTTTTCTCCAAATGTGATATGCCGCAAATTGGAAGAATTTCCCAGGAGCATAAATTTGCATTCAGCGCCTCGCATTCCGTCGACGTCCGATGTATAACGCTAAAAGTTTCCCTGTAATTATTAATTCCAAACGGTTCTTTAATTTGCTCTAGGGCATCGCGCTACAAAGCCCTGACAATTTCAATACAGTAACGCATGATACAAATGCGTTTTTCTCCGCATCATTTGCAATGTATATTGGTGAACGTATAATGCGACATTAGCAGATCTTGTATTATATTATACAATATTCACGTTGCATGACAATTGGTCATAATTACCCTTCTGCAATCATTGGGTTTTACCAATGAAACGTGAACCGTTTGCATAGAACTAATGTTGCCATGTTACATTGGAAAGTTACAGCCCACACTGCTGCCTTTCCACAATTGGTATCAAAGTGTTGGAATAATTATGCAGTATTCATACCCAAACTATACTAATAGAAAAAAGAAACTGGACATGTTTTCAATGCGTATTTTTATATGCTGTTAGATATTAATATAGATGAATGTGGTATCAAAATTTAGGTTAGAAATTTAACTAATCAATAATTATAATGCCCATAATAATTGATAAATCATTAAAAAGTAAACGGTGGTGTTTAATCTTTGAAAACATCAAACACAAGTATCGTGGTCGTCTTTGCAACATTTAACATCACTAATGTTGGGTTTGAATGACGTTAATGGTTTAAAGTTGGTCAATTTGCAAGGGTTTTAACAATATTGATTAGTTTAATGTATATTCTAAATTTTGATACCAAAATCAGCCATATTTTAATCTAACAACATATTAAAATACGCAATGAAAGCATGTCCAGTTATAGTATATTCACGTTGCACTACAAAATGTAATTATTTTGTTACACTTCTTCAATCATTGAGTATTTCCAATGAAACGCGAACCGTTTGTATGCAATTAATGTTGCCATGCTACGTTAGAACGTTACAGCCAACACTGCTGCCTTTCCACAATTGGTATCAACGTTCGGAGTTTGCTGTATTAATACCCAATGCAAACTATAATATGGAATGTTATTCAACCTCAATAGAACTAATGTTGCCATGTTACATTGGAGCGTTAAACCCAACACTGCTGCCTTTTCACAACTGGTATCAACGTTCGGAATATGCAGTATTCATACCCAAACTATAACATGCCATGTTATTGAACCATAAGATTTTAAACACAACGTGCAAGTGTACAATTTGCCAACACATAATGTACAATTTATTTATCGCAACAAAAAATGCTTATTGATCATTTTCTTATGATGATATTTTAAGTTAATTACTTAAAATCTGCTAATTAAATCAGTTTTATGAAATGTTTGAAAACATTTCCATTAACTGATACGCGCATTCTAGTAACATAATCATATAAAATGTATTCGGATTGTAATACCTTACCTTTCCGATTATTATTTTCCGATTATATGTGGTTTCTTGATTATTTTGCATAACATCTGTGTCAACTGATATTATTAACAAAACGAACTTTCTGTTGAACATCGATGTTAACAAGTTTGGCTAAGAAAACATTAATGGACATTAAATTATAAGACAGAATATTAGTAATGGATTTTCGCGTTCTCGAAGCTAGCGGGAATGAGTTTCATTCAAGTTTTCCAAGAACGCCTCGCGTGTCGTAGAGTTCGGGGAAATAATTGGACAAACAAGGATTTGTTGACAGACTTAAGCGAAATCCTTTTATATTGGAATATCGTAAGGCGCGTTCTTATTCCACATGATTCTCGTTAGTTTTCTGTTTCCATTAATTTTAGGTGTTAGAAGATTAAAGGAACTTCCTCATGCATGGGCTGAATGCGTCATGTATGAGGAAAAAAAAGAAAAACAAACATAAAAACCAAAATTCAGTCAAAGGTTCGTGTGCTTTTAATGATATTGACCACGTGGCATTTACGTCAGATAAATTCATCACATTACAAAGCGCCACTTTATAAAGTATGTCAATAAACGACACGTTTAGAACTGTACTCTTCAAAATCTTAGAACCTTTAAGCATTGCATCTGGTCCCTGTATCTTGAGAACACATGATAAGACATTCTATCTATTATACATATTTATATTTTCTGCTGATTGGAGGGTTGATTTCTTAGCGATTCGTTTCAGGCACAAATTCAAACATTACAACATAACTTCAAGATAATAGTACATGAACATATCAATTTAACTTATACATTGCCCTTGTCATTAATTGGACAATTAACCAATGACCGCGAATTCATGCTACGAGATCTTCTATGGAAAGTCATTAGCAACGTCGGCAAACGGTTCGATCAAATGTATCGTTCTGTCAAGATACATTGAAGTGTGTCCGTGCACACCTTATCAATTGCTTTCAGAGCTTAGTTGCCTTCAAAATGTACTTGTCCTTCACACTTGCTGTGACATTCTATATCGATGTTATTGAATATTGTTATTTTTCTGATGTCATTAGTTTAGTTTAGTTTAGTTTAGTTTAGTTTAGTTTAGTTTAGTTTAGTTTAGTTTAGTTTAGTGCGGAGCACATTCAATGTTGTCGTCTGCAAGTGTCTGTCCATTCATTGTGTTCATGTTGTATTCACCTTAGGTGAATCAGAGATCTATTAACAAACAGAGATCTTTGGGTGAATTCATGCTGTTCTCGATTGATGTTATTATTTAATCAAACGGGGTTCCGTGTATTATTTGCTTCCATTTACTAAAGTTTTGAGATCATATAAACCATTACAATGAAAAACATACTTGTATGAACCCTTTTCATTTGATTTAATGCTATTAATTCATTATTTTAGTTAAAGTAAACTGTTATATGAGACTTAACTCTATTACTGATTTAACAGTGAATAATCATGTTAATAATACTTTGTTATTTTGCTTGTATTCGTGTGGACAAAAACAAAAAAAGATTTTTTTTCTATTTCTGGAATTAAATTGTTTTGCCCGTCATACGTATTGATTATAATGTTTTAAACTTTACAGTTAGTCGTGTTTTATAAACTTTTAATTATTGTTTATTTATTTATACATATATTGTTGGAAGAACTCATTGTAAAAATCAGATTACAATTGTTTAATTGTTACTATCACTTTCTATCAATGTGTTGTCTTGATGAGGTACCTTCAGAAAATAAAGAGATTTTTAGACTGTTGGCGCAAGCCAACGGGATTTAGTAGGTGTATTCAGAAATTGGTCTTGAGGGCACTACTTCTTTACTTTGCATGCTATAAGTCCGTAAATCGATATATTACTGCGCTTTGCTCCCTGAGCAGTGAGGTTTCTTGTCATCGCTGCTACTTTCTATGAATAAATGACAAGAAATAGATCCGACTTAAAACACTAATAAACAATAATAATAATCCATTTAGTCCAAATCTACAAGTGAATTCATGTTATGTCCATTCACATAAGTATGATAGAGGTTTGTGCTGTTTACCGGTTAACTGCATACGTGTATGACATCATATTGCGTAAGTTTAACAACAGTGTATTAAGTCAGTACTTATAGCGGAGCGATCGTAACCACTCGATTGCCGATTGCTATTGTTTTTGACATATATGCATACAAATTATGGAAAAGTACTGTACTTCTAAAGAGAGTTTTGAATGTATTTTATAAAATCAACTTCTTTTTATTTAAATTTCATCGACTCTTTTTACTGGTTGTAGACTGACTTTTGTGTATGCATATAACTTTGTTTGCTTTTTAAATAGTTTGCACAAAAACATTTGCCTCCCACGAATTACAAAAAAATAATGATGATAATGTCGTACGTAAATAGCTCTGCATTAGACGCGCACTATATTAGTTTTAGTTTGCCAAAAAACAGTGGCCTTGATTTCCATCTTCAATAAGGTCATAAACCAGCTTATATCAATTTATTTTAAGTAGAGTGTATAGTTATGAGTTTCGGGATTCTTTTGTAGAATGATATAACAAAGAGGTGACTTATTTCAATAAATGCCTCTTATAATGAATTCATGTGCTCTTTTCTCGCCAAAAGTCTTTCTACCGGGCCCGGCTAGCTCAGTTGGTAGAGCGCTGGACTGTCAATCCGGGGACCGTGAGTTCGAATCCTGGCCCGGCCACATACCTAGTGTGAAGTTTGGTCATGAAATTATTTATACGGTCATTCTCCCCCTACCTCTGATTCAAGTAGGGCAGTTGTCAGTTGCAGTATGTGCACTTAGTACTGGTAAACCGCTTAGATCGGCTAAGCTTGACCAGAAAAAGTGTGAGTAGGTTAACTGACCGCCTTTGTATACTCCTTCCTTTCATAAAGTCATGGACATAACAGTACTATATAATACACTTGTTTAAATTATTTCAATGTGCGTGTGCGTATATTATTCGAACGGATCATGTTCATGAATTTTTTCGTGTTTAATTGTGTTTCACTCTCAATAAGGAAATTATGCATTGGTCTAAAAAGATCATATATACAGTGTGCGAAAATCCGCGATGTACGAGCATTTCCTCGCATAACGTTTTATGTGAATTAGATATGGTATGTAGAAACATTTATGTTTAGTATGCATTTATAAGCAGCTTCAACGATTCTCGAGTTTCAGTTCGCACAAAACTGGACAGTTTTATAGTAATGTGAATGTATGATGAGATTGTAAGTATCTGTCACCATGTATTCTTGTGCTTAAAAGCTTGGACTTCAAACTGTGAGTATAGCTTAAAATGAACATTTTGTCGTTTTATCGTATGGTAATTAGATCTACTACATATTCTGATTATACAGGGAATTGGTTTTGCTTATCAAAATGGGTTCCTATATGTGTTGTTTCGTTTTGACAAATATTTGATGGTATTGTAACTGGAAAACAGATCGAATTAATTAAACATGTACAAATAACTACAGGCAGTGATGTGGACATTGTTCGTAATTAATTCTTCGGCAAGGGATATGCGAAAAATTAGCGACAGCAATAGAGTTTGTAGTCTACTAACATAAAATAGCACGTTATGCTACAATATAACAAATTTTATTAACTAAAATAAAAAAAAATGGGTACATTTATGCTTAAAGCCCCTTTTACGTGTATATTTAACGAATGCACATGTAATATCAATTACCGTTGAATGAAGTAATTTCATGGAGGAAACGGAAATAGCGTTCACTGAACAAGATTCATAACGTGTTACATGCAATATTTCCTGCTAATATAATAGTGAGTAGCAAACTTAGATCTACCGGTAAGTTGCTGATTTAAGATCTGTAAACAGTGTAACGTGGCAGATGTTTTGACGGGAACAACGCTGCTTCACAAAGCATATAACCTGCTACATATATAGTAATATTTCCTGGTAATATACTAGTAAGTAGCATAATTCGATCTAACGTTAAGTTGTTGATTTCAAATCTTCCAGCAGTGTTGCAAAGTTTGAACTTGAACGAATCAGTAAGTAAAGAAAGAACCAACCTCCATTCAGAAACAATACAATTGGAGATATTATATAGAGCAGCTTAGCTTAAATCTGTGAACATGTGTCCTCATGATAAAAAGAACAGTTTCAATACAAATACGAACTTTATTTCAATAGAGTACAGTTATACACTTGTCGCTTATTAAAAAACTATATAATGTGACGCCTTGTAATGTGATGTATTTGCCACATAGTCTATATTATTTCAGCACATGAGCGTTTGTCTGAAGTATGGTTTTCATGTTTATATTTCCTTTTTTCTCATTCAGTAAACACATGAATGAGCAAGTCCCTTTAATTCACTAACACATAATATTGATGGAAAGAGAAAACTAACGAGAATTATGTAAAATAATTCCACGCCTTACGCTATCCCAATATTAAAGGATTTCGCTAAAGTCTGTCAACAAATCCTTGCTTGTCCAATTATTTCCCCGAACTCTGAGGCACATGTATATCGTTCTTTGAAAACTTGAATGATACCCATTCCCGTTAGCTCTTTGGATGCGATGATTGAATATTCCTTTCTATAGTTTAGTCTTCCATCGACGGTTTCGTAGCCCATCTTGTTGAATTAATGTTCAACGGGTTAATATTCTGTGCTCATTGGTTAATGGCAATGTTTTCAAACTTGCCATTAGAAAACGATTCCATTAGCAAATTTTAATGTAATTACATAATTAAAAGATGCGTTGCGCTGGTGATTGTCAACTTGGTGTGCCGCGTGAGGAAAGCCGCAATATACACCGTTGAACGCCACGTAGACGTTCTAGTGGTTGAAAATTCTCAATAAAATTCGAGGGTTGGAAACCAGAAGGTAACGACTGCTATCGATTTCAATGGCAGTTGGCACCTTCTAGTTTTCAACCATCAATATATTGATGGAATGTTGTATATATTACAAAATATAACAAAATAGTATACAACTGTTCCTTAAGGATGACAATTTAAGTTGAATACATTTCGGAATTTGAAATTACTATGATTTTCCCTTTAAAAACAATTAAACCATTGTCTGAGCCATTTAAAAAGCTTTCTTTTTTATCATCGTTTTGTGGTCATTGGACGGATTTTTCCGCTTTATTAGAGCTTCCTTTGTTATCTGTTCAATTGAAATGAGACAGTCATGTAACCCGGCAGTGAACCATTATGTGATACCATAGAAACCTAATATTTTTGAGGCTTTTGATGATGTTGGTTATTGTCCTCATTATTCAAAGCAATTCCGATTAGTGGAAGGATTAAATCTATCTATACGTGTCGATATTTTCAATATGGTTCAATGGTTGTATTGTGCTACCTGTAACATTTGATGCTGTTGAATATATCTATAATCAGCCCGAGTGTAGTACACCAACACGTATCGACTGTAACAATTCTTTATTACATGTGCCGCTGACAAAATGTCAATTCCAGGTGAATGTATCTGATAATCGGAGCATTGGCTGCATAATCCAACATGCATTATACAACACTACCTTTTTGTCTAGGTACATACGTAAGCTTGAACTATTTTGGAAACGAAAATATATTCAGTTCATTAATCATCGGTACGCGACGGTTTAATTATATTAGCGTATTGTTTTACGTTTGTTGAGAGGAAGTTTCCTCATATATGATATGGCGCAAATTGGAATTTATTTCCCAGGAGCATATTGCCTACCGCGTCTCGCATTTCGTCGACTTCTGATATATAACGCTTGAAGTTTTCCTGTAATAATACATTCAAAACGGTTCTTTACTATGCTCTAGGGCACCGCCCAACAAAGCCCAAATAAGTTCAATTCGGTAACGCACCGATACCAATGCGTTTTTTTTATCCGCATCATTTGCAACGTTTACTGGTGAACGCATAATGCGACATTAGCGGATATTGTATTTTATTATACTATATGCACTTTACACGACAAAATGTCCTTTGTCTCACTTCTTCAATCATTGGGTATATCCAATGAAACGTGACCCGTTTGTATGCAACTAATGTTGCCGTGTTATATTGGAACGTTACAGCCAACATTGCTGTCTTTTCACAATTGGTATCAAAGTTCGGAATATGCAGTATTCATAATCAAACAATAATATACAATGTTATTGAACCATTATATTATAATGGTTGATAAACAAAATGTTCCAACTTTCAACACATAATGTGCGATATCTTCATCACCTAAAGTACAATATTAAAAGTAAATAAATCTTTCACGACACCGTATACCAATGGTTAATGAACTGAGTAAATTTTTGTTTCCAAAAAACTATTTAAACTTTTGTATGTACCTAGACCAAAAGGTAGCTTTTTTATTGCATGCGTTGATTAAACTACGCATGCTCAAATATTCAAATGTACCCACCCCATGGAACTGACAAGTGGTCAGCGGCACTTGTAATATTAAAGAACTCCGTCATAACGTGTTTGTGTTGCACTCGCAATGAGTATTTAAACAACAACATTGAATATAACAGGTAGCACAATAAAACCAAACAGCAGCTGAACATTTATTGAACAATTCAACAAGATAGGCTACGAAACTATCGATGGAAGACACTGTATAAAACAGAATATTCAATCATCCACCCAAAGAGCTAGCGGGAATGAGTCTCATTTATGTTTTCCAAGAAAGTTCCACGTGTCGTAATGTTCGCGGAAATAATTGGACAAGCAAGGATTTGTTAACACACTTTAGCGAAATCCTTTAATATTGGCACAGCGTAAGGTGTAGAATTATTCTCTTTCCATCAATATTATGTGTTAGAGGATTAAACGGACTTGATCATGCATGGACTGAATGCTTTTGATGCGCCATAAATGAGAAAAAAAAAGAAATAACAAATATAAAACCATAATTTAGACAAACGTTCGCGTGCTTTATATAATATGGACTACGTAATACGTCAGATAAATGCATCACATTACAAAGCGCAATACTACAAAGGATTTAAATAAACGACACGTTTAGAACTCTTCAGAATCTTATAACGTTTTTGCATTGCATCTGGTCCCTTTATCTTGAGAACACATGTTCACATATTAAAGCAAAGACATTTTATCTACTATCTATATTTGTATTTTCTTTTTGCTGATAGGAGATTTGATTATTTTTTAAACTAGTGATTCGTTTCTTGCACAAATTCAAACTTTACAACAGAACTTCAAGATAATACTACGTGCAAACATCACTTTAACTTAAGTTATAAATTGCCCTTGTTATTAATTGGACAATTGTAACGAACGACCGCGAATTCATGCTACGAGATCTGCTATGGATGGTCATAAGTAACGTCGGCAAAATGTTCGATTAATGTAGCTTTTTGTCAAGATACATTTTACAAGAAGTGTTCATACAGTAATATCTTTTGAACTGCTGTCATAATTTGCTTTCAAAATGCACTCTTCCTTGAAACCCGATTTCATTCTTCAACTATGGGCTTGCCTATTGGAAAGTTTTTTTCTGATATAATTTGTTGATAACGGGCGATATGCAGTGTTGTTGTCAGCCAATCTCTGCCCATTCATTGCGTTCATGTTGCACTGAATGACACGTGGTCTCATGCATGTTGTCGTCTGCCAGTTTCTGCATAATCATTGCGTTCATGTTGTATTAAATTACACGTGGTCACATGCATGTTGTCGTCTGCCTGTTTCTGCCTAATCATTGCGTTCATTTTGTATCAAGTGACACTAGTCACGTGCGTGTTGTCGTCTGCCAGTTTCAGCATATTAATTGTGTTCATGTTGTATTAACTGACACGTGGTCACCTGCATGATGTCGTCTGGCAGTTTCTGCATATTCATCGCGTTCATAATGCAGTGAATGACACATGGTTATGTGCATATTTTCGTTTTGCTGTTTCTACACAGTCCAGGGTAGTGCCGCATTAAACGTAAATATTCTGATAATTCTCAAGAGATTTATATAACATATACATCGAATATGGATCAGCGAATTGAGACATGGTGAAACATGACATAAAACACCCTTCTCCGTTTGCCTGAAAATCTAGACAAATGGAGGCCCAGAAAAGACGTCTGTTGAGAGGAAATTTCTTAAAATGTGATATGCCGCAAATTGGAATTAATTTCCCAGGAACATATTGACTCCGCGTCTCGCATTTCGTCGACTTCCGATATATAACGTAAGCAGCTTCAACGATTCTCGAGCTTCAGTTCGCACAAAACTGTACAGTTTTATAGTGATGTGAATGTATCATGCGATTTTAAGTATCTTTTGACTGATATGCATCCTTGTGCTTGAAAGGTTTCAGTTCAAACTGTGAGTATAGCTAATTATGAACATTTAATCCTAATTTTATCTTATGGTAATTACAATAAATGCTACGGTACACAGGGAATTGGTTTTACTTATCAAAAGGTGTCCCTATATGTGTTGTTTTGTTTTGACAGATATATGATCGTATTGTAGAAGATAAGTAGAATACATTTCGAATAAACAATACAGATAATTACCTACAGTGATATGGACATTTTTCGGAATTAATATTGCAGAAGGTATACTAAAAAAATTACCGACGGCAAAATAGTTTGTAGCTTAATGCAATACGTCATGCCCGTATAACTGAAAAAGAAACGAAGCTTAGCCCCCTTTACGTGCATATTCAAAGATTGCACATATAATATAAATTACGGTTGTGTCATGAATACGTTCTTGAAAATTAATTCAGTAGTGTAGTAAACTATACCACGGTTAAGAGACTCTCCAGCCTCATTCGGTAGCATTAAGACAATGTCTGCTGGTGACGTCCAAAGTGGGGTAAAAACAATGCAAACGATTAGCATGACTTTCCAATCTTTTTATTTTAGTTCATTTTTAGATTCATTCTCAGAAATCGGAAAATGCCATTACCAATAGTCCTGAATGATAAAAGATCACTCTTTCGAAGTTTCAGTAAAAAATTAATTTAAGACAGTATAGGATATTTGTGGGTTGAAACCCATGTAAATGTTTACATGCAATTGCTTGTTTTATTGACTAAAGGTCTTAGAACTAAGAATCGTTTAATCAACGGATCGCTACATGATTTACCACCACGCCTATCGCTACATGATTTACCACCACGCCTATCGCTACATGATTTACCACCACGCCTATCGCTACATGATTTACCACCACGCCTATGCGATCACGTCAACCTCCGACAAATGCCGGTTACAGTATACGGATATTTTACAGAATTATTCCGTCAAACAATGAAGTCCAGGCATTTTGAATGGCTACACGAATTGTCAATCAAATCTCGTTGATCGGCGATTTGTCAACAATCTCTGGGGTCATATACGCATGTTACACTGTCTTCATGCATCCATTGAGTTTTGTTTTAGCAAAATAAGGGAAGTTATGCATGCTGATCGTTTCCATTGCTTTTTTCCACTGCCGGACCCATGTCGGACGTCAACACGGGCTACTTTCCTATACACCTCGAAATTAAAGATGTTGTACGGAGAGCTTCCTATCCGTGTTCATATAAGGAACCAAAATTACATTTACAACGAGTTGAGGATCTCATGAGTCATTTATTGACATTTCATCAAAACATCTGCCACATTACATAGTTTACAGATCAGAAATCAACAACTTACCGGTAGATCGAATTATGGTACTCACTATTATATTATCAGGAAATAATACTGTATGTAACACGTTATTAGTCTTGTACATTGTGCACTATTTCCATTTCCTCATAGAATATGGACTAATTGGTATAATCTTGTAAACGAATCACTAGTAGATTATGCAAAACGTCAACGTATTTGTTACTCCGCATTTATATTAACTAATTGCATTTCCATATGATGTTGCACATGTATAGGCAATACAATATGTTTTCATAAAATGACGACTTTAAGCAAACCAAAATCCATTGCATGTGACTTTCCATCTATGTATGTGCAACTGTTTGGTGTTCTATAGATCTCGATTCATGTTTAATTAGAAATAAGTCGTTGGCCGTCAGTATCTTTTTCTTTAGCCATTACATTAATCTGAGCCAATGGAATATAACAGTTTCTTATTAAATAGTTGGGGATTCGATCGAATTATCTTAGCCTCACACAAATTCAAAATATATACATACGAGATATTTAATAATGATCCGTTATTGATAAAATAAAGACAATTAATTTTTGGGTTAAACTTTACACATAGGTACATAGTGACATAATTCGTCAATATTTATGTATTAATAATGTCATATAAACCCATGCATTTCTGTACCAGAATTCCAGTTATATACAGATAATTGTTTCGAACCTCATTGTACTGTTCTACAAAAACAGGGCGAATGGTAACTACTCCCATTCAACTTATTAAAAATTATTTATAATTTCACAATCGTGCATATACATGTACGTTCTTTTTCAAGGACCAGATGTCTTCTATTATTACAACATAGATATTTGCCTTGAGCCTTGTTATGTTAATAATGATTTATAACAATAAATATTCAATTTAGTTCACCATTTAAAATGTTCTAACATTCTTTTGTAGCATGCGAAACGTCTGGTATTTTTAAAAGAAACGCGTTGAAATAAAAAAAGTTTGCCTTCATGTCAGTCTTTTACTTAACCAGACTTGTGGTCAAGTTTCGATTAGTTGCAACCAGTACACGCGAGTACTACAAGAGGCTGTTTTGTAATAAGACTGACATAACACATTTTGGCCATGTGGAGTAACACATGTATACATATAACTGCCAACCAAAGGTTGCGAACATATCAATGGTCAATAACGCCCGACTGGTCAAGTAACCGCACTCCAATCGTTTTTGTGAAATGATCACACACCGTGATTGAGGTAATATGAATCTGACGAAAAGCAATCAACACCCACGAACGTTAAAGGGACTATGTTAACGAAAAATTGGCTTCCTATTGCACTAATATTTATATTATTTGATAGAAATGCACTTTACTAATACATGTGCAATAAATAAATAATAATAATATAATGCACAATGAGATATTTTATAAAAACAATTGGGCAAAGAAGCCTGAAAAAAAAAAAACCCAAGCTGGTATCGAACTCACGACTTTGGAGTCATACGACGGAATGACAGTAGACAGCGCTTTAACCAACTGCGCAATCATGCTTGGTAAGGGGTGGTTTTTAAACTTTTACAAAAACTCACAGTTCTGACGTCAAAATGTAAACAGGAAAAGGGCCAAACAAACACAACCCATATTATAAATTGATTTTTGTCTAAGAATCCGTGCACTCTTTCCCCATTATCTATACCCTGTTTTAACCGTTAGTATATGCCAGCATCAATATATAAATTTCAGATTTTTTAAAGAAATTGCCCCCTGGAGGCCCTTTTCGATGACAGAGTCCCTTTAGCGAATTAATCGTACATAAAAGTACAAATTAGTTGCATACTTATCAACGTATATACATAATTGGATTAATTACCACAACGACAACAACAACAAAAACGCAAAACAAGAATAACATATTATTAAGAATAGCGCATATTTTTATTTGACTTCTAGTATCTCGTGAACAAATGAAAAGAAAAGATGACATCTGGACCGGTGCAAGCTCCTAGATCGTGTAGAGGAGAATCGAATGTGTCCTTGCCGGTACACAACAACATATGAGGTGCGTCGCGGGAAAACCGGACTTAATGCATGTGCGTAAAGTGTCGTCCCGGATCAGCATGTGCAGTCCGCAAAGGCTAATCCGCGACGACACTTTCCGCCTACAGCGGCTTTTTGTTTAGAAGAGACTTCATTGAAACAGGAAATACCATAAAAGCGGAAAGTGTCATCCCGGATCAGCCTGTGCAGACAACACTTTACGCGCATGCATTAAGCCCGGTTTTTACACGGTACACAACATTATTATATTCTATTAAGTGTTCTGGGCCCATATACACAAAGCTCCTTAGCAAAAGCTTCAATAAATTTCTTAAAATCCTCAATTCTGCTGCTGGTTTTAAAAGTTTATTTTGTCTTAAATGGTTTTAATCTGGTAAAAATCAACAGACGCTTCGTATTTTACAATATTGCAATTATATAATTTTGCTTTGCACAAGGACAATTGTATGTGTATTTAGTTAAGATTTTCATTAAGATCTTTGTGCACGATATTTATCCAAGAACTTACCAATAGATGACATTGCATTGTGTTTGCCATGTTGTTTTACGTTACTAAGTATCTGAAACATCAAACGAGTGAAACATCATTGTTCGTTACAATAGTTCATGGTAACAGTATGGCTATTTTTAACGTCATATTCTTTTACAATGGTTTTCGTGATTATTCGCAAAGGAACGTGCTACCTATAGGCCTTTCCAAAAACTAGGTGATCTCACGTGGAAATTACCTCCCGTTATTGCGAATTTACATCTGCCATATTTGAAACCCGAGCTTTTCCCTAGCTTGCCATATAAAGTATTATAGATCTAAGACCAAGAGGCTTTCAAAACTTGTAATGGAAATTTTTAAAACCATATGTTTTTGATTAAATATTATAAAAACCTCATAGAGGATATATGTTCCAAAAATAAATTATTAGAACTAAATGTAGTATCGTTTAAAACTCATTACTAAGGCCACGTGTCCGTATGACAGGTATCCGGAAAAACAGTAGTAGTCTCCTGTTCTCGTCTTAAACGGTTGTTTTCCATACATAAATACCACCACATGTTCTCTCAATGGATACTTAGTTATCTGACTGAAGAGGGGGTCATAAAAATACCAAAGCCACAAACCGCTAGGATCTTATCAAATTGCCCTTAGAACAATACGCTT
This sequence comes from Congeria kusceri, assembly GCA_027627225.1. Classification (NCBI taxonomy): domain Eukaryota; kingdom Metazoa; phylum Mollusca; class Bivalvia; order Myida; family Dreissenidae; genus Congeria; species Congeria kusceri. The sequence continues at coordinate 54,512,569 of CM051031.1, read as the reverse complement.
ATCCGTCCAATTGCGTAATGCATTGATGATAAAGATCTACATGCAGAGACAACTAACATGTCCCACTTCGTCTCCATTGTTTGAGTCTCAAATTAAAATTGTATCTCACATTTTAAAATGTTATTGTCTCCGTTGTTGTTCTTTGCCTATCACCCTGTGAAATTTCGCCACCTTATTGAACAGAACAGAATATAATTACAAGCATTAAACACTTTTTCGAAATAATAAATTGGTTTAAATTGCAGAGTGAAATAATATAGCACAGCATTTAATTTTCAATTCTGAACAATTGAAAGGTGGTGAACATTTAAGAGCTCATCGTGTTTTGTTTTTCTAAAACATACGGGAATTACCGTAGCTGCTGCGAGAATAAAATGTTGTTTGTTTACCACGATTCCGACTGAAATGAAGAAATAATATCAGTTAGAGTTATATACATGAAGGAAAACTAAATACTTTATCAAACAGACTCAACAAGTATAAACTATTTATTCAAACGTCTATTGGACTCTTCTGTTGGCTAAGTTAATTACTTACTCTGAATGGTGTAAACTTTTTTCAAAATGTATATATCTATGTCTGTTTTATTATAGATACTCACCCTATTATGTACATAATTATCACGACATATCTATTTCCTGGTGACATATAGACCCATTGGGTCGGGTGTTATTTGTTTCGTTGATTATATGAAAGTTATCACGAACATTGTTTAAACACATGACACAATCATAAACAAATTACTTACTTAATCTCTTTAATACAACATCAATTATAACATTTAATGAGGAGTGACATCATCTTTAGTTATTGTAATATTGTGTTAACCGTAATTAAAAAGATAGTTGTTTTGTTACATTATATTTCAAGATTAATGCGAAGCCTGTTTAAGCACCGTATAATATTTAGCGCACAACAAGAATATCTGCAACGAAAAAAGCTTTAAAGTTAAACACAAATGTGTATGGAATTCAAATAAGATGCTGTCAAAAACATCGGAATTACGCTCAAACCTTTTGTGATTATACCTTTTTTTCGTAATTTTAGTCGCCAGAAGAATGTTAGCTTAGAGTTACTTAGCAAAATCATTTTATTAAAAACAGCTTTTTATTTATTTTATTTAATAATGCAAATTAAAAAGTTTTACATGATGAAGGCAAAGGTTGTTTAGATACTGAAATCGCTATTTTTGTGTTTTTTGCATAATAACCGTTAAACATACTGTGTACAGTTTGTTTGTCAATCTGCAAAGAGTAGACAATGTTGTTAAAATTCAAAATAATAATTTAATTTAATTGATAAATAAAGTACATGATGTATATTATATACGAATGTTGATATTTATTTTTACATCAACACAATTTTAAGATTGAAAATCAAATATATTGCATGTTTTTCGGTAAATATCAATACGCTTATCCCGCCATCAAATTCAATAAAGGTTAAAAACCAGTAAATCAAATTCCCATAGGGTCCCATTATAAAACGGCAAACTTTCCAAGCACTTTTCTAGCATTTCCTTTATTTCAGATTGTGCTAGTCTGGTATCAATTTAAAGATCAATCTGTCCTCTTCCAAAATTTGCAATAAAAAAGATATGTCATATTACTTCTAAGAAAATGCATCTCACTTGAATGCAGGCAAAGGTAGAAAACAGGGTTTCGGCAGTCATATTTCGACAAAAGCCCCATACCACAGTAAACACACCCCAAAAGTTCAACTTTCAAGTTAGCCTCCAATGAAATGCACCAAAATGTTGCAGTCACGCATAGGATAATAGAAATAACCATAAAAGGCATGTATGAGATACCTAAAAGGCTTTTATGCCCGAAGAGAAGAGGAACTCTTTAGTAATAGGCACTACTTTTGAATGGACCACGGAGGAATACACAATGATTTACTGGTATCTAACCTAAACGTCGCTGGAAGTGAACAGGGGACATCACTCGTGATTACGCAAGGGAAGTAACCTAGTTTTGGGAAAGGCCTATTGATGCAGGCACATAGTGTCGGTCGTCGGCATCCACACCTTCTTGCTAACATCGCTTTGGCGTACAGTGACCGAAAACAATACGACTGAAATTGTCAACACTGTTGTTGCACGGGAAATTGGGCCTTCTGCGTGGTGGCTATCGCAAATCAATAATCTCCAATAGCACCTTCCGCACCAGGGAGCGAAGATATCTGGAATCAGATGGAGTGACAACATCACGTAGCTTGGACGTAGGAGGTAGGTATATCCTTGTATACTAACAGTATGGATATAATATCAATTATGTACTCGCAGATCTAACTGAATTTAACGGCATCGTACCTATTGAGACATTAGCGATGAAGTGGCGGTCTATGGAATAAAAGATTGAACAATACTGTAAGAACGGCGAGGAATATATAGATACTGACTGTCATTCTTATACATTGGATCGTGTAACGTGATATGTGATTTATTATCCTCTAACTGGACTTTAAAGATATTAATACCAAATTAAACCAAAGACAAGATGTGAGTATTTTTTTCTTTATTATATTCATAAAATACAGTTACTGATTTCGCCCGTAAGCAAGAACGACCCCAAAACAGCATTTATAAAAATGTGTAAACAAAAACGTACGAATGCTCACTGTCCACACGATATTATATTTACGAAATTCGTAACGTTACGAATATTGACGCTTGCCTTCGTAAAACCTGAGTGTTTATATTTGTTTTGTTACATTATTACCAGTTAAAAGTTAATCATTGCAAAAAGATTGCAATATTTTATAGAACAACGCGTGATTAGCGTTAAAGCCTACGCATTCTTTCTTCTCGACATATACTAATTTCAGCTGATTTGCATTCCTCATAGGGCATGCACAGGATTTTCGGTAAACATAAATATCATGCTTTATGGCATCAGCATTCTTCTACGCCATTTAATTATACTAAATTTCTGCTGATGTGCATTCGCCATAGGGCACGCACAGGATTTTTGGTGAACATATTATGTTTTATGGTATTTATGAACACAACCATTAAACAGAACTTTTAGACAGTAAAAAGATTTATTTATCAACTTTAACTACTTCTGCTATTTTTGTACGTGATTTTCTTTTTAAATTTCAAAGCATCCCATGCCCATGCTGTGAGTAATGCAGGCATGGTAATCGAAGCTTATCATGTCGTAAAATCTGAGTGTTTATATTTGCATTTTTATTTTATTACCAGTTAAGATCTTTGCGCAAGCCTTGTAATATTTTCTAAAACAACGCATGATTAGCATATTATTAAAAATATTATTGTACACCATTTAATTATACTAAATTTCTGCTGATTTGCATTTGTTAAAGGGCGCGCACAGGATTTTTTTTACATAAATATTAGGTTATATGGTATTTATGAATACTTCCATTTAACAGATCTTTTAGACAGTAAAACGATTTATTTAGCAACTTTAACTACTTCTGCCGTTTTTGTACGTGATTTTTTTTATATAATTTCAAAGCATCTCAAGCCCATGCTGTGAGTAATACATGCATGGTAATCGAAGCTTATCGTCGTAAAACCTCATTTTAATATTTGTTTTCATTGTTTAGTATATTATAACCCGCTTAAAGAATATCCTTGAATATACATTGCACTATTTTCAACAACAAAGAGTTATCAGCTTAAAAGCATTCACGGTCTTTTACGCTAAATACTAAATTTCTGGTGATTTGCATTCCTCATAGGGCATGTAACACGGGCTTTTTGTTAAGCATTTTATGTATGTTTCATGGTATTTAAAACACTTACATTAGATAGAATCTTTACTGTCGAAGAACGTAAATCCGGACAGTACTTAAATCCGGACACCTGAAAAATATGTGTTTGTATGATCAAGACCAATAATTCCAATATATTGATTGATGCACACGTCTGTCTCAGCATCATATGTCAAGTTTCAACAGAATCGATCGGGTATTATTTCACTTACTTACTATTGTTTTTATCTTCCTTTAAAATGTAAACATTTGCACGTTTGGGACTAAAATCAAAACAGTATCTCCAATAATTAAAGCAATATTTTGACCAAAGCTTAAGACTAATCCCTACTTATTATGTTTAACTTTTTATTTTTGGTTTGATGCAATTATCGAGAGAAATCGTCCACAAACTAGCAAAAGTGTCCGGATTTACATACTTCACCAGTAGATGTAAAAGTTTTGTTAAGCAATTTGATCTACTTTTGTTGTTTTTTGTACCGTTTATTGTCCAATATCTATACTAGGCAAATCTACGAACGCACATTTATATTTGATATAGGAATAATGAAATTCCAGAGACATCAGCAGGAGAGAAACCCTTATTACCATACGCTGGTCCTTTATTTGAGGCAAGTGACCAATTGTCTATACAATACAGGACAATACATACAACACAGCACAAAACATAACAATGATTAAAACTGGAGTCACCGCCCTGGAACGGTCAATGCAAAGCATTGGGGGTTTAAACCGGTTTAAAGCCATGCCGAACTTCACAGTTAGCCCAGAATTAATCACAAAACACGCACTTTTAAATAAACTTTAACCTCATAGCATTGCAATTCAAATTAAATATTAATAAAATAGAATATAAATTCAATTGAATTACAATTTAATTACTCAATGGTTTAATGCTTGACCATAAAAAACCTTATTCATAAACATATATAAATGCAATTTTCAGACATAAGTGTCAATTATCAAATCTTTTCAGCAGAATATTTATTGGTAAAATTAATCAATCTGCCAAGGTCAGTTTGACCCATTTGTTGTTTCCGCCTCAATGTAACATATTAACAGTATTCCTAGTATGTGCGTTAGGAGCTTTGCCTAGTATATTAAGAGAGAATCTGCGCTGGAATTCACGTATTAAATGGTCGAATTTCCGCATCGAGGAAGTAATATAAAACGTCATTTTGTCCAGAAATTGCGTTCAAATGTCTGTGATGTAGAACAAAATAATTCGTTTACTTCTTGTACTTCGAGACTATCTTAGTTAGTTAAATCTTATTTTGTTGCGATTATATTTTCAGTAAGATGCAACAATATTTTATAGCGATATAATCTGTACCGCTACGGTATTTATACCAAAATTTGTTTTAAAACACTTGAAGCATTATTACTACATGTTTGATAAAGCGATCCGAAAATTTGTCTTTTATATGGTTACAGCCATTATAACGACACTGACATTAGTGCTTGAAACAGATTGCGCAATTTCATGGCAAAAGTATCGATAACAGCAAGAGCAAAGAAGACTCGTGGCGGATTTCTAACAAATGCCAGTAATTATTACCATGGTTACCGGTTCAATGACAGACTGTCAATGACAGCCGCATTCCCAACTTAATAAGATGACATTTTAATGACAGCAACGACGTGTAAGCTTTCATCTAGGATTTGACAAACATTGCAGTCCTGTAGGTTTACATAATACCTTTTATCATGTAATTCTATATGATGATATAATACCAGTTAAATGAAAACATGTGTTCATTTTACTCTGGGTTATATGCGATTACATTGTACCTTCTAAATGTTATAATAATTGACTCGCTTTCTTGAAAAGTACAATTCTGCTTACGTGTATATTCGTACGTTCGTCTTAAAAGTGATTATTTATTGGCAAATAAGTATGCGATAAAACGAAATTTGTGGATTTAAATGAACCATCGTGATTGTATTTTACTTCTTCTGTAATTAATATTAAAGGATATATGTTATTCAATTTCATTTGTGGTTGCAGAAATATGTGTTGTGTGCTATCTCGAAAAGGAAACAATTTTTAATATACTTAAATCAACAAATATTGTTATTATTTTGTCAGACAATGGCTTTATTATGATTTTGAAATTTCTTGGTTTGGTTGTAAGGGTTTCACATTTTCAACAAGGCATGAAGTTTGGTTGTCGAATGATAATTTTAAGTGGCCTTTCTCAGTTGTCCACATTGAGTTAGTTTGTATGTAGTTCAACAAATGCAATTCTTACAAGTAACTATAAATATATTTAATGTGTTCTACTTTCGACATCGATAGATGTTTCCATATTATATTTTTCCCATTAAAGTTATAAAGCTTATGGTTTTAGCTAAACAATTATATAGAAAGGACCGAGCTTAATACCCATAATTACGACGCTATTACTGATTGAATCCATCGATTGGCGGTGGTCTTCAAGGCATAACTGCTCTCCTCGATCTTTTATTATCAGTACTACTACAAGGCACCGACATCACAAGGCATAGTGATCTTGGTAATGCGAAATGTTTTGCAGCGCGTTAGAAACGTATACAAAACGAAGTTTGTATTAAACAAGACTAGAAAAATTGGAATTCATTTTAAAGAAAGAAACACTATGTGTACTCTAAGTGTGTACTAATGTAGATAGTCTTTGTTGTGTTTTTTTTTTATACAAATGCGTAAATATTGTTTGGTGAATTATAATTGACCATTTCTGTTAATTGTTTATTAATTATTAAGTATACTGAATACGCGTAAATGTGTAATTTGCATATCAGTATTTGACGTTGCCATGTGTTTTTTGGAAAGGCTTGGGAGACTAGCAAATTTATGCTGAAAAAACAAACAAGAGCACCGCTACGGGTGCAGGACGCTCGACTTTCTCGTATTTGATAGTACTTGGGGCCTTTTGGTTATAGAATGGGTTCATTACTGTGATGAAGTTTGTGGAAGTTCAAGTCAATACCTCATTTATATATTGAGAAATTTGACCTAAAGATAAAATTCTCAGTTGAAAAAGTGCAATAACTCTATCAAAGTCCTTGATATAGTTGTCTCATCTTGCCTACATAAACAGTTCATAACTGTTATAAAGTAGTTTGAGTTTCAAGTCAATGCCTCTTATAATAATTGTGAAATTTGAACTAAAGCGAACATTCTTAATTGAAAAAAGGGCAATTAATCAAATGAAATCCTTGATAGAGTTACATCCTCTTGTCTACAAAATAAGTTCATCCCTGTGATCATGTATTTTAAGTTTTTCAAGTCAATGCCTCTTATAGTTATTGTGAAATTTGACCTAAAGCGAAAATTCTAAGTTGAAAAAAGAGCAATTACTCAAATGAAATCCTTGATAGTTACCTCCTATTGTTTACAAAATATGTTTATGACTGTGATCAAGTTCATCGAGTTTCAAATCAATACAATACCTCATAAAGCTATTGAAACACTTGCCCTAAATCGAACATTTTAAGTTGAAAAAAAGTGTTATAACTCCAACAAAATCCTTGACAGAAATACCTCCTCATGTCTGCAGAATTTGGTCAGGACATTAAACAAGTATTTTGATTTTCAATTTAATGTTTTTGATAGTTATTGCGAAAATTCATATTTACCAAAAAACTATTCTAAGTTGTAAGTCCAAACAAGGACAGATAACTTTGGAAATATTTTTTCTAAGTTGTAATTCCAAACAAGTACAGATAACTCTGGAAATATAAATTACAGGGTTACCCGACTTGTTGTAATGTATTACCATTTTGATAGGCAGTTTCAAATGTATACCTTTGCTAGTTTTGGAAAAATGGACTTTGACAAAAATCTTAACCAAAAAACTTAATAAAAAACTTAACTAACGCAGACGCAACGCTGACGCAGACGGAGACTTAAACATATTCTTATACATGTACTGATTCAAACAAGTTACGTTAAAAACTAAATTTCACTCGAACTCACGTTTAAGTTTTATTTCAATCGAACTAATAACACGAGATGTTCATTGTGTAACCCAACTGAAAAAAGCCCAAGCCACAATAGGAATCGAACCCGGGACCTCCCGGTTCCTAGGCAAACGCTCTACCGCGTCGCTATAAAAGCTAGCTCATATAGCGAGGCAGTACAAGGGTCGCTTATACATCACCCTACTACAATTGATCAAAGTCCGAAGGCTATACCAGTTTTAGAGTTGGATGCCATTTACTGAGGTGTAGTAACTGATCATTACACCTGATCCGCATCCGTAGAGTGTACCGGTTCACAGAATGGTAAATTGACGATTTCCAAAAACAAAATTGCTACAGATTCCAATCATACAAGAAAACTGGTTTGAAATGAGCGAAAGAAGACTACTGACACAGAAATGTACTGGAGTAACATTTCGTAAATAAGTAATCATTAGTTGAAATGGATGCACCGTGATTATAAAGCGTTTGCGACGCGAAACGATTAAATATTTTGGAGTACATCTATTGTTTTCGTTGAATTTGTTGAAAACACGTGAAGCACTTAAAGTAAAAAAATTACGCACACACGTATATGAATCGGCTGAGTGGTTAACCCAAGCAACTTGCTTATCAAACATTTCATAATAATTTGAGAGTATCAATTTATTTAGAATAAACACACAGTTTAAAATTTTGCATTTAATTAACTTAAATAATTCCATCCAAAAGTTAACGACTGTTAATCTCATTAGATTAAATTGGACGTTAAGGTTTTGAGCAACTGAATCCAGACGTTTATATATAACTACATATTTCTGCATTTAAAATTAATCCCTGCTATCATCGATTTGTTTAGTGTTGGATCATTAGTATTTGCATTTACATATTTATGTACACTATATGTGCTTTCAAGTAGGTTATTTCACTTTACGTTCGTACATTGTAATGTCTGTATTAATTTTAAACATTAACATCTTGGAAAATTGGATGGTGATACGGTTGTGTAATATCAGTACATTTCGCGATTCCAATACAAGTGAATAATTGCCTCTGCAAAACTAGTTATAGTTTTGCTGGCGTTGGTTTGTCTGTCTGTGAGAGAACAACTTTTACTGCAAATATTATGAACAGATTTGCATGCAAGTATTCTGGAAATTGTTCTACCGTATATTCCCAAATAATATTATGAACAGATTTGCATGCAATTTTTCGGGAAATTGTTCTACCGTATATTCCCAAATAAATACCCCCACCCAAGCACTCAATGTAATTCATTATTTAGTTGCTTTACAGTCAGATATAATGTTTTCTACATACCGGTACTGATTTATATGACAGAACACCAAACTAGTGGATTCATATTAAACGCCCCCTTAATAAATCAATCGCCAGTACATATATAAAAGACACATATTACTTTTTTAAACATATGATTCGAGTATATACTCGAATCATATGTTTAAAAAAGTAATATGTGTCTTTTATCTATGTACTGTCGATTGATTTATTGTCCAAATAGATATTTGTACCTAAGTGTGATTAATTTATATTGCACTTACCTTGATATGTATATTTAATAGATATAGTACATATACTGTTAACCTGTACATGGATCCTTTCAGATTCTTAAGGGTATTTCGGCCTTGGATTAAAACTATTATAAAGTATATAAACTGTATATCAATAGTTCAGCATTGCGTTTGATATCTATTCACGTATTCTTAATTGCCCCAAACAACGGCGCGTGTTGGGTTTCCATTAACGAGTTACCGTTTTTGTCCATTGACAATTTCTTTTCAATTAACGGAAATAGCAAACTGACAAACGCGACTGCAGCTGAGACTGCCTTGTCATTCATTGCAGAAATACACGTATCAATGTGGCTTATTCCATGTTGTTGTTTTATGCCCGCACTTTCAGGGGGGTGGGGGGGGAGGGGGGACAAAGATCAAATTTTTCCGCCACGACCGTCACCGTCGATTTTTTGTGTCGCGCTTATCTCAAAAAGTAGAGTGATAAAACTTTATGATCATAATCATCAGAATGTTAACTTGTTCACCTGGGTATTTTGGCGCAGTTGTTTCGGTGGAGTTATGGTCCTTTTTTAGCAAACAAATGGCATTTTTGGAAAAAGTATAACTGCTAGAGTGATGAAACTTTATAAACATATCCATCAGCATTTGAACTTATGCACCTGGGTATTTTGGTGCATTTATTTTCGACATCAGCAGATGTTTTGCCTTTTTTTAGCAAAAAATGACATTTTTGGATGCGTGTAACTCGAATGTTAAGTATAACTGCTACAGTGATGAATCTTTATAGAAATATTTATCAACATTTGAACTTGTTAACCTGGGTGCTTTGGTGCATTTATTTTCGACATCAGCAGATTTTTGGCCCTTTTGTGGTAAAATTTACATTTTTGGACTTGTTTCACGTGTAACTCGAAAAGTATAACTGTTCGAGTGATGAAACTTTAGAGACATATTCATCAGCATTTGAACTTATGCACATTGGTATAGTAGTTGCATAGGGTTTTGAGACAACGGGCGGAATGTGGGGGCATCCATTTCATTTGGACACCTGTCGAGTTTAAGATACGGTCTACATTTGAAATGCAACAATTGAAATCACGCCTTTTGGAAAAAAGTGTTATGTCGTTTTATTCAGTGTACCACTTGTAATCCCGAACAACATGACATTCCGCATAACTGACACAAAGAAACTATATTTACATTTTAGTTTGTATGCATTTTATCGAACTATGTTAATGGAACAATTATTAAAGTAACAGTATTATTAATGTAAGAACAGCTTATTCCTCTTTTGCTGAGTGTTTCGATCTTAATTTGTCCTATATGCCCATGCTTTTCAAGCCCTGTCGGAACATATTTATTACAAATTATATTTAGTACATCTGTAAAACATAGGCTTTTATTCTTCACAGGTATTAAAATTGATATTTTATTCTTCACACATCACAGTTTTATTATTCACATTTTTTCTGTGAAGTTTGTGATCGCATCCAATTTGCTGTGATCCTCACGCATACCCCGTTTTGGGCCAATCACATTCTTCACACTAAACATGTGACAAATGAGATCCTATTCTTCACAGGTGTGTGAAAAATATGATTTGTGAAAAATATGATCCTACAAAGCCCCTTTAAAAAGAAAGGTATAATGCGGAGTCCACAGCATTCTTTGTTTTCCCTGCATCTTGGCCAGACCCTTTGGAGTCCGAGTACTTCATCAAGTTACCGGTATGTTTATATTATCTACAGACAAACTTGTGCATACAGACCCTTCATCAGTTATTCATATTTATTGTTAACATGCTTCGTTGCGGTTAATCAAGTAGGTGCAATGCATTGCACTGTGTCTATGCAAGTCGTCATACCGTTACCACTAGCTGTCGGATTGATATGTTCTAATTAAACACGCGACGCTAAGAATACCAATACACAAACACACGGCTTTGTAGGACCATATTTTTCACAAATCATATTTTTCACATCGGTAAAAAATAGGATCTCTTTCTTCACAGGTGTAAAAATTGAGATCTTATTCTTTACACGTCACATTCGTATTCTTCACATTTTCTGGGAAGATTGTGATTGCATCCAGTTTTTAATATGCAAAAAATTCTATTTTTCTGTGATCCTCGCACATACCCCTTTTTAGGCCAATCGCATTCTTCGAAATTAACATGTGAAAAATAAGTTCCTATTCTTCACAGGCGTGTGAAAAATATTATTTGTGAAAAAAATATCATACAATTCTTTTGTGTCCGATGATATCATTTCTAGCGATTTCAACGCTGTCTCGGTATTTTGAAAGACCGTATGCCCAACACTGTTGGCCATTAACAAAGTAATGATGATGGCCATTTGTAATTTGATGTGGTGACGATCTGAGCTCGGTCTTGCAAAAAGGGATGATGATACGATTGAGCTATAATACACTGAAACAAACATGTGGGAGAAACATATCACACTTAATCGGTCTTATTCACTACGTATTCACAACTAATCATATTGCAAAGATGTTTTTCTGGAAGCGAATGAAAATAAACGACTAAATGGTATTCCAAAGAAACATAAAGCGTCTGGGACCGAATAATTTTGGACAATCTTGGATAAATAACATGTCGTACTGGAGCTTGCTGATTCGATCTCAAATACAAGACCATGGTTCATTTGATGAAGTATTCACATTAATTCGGTGTATAAATCAATGGTTAAAGACATTAAATGTTTTTTTATGTTGCAGTATTTTAATATCGATGCATAAAATGTTTGTTAAATTTAAAATGTTTGCAGTATTGTGTGCAAATATTAATTCTAAAAAATCAGAGAAAATTAAGAGACAAAACCGTTATTATAGCCCTCAGTGCTTTGTTGTCAAATAACCAATTAATTGGCATCGTCTGCCGGATTGACACATACTGCTTGATGATGAATATATAATCTTAATTAATTTCGCCAATTTGTTTGCAGATAGAAGCGGTTTCATTGTCTGGTTTCAAAATGAATACTGATCAAGCTCACAGAGCAGTGTAGGACCATATTTTTCACAAATCATATTTTCACATCTGTGAAAAATAGGATCTCATTCTTCACAGGTGTGACAATTGAGATCTTATTCTTCACACATCACCGTCTTATTCTTCACATTTTCTATAAAATTGTGATTGCATCCAGTTTTTGATATGAAATGAAATCATATTCTTCTGTGATCCTCACGCATACCCCGTTTTTTGGCCAATCACATTCTTCAAACTTAAAATTGTGACAAATGAGATCCTATTCTTCACAGATGTGTGAAAAATATGATTTGTGAAAAATATGATCCTACAGAACAGCAATATTAGATTTCCTTCTGGTATTCTTTCTTCCATCATTACAGCGTTATGAGTTTACATAAACATCAATTGCTACGCCGACTTTGATCTCTTTAATTAGTCCCTATGCAATGAAATCAGACGGCAAAGTATTAAATCAAAGAACGGTTCTAGATGCATGTTGATGGACCGCTGTAAGAAACGAACGCGATGTTAGGTTTACCTTATGGCATTTATACCCATGGAGACCATTAGCAGATTGTTATAATGTACATGCGCCTTAACCGACAGCTGCTTTTATGCGTGCACATATATTCTAACATGATACTCGCTATATTTTTTTTATAGACAAAGAACAAAATTATCGTTGTTGAACTACCCTTAAAAAGATATTCCTATTCTGGGCGGAGCATAGTAAAAAGTAGTTCAAATTACAATTGCAAAAAAAGTATTCGTCAAATTATGTTAGAATCGAAATAATTTTCGCATCATTGTTGTTTATCGGCAAATAAACAACTCTTTGTCGTTTTGATGCGTGGCTGTTTAATTCCTACGAATAAGAACTACAAATATTTGTTTATTGGCCGATAAACAACGATAATGCGAAAAGGATTTCTTAAATGACATCACGGAGGTCTACGTCTGCGTACGCATTTAACGAAATAGTTAATTTGTGTAAAAATAAATATGTGTAAATGCATAACTTGTAGCTGCAATATAACACTGCTTCTCTGTACACTGCTTCCAACCCACTACGGATCTTAATATCTGTTACACAGGAAGACACTAGATGGTGACTACTAGTTCTTACCATCTGTTACACGTGAAGACATTAGCTGGTGACTACTATTTCTTACTATCTGTTACACGTGAAGACATTAGCTGGTGACTACTATTTCTTACCATCTGTTACACAGGAATGCATTAGCTGTTGACTACTATTCCTTACTAACTGTCTCATAGGAAGGCATAAGGTAGTGACTACTATTTCTTACTATCTGTTTCACAGGAAGACATTAGCTGGTGACTACTATTTCTTAATATCTGTTTCACAGGAAGACATTAGCTGGTGACTACTATTTCTTAATATCTGTTTCACAGGAAGACATTAGCTGGTGACTACTATTTCTTAATATCTGTTTCACAGGAATACATTAGCTGGTGACTACTATTTCTTAATATCTGTTTCACAGGAAGTTATTAGCTGGTGACTACTATTTCTTACTATCTGTTACACAGGAAGACACTAGATGGTGGCTGCTTTTTCTTACCATCTGTTACACGTGAAGACATTAGCTGGTGACTACTATTTCTTAATATCTGTTACACAGGAAGGCACTAGCTGGTGACTACTATTTCTTACCATCTGTTACACGTGAAGACATTAGCTGGTGACTACTATTTCTTACTATCTGTTACACGTGAAGACATTAGCTGGTGACTACTATTCCTTACTAACTGTTTCACATGAAGGCATTAGCTGGTGACTACTATTCCTTACTAACTGTCTCACAGGAAGGCATAAGGTAGTGACTACTATTTCTTAATATCTGTTTCACAGGAAGACATTAGCTGGTGACTACTATTTCTTAATATCTGTTTCACAGGAAGACATTAGCTGGTGACTACTATTTCTTAATATCTGTTTCACAGGAAGACATTAGCTGGTGACTACTATTTCTTACTATCTGTTACACGTGAAGACATTAGCTGGTGACTACTAGTTCTTACTATCTGTTACACAGGAAGGCATTAGCTGGTGACTACTATTCCTTACTAACTGTTTCACACGAAGGCATTAGCTGGTGACTACTATTCCTTACTAACTGTCTCACAGGAAGGCATAAGGTAGTGACTACTATTTCTTAATATCTGTTTCACAGGAAGACATTAGCTGGTGACTACTATTTCTTAATATCTGTTTCACAGGAAGACATTAGCTGGTGACTACTATTTCTTAATATCTGTTGCACAGGAAGACATTAGCCGGTGACTACTATTTCTTACCATCTGTTACACGTGAAGGCATTAGCTGGTGACTGCTATTTCTTAGTATCTGTTACACGTGAAGACATTAGCTGGTGACTACTATTCCTTACTGACTGTTTCACATGAAGGCACTAGCTGGTGACTTCTATTCCTTACTAACTGTCTCACAGGAAGGCATAAGGTAGTGACTACTGTTTCTTAATATCTGTTTCACAGGAAGACACTAGCTGATGACTACTATTCCTTACTAACTGTTACACAGGAAGACATTAGCTGGTGACTACTATTCCTTACTATCTGTTTCACAGGAAGGCATTAGGTAGTGACTACTATTTCTTAATATCTGTTTCACAGGAAGACACTAGCTGATGACTACTATTCCTTACTAACTGTTACACAGGAAGACACTAGCTGATGACTACTATTCCTTACTAACTGTTACACAGGAAGACACTAGCTGATGACTACTATTCCTTACTAACTGTTACACAGGAAGACATTAGCTGGTGACTACTATTCCTTACTAACTGTTTCACAGGAAGGCATTAGGTAGTGACTACTATTTCTTAATATCTGTTTCACAGGAAGACACTAGCTGATGACTACGAATTCTTAATACCTGTTTCATAGGAAGGCATTAGCTGGTGACTACTTTTTCTTACTAACTGTTGCACAGTAAGACATTATCTGATGACTACGAATTCTTAATATCTGTTTCACAGGAATATATTAGCTGATGACTACTATTTCTAAATATCTGTTACACATGAAGATACCAGCTGATGACTTCTATTTCTTAATATCTGTTACACATGAAGACATGAGCTGATGATTACTATTTGTTACTATCGGTTACACAGGAAGACATAAGCTAATGGCCACTATTCCTTACTATTTCTTACACAGTAAGACACTAGCTAGTGACTTATATTTCTTACTATCTGTTACACGTAAAATATTAGTTGATGAATGCTATTTTTTCTATCTGTTTAACAGAAAGACATTAGCTTAATACTACTATTAGTTACATACATATAGCTAGTGACTATTGTTTCTTACATTTATTTTCAGACATATAACTGGTGACTAATTGTTCTTACAATTTCTTGCAGCCGGAGGAAGCTATGAGCTAGTGACTACAGTGACGGTCACCTAATTCTTTACACACATCTGCCGGTCCGGTAACCATGGGTACAGGAGCCAGTTCATACAGCCCCCCACCCACCCCTCTGCGGTCAGCTTTCGGCTCAACTAGGACTACAGGTATGTGTGGACAATGTGATTTAATTGTGTTAGGTAATCACTGTGTTTTATAAGCATATTCAAATTATATACATGTACACAATAGTCGTTTCAGACCATTTATAAAGCATTTTGCTATAGGCTATGGTGTTGACACTTTTGCATTAAATATCACATGATATACCTTAGTTTGAATTCCGGACACAATGATTATTGCCGCATTGTCATACCAAATACTGCAGATAAACGCAACATTTACACTGTCACATAATGTTTCACTTGAGAAACGAAAAAACAACAACAACAAAATAGTAACAGTTGTTCGCGGATTCCTTTCTAGCCGTCAAACATGGCGACTCGATGAGCGAGAGGAGCAGCCACGTGACTCGCACAGACAACCACGTGGGCCCCGTGATCATCAAGAACTGCATGGAAGAGTACCAGCACGTGCTGGACGGGTCCGAGCCCCTCGTGCTCGGCAGTCTGTCCGACTGTCTGTCTAAGCACCCCCTGATAAAGGTGCGTGTACGCACATTTAACAGCATTTACATTCCAATCAGAGTATATGAGAGGAACTTTTTCTTTTTTTCAATGTGTGGAATTCTATTTATTTATTTTTTTATTTATTTTATATTTATTTATTTATTATTGGGAGTGGTTCTGATGTTTTCGTTGAAATTGTTGAAACTGATGTTTTGTTGAAATTGTTGAAAACGCGTGAAACACTAACATAAAGTAACAAATACATGGATAAGTATTTGGAATTGTCCTGATGTTAGCGCGTTAAACTTTTGAATCGGAGGACTGAGGCTCGAATCCGGATGGGAGCATTTTTTTCATGCTTTTTCTTGTTATAATACCGGAGCTCTTTAGTGCAGATTCTGATTGTCAAGTTAAGCCGTTTAATGGAATATTTCAAAAATACAAAACTCTGTTAACAAGTCCCTTCAACATCCCAAGTCCATTTTCTTTTGTTGTTGTTGTTTTCCTATACGACGGAAGTGCTCAAATGTCCTACACATAATACGGTCTAACAAGCTCGCGTTATTTTTCTTTTTTGTTGATGTTTCCATAAACGAACAAAATATGGTCTTAACAAGCTGAGGTTGATTTTCGTTTTATTGTAGTTTGACTGTACAAAGGAAGTGCTAAAAGGTACATAACATCATACTGATTATGGTCTTAACTAAATCACTTTAGGTTTGTTGTCGTTTCCCAATACGAACAAAATATGTACTTAACAACCTCGCGCCTTTTGTTGTTGTTGTTATCGCTATACAAAGTAATTGCTAAAAGGGGCATAAAGGGGCGTGGCAACCTAACATAATGGTCTTTAAAAGCTGAGGTTATTTGTGTTCTTGTTTCGAAATACGATGGAAATTCTTAAATGGGCACATCACGATAATGATAGTCTTAACAAGCCTTTGTCGGTTTTCTAAAAGAAAGTCAGTAACATTCAGATTGTGGGCACAATACAAACACGTCTGGCTTTTATTTTTGGATCGTATGAAAGGTCGAACTAATCTGTATTTTTGTCATATAGAGAGATTAAATTCTGTTTTCATGGGGCCATATTGTAATGAACAGTCTGGATTAAAGTATATGTATTTTATTTTTGCTTTTGAGATATTTGGTGAAATATGATAGTGAATTATTCCGCATACTCAAGCATGCACTGTGCGTTTATTCAAGATATGTTTGACTATATAGAATATACATTAACGGTTAAATAATGCTATTTAATGGCAATTATTATTATATTATATTATGCGATTATTTTTCACTAATGTATACCAAATTTATAATTATGTATTATTGTACATACACAGTCTTAGAACGTTAAAATATATTTGCTATAGTTATTGTAAAATTACAAATGTATGTCATACTTTCATTATGGTTTTGGAGAGCGAACCTTAAATGGCCGGAACAGCCTTCTATGGTGTTAACAAAGCTGTCTAGCATAGGAGGCTTTAGACGGGGCGGAAACGGCCTTCGCTTCCTCTAAAATTGTCCAACATTCGAGTTTTAAACCTCACAATATCTATTTAAAAAAAAACGTGCATATTGTTGCAAATGACTTGTTCTTCAATCAATTTATTGTAATTATTTAACGCTTTCTTCGCTATATTCGTTTATTTGGTCTTTTGGGCGAAGTCGCTCCTTTTCGATATCTATCCCAGCCTATAAGAGAGACCAAAAGCAGTTTTGGCAGCTTCTTTCGGCGTAGCTGTCTAAGATCACTTTTGCACTAGATTTCTTGCGATAATTATGCAGCGGGAAAATTCAATGCCAATAGAATTTGGCAAATTTTCTATTTTTAGGGAATGCAAACTTACAAACAATGGTTTAATGTATACCAACAACTGTTGCATACATTTGGGGATTAAAATGTACATGATTGTTTACATAAGCGGTTAAAATAAACTTATAATCATATCTTCGACATACACTCTAGAACTGAACATAATTATAAACATATTTTCTCATTATCAAGAACAGAATATTATATTCGTTCTCAGAATTAATCGACTGTTTTTGTTTAGCTTAGTGGTACCGGGCCGGCTAGCTCAGTTGGTAGAGCGCTGGACAAATCAGAGGATCGCGGGTTCGTTTCCCAGCCCGGCCACATAACCTATGTGGCGATTGGTCATGAAATTATTTCTACGGCCATTCTCCCCCTACCTCTGATTCAAGTAGGGCAGTTGTCAGTTACTGGCATAAGTATGTGCACTGACTACTGGTAAACCAGCTTACCGAGGAAAAGTGTGAGTAGGTTAACTGACCGCCGTGATATGACTGAAATACTGTTGAATACGGCGAAAAATCCAAACAAACAAAACAAGTTTAGCATAGCTCTATAAATAACAATTGATTCTAGCGAGTTCAACCCACTCACGATCATTCTAAAATTAGCGCGCGTTTAGCTGCCGGTGTATAGCTGTTATAATATACATGCATCAATTCGCGTCCAGAGAATCATAAGATCGTATATATCAATAAAAGGGGAATTTATGTTTATAAACTTACTGTGCATGTTAATTTGAAATTGAGTGGCGGTTGCGTTCTATTAAGAATTAATAGAATTGAACTTCTCCAGTAGATATTAATCAACCTATAAAAAGATTATCTTTCAATAATAAAATGTGGTGAAAAAAAAAAAATAAGTAACGGAATACTTCGAAATTTTATTCATGTTACATTTACCACCCCCTGTACGTCGGTAAACCAATTTGCAGATGATAAATCAAATTTAAGAGAAAACATGTCGGACAAATTACTTATTACCATAATTTATTTACAAAAACTCATATCTTTAAGGTAAATTTCAACATTTAAAATATCGCACAAGATACAACGATATTTTGTACGTATAATGCGCTGTTACAAACGTTTCCTAATTGCAATTATTTGGCCAAATTAGT
The DNA here is from genome assembly GCA_027627225.1 of Congeria kusceri. Classification (NCBI taxonomy): domain Eukaryota; kingdom Metazoa; phylum Mollusca; class Bivalvia; order Myida; family Dreissenidae; genus Congeria; species Congeria kusceri. The sequence goes on along the minus strand of CM051031.1, from coordinate 54,493,382 downwards.
ATGAATTTGGTTAAGAATGTAGAAAAAATAAGTAAAGTTGGCAATATTTTATGTAAAAAAGTACTGATCAATTAATGTTTTTGCAATTATTAATGTACGACCTTACGTATCAGCCATTCTTCTTTGTATATCTGCTTCATGCGTTGTTTTAATGCACCAAACACGCATTATATTGTTATTTTCGTGGGACAATATAATGTAAAATTGTTAAAGCCCTAACTTGTAGGTGATAAAGTCAAACTATTTTTTAAAACTGAATGGATAATAACCAAACTTGTACAAGAGAGCTTTATGTAAATGCAATAAATGAATGCATTTAAACCACTTCGAGCGAGATTTTAACATTGTTGACTATAAAAGTTCACTAAAGCATTGTGCAGCAATTTTATGAAAGTAAACATTGTTAAGGTTCATACCACAGTAATACTTTACTGCTGAAGAAATTTTCAACGGGACTGCTAATATGAAAACTGGAAAAAGTGCCGGACCAGAACTGATCTTAAATGCATTTATGATAAATGGCAGAGATGGACTTTCTCCGTATTTGCTTAAATTGTTTAACAAAATATTATGCATTGGATATTTTCCATATAAATGGACCGAATGTCTTATTGTACCTATACATAAGAAAGGAGATTTAAATGACCCAAATAATTTTAGAGTGATAACTATGATAAGTGTCATAGGTAAATTGTTTATAAATTGGATTAAAAAGAGGCCATCAAACTGGGCTGAAAGTACCATGTATTGCTGGAAGCACAAGCTGAATGTCGAGCGAAAATGGGAACAACAAGTGACGTATTTGCCCTTTACCGTCCGCATACATGAGTAGGAAGCATTTTAACATGCCTATATCAATACCACTTGCTCCTTTTGAGTACAATATATCCTCCATGTCATTGATATACAAAAAACAGAATGGGGAACAAACACTCGCTTTGTCTTAGACCTAAAAGACTCTCAAGTGCAGTTCCGATATCATTATGATGTCTTACTTGAGTATACATTGCTTTTATAACTGTAAAACGTCGTCATCGAATACCGAGTCTGTATATTCTGTACCAAAGATATCCCTTACAATGTAATCAAATGCCTTTGTAATGTCAATAAAACAACAATAAAATTGCTTATTTTAATTTAAAATATTTTATTAAATGGTGAAGGACAAATAGGTGTCAAAATCAGCACACATAATGACTTTATATTATCGGAGACAGGGATACTTGACTTTTCAACTATGAGTAAAATGAATATGATAAAGTACTGGTTTAAGGTGATATGTGATCCAGAACATAAATTGATTAAAATTATACAGAAAATTATGCTAGACGATATTGAAAGTAATCCCCTAAAAACCAACTGGGCAAGTTAAGTGAAATGTATTCTAAGTTCATTGGGATTCTATCATATCTGCTGGGCACAAGGTGTTGGTAATCTCAATGGTTTCTTTTCTGTGTTTAAGCAAAGAATTACTGACACTTTGGTCGAAGGTGTAGAAGGACGCATAAATGGCTATTCAAGGGCATTATTTTATAGAAATATCTTCTGTTTTGAACTTCATTTTTACCTTAAATGGGTTAACATCAAGAAGGGAATGTGGAATAATACCGATATTAGTAATATAGTGTTTGCCAGTTTGCCCTGTGCTCTAAGATGAATTTCGTTGAATATTTTTTAACATCTACTCACAAACAAGACAAAAATACAATACATATATCAGTGTATTATAGACGTTACCGTAGCATGTTAAAAGCCACAGAGTTATTTTCCTCATAGAATCCAAATACTATAAAGTTACTCGCTGTTTATGCATGTAGAGCTTTTGAAATGACAAATACTGTCAGTACATGATGATTAATGCTATTTTATTAAGTTACATGCAGTACAGATCACTTTTATGAATACTGTGCATATTACTTTAATGTTTAACTTAGATATTCTTTTTTCCAAAGCATGAGAATACAGTACCGATAACTTTCACGTGTTAGTTAAATATAAATTATTTTTGTAAAACATTAGAATACAGTACAGATCACTGTTATGTATAACTACGATAAAAATTATTTGTGTAAAGCATGAGAATACATTACAGATCACTTGTATGTATTATTAAGATATCATTACGACAAATGTTCTGACCAAGTTTCATGAAGATTTCTACAGTGTTAACAAGCTTTTTATTCAATTTGACCTAGTGACCTAGTTTTTAACCCCACATGACCCAGATTATGTTTGTAAAGCATGATAATACAGTACAGATTACTTTTTGTGCATTACTTAGATACAAATAGTTTTTGTAAAGCACGAGTATAAAGTACAGAATACTTTTATATAGTACGCGCAGATATATATATATAATGTATTTCTCTATCTTTAAACGTGATAATATTATTTGTTCCTATTTGTATAATTGTTATTCATGAGATCATGGGTCATGTTGGCCTTATTCGTTTTGTATATGCTACATTGTACAATTTCTGAATTTAAACTATATTTTTCTTCTATTACATACAATAAAAATATGTATATGTAATGAAAATATGTAATGAAAAATAGCACAAAACAAACCTTCCTTTGCAAAAAATAATCATTTTATCGCGCAGTTTGAGCTTTATCCAGTTTCAGTTTGGACTTCATTTACACATTTTCTTCAAACAGTTCGGCTTTATCCATAAATGAGCATACCATTCCAAGATATAATTGATTTTAACCCAGAAACCACTACGGTATCAACTAATAAACGTTTGAATGCCCTTCTAGATAGATTATATCATTACTCTGTAACGGTTTAATTCACCAATAAGTCGATTTAGATGCCAAAAATTAAATAAATACGTACATTTTTTGAATATTTTGTAGTTCTCCCAGAATATATATTTATTTTTTTCTTAGAAAAACGTAGATTCCTGGCAATACATACATAATGGCGTTGGACACTACTTTATACATATGTACAATAATTTTGTGTATATACTGACTAAAACCGCCGAAAATTTCAAAATATGTACCTACCTATCTATTGCGGACGATATGTTTTATCTGAAATTTGATTTATCATCTGCAAATTGGTTTACCGACGTACAGGGGGTGTTTACTTTAAAACTGGAAGTCATCATTATTTCAAACGCGCTGAATGTTTACTGAAGATTGCTTTTCATAAGGATACACAGTATAAATGGTTAATTGACTTCGAAATGTATAGGTATTATGCATAGATAACTTCCAAGAAGAAGGTAGGGTATATTACTTAAAGACGATTTCTACATTTTTTTCCCTTCCATGAACAATTTTCATTTTCACATATTTTGCAGATCTTTCAATGCCTAATACAATGACATCATAAGAAATGGGGGTCACCGAATTAGATTTTTTGGAAAATGCATGTAAATGACCTACCCCTAAATGTATTTTAGAAATAATTTGTGTTGTTTTTATTTTAGCAAAAATATAGTATTGACCATTGATTGGTAAAAACATGACGACATTCTTTTCGTTGAAACGGCTTATTGTAAGAAATCAATGCGTTACATGGTGAAAAAAAAAATATTTGCCAAAAAATGCTTTTTCATCATTTTTTTTGCGAAAAAAAAAAATCTTAATTTTTTGTAATCATACAGAAGCTTGGTTTTGACTATAGAAAAAAATCTGTTCCGTGAAAAGTCCTGAATTTTCTGTATTTATTACATAATACATGCTTGTTTTCGAGAAAAATTGATAGTTTATATGTGCGTATTGGATATTTTTGTATTAAAAAAACCAGGATATAATGACAGTAATTATTTATATCAGTACACTTATAAAAGGTAATAGATATATATATTATATATAATTATTTTAGTAACAGCAGTTGATGATAACTATGTGCAAAAATGTTATTACAGACAAAACACTTTCACCTTAATCGCTAGCAAATTCCCAGCTGTATGCGAGATCACTATGCAGGCTGCGTGTTTCTACTTTCGTTTTCATTGTATTAACAAACTTCCACAAATATTCGAGTCACAAGACACTCTTACTATAACCATGGCAATTATTCTGAATATATTTGATTCTAGTTGATAATTACAGTGTACACAATATTTAATAAATATCATTATCTGTCAAGACACTTCACATTTTGAAGATTTAAATCAACTCCACTGATGCGCGAAAAGATGCGCAGAAAAAACTACCGAAATCGTCTTTAAGAATAAATATACGCATCTGATACAGAATAATGTTCATTAATTCCCGCAATTATTTTCGTACATTGTTATGTTAATTTGTTAAATTTGGCTGACAAATTTATATAATAATGATGTTGACGTTAATTATTTAGGTTATTAATGTATCACTGGTGAAAACATGGGACGGTATGATCGGTTTATTCACGGTCCAAATATTAATTATTATTGAATTAATCACACATTAATTTGGGGATTTGAGAAGTTTTCTTATGGTGCTCATATCTCATTATTAATGTCAACGCCGATTGTCTTTTTTAAAAGACATTTCTTGTTTCAGTTACCTAATCTTTTCGCCCCCGGTAACTCAAAATCCTGTAGTTAAGTGGCGCCTTGCTAGTTCCACTGTTTATGGTTTGGCGGAATCCAGCAAACCGTGCTTAAACACTGCGGCGCCTGGAGAATTCCATTATTCATGGTTTGGCGGAATCCAGCAAACCGTTCTTGAATACAGCGGCGCTTGGCTAGTTCCACCAATCATGGTTTGGCGGAATCCAGAAAACCGTGCTTGAATACTGCGGCACCTGGCTGGTTCAACCATTCATGGTTTGGCGGAATCTAATAAACCGTGCTTGAATTCTGCGGCGCCTATCAAGTTCCACCATTTATGGTTTGGCGGAATCGAACAAACAAGTGCTTGAAAACAGCGGCGCCTGGCAGGTTCCACCATTCATGGTTTGGCGGTATCTAGCAAACCGTGCTTGAATACCGCGGCGCATGGCTAGTTCCACCATCGGATTAAAAGCTAATCACTCGGCCAGTCCGACTTACATACTTGACACGTATTTTTTACTTTATGTAAGAGATTCACGTGTTTTCAAGAATTTCAACGAAAACAACCGAACAATCCAAATTATTACATCGTTTTACAGCGTTATAAACGCTTTTTAATTTTATCAATTTGGACAGATGATTTTTCATTAAAGAAACGGTATTTAAAGGACATTTCTATGTCAGTAGCGTTATTTCGCCCTTTTCTTATACACTAATATTTTTATTTTTTTAATGTGACGAATAGTAAACTAAGGAAATATCAATGACGCAGACGCGTTTGTTATGAAAAAAAATTTGAAAGTGTGGACAATCGACTTTATACGTGGAAAAATGGATTACATAGCCAAGAACAGTCAGATATGAGCTGTGCTAGTAAAACTTGAGTGCGAGTAGAAGGGGCATTATTTAACTGTGACAAAGACAATTTTTTGTTGCCATGGCAACATCGATGCTTTGGATGTCTGCTGCACAAGTCAATTAGGCTCAATGCATACTTTTAATTGAACCCTCCAAAATCTAATCTTATTTTGCTGACGCACGCAGCAATGAAAATAAGCAAAGTTTCTTATCCAATTTGGCAAATGTCGATAACGAAAATTAAACTTGCTATTTGATGACACTTTCTGAAGTAATATTCAGAGACGTGTTGATATCTTTATATCATTTACGATGCGTGCTCTCGATTTTCCATACTACAGTTTAAAATTATTACATTGCAGTATTTTTTTTTTCAAAATATTCAAAATGAGAACCGGTAACAAGAAATAACACTTATGCAACGAGTAAAAAATAACCGGTGTAGCACATTAATTTAGTGGTCTTATTCCAGGTGAATATTTCGGTTACATACAAGTAAATAGTGAAAATAGGGGTGTCATTAGTTTGACGTAACAATGTTTATAAATTGACTGTTTTTTAGAAACTGTAATTGCAATAAATCACACGATATACAACTTATAATACACATGACCTCCATTATCTTAAATAATTAAAAGGTAAGAACATAAGTGTGATTGTTTTGGAAATTACCCTCTCAAAAGACCGTTGGCCTTCGACAGTCGAAAACTGAGTTTGAAAACAAACAAAAAATTGTAGCGAGACTTTGAAATGCTTTACATGACTGTATATGCGAATGCTAAAATGACGTTTCTAACGGTTTCCCACGTGTCACTTGCAGGGTGAGTACTTTCTGGTGCGCGACCACGAGCTGGCGGACGGCGAGACGCCCCGGAGTATCGGGCTGCTGCAGGCCAAGAGCTGGGCGCCCGTCTACTGGTGCGGCCAGCCCACGGCGCGGGAGCTCGCCTCCATCGTACAGGCGCTCGAGAACGAGTCCTACTCGGTACGTAGCAGACGACTTGGGCGTTTGGCGACGCTATGTAACCAGTTAACCACATTACTTAGGCGTAAAAAATTATGTTTGTTTCAGGTTACATGCCCAAAAAAATTTGGGTAGGTAGGTAGGGATTTTTTTTTTTTTTTTGGTAAATGGTCAACTTGAAGATTTTAAAACTGAAATAATATTCAAAACCTGTCTCTAACATCATAAAACATTGTTTTGAAGTGGATGCTATCAAAACAAAACACTTATTTATCCAAAAACATTTAATTTTTGGAAAAAAGTAAAGAAACCAAAAAAATATCTGACCCACTCAAGAAAATGTTTTACGGTCGGGGCTTTAGGGTAGGTCGGGTAACCTGAAACAAACATAACTCTTTTTACGCCTTACTATAAAATTGAACAATTATTGTTTGTCCCTACCCTCCCTTTGTTGTTGCATGTATGAAACAGGCATTAAATATGGCAGAACAGGAGCATAATGGTTTAAGCGATTTATTATGTGTACTAATAATCCTTTATACGCTGCTGTTCACCATAATTATGCTGTTGATCGTGCTGTAATAATGAGGGGCACTCAATTTGTTGACTAACCTATGCCAAACATGTATTCTGGTTCGTTATAATTTTGCATATATACTTACTATTTCGTGACTACTTTTTTCTGTGACGATGTTATGTTTCAATTCTGAGATGGTGCTTACCTGTAATTTAATATAATTGTTATTATTTTGACGATGCATGCTATGTGGCGCTATTATTTTAAAGAGGCAATATGATGTTTTATGATGTATGATGATATTCAGTTATGATGCTATTTGATGCTCTACGATGCTATACGATATTAAAGGATTTCATATGATTCTATATGATGCTATATACTGGTATTTTTCTCTCACCCCCCCCCCCCCTCAGGAGATTCTCGTGTTCAACATGCGCGAGGAGCCCGTGCTGTTCCTGAACCTAGCAGACGACTTCATCCCGTACACCATCAAGCCCCGCCACAACCTGCGCGACTGCGTGCTCACAGGCAAGGTCATGAAGGAGGCTGACCTCTTCGAGGCGAACATACGTCACAAGGTGAGTCACTGTTACATTACTTTAAAATATTAAATAAATAAAAAAATTGTGGTTTCGTCCATCTTATATTAACATTGGCGAGTGCGTATTAAATGTACTTCAAAAACATCTCATCTTCCCGTTTTGATTTGTCGAATTGTGGGTTTATTTATCTAATTGTTGCAATAAAATTAGGGTAGTTAACATAAAACACACAAACACCTGCACAGTACACTTCCTAACTGTGCTGCCTTCGAATGTACAGTTTTATTAATTGTGTGCCGTTGTTTAATAGCATGCGTCTTCATTACATTGCTAAACTCCTATGAACTTGCATGGTGTTTTCAAAAATACATGAGTTCTACGACTTTTGATTGTTTGACCGCAAAATCGATCATGTATATTTAACATGATCTTAAAGTAGACCTGTATGTGATCAACATACCCCGGTCATTCAACGCACACTGTTGAAAGGTCTCAGTTTGCCGCTATATAGAACAGTGTTACACGGTCATTTAACACCGTGGACCGATACTTCTAAGATAATTCTAAGAAAGGTGGGTTTACTCTAAAATACCAAGAAATAAATAAGCCCATCAATGACGTCGTTCCCAGCGTACTTGATATTCCTAAAATACGCTGCAAAGATGTAATCAGACCAACCGACCCTTGCCTGTCCGTGGCTATTCAAGAGCCGGAATCACCAATCCCGGCTGACCACTCCTCTGACCACTGGAACAGTGATGGTCATCGTTGATGACAGCACAAATTGTGGTTGATAATATTTAGCTGCCTAAATGCCGAAATTCTGCTGAATTATTTCTGAAGGATTATGCACAGAATAATATTATTGGAGAGGATTGCCACAAACCCGCCGTCGGGTTTGAAATTTTTCATTGACGCAGTTGGAATGTTGTTATGTCGAACACACATATTTTCTAAATAATCTGAACATTTAAGATTGCTTGTTTAAATTTAATAGTCCGATAAATAGAAAATATTGCCTCGAACTCATTGCAACAAAATGCTGTTGTCTTCAAACCCATATAGAAAATATTCCCTCGAACTCATTGCAACAAAATACTGTTGTCTTCAAACCCATATTTGCACATTGTACTCCATTTAAAAACAAACATATTGACATTTAAAAAAAAAAACACCTGCAAATTGTCCGTAGTTGTTAATTGACAATTATGACATATAGCTCACCATAGTCAGTACACTTCAATTATGAACCATAACATGAAATGTGAACTGACGACGCAAAACCATGTTCAGTATATCGGTTTAAACAGGCCCGGTTTTCAATAAATGCTAAAATACCGAATGTAAGTATAAATGTAACAAAGTCATTTTATTTTCTTCCAATAAAGTTTGATTTAATATCGAACCGCCATAACAACACCTCGAGCACGTGCTCTGCATTGTTTCCAGCGAGACGCTGACAAGAGGATTATGGGACACTTGATAATTGATGTCATTCAGTACCAACGTCTCTATGGAGCCTCGTTATCAATCACGCATGCCCTCTCGGTAAGGTTAAAGAGGTCAGCGTACTAGCGAATTCATTTTCTGAGACCAATCAGTGCGTTTCAATTTCCTCAGTACTGGTGCTTGTGCGCGTACACCATGGCAACCGATGGCGTATATTCCAGTAAGATCTGTACTTGAGTGACTCCAGTTAGACAATTCATTTATAAAAAATGTAAAAAAAATCGATGAAGATGATTGTGAACAACAGTCAAAACTGTTTTATTGTGTAGTTGTGGAGACCAATACATATAAATAATTATAATACAAGGCTTGTTGGATACGCATTAGAGAAACTCTTCATAACAACTAAGAGCCACATAATTAAGGCAAGTGGCCATTTGCCTATATAACACAACATATTATAATCTTCAGACAACGCAAAACTTGTCAGACAATCAGACATGTCTGACAAAAATTGTGGGTGTCTGACAAAATTTATAACATACATTATACATGTTTATGCTAGTTTGACTTTTTTTTAATAAACTGTTTACAGCAAACAATTAGATGTATGCATCATGTTATACCAAAAATTTAATAACAATCAATTAATGTTAAAGTGCGTACCGAGTTTTGAACATGTGGTGTATGTCTTATAAATCATAGTGTCTGGACAGCTAATATAGTGATTTGGCATAGTCTGAATTTTTATTCAGCATTAAAAAGCACAATGCAAACTTATACCCTATTACACGAAAGTGCTGTGAAAAGTATGGAAAACTGGAATAACTGAGAATGTTTAACAAAGTAAATACATGGTTATGCAAACAAATGGGGACTATTCCTCATTGAAATCACGATACAAATCAAGTTACATTTTTATAAGATTTCGAGATTAAAAATCCACGTCCACACATTTTCACGCATGTGCATAAAACTATATAACACCGTAGAAATACGAAAACACGAAACGAACGGAAACATGATTAAACCTGGGGTCCCCGCCTTGGTACAGTCTTTTGAACTGATGTTAATTAAGAAATAATTTTCGATTTATCGTTGTTTATCGGCCAATAAACAACTATTTGGAGTTCTAATGTGTAGGAATTGAACCATGAGGGCGTTAGCTCGAATTATTTAATAGCCACGCATCAGAACGACAAAGAGTTTTTTTATTGGCCGATAAACAACGATAATGCGAACATTATTTCGATTCTAACATGATTTGACATATATGATTGCAATTGTAATTGGATCTACTTTTTACTATGCTCCGCTCAGAATCGGGACTACCTTTTGCGTGTTTATTGGGTTGTTCAGCAACGATAATTTTGTTCTTTTTCTATAGAAAAGTTAGCGAGTATCATGTTAGAATAAGAGTTATCACCAATCAATTGACTTAATTACAAGCAAACGACTCTTGCGGTGACATGTATTTGCAATGTCGCGTACATATTTAGTTAAGGCGCAAATATGGCCGGACAGCGCATGGACATAGCTAAACAATTGTGATTTGTCATAGTTGTATCCCATATTTTGTATGAGATGTTTACGTAACACCAGTCTTAAAAGCTGACAGTCTTCAAACGCACTGATGTATAGAGGGAAAGATCTAGAGCGAAACAGCATGGTGCTGCACCATGCTCCTTTTTGTTCCCCCCTGCTGCCCCTTTGGACTTGTAAACACATACATGTTGATTATCTTTTGAAATTTAATATACTTTTTTAAATGTCAAAAGAATAGACTATGCTTAAAAACCTTAATTATAATCATAAAGACCATTGATTTAGCAAATTACTAGAAAATATCAACGAACTGGTCCGTTTTTCCATCCTGCTTCTGTATAGAACTTTGTACTTATTTTAAGCAACCTGTACCTTTGATATCCTAGATCTTTCCATGTGTATAATTTACCGTATAAACGTTACAATTGCGGCCAAAATAAGGTATATTGACGTAAAAGAACTATCGTTGTGATTCGGTAGCCGATCTGTCTAGCTGTCTTCCTTTTGCGTGAGAGCGAAACAACAGATTCGCAAATACCAGGAATTCAATGTACACGGTAAAATAAATGTTTCCAGGACAAAATGAGAAATAAACGTTTTCTCTGAAAAGAAAATTGAGTTACGCCTTGACTGTAATAAAACATTTTAACACAACGCCTTCTCAGCTGACATGATGAACAAAAAGGCAAACATTCCTATTGCTGCGGGATTAGTGAAATGGCACCATTTGATTACGGGCAGATTGTGTGTAGCCTGGAAACCCGGATATCGGTCAAGGACGATTGGTGGACGTTGGCTGCCATGGCTGTATTGACTTCCGGGTTTGTGATAATGCCCGGGTACCCAGTCTTTCCATTTGTATATTGCAAATAATGCACATACGAATCAGAAGCCATTGAGGTACTACCTGTGTACCGTACGTGTACATAAACGCTACATTCATATGGACGAATATAAACCGCCACGAAATAATCGATATCCAGCCTACAGAGGTACAAAGCAATATATAGGGAAAAATCTTTATCGCGTTATAACTTTATTACCGTTTAAATGAATCGTTAGGTGCAAATGATTCGATTAAATTCAATCTTTTATCTATTCATTGATATATTTTCAATTTACTATATATTTCTACTGACAATCTGGATTTTTGGTTATTTTTACACCGCATGTTTGAACGTCTAGTGTGCGATCTATCGAACGAACTTTGTAGCCGAAGAAAGATTCTATGCATTCCGTAGGTGTTCGTGGTTTTAAACGGCGATGCCTCTCCAGAAAAACTAGAATGCCAAACTTATTTGGACATTATTTAGATAATTTACAATCGAGTGTTTACCGATAACATTCAAATTGGTAACAATTTATGTTCAAACAAATATAGCACAACATGTACACAGGTATGTATTAATTTGTGCAATGATAATACAAATCTTGTACGAATTGCGACATTAAAATGGTTTGACTTTTGAGTCTGTCCGCAACTGTTACTGCCAATTGACAGATGCTGAAAAAATGTCTTCAACTTGAACTAGTTTCATTAAGTATGTCTTGTGTCGTCATTATGGCACCGCTTTAAAAAGTGCCAATTAGGGTTGGGAAAACATCTGTCTTGTAGTTAGGAAAAAGCAATCAACTGGTAATTGTGTGAGCGAATACATTCTGAAGTCGGTGCAAAAACTAGTTTATCGGTTCATAGAGCGTGCCGCCTATGCAGGCTTAACAAAATAGTTATTTCATTCTGCGAATGATTTAACATTCTGTTCATGAAATATCAATATGAAAAATTGTTCATAATTATGCTCTGTTCTAGAATATATGTGAGGATATGTTTATAGATTTATTTTAACCGCTTATGTAAACAATTCTGTAAATTCTAATTCCAAAAATTATGCAACAATTTATTGGTAGATATTAAACCATTGTAAGTTTGTAGACACTAAAATTTTCTTGCGCCAAAAAAATTGCCCAATATAAGAACGGTATTCAGTTTTACCGCTGCATAATTAACTTATTGCGCCAAATTTCTAGCTGTTCAGGTGTACACATTTACAAGAAATCTAGGTCAAAAGAGATCTTAGACAGCTACGCCGAAAAACTCAAGCATTTTGACTACAAAACGAACCCAAATAGTACATCAAAAATATTTATAAAAAAAAAATCTATTTCATTGACTTGTATCGATTGTCTGTCCGCAGGTGATAGCACTGGCCACGTACAACGACGAGAACCAGTTCTATTTCTACAACGACACGAGCTCTCTGCAGGGCGAGCCGCACGTGTATCCAGTGCAGTTCGAGGACAACCTGCTGGTCGCCGAGGAGGTGTACTCCCGACTGGCGTTCTCCAATCCGAAACTAAGGTAACATATAAAAAGTAGTAATTGTAATAAATCACAAGATACACATAATAATACTCATGACATGCAACTTCTTAAATACATAAACGGTACGGAAACAGGCGTGAAAATTTGCTGTTTTGAAAAAGGACCCTTCCTAGTTTCGATCTACTGACTTGTTACCTGTAGAGTAAAGAAGTAGTCCATGTGGTACGTATTCTGGAAATTACTCTCTCAAAAGACCGTTGGCTTCCGCCTACAGTCCAACTAGAAAGCACTTGGAGAGCGCAGACCTCCGCCAAGACAGCTCAAACCCACTGCCATGTGTTTTGCAGCTAATATTATACAGCAAAATGAGGCATTTCGCCATATCTCTCAATAATACGGAATCTATTTTTCGGCGTAGCTGTCTAATCCAACTTCTAACCTTCCTCAATATCCAATCAAATGTTGGGAAATTTTCCTGCCAGTAGTTCCGAATGACTAAAACCTAAAATTGTATCGGTTAATTTAAACATATTCGCACAACACTGGTAAAAACGAATGGGTGCAACATGTTATTGTGCCACGATGTAAATCAATACAACTTTCGAATGCCCTTTTATATAATGATTGAATTTATCTCAAATTAATGTTGGGGTCCGAGAAATTTTCTTATGTGTTCGAAAAATCTGGGGTCTTAGAAGTCACGTAACCGATCATCTTGTCCCTCTTGCATTACGTTTAGGGTAAAAGTGACATCTCGATGTTTATTTCAACACCGATTGTCTTTTTTAAAGACATTTCTTGTTCAAAATGCCCGTTTAAAATTGCGATCACAATCACGACCAAAATCTTATAATTTGTTCATATACATACCTGTCCGTTATGTGCATACGCGGTTTTCTAATACACGACTTTGGTACACATAAAAAACCGAGCCTGGTATATTAGTGACGTTCTCTCACTGTACCGAATAATCTGGAACAACGATACAATGTTCCTACATGTCTCTGTATCAACGGTGTATACACTCGATCATCTTTTGTTGAACTGCCCTGTAATTTGTTTAAGCTAACGAAATTGTAGTGTTTGTTCATGATGATTGATGGGGGAAAGCAGACACTTATGTATTCCAACTATTTGATAATGACAATACTCATACACTGCTCATTTGTTGTACAGGGAAACAAATGCAAAAAAATTACCATTTCATAAATATAAGAACGACCTGTCAGTTAGTCATTGCAAATAGCAAATGTTTGTTTGTTTGCATGTTTTTTTCGCCGTATTTAACAGTATTTCAGTCATATAACGGCGGTCAGTTAACCTCCTCACACTTTTCTGGGCAAGCTAAGCAGTTTAACCAGTACCAAGTGCACGTACTTATACTAGTATTAAACTGACAACTGCCGTACTTGAATCAGAGGTAGGGGGAGAATGGCCGTAGAAATTATTTTATGACCAATCCCCTCACAAGTTATGTGCCTGCTTGAACGATCAACAACAACAAAACGTGGATTTTGTTTATGTAAAAAAATCGAATCACAAAAAACAACTAGTTTGACAGTTAGTGTAGTTGTATGCTCGTTAAACCATAAAGTGAATCCAGTTGTTTACAATAAATTTCGCAAGAGGACGGTATGGAATAACTGCAGGAGGAAATTAATAAACGAGCGACAACAAAAAAGTTATCTCCTTGCTGTAATGAAATTGGGCATTGTAAAAGAGAACGGAAATTCTGTGGCCGGAACTGATATTGGAGTCCGTGTAATGAAACAATTGATCTGAGAGGTACGAGGTACCAAGGGCGATCATATACAAATGTATTCATTGTCATTATTTTCTTGCTTCTTTTGAAAATTAAAAGTTCATAATTCCATTTTGTTTCGTTCTTTTTTTGCCGACTCTGTTACATATGTACTATGTTTGGCAAACTATGTATATCTGATTATAGTCTTGTGCACGGAATAAGACGTTTTATGAGGTCTGAAATTCTCTGGCTTTAGAGCGACTACTGTTCAACTATTGGCAAATTGACAATTTGCAAGTTTTTGTCATAGATCCCAAAAACAAAAATACATTATATATAAACAAGCGAAATAAACAACTGACGAAGAAATATATTGGAAATATAGTGTCGTTGATGAAAAATCATTCAGTGAAATGGATAAAATTATAACGCGTTTGCAACGCTTTTCGTCGATATTTTGGAAAACACGTGTATCACTTACATAGCGTTAAAAATTCAGAGGGTGAGTGTATACAAGTCTGAATGACCGAGTGGTTAGAGCGAAATATTTTCAACCCGATGGTCGAGTGTTTTAGTACCGGCGAGGTAAATTGTGTTGTTGTTATTTTTTTTCTAGTTGTTTTTGGTCAGTACAGGTGCTTATGTTTTTACAGTGAAGACATTGAATGATATTTTTTTCAAAAAATACAAAAATCTGTTAACAAGTCCCTTTAAGTCTTAGTTTATGGTTTCCGCCTTGTGATCGGAAGATCGTGAGTTCGATCCCTTCTCGGGGAGCGTTCGAATGAACTTTCTAGAAAGTCACAAAAAACTGGTTCTACCCAGAAAACGGACTCATAACTGTCTTAATAAGCCTCGGGCTTTTGACACAATTAATCGAGCTAAAATAGTTTTAACTAAACTAAATGACTTGGCTATTCCCCTGACATCATACAAAATTGAGAGACGTTATATGCTTAACATTCTTATACTTGGAATGCTGCTAAATTATGGTTTAACAGCTTCACTTTCCCATAGATAAGTAGCTTAACTGGTGATACATAATCTTATTGAATGGTCTGTCATTAGCCTAACAGGTAATGTATTGTATGGTCACTGAATGATCTGCATGTTTTGCAGGTATCGACGACTGTGCTTTCCGTTGCACTCGGCACCCCCGGATCTGGAGGTGGACCACTTCATTTCCATAGCACAGGTAAGGAGTCAGGTCCAAAGTAAAGATAATGGGTTAGGTCCATAGCACAGGTAAGGTGTCAAGTCCTAAGCATAGATAAGGGGTTAGGTCCATAGCACAGGTAAGGTGTCAGGTCCATAGCACAGGTAAGATGTCAGGTCCATAACACAGATAAGTGGTAGGTCCATAGCACAGATAATGTGTCAGGTCCATAGCACTGGTAAGGTGTCAAGTCCATATCACAGATAAGGGGTTAGGTCCATAGCACATATACTGTGTTAGGTCCATATCACAGATAAGGGGTTCGGTCCATAGCACATATAATGTGTCAGGATAATATCACAGGTAAGGTGTTAGGTCCATATCACAGGTAAGGTGTCAGGTCTATGGCACAGGTAAGCTGTCAGATCCATACTTCAGGTAAGGGGTCAGGTCCGTAGTAAATGTAAGTGGTCAGTTCCACAGCACATGTAAGGTGTCAGGTCCATAGCACACGTAAAGGGTCAGGTTCATAGCACAGATAAGGGGTTAGGTCCATAGCACAGGTAAGGTGTCAGGTCCATATCATAGGAAAACGGTCAGGTCCATAGCACAGGTAAGGTGTGAGAAACATTACACAGGTAAAGGGTCAGGTCCATAGCACAGGTAAGGTGTGAGAATCATTACACATGTAAGGGGTCAGATCCATAGAGCAAGTAAGTTGTCATGTCCATAGCACATGTAGGTGTCAGGTCCATAGCACAGGTAAGGGGTCAGGTCCATAGCAAAGATAAGGGGTCGGGTTCATAGCACACGTAAGAGATCATGTCCATATCACAGGTATGGAGCCAGTTAAATATCAAAGGTAAGAGTTCAGTTCCATAGCACAGATATTGTGTCCGGTCCATATCACAAGTAAGGGGTCAGGTCCATAGCACATATAAGGTGTCCGGTCCATATCACAAGTAAGGGGTCAGGTCAATATCCTATATATTAATAGGACATTTATATTTAATACTTCATAGTTATCGAAAATACTTTTTCAACGTCAAAAGAGAATCTCGGATATATTTTGTCTAGATCAAACTTTATTAAAGACTTCGTACGTTGCCAACGCCTAAAATGTATTGAAAAAGACAATGGTCTTATCCTTGTCAATCTTGAAGCGTGGAGGCTCGTAGGAGGAAAATGTGTTAAAAGATTATGTGAAGTAGAGAGCGAAATGAAGATTACCATTATTTCAGCGTTCTCTCGAATTACTTTAAATGGTTTAACGTCGTTGAGTGGTATCAGGAGCGTTTCCTGACGTTCCAGTCTGTAGTGGTAATTTGCAGGGTTATTCTCCCATCTATCTGACAGTTTTGTATTTGCTGCTTTTCACTGTCTTTAGGTTTTACGCATTAAAATATCGTTTAAGTAGTAGCACCTTTTTTCTTAAACCGCTCGTTTGGTCTTGTGGTCTAGTAAAGTTCTTATTCGTACGCGTCGAATGAATTAACCGACGAATTTCTTTTCAAACATTGAGTAAAATCTTAATTGTTCGTCTTCAATGAAATTATATCTATAAAATACGTGCAAAGTTTAATGTTATTTGAGATACGATTTATAAAAAAAAAAGTTACTTCAGGAAACATCATATGAGGTAGGGCGTTATGTTAAACTGTTGCGACGTTATAAATTGTTACGCTCAAAAGTGGCAACTTGTGCATTGACCCTAACCCAGCCCTCGTTGCTTTCAGGACTCGCCTCTGTTTAAACGCGACGACGGCCAGCAGGCGATGCTGTTTACGTGCGAGAGCGAGACCGGACGCGCCAACGTGGGCGCCGTCATGGGCTACCTGCTGCTCACGCACCGCGACACGGAGGCTAATCAACGCAGGTAAGCGCACGTGCTCACCAGACCGGAAGTGACAATAGCAGGGACTTCTGATCGGGCATATGATATAAATAATATATAACAGTACGTCTCCACTTTGCATATTAACGCAAGTAGGCACGAGTGGTGACTAGACCGGACGTGACAATAGTGGGAACTTCCGGTGGTATATATCGATGGTTGAAAAGCAGAAGGCACTAACTGCTATTGATTTCATTGGCAGTTAGTACATTCTGATTTTCAACCATCAATATGATACTAGATATATTAATGCACGTCTCTGCTTAGCTATTTAAAGTATTGAACAACTGTGCGTGTTAGACATAATTGCAATTGGAACTGAATGTGTTATATTGATCCCGTTTGCTTCGAATTTTCTATTGAGATCAAAATAAGGTTAATATATATTGAATAATAATATGCACTGACTTAGGTCTTAAATCAACAAACGGTACAGAAATTTGAATAATCCAATTTTTGTTTAGCACGTATATCTTACATTCTAAAATGGTGATTAAAATAAGGTTAATATCAACGGAGGAATGATATGCACTGATGAGGACTTAAATGAACTTCAATTTATGGCAAAATGTTGAAGTTTCGTTTGCTGATGTGGACATTTTATAAATATAAACAAAGCGAAACTCCAGTTGCGACAGCAGGGGAGAACTCTTATTAGCAGCACGAGGTCCTTTATTTATGGCAAGTGACCAATTGCCAAAAACAATACACCGGACATCAAAAAAACAAAAACATAACAAACACAAAACACGCATGAATACAACTTGGGTCACCGCCTTGGAACGGTCAATGCAAAGCGTTGGGGGTTTAAACCGCTTTATGTGCGCACGAACCTCACACTTGGCCCAGAATTATTCACAGAACATGTAAGTGTAAATAAAAATTAACCTCATAGCATCGCAATTTAAATAAAACAATAATAAAAGAGAATATTACTCAATATAATTTCCATTTAATTACTCAATGGCTAGATGCAAACCAGAGTAGCAGAATTGCAACTTTCTGAGGCACGATGAAATGAAACAAAAAACAAGTATCAACTACATCTCGTCTTTTTATAAAAAGCTTTAAAGACATAGCATCATATAGTTCCATTTTCAGATCGTCGTCATGCAATTTCAGGAAGAAGCCGTAATGTTGGGTGTAATAAGCCAGATTACATAGCTTTGTTGTATATGTTTATTTTAAACTGAATAAAACTTAATATATTATTCTACATCTTCAAAATAAATCAATTCAATGCAGCATGTTCTAATATCAGCTATCGAAAGCATAACCAGACAAGTCGGTTTTTTGCCATGCAGCTTAATAAAATGTTACAACGCTCTGAATAATTCAATCTTTTCAGCACATTAATCTTACATTGCATGAACGCACATGTATGGTGGAAATTATTTAAGAATGAATGTCTGAATGGATAAATCTAACTGGGTAGATTTCGCGGCGGATCGTTTGTCAGTGCACTCTGTAAGGCGCAAAAAAATATGTTTGTTTCAGGTTACCAGACCCAAAAAAAAGTTGCCCCGACCCTAGAACGTTTTATTGGGTTTGTAACATTGATTTTTGTTTTATTAACCTTTTTCAATAATTAAATGTGTTGTTTTTTTTATAAATGAGTGTTTTGTTTTTATAGTATCCACTTATAAACAATGTTTAAGGATATTACTGATAAGTTTTGAATATTTATTCAGTTTTAAAATCTTCAAGTTGACCATTTACCAAATAAAAAAATAAACAAAAATCCCGACCTACCTTCCCTAATTTTTTGGGGCATGTAACCTGAAACAAACATATTTTTTACGCCTAATCATCTAGTGTCGTCTTCACATACATGTTTGATGGCCATTATATCAACAATAAAAGTCTGCAAATAAAACACCTTCTTGTATAAACAGTTTAGTCACTATAGTAACTACTGTTTGTTTAAGCAGTATTGTGATATGATACGCGAGGAGTTTTCTATAGCAAAAGAACAAAATTCACCGTTGTTAAACTACCAATATACAACCCGAAAAAAAAAGTTCCGAAACTGTAAAATATATTAGTAGTTCGCATTTTAATTGCATAAAATGTTGTCAGGTCATGTTAGAATCGAAATATTTTTTGCATTATCGTTGTATATCGGCAAATAAACAACGATCTGCCGTTCTGATGGGGTATATTAAACAACTCGGCCTAACGCCCTCGTGGTTTAATTCATAGGCCTCAGAACAACAAATCGTTGTTTATGAGCCGATAAACAACTCTAAATCAACAAAAAATTAATAATGGCTTTAATTACGTTTACAAGTCTTGCAATTACGTGCTGCTTACATAAATGCAAATTGCTAGTTTATTTTACATGTACAAATAAAGTTCACGCTCTTTCAATGATAAGGTAACGCTTTGATCTGGTTGTTAATACATATATACATAACCAGAAATGAAAATTCAAAATCAAATTAACTGAATGAATTAGTGAACTCCGTATTTGTAAGCAAATTTATACACAAAATGCACATGGTAATGTTTGTTACTGCGCTGGTGATACACTCGTCAAATCAATGATACTCAATACGTCTCTAAATCAATGATACGTAATACGTCTCTAACAATATAATTATTATCTTGTTCCAACAAAAGAATCTGATTCACAAAGTGAACAGGGCACGTATTGTTGTGTGTGTTGAATTTAAATTTATTAATTTAAGCTGGATTTTGTGCAAAGGCTGAAGCTTACTGAGATAGCTTTAAGTTTAATCTTAAGTAGAACCAGTATTTAGTTTCAATAAGTTTGACTTGAATGCTGCCCGAGAAGGGTCGAACACACGAGCGCCGGAACGCACGGCGGACACAATATCCACAGTGTGTGTCCTGAACCGGTTAAACCAGAAATAAGTTTCTTTAAGAAGGCTCCCTCTGTATATGGACTGAACTCAAGAGCTCCCGACCACAAGGCGGTCACCATTTTCACTGCACTATTGCAACTTCCGCTTGTGTTTCAGACCGAGTTCCGTGACCAGCCGGCTGAACCGGGTGAGCACCGACCAGCTCCAGGAACAGGGGTTCTTCTGGGCGGTACACAGGCTCGTGGCGGCGGTCAAGGACGGGCTCAATATCAAACACCAGGTTCGAACACCGCCTGGGCGTGCCAGGCTAGGCTTAACATTGTTAAGGTTGCTCAGTATTAAAGTTAACACATATTACCTGTACTATACGCAATAGTTTTCTTTGAATCAATATTTTTTATAAATGTTTATAATTAATGAAACTATTGGGACTACTGTATATTAGTATTTTATACCGGCTATAAGAAAGCAAATTTATTGCATTTTTGCGAATGTGTCGTTAATTGCCGGTATTCTTTATTAGAATACCGGCAATTAACGACGAAAACGGAAAAATTACTCTTGTTCATACTACCGTCTTTGACAGATATAAAAGAACACTTTTCATCATAAACATTTATTTGAGATGTTACTTCTTTATATCAGATAAACGAATATTTATGTTCATCACATCTCCAGAGGTATATGTAGGCGTCACTACATGCCCCAGATGTACAACAAATATTCATCTTGACTTTCACCGTCACCTAGGAACGCTCTTTTTGTGCTAGTAATGCTAGATATCTGATATTTTGTACATAAATCATTTGTTTTTGTTTTATTTGGACAACAATCATTGTCAGGTCAAAGAATTGGGATTTATATTGTGTTATTTTTCTGTGGACCCAGGATCAACAGTAAAGAAGCCGTAACATTTATTGATGGAACAAAAACCTGAAACATGTTAATATTTGTCTCAATACAAAGTATTTGTAATATCGCAAACAAAAATATTGTGATGTACATATCAAGAACACTGTTGATGCATAGTAACTTATACATGAAGACATAAAAATCTAACAGAGGTTACAACGTAATAATGCCTATAAGTATCAAAACACATCAATAACATGCAGTGATGAAACCATACATATAGAATCGACAAGACAAATACGAACCCCTAAACCAGACTGCATATCGAGTCTCAGGACGCAAGACAACAACGCCCACTCTAATGTCCAGAACATGTGATGGCAACCAAGAATATCATAAGTAATAGCGCACAGTTAACATTCTTAGATACATAAACAATAAATAGCCGCATAACCAACGATGGTATAGACATAATAGCTAGGTAGAAATGCTAAAATTGCTTGTATTTGATTAATTTGAGTGAATGATTCAAAATTATACCTTGAAGAACCAGTAAAAATCACACACTTCTGCAAACGCTGATTTTAGCCTATGATTTAACATGATATTTGAGCATAATAATTCAACACAAAAGTAATTAAACAATATGAGACGTTAGGGAATACAATAATAATGCAAAATACTGAATGTATTCACTAACTCACCGAAAGAACAAGTTTGTAACTGGATTTTATGCACAATCGGCGCCAACCCGCCTTTTCACTGACTGGCAAACTTTCTTCAACAAGAATAATACTTTAGGTTACACGCCACTAATTTTTAACATTGGATGTTCACAGGCTCACATTTCTAAATATTTTTCAGACAGTTCCGTCATTGATAGTGTTAGAGTGTTAGCGTAAGAATTCTGATTAAATGTAAACATACTTGAATAATGATGAAATATCTGCGAAATGTTGTGTGAGGAAGTTTTCGCTAAAACGATTTACAGCTTTAAGAAAGAATTTGCAGTTGTTATCATTGTTATACCATCCATTAAAAATGAGTCATGCTGTCAGAGTGTATTAAAGACGGACAATGATGTCTTTTACGAAAGAAGTATACGAGCTGATAGACATGGACGTGGGTGTACAGTGTACTCCCTCTATACCGAACACCGACCGGACCGGACCAAATGTTCGGTTTTCAGGGAGTTCCGGTTTACTGAGGGTTTGAGGCAAAATACAATAATGCATATAGATTATATTAATTTATTCGTTTTATTCGGATTTATTCAACTATGGCATTTTATGACAGTACTAATTTAAAACGTAACGCATTATTATAACATAAAACACATTTTGAAATCATTTATCAAACATTATACAAAACCAGCACACATCAATTTTAACACGCCGCACAATCAAATGAATGTCACAAATCAGCATTCATGTATCGGTTAAACTTATACAATGTACGATAATACATGTAGACAATGTTTATACATTTTATTAAGACTAATACAATCCTGACATAATGTGGCATAATATGACGGAAGTAACATAACACATTATGTTTTAATGAAAGTAATCATGAATAATTATTACATCATTAATAGTTATTACCTGAGTTATATAAATTGTTTGTAAAATGTTTAAATATTTTCTACACAAATGAAATCAGTCTAATTAACATACTGTTTGTTGTTCACACTTTGGCGACTAATCACCCTTATCTGGAGTCCTAATATGATGTCGAACTGTTGCCCCTAATTATCGGATTAAGCGTGCAATCACACTGCGGCAATACAATCGCGAGATAAAGATAATCGAAAACAGCATATTGTCACATATGTTCGGTTTACAGAGGTCAATTTGTACTCCGAAACAAAGCGATGTACCGCTCCTGCTGTTCGATATTCGGAATACAGAGGTTCCGGTATACCGAGGGTTTTCGCACATTAAACATATAGGCAAAAAAACGGGACCGGAGCGTCTGTTCGGTTTTCAGAGAGTTCCGGTTTATAGAGAGTTCGTTTTTAAGGGAGTACACTGTATTTGAGTATTATTCTGTTTATCATGCAGGTTAGATACCACTACCGGTAAATAGTCGGGAATCTTTCAGTGGTCCACTCGAAAGAATGTCGTTTATAAAATAGTTTTTTTTGTCTTATGTTAAAAAAGCTATTCCACATTAAAAAAAACACTGGTTTAAAATGGTTATTTCCTGAAAACGACGTGTCTCCTGTGAATTTTGATGTGCCGTGGTACCGCATTACCAATGGAGGCATCGGTACATGTCTCAGATGTACAACAAATATTCGTCTTTCACCTTCAACTTGCAACTCTCGAGATCTTTGTGCTAGCAATGATAGAGATAATGATATTTTTGCACATAAATAATTTGCGCCTTAGACCACAATGACAGAAGACCAAGAAGTGTTAGATTGTTCGTGTTAGAATTCTGATTAAATGTCAACAAACTGGAATAATAGGGAAATATATGCGAAATGTTATGTGAGGGAGTTTTCGCAATATAACATAACGTTGACGTCGTTTACCCAACGCAACAATGTTTTATTGATCAGTGTAACACAACAGTTTAACACGGTTACGAACAACATTAATTAAAATGTCTTATCAAAAACTGACATAATTTTCATTATGGTTTTCGTTGAAAGTTAAAATGATGTTTAGATTTTATTTTTGTTTTCTAGCACACATTGCTATCGAATCGAGTATTTTCTAAATTAGTTTCCTTAAAAAGTCGCTGAATGTATCTGCTGATAGATTTACAATCGAGCATTATTTTTGTGTTATACCATATTAGCCGTTTGGCCTGTTTAAGACAGAACGGGGCTAATTCAAACTCAGTAATGACATCTGGAATGATACGGATGCATCATTACATTGTTTGAAGAGGGAAGTTTTATTTTGTTTGTAAATTCATTCTTGTAAATTATGTAAATTAATGCCAAGTTAATATCTTTAATATATTATTATTATTATTATTATTATTATTATTATTATTATTATTATTATTATTATTATTATTAATTATTATTATTATTATTATTATTATTATTATTATTATTATATTGTTGTTGTTGTTAAATTCGTCATTTAGTACAATCATACTTTATAGCGTGACGTTATATGCGTAAAAAGCGCACCCTGCATAAATTTGTATCCATTTTAAAAACATGATAATTAAGTAAAGCCGGAACCAAAATCAATGCATTTAATATCATTTTGTAGGTAAACATACGTACGTTTTTGCCGTAATCAATATTTATAACATTTTAAAGAAACATTCAAACAAATTAAAATATACGCTTATCGGTAAACCATTTTTGACCAAAAAACGACATGTGCATATTTTTGTATCCAAAAGTATATTCGGTATTTAAGAATATGGAGCGAGTGAATGTTTGAACCATGTATTCACCGTATTCTGCATGTCATGTACATTTTAGTAATTTGAGATATCAAGCATTTCTTCAGTAACTGCTTTATATATAACAAAAACTAACGCGCACGTGATAGTGAACTCGCGGAGCGTTACATAATGATCATCTGCCTTTCGTTGCTATTTTGTTTTCTATTTCTCCGATATGGCCTCAAATACAACTACGACCGTATTTGTCACGCATTAGTGATTGTCATGGTTTTTATTTGATAACAATCGGATAATTAATAGCAAAAATTGGCGGTTTTACTAGATTGACCCACGGATTTTTATGTTACGAGTTACACGTCGTCAAAATAGCGACATGCGACTTTAAACACTCAAGACTATTTTATTACTTAATAACAACTAAGAAAAAATATACCACTTTGTGTCGCTTTCGCCCCATCTTCCTAATGATATCACATGTAAGGTAGTATTAAACAAGAAATGTTTGTAAAACATGTATACCCCCCGACTTGCAGCCAAGTTGTGATAATGTGCAATTGTTAAGAATTTTTTTTAATATGCAATCCCAAGCGAGGTCTCAATATAAGGTATCTATGTATGAAGTTTCATTAAAATATCTCGATGCGTTCTCAAGTTATTGAGCGGAGATCGTTTTTCTATTTTTAGTAACGGACAAGATGGTTCACAAATGGCAAATACAAATTTAATTTCCAATATTGGAAAGACAGAAGCGCTTCTTGACGATGTTGCAGACGGAGAGTTCTGTTTGCCCTAAGGCGGAGTAGATCAATACCTACTGTTTGCAATGTTGATGGACTTGTTATACAAAGTATCTCATGTATTTCATGTTGTTCAATCATTTCGTTCAAACTCGACGTGTCAAGCTGCAATTCTCGCTTGCTGGACGGCTTCAGTGTGGTTGCACACTTTATTCTGCAACATTTGTGAGAGTTGATATATCTCAGACAGCACATGATCGATCTTAACGAGACCATTGATCCAGCCAAACTGATTGGTTGCCACTTTGTATGCGCCATTTAGTTGTGTCGTCACCGAAATTCAGTCTGAGATCCTCTATGTCCTCAACAGCATATGTATATGAACACTTAAACGTATTGAAAGCATTAGTCCTGGCCGTCTTGTGTAACAAAGCGATCGTTTTTTTGTTGTTGTTGTTTTTCCATTTGAGATTTGCTTTTCTTGCCATTCGCATGGGTTTCTTGATTCCTGCTCTCCGTAAGTTTTCTAGAAAGGTTTGTAATTCGCCTGTGGTCGACGAATCTGCTGATAATTCAATGAAGTCTTCTCTGACATACTAGGTGGTATTATCGAAACGATTCTAATTTACGTATATATACATTTTCCCGCAGACAAGACCAAAAGGGAAGTTAATCTGCTATTGTAAATTGAAATACAGTCATGCACCCTTGTATTCCTGATGAATCGATTTGTTCAAAATAGTAACTCATTGTACACAGGTCTATGTAATAACGTACCCTTAATACCCTTGTATTCCTGTGAAATCGGGTATTCGTGTATCTGTTTTATAAAGTGTAGTCAAAACAATACCCTTAAGCCCCTGGGAAACGATTTTTAATGCATTTTGGGCATTTATTTCACTTTTGTTTTGGACGATTAACGAAAATAATTTTACGCACGTGCGTAAATGCGTAAGCCCAGCTACGCGCCTGTTCGGGGTGGCGGTGGCGTCAACTTTTCGTTTCCGCATTCTAACTCGAGAACGGATTGAGATATTTTAATGAAACTTCATACATAGATACCTTATATCGAGACCTCGCTTGGGATTGCATATGGGGCATGTGGGGTTAAGGTCAAGGTCACCGTTGCTAAAATATAAAAACGGTTTCCGCTCAATAACTTGAGAACGCATCGAGATATTTAAATGAAACTTCATACATAGATACCTTATATGGAGACCTCGCTTGGGATTGCATATGGGATGGATGGGGTCAAGGTCAAGGTAACCGTATCTAAAAATAGAAAAACGTTTTCCGCTCAATAACTCTACAATCCATAAAGATATTTTAATGAAACTTCATACATAGATACCATATATCAAGAACTCGCTTGGGATTGCATTTGGGGTGAGTGGAATCAAGGTGAAGGTCACCGTTGCTGAAAATAGAAATACGGTTTTTGCTCAATAACTTGAGAACGCAACGAGATATTTTAATGAAACTTCATACATATATACCTTATATCAAAGCCTAAAATGGTTTATGCTTAATAACTTGAGAACGCATAACATTTTTTAATGAAACTTCATACATTGATACCTTATATTGAGACCTCTCATGGGATTGCATATGTGGTGGGTGAGGTCAAGGTCAAGATCACCATTACTAAAAATAGAAAAACGGGTTTCTCTCAATAACTTGACAATGCATCGAGATATATTAATGAAACTTCATACATATATACCTTATATCGAGACCTCGCTTGGGATGGCATATATTGTGGGTGGGGTTTCTGCTCAATGACTTTATAATGCATCAAGATATTTGAATGAAACTAAGATACATAGATACCTTGTATCTGGACCACGCTTGGGATTGCATATGGGGCGGGTGAGATCAAGGTCAAGGTCAATGTTACTAAAAGTACAAAAACGGTTTCTGCTCAATAATTTGAGAACGCATTGCGATATTTTAATGAAACGTCATACATAGATACCTTATAACTTGACCTCGCTTAGGAATGCATATGGCACCCATAACTTTCTTTCATTATTGTGCTGACTTTAATGCATTTCGTTCGAAAATTTGTGTTTTCGTGGAATTTCCACTTTTCTTGTTTTAATATGTTTTCAAGCAGTTCCGACATTGATAGTGTTAGATTGTTCGTCTTAGAATTCTGATTAAATGTTAATACACTGGAATGATAAGGAAATATTTGCAAAATGTTATGAGAGGGAGTTTTCGCTAAAACGCTTTATAGCTTAAATAAAGAATATGCAGTTTCTATTAGCGTCATACCATCCATATAAGAAAACATGCTGTCAAAGACATGTGACGGTTTGTATTTAAGACGGACATGATGGTTAGATATCAGTAAATACATATAGTCGACAGAGGCCTTAGATGAAATAGTTCTTTTTTTCTTCTGTTAAAAGAGACATTTCACATAATGGACACTGGTTTAAACGGTTATTTCCTGGAAACGGCGTTTCTCTTGGGCATTTTGATGTAAAGTGACACCGAATTACTTGAAATTTGAATTTTCAGTTGTTTATGTATAGACAGTATGTGCTTTTGTCGAAAATCGCGAATGATTTTGTGTTTCTTACGGATGAGAGACATTGTCTTTCTGTAGTAACACACCATATTTTTATTTTAAATTGTTAAAGTGGAGAGAAGCATCTGAAATAAAGGAAAGTGGCGAACGACGCCAGGAGACTTTTCTACTTTACAATGGGATCCTACTTGTATCTGATCTAAATATCGGGAAGTTTTGTATTTCTTTACGTATACAGCTTCTAAAAAATGTCTTACTTGAAACAGAAATAAAATCAGAAAATAATGTTGCTGTAATATGCATATATGCATATATGCCTTTAGTTATATTCAGATCTGATAATGACATATAAAAAAGCTAAAACCTGTGGAAGTAAACCATGTTCAAGTTATTAAGTTCATAAATGGAATTGCCACGTACTTAACTATTATAGGTGTATAAGAAATTTTACTTACGTTTCCAATGTCATTGCCTTTTGGCAATTTAACTTTCCTGAGCTGACTTAGAAAGTATGTAATAAGTAACAAAAGTTTCACCTTTACTAGAAAAACTTTGCAATAGAAATACATCTATAGTTTAAACATGAATTTGACGAAATAATCTTAAAGCTTTATTTATACCGGTCTTGAATATCAAAATAATAAAGAATGAGCTGTTTGCATGTAAATCCTCTAGGAGTTCTGTATTCCGAAATGTCACGACGTATAATTAGATTCCCCTCCCAACGCGCTGCACGTCAACGCTGCATATCTCAACTACGAGACTCCAGTTCCACTCCTTCAGCAACCAAGGGCATTGATTACTGTGCCTTCTTACATGCAAAGCATGTTGTCAACTGTCATCGAAGTTTGAATTCAACGAGTGCAATGTAAAATTTTCATAATTTCCGAGGTTTCATTTCGTGAAATGTGTTTAATTAATGTCATTTAGAGAACGACATGATTACATCAGGCTTTATTAGAGTAAGCGCTGTTATACGAAACTTGCCAGAGTGCAACGAAGGATTTTCTGTAAACTTCAAAGTTTTACATAAACTGCTTCAAATAGTGTTTCCGATACAGTGAAAATCAGACGCCAAATGCTCTGTTTGATGTTGTAGGTAGCATACCTTTGGGTTGTCCAGTAATGGTTTGGAAGACTAAGCTTTGTAATAGTATACTTTATAAAATCTTTTCTGGTACAAAAATGAGTACATTTGACATGTGTGTAATGACTGTTCAAGAAATGTTAATATTTCTGTTATATGTTTCGATTTGTTTAGATAATATTAGATGCAATTATTGACCCCAAAATACTATCTAGTATACAACATCCATTGGCGAAAACATGCATAAAATGTTACAGTAAACCAATGCATGTTTGCATACATCTTACTAGTTTAGCTTTGTTTAAGAAATCTATATAGAATCTGCATATAATACGTACATATTATTGTATGTAACTGAACAACGCAATAGTAACGCATGCGTTCAGTCCAAATGACTATTTTGTATACAGGTAGATCTAAATATTTAAAGGCTATATATCATATACATGTATTTGGTAAAATGTATTCGGTAAGCTAATTATGAGATTGGAAACTCCCTGTACAACATTTTGACTGCCCATACAGGTGGACATGGCGATAGACAACTGCTGCACGAGCCCAAACATCCGGTCGGTGATCTACGAGACTAAGAAGACACTGGAGGGCCTGCAGGAGCAACAGCCGCTGGTGAGGAGCCGAGGTCTAGACGAGTGTACACGTCATGCGACTTATTGCTTTTGTTGCGTTTAAACCTATATTCATTTCAATTTGATTGTATCGAAAACCAGACGCTTGTTGATACATGCTAGTTAGTTTCCTGGGTAGAATCAATTGATACGCGGTATCTTTACGGATAAAGATTACATAACCAATAATGCTATACATGTCCCAGCCTAGGTCAGATTTCATATGTGGAGGAAAAAACATCTAAGAAAGCACGAATACTGCAAGTGCGTTGTTCAGAACATTCGATTTGCATAAATATGTATTATTCCTTGTTCCAGAATGCCGGTGCGCTCGGGGAGCAGTACACGTTGTGTTGCGACTATCTCAGTCGCTACTTGTTTCTGATCTGCTTCAACGCCTATCTCGCTGACCAGGTATGCTACTTTCTGTCGGCCATCTTGACCACACCACGTGATCTGTGACTTCACTTAAGTTTAGGTAATCGCTACATGCACACCGTACACGTGGAAAACCGTTAAAAATAATTGTCCCTTAAACCCTTACCCTAACCCTTACCTCAACGTTAACCCTCACACCTCATACCTGACTTAAACAGCGTGCAATAACTTAAATTGTGGATTTTTAGACAACCACTTTTTCGAAACCTGACGTGGACGCCGCTGTTCTAATTAAATGGTGGACGTTAAGACGTCATCGCTTAAGTTGTGACGTAAATTTAGGTATTTCTGTATTTTTGGCATAATTTGTGACTTATTATACAATGTGCTTATCTGGCGAGCATATTTATATCATCTCTGATAATTTCACTTGAAAATTTGATATTATACTCTTTGTTTGAAAGTACAAACTGTTTATAATTATAACTAAGAAGTAGTAAATAATTTGGGTAACCAGGTATATCGCTAAATGCAGCAAATATACAAAAGTTCAGTCAAATTAGCACAAAGAACATGTAAAAGCAATAAAAATGGTGGATAGCAATGGTTACACGATTGCACAGTATTTTCGCCTACCGTGTGAAATTGTTACGCAGTCCATCATTTCGTAAGTTGTTTACAACAAACAGGCTAAACTGAAAAGATTTTCCAACTTTTAGATCTCCAAGAATAATGACTATTTGTTTGAAAGTACAAACTGTTTCTGATGATAACTTAGTAGCAGTCACTATTTTTAGTAATCGGTGATATCGTTAGATGCAGCAAATTTACAAACAGTCGGTCAAATTAGCAGAACGAACATGTAAAAACAATACAAATGGTGGATGGCAATGGTTACACGATTACAAGTATTTCCGTCACTGTTACGCATTCCATTGTATATTACAGACAGACCAGGCATAACAGATTTTCCAAAATGTTAGATCTCCAAGAATAATTAAATGATTTTATGAAGTTAATCGTCGTTGCTGAATTTTACTGTCTGTTAACGATCGACGACATAAGAAGAAATCATCATATAAACAAAGAGAAAAGAGAATTTAAAGGGCATGTCATTATAGTGTTCCATAACAGCGCTAAAAGGCTTGTCTGTAGTGAATTCTTGGCAGAACAGGGACACTGTATATTGTTTTGTGTATGTTCAAAACGTGCTATGCTAATGCATTTTAACTCCCATGAGCTTGTCTGGAACGCTTCTTAAATAATGGTATTTACGGTCGATGAACTGAATTGTATCATTGTCTTCATGGTGTTGGCCCATATGCTGAACCAATACGTTAAACGATAGGTACTGTTTATAACACTATATAATTAACACTATATAATTAACACTATATAATTAACTGTCTGCAGGGAAAGATCTCGAATCAAAAAGGTACAGGGTGCTGCTAACAAGAAGCAGGCTGGAAAGACAAACCAGTTTGTTGACATTTTCTAATGATTTGCTAAATTCAGGGTTTTCATGAGCCTAATGCTTCTAATTAAGGTGTTTAAGCATATCCTGTTCAAATATCATTCTATATTTGCCAAAAAATATTGAATTTTAAAAGATATTCAACATTTCCAGGGTATTGGGGCAGCAGTGGGGAACAAAAAAAAGAGCAGGGTGCAGCACCCTGATATTTCGCTCTAGATCTTTCCATATGTCTGCATCTACTTAAAGACGTTCCAAACAATTTTTTCCATTTTTTTTTTCAAACGACAGATTTTCTTTAAAATTTGTACAAACATGTGTTAATGTATCCTAAAACTAAAACAGTCTTTAAAAATAGGGGTCAGTGCGGCCTTAATCCGGAAATATTTGGGTTTAAATACGGTACCTGTCGAAGCCCTTTTTTCAGTTTGTGTGACTAGCAATGTTTAATTATATAAAGCGTTCATATTCAAACAAGGACGGAGATTTGTAAATGCATCTTTTTTAAGGTTTTGTTTGGCAATATACAAGCTCAGTTTAATGATAAAATGCGCTTTATTTATAGTTACCATTACAAAATGACTTTTAATGGATACTTAATGATGTTAATTATGCATTTGATATGCATTTGAAAACATCAATAAATAATCAAATATACGAATATCTTTGTTCCAAACGACATATTTTGTTGAAATATTCTATATACATATGTCATTGTATACTGAAACTAAAACAGTGTTAAATATAGGGGTCACCGGCCTTTTCCCGGAAATATTGGGTTTTGAATACGGTACCTGTCGAAGCCCTTTTTCAGTTTGGATTTGTATCAATGTATTAAGTATATAGGAGAGCTTTTTTCAAACAAGGTTATGGTCCTTACAACTGAAATGTGTTCACCTGTCTTGTTTAGCCATATACATGTGAATTTAGGTAATAAAAAAAACGCTTTACCTACAATTACTGTCAAAATAACGAATTTGACTGGACATTGAAGTAGGTCAAATGGGTACTAATAATACCTTCTGAAACGTCATTTATATGCATCTATATATTTTGTTTATAACGACAGATTTTCTTCAATTTTCGCACATAGATGCACAAATGTATACTAACACAAAAAACAAAAATAAAAAAATAGAAATTGGTCGCCGAACTTGTTTTGGAAATATTGGACTTTAAATAGGGTACCTGTGTAGCCTTTTCATATTTCGTGTTTAAGTCAACAATGTATCAATTGCCAAAATAGAATGGAGATATTTAATTGATATTTTTTTTACTAATTTGTTTGGCAATACATT
The DNA here is from genome assembly GCA_027627225.1 of Congeria kusceri. NCBI lineage: Eukaryota > Metazoa > Mollusca > Bivalvia > Myida > Dreissenidae > Congeria > Congeria kusceri. Next base: position 54,460,697 of record CM051031.1, on the reverse strand, counting down.
GTATACGTGTGTTTTTCATTATTACAATTCTTTGTGAACTTTTAACCATTGTCTGGAACTAAATGATCTACAAAGATTTATATTTATTGATTGAAATTAGTATATTGTAACCTATATACAATAAAGAAATAATGAAGCAAAAGGAGAAATAAACCCAATTATTTTATGTTTGTTGCGAACGTCTTTAAGGTTACGCATGCGCAAATAAATTCCTTCTTTATTACATATAAAATATTACAAGTTTCATCTCAATTTTCACCATGACCAAGCTACTTTCCAATATATCACTATACATTGTTGGAAAGATAAGGCCATAACCTTTTGAAAAAACAGCATTTCAAAAAATTCTATGCATTGTAACTCAAAATATTTACCTTATAAAAAACACACCGGTTTTGGCGGGCATGGAGGCTGCCATTTTGCGCATGAATACATGGGCCAAAAGTTATGAAGCTGGGAACCATTAAGACAAAGTAGTGCCCAAAACTGTCGTTTTTTCTTATTTCTTACATATATACCTTTAAATTGATACCAAAACATATCATTTAAACTGTACTTTACAAATTCTATGCATCCTGCACTCAACCCTATGTGCTTATTATCTAACTGACAGCCTAAACCCTAAGGATGTGACTTCCGTTTTGGGGTAATTAGACCTTAAGACGTGGAACATCTGAAGCAGAAATGAAGCAAAGTTACTTTTTTGACGATGTCATGGGACAGGACTCCCGTGCTTTGAGCATTGTGTCCACCAGGTGTCGCTTCTCGCAACTACGAAAGCAGTGACGTCACATTCAGATGATGTCATCTCCATTACGCTACGCCCATTTAATTACTAAAGTTTACGGCTCCAAACATTGACATGTTGTATTGACATGTTGTTGAGTATCAAATCTCGTATTTAATGCTGATTACTTGTATGAAATAAAATACAAATATATGACAAAAGAACGTAATATAAAACCATCTATTAAACTGGTTTTGATAATCGATTCTTATAGTATGCACGCAAAGGAAAACGAAGAAAACGCACGATATAGGAACTCTCTTAAATTTTAGAAGACGCTAAAAACTGCATAACAGTGAAAACGGTTTAGTAGCTTTCTTAGAAGTTATACCACATCTTCATGAAAGTGACTTTAGCCTTATTAATTATTCACCTTAATTTATCGTACACGGAAAGCAATCAGCACATAGCAATCGCAAAGAAAATGCGTTTGGCATTTTAAATAATCTTTAATGTTTCTAAGCGCCGCTATATCACTAGCTGATAGAAATATCGATATTCCACTGATGTTATTTGGAACTTCATTTTTAATATTGATTATCGCTGATGTGAAACATTGAAACTTACCTTATTATGCAATATTGAATATCACCAAAGAATGCAATATTGGAATCTGTGTGTGCAATATTGTATACAACACGTGAATGCACTTTTTAAAATATTTTAAACCATATTGTGCAATATTGAATACCGCCTTAATTAGTGTGCCATATTGTATTCTATCATCAAAGAAATATGCATTAGAATCCAACAATTTCATTTGGCAAAGATATCTATTCTTTAGAAATATTTTCCTCAGAAACTGTGACAGTATGCTTCTTCTATATATTATATATAAATATTTTCGAAACAAATAGTAGCCTATTATAAATGTTTGTAGGCAATTAGAAATTTTATTAATTTTAGTTGTCAATTAGAAATTTTAATAGCCAATTGCTATTTTGGCCACAGGTAACCTTACACATATAGCATTAATATGCAATCATTGTATATCCTGTACACGAGCAACATTGTATATCACACCAGTCATGCAGTGTGTAGTATCGTACATCATCTGGAGGTGCACTTTTGTCCACGTGTATTCTAGTACGAGGAGCACCTCCGGTTGGGCTTCAGTAAGTGGATAAGCCGGCATCCCGAGATGAACCACATCCGGTGCATCATGTCGCTGCCCGTGTACAACACCAGCCTCTCTTTGCTCAACTCCGGTCGTCACTGCCTGGTAAGTAACCCCGATGTGTGTTGGTTATGTCTTGCGACCGTGTGTGTATCATGCATTCTGCCTGCTGATGGTTTCGTATGACCTACTTCAAGTAGTGACTACCGGTTAACGATTTTGTTACATTATTTTGACACTCGGTTTTGTTCATGCACGTGTTTCGGGGTTTATTGATGTCATATCTGTATTTTCAGTGCAATACTCTTGCATCAATTTAAAGACAAATGTCCGTCTATTCATAAAAACACAGTGGTAATTTACACAATTTCCAAGCTGTACTTCTAACGGTAATATCAATTGTCATGAACTGGCCGAGGCCTTTTTAGGGTCGTCTATGAACCATGTTGTACAGTATTTGAAGTTTGGAATATATAATACACTCAACAATTTACAACACAAAATCACTGGGTCAGTTTCTGACCACTAATAAGTAAATGTGCACAGTAAAATCATGTTGCTTTGTTAATAATTATCTATGTTTTCTCAATATGTTTAACCAAATTAATTAATGTCTTTATTCAATATTGATACCACACTAGTATTAGTTTATTAGACGACCCTCAAAATTGAAATGCTTGACTGACCACAATGACAGGATTTCTCTATGCAAAAATCATACATGGAAACTACATTCCTTTTACGGGAAACTAGTATACCGAATGTCTTTAACTGGATTATTAAATTTTCATCATAACGTATTTATAATTAGAATATATTCCTGCATAAGGTCAATGTCAGGTCAATATGTCCGAGCTATGTCGTACATGCCCATCTTTGTGCAGGTTTCGGACAACTATGTCGGCCTTGACCTACTGGGCTCCCAGCTGGACGTGCGAGTCGCCAACTTCCGGAAAATCAACATCAAGTCCATACCAGTGTACGGAATGGCGCAGCCCACTAGCGACGTGAGTGCTCGGGCAAAAATATGCTCGAATGGATACAAGATTACATAGTTGTATATATATTTTTCTATAGGAGTTGTATCAAGTCTTTCCATGTAGGTTAATTTAAAATAACACAGATCTACTTTACTAAGATAAAAATAGAAACTGAACATTTTTTCATTTCTTATGTTTTATATGTTGTTTGATTTAAATATGGATGAATTTGGTTTGGATGACGTTAGCGTTTTAATGGTTTATCAATTTTGGGGCATCACAATTATTGATAAGTTCAATTTATAACCTAAATTTTGAAACCAAATTCATCCATATTAAAATCTTACAAAATATATATAAAATACGAAATGAAAAATATGTCTAGTTTATTTTTTCTATTAGTACATATTATATAAATTAGAATAACATTTTGCTGCTAAACATTGAAGTTTTATGACTTCTTGAACTGAAACTTCGGTTTTGCTAAAATACAGTGAAATGGGTTCCATTTCATCCTTTGCAGGGTCTTTCAAAAGTGGTGAATCATTTATTAAACATGAAAGTACGTCACACCCACGCGGTGGTGGTCAATTTACGCAATGACGTCATCATTGAACTGGACAGCGCCACCTACAGTGTCCGAGACGCCGACAAGAAGGACGAGCCAATCATATTTCCAGGCTTCAGCCGAACGGAATTAGAAGTGAGCTACTGTGAAAAGAGATTAATGTATACTGAATAATACACTGTATAAATACACTTGAATACGTGTTTTGTACTATTCGTGATATTTATATAATTTACCATATAATATAGTATTATATTTAAATTATAGGAAATTTGATAATTTCTTTAATTTCTTTCGGTCTGTAGATTCTCTTAAAATATGTTGAGACGAGTCATCTATGTTTTTACTGGGTGATTTTTATAAATCAAATAATTACTCAATTAAACCAAATTACGCGGTTCTAAGTTTATACTTAGCATTTGAAATATCCAAACAAATATTGTATCTGCTCAACTCATATAGTTGCTATCGAAGAATGTAGCGACTTGCTCATTATTGTAAAGTGTTATTTAAATACCATAAATGTGCCATATTTACGGCCTAAGACGTATGACATCTATGTTGTTATTTAAATGATTTACTGTTCTCATCGGACTCCATACAATAACGATCTTAGACGTTTTTCTGTAGGAGGCGGTGTCGATAGATGTTGTTACCCGACTGATTTATCTCTCTTCCAGGACAATGAGGAAGCACTTAAGAAAAATATACGGCGCCATAAAACAGTCCAGGTATTGGTTTACACTTAGTTGTATGAGCAATCAACATCGATAATTTTCTAACAGAAATAAGCAATCTCAAAGCAAAGTTGTCGTTCGCTGCTCTCACCATACACCTCTGCGATGGACTCAATGACGAGAATCTTGTCATAACGGGAAAAGTGTATTTAACGCACTTTAAATTTGATTGTTAGGGCCACAAGCAATAAATAAGCAATAAATGTTTTTAAATTATCATAAATGGGTAAAAATAAATAATGTGTAATCCTAATATCGGAACTATTTTCACGCCCATTTACGCAGATGCAATCAGTCAGCAGATGTAAACAAAATGGACAGAGTGTATTATGAGTTGCGTTTGACTTTATGATTATGTTAATAAAGCCACGTGCATGAGTTGGGACCACTTTCCGAGACAACTACTGAGGTGAAGGTTACGCATGCGCAAATAAATTCCTTCTTTGTTTCATATAAAATATTCAAAGTTTGATCTCAATTTTCTCCATGACCAGGCTACATTCCAATATATCACCATACAGTGTTGGAAAGATAAGGCCAGAACCTTTTGAAAAAACAGCATGTCAAAGAAATCTATGCGTTGTAACTCAAAATATTTACCTTAGAAAAAACACACCGGTTTTGGCGGGCATGGAGGCTGCCATTTTGCGCATGAATACATTGGCCAAAAGTTATTTATCTGGGAACCACTAGACAAAGAAGTGCACAAAAACATGCTTTGTTTCTTATTGCTTACATATATACATTTAAAATGATTCCAAAAACATATCATTTAAACTGTATTTTTCAAATTCTATGCATCCTGCACTCAACTATAGGTGCTTATTAATTAATTTACAGTTTTGGGGTAATTAGACCGGAATGGAATGTAGCCGGTGTGCAAGAGATTGAGAAATAAGCGCGTGCCATTAGTCCGAATGTCGTCTTCCGCCTTTTAATGGATAAACAGTTTTTCAATCGTTATATCAAAAAGAGCAGTTAATTATTACTATGTGCACAACTATCTTAACAGCTTAATTATTACTATGTGCACAACTATCTGAACAGCTTAATTATTACTATGTGCACAACTATCTGAACAGCTTAATTATTACTATGTGCGCAACAATCTGAACAGCTTAATTATTACTATGTGCACAACTATCTGAACAGCTTAATTATTACTATGTGCGCAACTATCTGAACAGATTAATTATTACTATGTGCACAACTGTCTGGACAGCTTAATTATTACTATGTGCACAACTATCTGGACAGCTTAATGATTACTATGTGCGCAACTATCTGAACAGCTTAATTATTACTATGTGCACAACTATCTGAACAGCTTAAGATAGTTCCGTTTTATCGATGAGTAACCTATTTTTGTGCGAGCCATTGATTTGTTCGTAGCAATAAACATTTTATGTAGTACCATTACAAATAACAATGTACTATCAACACATTTCATCGACTCTAAATTAACTTCCTGTAAGTTATTCTGACATGTAGAAATATGTTTGCTCAACAGGGTTTTAGTTCATACGTACTACAGTTGCATAATGTGTCGTGACCCAACAGCTATTGTCTATGCATGAATAGAAACATACTCAAGCTTGATAGTACATATACATTATTTACCGGTGAATTCAGTCAATACAAAATAATCATAGTGTGCCATGTTTAAGTGCGATTAATTGGCATTGTTCAACGTGTTGTTGATAGGATTCTGGTAAATACTGGTTGCGTGGAACAGACAAAGCATAGCGTGCTGTTGCTAGAAATACGATAGAAACGAACCAGGCATAATAATTGTTTATTCTGTTAACTGCAAACATTTGTAAACTATCACATTATACATGAACATAGCGGTATCTGCAAGAAAATCTATTGATCAAAAGTTATAGGCAGGAAAAAAGAAATACAATGGTGTTTATCTTGTGTAATTAAGAGAAAACTAACAAATTGAATACAATAACGGTATAGGATATAGTTCTTCTGTATGAATATATTGTATCATTCAAAGCGCCCTAGTTTTCAAATATGTATGTGTATGCTCTTAATATTCGAAGTTCATAAAACAAAATGTTTCACGTTGCTTGTTATTCAAATGACTTTCTGTTCACATTTCTTCGACTTGTTATTCCCTTGACATCCTGTGCACCTGACTCGTTATCCCAATGACTTCATGTACACATAACGTGACACAGAACGTGACGCACGTGTTTGCTCTATGCTGCAGCTGTACAACGAGCTGTGCGACCCGTGCGTAGAGCGGGAGGTGCTGAGCGCCTACACGGTGCTCGACCTGGCCGAGAACCAGCGCCTGCAGACGCTCGACATGACCTACATCCGGGTGCCGCTTATGTGCGAGGAGTCGCCCACGGAAAAGGTAAACTTGAGAACATTGCGTACACAGAGATGTTTACGTTACCCTGAATGTCACGTTACCCAGAAAAGGAATATTATTTCAGTGAAACGGCAAACGTGAGCACATTATGTGCACAAGGGTCCCTAAGTTACCTGGATTATCAGTGTGAGAAAAGGTATGTTACGTAAGTGAAGATGTAAACTTGAGAACAATATGTACACAAGGGTGTTCATAATACACGTTACCAGGATTATCAGTAAGAGAAATGGAATATCACTTAAGTAAAACGGTACACTTGAGAACCATGCGTACACACTTGGTGGTTGATCACTTGGAGAAAGCTGGCAAACAATGCTTATCTGCTAAGAGAAATGTTTGCTCAACACCGTCCCTATCATTGTAGTTAAAACAATTGGATGCAATTATTATTATTATTATTATTATTATTATTATTATTATTATTCGCTTTACCTTTGGTGATATGGCTTATTTTAATTTTTTCACTATCATTAATGTACGCGTCGATCGCATCCTTCATGAAAAGCGCGTTGATTGTTTTTCTAATATATTTCTCACATATTATACAGTTTGTATCCATACAAGTTTATTTATACCACATCAAACATATTTGAAATATGTTTAGATACAATACAATACATAACACACAATTTAAGCGTATGCGTGAAGATTTATATTTTTTTTTCTGCAAACATAATTATGATATTATATAAAGATTTTAGTTTAGTATCAAAATCTTCATACACGATACTTTTGATTGACAGTATATGAGAGTATTGTTGTAAGTTTTAGATTTGTAGACGACTGTAATACCATACCCTTGTGTTCTAGGACATAGATGCCTTGAAGGATGTAGTATGTAATCACTGTAAAAAGGAAAAGTTGAAAGACATCACAGATGTGGCCTTCGTGTTCTTCTGTCGTACGGGGAAGAGTCGCTCTACATTCGCTATGGCGATTGCGGGCCTTATTATGTGCCACCAGAAGGTAGGTTAGATACTGTGAAATGTCTCTGAATATGTGAAGCGTCTATGTATATGTGACACGTGCATGTATATGTGACCCGTGCGTGTACTTGTAACGCGTGCATGTGTATGTGACACGTGCGTGTGTGTGTGACACGTGTATGTGTATATGTGACACGTTCGTCTATGTGTGACACGTGCATGTGTATATGTGACACTTGCATGTGTATATGTGGCACATGCATGTATGTGTGACACGTGAATGTGTATGTGTGTCACGTGCGCGTATGTATGACACGTGCATTTATATGTCACACGAGAATGTATATGTGACACAGGCATGCATATATGTGACGCGTGCTTGTAGCATATACATGTAGTGCAACGTGGCCATAGACATTTCAGTGATGGGTTGATCTTTAAGTGGATAGATGACACTAGATATTGAAACTTACTACAAACTATTCTATAAAAATGTAAAAAGAATTCATTCGTGTATTTAATAGTAAAAGCAAGATATGACATCTTTATTACATAAAGGACATTGAAAATGGTTTTGTACACAGTGTATACATACGTTGTTATGCACACAAATGAGACGTAGACTACATGCATTCTATGTGTCTATATATTTGTCACACATGGACTTCAAAACCCAGACCGAGCCTCCGAATGAATCTGATAAATGGACACTATATCATTTCCATAAGAGAGTAATTTAGATGAGTTTTATTAATATGTCGTCGGCAATATTAATGAACTGACTGTTTTTGAGGGATCTTAGCACGCTGTATCGCATTGTGAGGCGAACGTGCATGTATATGTGACACGTGCGTGTACTTGTTACGCGTGCATGTGTATGTGACACGTGCGTGTGTGTTTGACAAGTGCATGTGTATATGTGACACGTATGTGTATGTGTGGCACGTACATGTAAATGTGACACGTGCGTGTATGTATGACACGTATCTAATCTCTTTTCTATGCAGCATACCGGTAAATGTTTAAAGAGGGACTGACTGATTTTTATAGATGTATTCGTTACGAACTGACAAAAAACCGTTATATAACACATATAAACGTCAACATCGACAAAAACTGTGTCTCTTATCGAAAAATGCAAATATATATTTTCTGTCGATGTAGCTTATCCTACAGCAACGGCTATACATTCTGTTTTGAATAAGAAATATCCATGCGTCATCAATGGACCTGACTCGTTTAGACGCTGTATATACACGTATACAATAGTTCGCTGCACATCGAAGTATTATGTTAGTTTTAAATTTCTCTCTTAATACGCATTTCTGAACATAAGTTATACACAACATATATAATATTAATATTTTAATATTATACGGACATTATAAAATCAATGGATGGTTTAACGTTATACTAGTAATTTTTGTGCAAAATCGTAAAGTCTCTCTTTAAAGGTTTGTGAGTTGTACACATACAGCACAAATGACAAATAAACTTGATCGTTTATTCGAATTAAACATTCTCCAGGGCGCAAAAAGTATGGCCATGACCGGAATTTGTTTCTATTTAAATGCTAACATACTTGTACGCTTCTGCTTTCAACGGGAATTGTTCTATCAGTTGTCAATTGTTAATGCATGGTATTCCCAATAGAGAGAGAGTTTACTGTTAGAAAACCCGTACCTCTGCTTGAATCAATGTAGCATTCAATTAAGGGGCCTGACATTTCTGTTTTCAGGGATTCCCGAAGGGGTCGCGTAAAGACGAACAAGAACGCATCAGTCTGCCGAACGCTCAATACACCAAGGGCGACTTCATTGTAAGTTCATGTGAACTAGGAAATGGATTTAGCTCTATGATAATTGAACAATAATTTTCGATTTATCGTTGTTTATAAGCTAATAAAAAACGATTTGGAGCTCTGATGCGTAGGAATTAAACCACGAAGGCGTTAGCCCGAGTTGCTTAAAAACCACGCATCAGAACGACAAAGAGTTGTTTATTGGCCGATAAACAACATAATGCTATTATTTCTATTCTTACATGATTTGACATATATTTTTGCAATTGTAATTGGAACCACTTTTTATTATACTCCGCTCAGAATCGGGACTTCTTTTTGCTTTGTTTATTGGTAGTTGAACAACGATAATTGTGTTCTTTGTCTATAGAAAAGTTAGCGAGCATCGTGTTAGAAATGATATTCATGTTCTGTTATCATCTACTGTTTTAGGTTATTTTTTTACGAGATTCATACGCATTGACCAGCTGCTTCTCGTACATGTAGGATTTTCTATTTGCTTTCTCTTCTTTTGGCATTTTGTCAACATCGATTCATGGTTTGCATTTATAATAAATTCGGTGAAAATGTGTTTGACATCCATTTGTTCATAACGATTCAAGAAGTAATAAAGATGCATTATTATTATTATTATTATTATTGTTGTTATTATTATTATTATTATTATTATTGTTTGTGGTAGTAGCAGTAGTAGTAGAAGTAGTAGTAGTAGTAGTAATAGTAGTAGTAGTAGTAGTAGTAGTAGTGGTAGTAGTAGTAGTAGTAGTAGAAGTAGTAGTAGTAGTAGTAGCACTAGTAGTAGAAATTGTAGTAGTGTAGTACTAGTACCAGTAGTAGTGTATTAGTAGTAGTAGTAGCAGTAGTAGTAGTAACAGTAGTAGTAGTAGTAGTAGTAGTAGTAGTAGTAGTAGTAGTAGTAGTAGTAGTAGTAGTAGTAGTAGTAGTAGTGTAGTAGTAGTAGTAGTAGTAGTGTAGCAGTAGTAGTAGTAGCAGTAGTAGTAGTAGTAGTAGTAGTAGTAGTAGTAGTAGTAGTAGTAGTATAGTAGTAGTGTAGTAATAGTAGTAGTAGTAGTAGTGGTGTAGTTGTAGTAGTAGTAGTAGTAGTAGTAGCAGTAGTAGTAGTAGTAGTAGTAGTAGTAGTAGTAGTAGTAGTAGTAGTAGTAGTAGTAGTGTAGTAATAGTAGTAGTAGTAGTAGTGGTGTAGTTGTAGTAGTAGTAGAAGTAGTAGTGTTGTTGTAGTAGCAGTAGTAGTAGTAGTAGTAGTAGTGTAGTAGTAATTGTAGTGTAGTAGTAGTAGTAGTTGTTGTTGTAGTAGTATTAGTGTAGTAGTAGTAGTAGTAGTAGTAGTAGTAGTAGTAGTAGAAGTAGTAGTAGTAGTAGTAGTAGTAGTAGTAGTGAAGTAGTAGTAATAGTAGTACTAGTGTAGTAGTAGTAGTAAAAGTAGTAGTGTAGTAGCAGTAGAAGTAGTAGTAGAAGTAGTAGTAGTGTAGTAGCAGTAGAAGTAGTAGTAGAAGTAGTAGTGTAATAGTTGTAGTAGCAGTAGTAGTAGTAGTAGTAGTAGTAGTAGTAGTAGTAGTAGTGGTAGAACTAGTAGTAGTAGTATTAGAAGTAGTAGTTGATGTAGTAGTAGATGAAGTAGTAGTAGTAGTAGTAGTAGTAGTAGTAGTAGTAGTAGTAGTAGTAGTAGTAGTAGTAGTGTAGTAGTAGTAGTAGTAGTAGTAGTAGGTTGTAATGATGATAATGATGATGATGATTATCATTACTATTTTTATTATTATTATTATTATTATTATTGTGATGATGATGATGACGATGATGATGATAATGATGATTTCAACTCTGTTTCTGGTTTTCATGGTGACAGATAGTTCAGAAGCTGGTTCGCATGTTGCCCGACGGTCACCAAGTGAAGAGAGAGGTGGACTTCATACTGGACGAGATCTTCAACACCATGACGCCCATGATGTTCCACATGCGCGAGATTATCTTCGTCACCTACAACCGGGTACGAACAACCACGTTCAGTTGTAAAATTGCGAAAATACAGTAGAAATCCTTTAACTCAATCATCAATAGCTCAAATACTTATGATTACTCGAGCCAATCTCAAAGTTCCTGCTAAATTCTTAATTATTGTTATTGTTAAGAATTTAACATAGTCAATAGTTGAATATAGTATTAACGTTCTGATGTATTAATAATTACTATGACCATCAAACTCCTGAAAAAATGAAGACCTGAGTAGCTCGAGAACTTCGATTAACTCGAGCATTTTCGTCATCCACGTTTGACCTTGAGTCAAAGTAGTTTTATTGTCTGATGTATGAATGTACCTAAGACATTGTAGATTTTATAATAAAAATATACATACGTATGTAAAATAAAATAGAATATACGAACAAGAAAATGACATAAATGTCTTTAAACAGTGCTCCAAAGTTATCCAGTGTGTTGTAAAAAGTCGAGTCATTACGATGTCCAAGCCCGTTACCATGGCAGCAACTCGTTTCAGTGGCGGAAGACGACGCGTGCGGACCGGGACTCAATCCTGTGCCAGTCGATCCTGTACCTGGAGCGCTACGTGTACCTGATCCTCTTCAACACTTACCTGCACGCCGAGAAGGCTCAGGGCTGGACTCGGCCCTTCAGCGACTGGATGAGAGTGGTAAGGCGTACACAAAATGTTTGTTTCAGGTTACATGCCCAAAAAAGTTAGGGTAGGTAAGTAGGGATTTATTTTTTTATGTTTTTTATATTTTTTTTATTTGGTAAATGGTCAACTTTAAGATTCTAAAACTAAATGAATATTCAAAACATATCGGTAATATCCTTAAGTGGATGCTATAAAAAACACACACTTATTTATAACAAAAACATTTAATTATTGGAAAAAGGTAAATAAAACCAAACATATCTGGCAAACTTAATAAAACTTTCTAGGGTCAGTCCATATTTTAAGGTAGGTCGGGTAACCTGAAACAAACTTATTTTTTTACGCCTAACGTACCTGCTGTGAGACCCTAGGCATCGATGCACGCCATAAATCCCACCTCAACCGAATTGTCATTATGACCTGCGAATACTGAATAGGTGGTCTTAACATTTCACCTTGTGGATGCTGCTACTCGACAGTGTTGAATCGTATGCACACAAATTGTGTATTCTTTTTATACACGTTAAGGACGATAACCGAAAATTCTTATTGTTGTTTACGTATTTGATAAACGTCGTATACAAGTAACAAATAAGAGCACACATGCTATTTATTAACCGGAACTCATTGTTTTTACTTTGATACTACAGATTGCTAACAACTACAATGCTACTTGAATAGTTTAACATTTGAGTTGCTTATTCCAATATGTCTATGTGGAATGTTGTATTAAAAAAAAAGGCGTCAGCCGCACAACAGTTGTATAAAAAGTCTTTTTTGAACGTCAATCCCATCTACATGTACATCATTATCTAATGCCACTGACTGTTGCCATGGTTTGCAGGTAGGGGCTCGGGCCGGCGTGTACGAGGTGCTCGACAACCTGGGCTTCTACGACTTCGAGGACACCCTCACCGACTACCGGAAGATGTCCGTGCGATGGAAGTACCCGGTACCCAACATCCGATGGCAGGGGGAATTCCGTTAGAGGCAGCGCCATCAAAACGTAACACGTTTGCGATTGTGGTTGTTTTAACACTGGTTTTCTCTGTGACTAGCGATGCCAAATACGAGCTATTTCGGGAATGATCGGGTTTGCACGGTTCTTAAGTGCACCATAGTTATAAGATGTGCGTATGCAAGGACCGTATTATTTGATCAAGTCCTCATCTTGGTTGCAGCTGCTAACAGAGTTATAGGAAATCGCTGGAAACACGTGCTTACCACATGCATTCTTATCGAACGGAGGAGTTTCCCAATTCCTGGGCAGTGGATTGTTATTTTCTGGATACTATTTAATATGGTTTTTATAACATCTAATGATCTGATGTGCACATACATGCTCTGCAAGTTCCAACGAGGAAGTGAATGGCTTAATGTCATACAGTCAACAAACGAACTGATTAAACAGCACAGTATCATAGCTGTGGTAATGACACGAACATGTGTTTTTTTTCCATTTCCGCAAAGTGTATTCGAAAAGCGGTACAGTTTTACATTACTTAGTTACTAATAAGCATTTTATAATGCGACTAACGAGGTCAAGCACGTGAATAAATGTGTCAGTTAATATTATTGTTTCAGTTTTATTACTTTAATTCCGTTTTGTTTTTTCAGTATGGTTCCATATTTGCACACTGAATATTCACTTTGATCAGCTGTACTTTTGTTAAAATTATACAATTCAGATCTTGTTAGATCGTTATGCACACATATTCTTTTACCACAGTGTATCATGTTTTTAAATAACGCAATGTTGTGGAGCTACATACAGTTTATTATCCAGTTTATCACTCTTTGTATTTATTGTCAATAAAGTGTTTCGTACTCGGTACGTGCTATTAAAGTGCTCCTCCTTACCTTATCGACAACGTCAATCTCTTGCACACCGGTTACAATCCATGCACCTCTGTAGTTGGCTCGGAAAGTAGTATCATCTCATGCACGTGACTTTAATCGCACGATCATCACATTCAAACGCACCGCCTAATCATACCTGTCTATTTTGTTTATATCTGCGAACTGATTCCCTTTGCGTAAATGGGCAAGAAAATAGTTCCATTAATATGAATCAAAATTATTAAGTTTTGCCCAATTTTTGATGATAATTTAAAACCATTAATTCTTTATTTGTATCTTTTCGGTCCTAACAATCAACTTAAATATGCGTTAAATACACTTGCTCCGTTTTGACAAGATTCTTGTCATTGAGCCCATTGCAGACATGTATGATGAGAGCAACGAACGACAACTCTGCTAGGAGATTGCCAGAACGTGCGGTATTCATATTTGTCATCTGACATTGAACCTTCCATAATTAGCACTATGAATTCTAGTACGCCTAAGACTTGCATTTTTAACACTTTAAATGTGCATCATAAAGGAAGACCATCGCAGCTGGCGACGCTATATATATGTTTATATACATGTAGTCATATTTCACCAACTTGTAATACAAATACATGCGCCTTTAAAGTTAAGTCATATCTACCCAATAGTAATGAAACCGTCTATTACATTACGTGTGAGTTTGAAGGTTACACAATTGCAATTACAAATTTGCGAGGCAATGTAATTGGCCACAATGGGTTTGTTATTGGTCAATTATTTGAATTATTGATTTTTCTTGACGAATTTGGTGTCGAGGAAAATACTTAAAGAAGAATATTATCAAAGACATCAAGATTTTTCCTTGGAATTGCAGTATTTGCAAGTGTCTAAAGATAATTTGCACGCATCGCAATCATGCTGATTTCTGTGTGCGTGTGCTGCTCACAATAAAATAGAGCGTGATGGAAGCAGGAGTCTGTATTGAGTATACGGCTGGTGTGAAAAGTTTTCTATGGTGGCATAGAACTGCTGTACGATAACCACCTAAGGTTCGCGAAAACATTCGTGTTAACTACTTAGCGTTCGCGAACAGATTCGTGGGTTATGATATTTATCTGGTTATTTAGATAGCGTTTGCTAATAGTTTTCGGCAAGATATTTTATTATTATACTAAATGGCCTTTAAGCACCCAGAACTGACATTAGATACATTTTATGGTGGTATTCCGAATTATCTTACTAACACGAATATTATCATGATTATTATCTTACAACGCGAATCTTAACGAATTAATATTCGTAATACCACTCAATTTGTGCGCGAGATCGTCCGCATTATCTTACTAACACGAATATTATCATGAAAACTATCTCAGGCGAATCTTAACTAGATAATGTTCGTGTTAATTCTTAATTCGGCTCGAGGTCTTCCGCATTATCTTACTAACACGAATAGTATCATTATACTTATCTGACAACGCGAATCTTAACTAGATAACATTCATGTTACCACTAAATTCGGCGCGAGGTCTTCATTATCTTACTAACACGAATAATAATGATAATTATCTGACAAAGCGAGTCTTAACTAGATAATATTCGTGTTACCACTTAATTTGTGCGCGAGGTCTTCCGCATTATCTTACTAATGCGAATATTATCACGATAATTATCTTACAACGCAAATATTAACAGTTTTATATTCGTGATACCACTTTATTTTCATTTATCGCAATGTATTCGCAAACCAATTCGTGTTGCCAGTTACCTGTCACAAATAATATCATGATAACTATCTTACAACGAAGATTTTAACTACATGTAGTAAATATTTGTGTTACAACATAAGTTTTTATTAACATAAATTCTAATGTCAGTTCAGGGCAGTTTCAGGCCTGTTTTCATTAAGCAAAAAAATATCTTACGTCGAAAAAATTCGCAAACGCTATAAAGTTGGTAAGTAGTAACACGAAAATTTTTGCGAACCTTCAGTAGTTATCGTAAGGCAGTTCTATGCCACCATAGTTTTCATTGGAAGTACCA
Source organism: Congeria kusceri (assembly GCA_027627225.1). Classification (NCBI taxonomy): domain Eukaryota; kingdom Metazoa; phylum Mollusca; class Bivalvia; order Myida; family Dreissenidae; genus Congeria; species Congeria kusceri. The sequence continues at coordinate 54,444,866 of CM051031.1, read as the reverse complement.
GCTTTGATACAGTACTTCCCCGTTTAGCTAAATCATATCAACGTACATGAAGTTTAATGTACACAACGATCAGAGATGAGCTAAGCTTTACACGTTGAAGCGTTGATATTTACGGGAAGAATCCAGGAGACATCACTCATTCTTGTTTTTATGCAAATGTCATTGCTTAATTATGTTATTGGCGTATTTAAAATCAAACCAGTTAGTGATCATTTCAGTGCAAATTTATTTACAAGTTTTTGTGATTCCACTTAAACCCTTTAAAAAGGCAAATTGAATTGCGTGCTTCAGTACGTTCAATTATCAATTCATGACGAAGCGTGTTTAAAAATGCTCAAACAACTTGTGTTTTGAAAACTGACCTATGATTTCGTATTCTGTATATATTATAAGCCGAACTGTCATAGTATAATTGTGGTGACCCCAAGTAACTTAAACGAACATACCATGCACCGGAGTACATCTCTATTATGTGATTCACGTTGCTCTTGTTCACCTTGACCTTTGGCCCATATATTTGTGGACAAACCTCACCGCACTACTAGTAATTTCATGTAATGAGGCGTGTCGTGGGAAAACCGTGCTTAATGCAAGTGTGTAATGTGTCGCTCCGGATTAGGACGACACGTCAGGGACGACACTTTCCGCCTACAGTGGAGAAGAGAATACCTCGAAACAAAAACTACCATAAAAGCAGGAAGTGTCGTCCTGGATTAGCCTGTGCGGACTGCCTCAAATCATTTACTGTAGCTACTAAAACAGTTGCTTTCATAGGATTCGCGTTTTATGGTAAGTTTGTTTAAACAGACATACTTGTTTGATTAATCAAATCTTAAATAAGAAATATCTGATAGGTACTTTGTTACTTTGTGTAATCCATACAAATAATTCGTGTGGCGCATGTTTGCATTATTAGTTTCTGGAATACATGATCTACGTCGTAACTGCAGATTACATCGATCGGGAAAGTGCAACGCGAGCTCATATCTTTGATTTACATGTTTGTATAATAATACTACTGAGTGCTTTCAAACGATTTTAAATCATTTATTCTTGACAAAGAAATTAGCTTCTGTAGCAGAGGGAATTTCCGAGCTAATCGACTAAAATGAACTAACAACACCAATTGGAAATTGAAAAAATGAAATTGCTAAAAGCAAGAAAATGCGTAGAACATTTACGCGAGTGCTACAATATCTCATATGTTGTATAATACTTTAACGTACAGGACATTCACGGGAAATGTTTTAGGAGGCTACCGAACTTGCCTATGGTTTATGACAGCTTTCTGTATTGTGAACCCCCGTGTGTTCCCTTAACTCCTTAACTAAAGTTGCATTATTGACTTCCAATTTAACTAAAAACTTGTCGAGCGTGATGCAATCATCACCCGGTGACATTTTTCCGCCACCTTTTAAATTCCTCAATTAAAACAAGAAATGTATTAAAAAAAGACAATCGGCGTTGGCATTAGTATACCGAGATATCATTTTTACCCTAAACATATGATGCAAGAGGGCCAAGATGGTCGGTTACGTGGCTTCTCGGACCCCAGATTTTTCGGTCCCCACCTACTAGTATATAAGTAGACTTCTCGGACCCAGGTTTTGGGGGGAACCATAAGACAACGTTTCGGATCCCAAAATTAATTTGTGATTAATTCAATAATTATTAATATATTTGTACCGAAAATAAACCGATCATACCGCCCCATGTTTTCACCAGTGATACTTGAATAACCTAAATAATTTACATAAACATCATTATTATATCAATTTGTCAGCCAAATTTAACAAATTAACATAACAATGTACGAAAATAATTGCGGGAATGAATGAAACTTATTTTTTATCAGACGCGTATAGTTATTCTTAAGTAATCTACCCTACCTACATCTTGGAAGTTATCTATGCATAATACATACACAATTCGAAGTCAACGATTCATTTATAGGCTAAAACAGTTAATGATTTTTCTCTCAGGCAGCTTTGTTTGTTCGTTTTTGTTGGGGTTTTTCGCCGTTTTTAACAGTATTTCAGTCATATCAAGTCGGTCAGTTAACCTACTCACACTTTTCCTGAACAAGCTTAGCCGATCTAAGTGGTTCACCGGTGCTAAGTGCACATACCTATGCCAGTAACTGAAAACTGCCCTTCTTGAATCAGAGGTAGGGGGAGAATGGCCGTAGAAATAATTTCATGACCAATCCCCACATAAGTTTTGTGGCCGGGCTGGGGTTTTCTCAGGCAGCGCCGCAACGTATTTTTATGGCCCGCCACGAATTTCATATAATGCCCCCCAAAAGAATTTTTGACTATTTTATTTTGTCGATCGCGCCCGGGTGTTAAAGGAGCAGTCCAGAAATATGTTCATAAAAATAAAACTTTGTAGAAAGTGTTTCTAATGGGCTTATTACCGAACAAAATACAAAAATTACGCTTTGGAAATCCGTGAATTATTAACATTTTGGTAACTTGCTATCGTCTATTTTCTGTATGCGATAACTGGTAATGACTCTGGAGTAAACCAGTATGTACTTTATAGTATGTCGTTCGTACCAAGCGCTTTTGAACAATGCCTTTCGTGAAGAAGAAACATATTCCGGACGAATAAACACCATAAACGTTCATAAGAAGTATTAATAAAATTACGGTGTATTGAATAAGATCCCATGGACAGCGGCTTAAAATTAAACAAATCCGCATTTTAACTTTTCAGTTACTTTCTTCCTGTCTGAAATTCTGCGTAAATTTTGAAAAAAAAGTCATATTCGATTGGGAACCTGTATGAATATGTTCTATTTGTTGATTTAAACTTTTGTTTCGTAGATGCTTTTGCTTGTATAATATTTCATATTTCATTCCATATTTTTTTAAGAAAATCTGTGTCAATATAAGTCCTATGGAAACAATCAAAAATGCCAGCTGCATTGACAAGTGTTGATTTTCCTTTCCAAAAATTATTGGTGATTTACTGCAAAAAGATTTATATTTTTGACAGTTAAAAAAATATGAATTACGAAAAGTTAAATTCTATAAATAGAAGTATTTTAATGCTGATGGTGTATCAATTTGAAGGCACTTATGTTAATTATGAACATTCGAATTGATTGCCTTTTTACATCAGCTTGCATAAATTACGGTTTGTGATTAATAAATCTATATTTATAATTGTATAATAAAAAAAGGAATGCTTATGTTGTTATTAAAACTTTAAATTGTCTTTAATATATACTTTATTACTTGTTTTACTAAGCCATTAAATTGTGCCAATAGAAAAGAGGAGAAAAAAATACTTCAATAAAAAAAAAACACGCCCTCCCTCCTGATTTTTTGGAAAAAAGTGCCTGAGAAACAAATCATTATTTTTTTTAGCCTTATACCGTGTATCCTAATGAAAAGCAATCTTTAGAGAACATTCAGCGCATTTGAAATAATGATGATTTCCATTTTGAAAACACAACCATAAAATTTTATAAGACTATGGCGGTTGAAAATAATATTCGGTAGGAACATGATGTATCAAGGGTTTCTGTGTATACTTAGTTTTGCAAATCATGTATTAATGCAACTGAAGTAAAAGTAACACGAATAACATTTGGGCGTATTCAGAGACTTATTTCACCACATTTTATTTATTGAAATATATCTTTTTATAGCTTGATTAACATCTACTGGAGAAGTTGATAGAAATGTGCAATTCCAATTAATTATTAACAGAACGCAACCACAATTCAATTTCAAATTAACATGCACAGTCAGTTTAATAACATAAATTGCCCCTTTATTAAAATACTCGCTCTTACGATTCTCTGGAAGCAAACTTATGCATGTATATTATAACAGCTATACACGAGCGTATAGCTGTCTAAGATCACTTTTGACCCAGATTTTCTTGCGATAATTATGCAGCGGGAAAATTGAATGCCAATAGAATTGGGCACATTTTCTAATTCTAGGGAATGCAAACTTCAAACAATGGTTTAACGTATACCAATAACTGTTGCATACTTTTGGGGATAAAAAATTACATAATTGTTTACATAAGCGGTTAAAATGAAGTTATAAACATATCTTCAACATATACTCTAGAACTGAGCATAAATATGAACGTATTTTCTTATTGTATGTCATGAATAGAATATTATATTAATTCCCAGAATTAATCCACTATTTTGTTTAGCCTAGCGGCCCGCTCTGTTAATATCAATCGATTCTAGAAAGCGAGTTCAACACACGATCATTCTAAAAATAGCGTGCGTTGAGCTGCCGGTGTATAGCTGTTATAATATACATGCATCAATTAGCGTACACAGAAACATAAGAGCGAATATTTCAATAAATGAGGAATTTATGTCTATAAACATACTGTGCATGTTAATTTGAAATTGAATTGCGCTGTGTTCTATAAAGAAACAATGATAATTGTACATTTCTATCAACTTCTCCAGTAGATGTTAATCAATCTATAAAAAGATACATTTCAATAAATAACATGTTGTGAAATAAGTCTCGCCCGGAATATGTCGAAATGATATTTATGCTACTTTTACTTCATTTACGTAGCATTAATACATTATTTGCAATGCCATTTATACACAGAAACCCTTGATACATAATATTCCTACCGAATATTATTTTAAATCGCCATAGTCTACTGTAATATTTGTGTTATAAAAAATGGAAGTCATCATTATTTCAAATAGGCTGAATGTTTTCTGAAAGATTGCTTTTCCTGAGGATTAACAGTATAAATGATTCATTGACTTCGAAATGTGTATGTATTATGCATATATAACTTCTAAGATGAAGGTATATATGAAGGGCATATTACTTAAGAATAACTAGACGCGTCTGACACTAAATACTTTTCAATCATTCCCGCAATCATTTTCGTACATTGTTAATGTGTTATATTCGGCTGACAAATTTATATAATAATGATGTTAACGTAAATTATTTAGGTTATTCATGTATCACTGGTGAAAACATGGGGCGGTATGATCGGTTTATTCACGGTACAGATATTAATAATTATTGAATGAATCACAAATTAATTTGGGGATCCGAGTTTTCGTATGGTGTCCGAAATAGCTGGAGTCCGAGAAGTCTGCTTATATAGGTTGGGGCCGAAAAATCTGGGGTCCGAGAAGCCATGCAACCGATCATCTTGGCCCTCTTGTATTATGTTTAGGGTAAAAATCATATCTCAATATTAATGTCAACGCCGATTGTCTTTTTTAAAGACATTTCTTGTTTAGAATGATCGTGAGTGTGTTGAACTCGTTAGAATCAATTTTTATTTATAGAGCGTACCGCTAGGCTCAACAAAATAGTGGATTAATTCCGGGAATGAACATAATATTATGTTCATGACATACAATGAGAAAATATGTTCATACTTATACTCAGTTCTAGAGTGTATATCGAGAATATGTTTATAACTTTATTTTAACCGCTTATGTAAACAATTATGTACATTTTAATCCCCAAAATTATGCAACAGTTGTTGGTATACATTAAACCATTGTTGTAAGTTTGCATTCCCTAAAATTATAAAATTTGCTCAATTCTATTGTCATGCACTTTTCCCGCTGCATAATTATCGCAAGAAATCTAGGTCAAAAGTGATCTTAGACAGCTACGCCGAAAAATTATACTCTAAAACAGATCTGACACAGCGCTATTTTCAGCGACTTGGCGAGATTTGATGACAGGCTAGTTAGCAAGGAACGTGTCGCATTTGGCGTTCATGATTTATTCCATCACGATAGAACATGGCATTTACTACTCCAAGACGCCATCTCGGCAGACTGTACACAACTTATACATTTCCTGTCAAGGTCTGCGCGCCCACGCAGGAAACCGTCGTTAGACTGACACCCTTGTTCAGTGTCTTCATAATTCATTACGTAGTCTTAACAAGTCATGACGTAGTCAAACAACACCTCGCATAAACGTACACGTTTAAAAACGACTCTAAATTAACATATAAGGACTCTTCGATAGTTACCTGTACAATATAGGTATGCTTTGGACATTTATATCTGGGTTCACGTGTTCATTCTTATCAGTTTGTAAGTAATTACCCCGATTTCTACTCTTATTATTGGTGTTATTTCTCAAGTTGAAAACGATAGTAATTTATGAAGGAACTACAATAAATACGATGGTTATAGACGGAAATGTTTGGCGCATTGTGTTTATTAAGACATATCAGGACTTATTATTATACTTTTTTTCGACGACGTTATTAATTTTTGAAGGAACTACAATAAAATATGATTGTACCAGACTGAGATTTTGGAAACCGTTCAAAGCTCAATTTGAATACGCGCAGCGTAATATTCGCATACTCTCAATCAAACTTCAATCGTTCGGATCACTACTTAAGGTATGACCACTGGGTGATACGCCTGACCAGCGCTATCGAATCACTACTTAAGGTATGACCACTGAGTGATACACCTGACCAGCGCTATCGAATCACTGCATAAGATGTGACCACTGAGTGATACACCTGACCAGCGCTATCGAATCACTGCATAAGATGTGACCACTGGATGATACACCTGACCAGCTCTATCGAATCACTACATAAGGTATGACAACTGGATGATAAGCCTGACCAGCTCTATTGAATCACTACATAAGATATGACCACTGAGTGATACACCTGACCAGCTCTATTGAATCACTACATAAGATGTGACCACTGAGTGATACACCTGACCAGCTCTATTAAATCACTACATAAGATATGACCACTGGGTGATAAGCCTGAGCAGGCCTATCGAATCACTACACAAGGTATGACAACTGGGTGATACACCTGACCAGCCCTATCGAATCAATACATAAGATATGACCACTGGATGATACGCCTGACCAGCTCTATTGAATCACTACATAACACATCACGACTGGGTGATACGCCTGACCAGCCCTATCGAATCACTACATAAGATATGACCACTGGGTGATACGCCTGACCAGCCCTATTGAATCACTACATAAGATATGACCACTGGATGATACACCTGACCAGCTCTATTGAATCACTACATAAGGTATGACCACTGGGTGATACGCCTGACCAGCTCTATTGAATCAATACATAAGATGTGACCACTGGGTGATACGCCTGAGCAGCCCTATCGAATAACTATATAAGATATGACCACTGAGTGATACACCTGACCAGAACTATCGAATCACTGCATAATGTATGACCACTGGGTGATACACCTGACCAGCCCTATTGCATCAATACATAAGATAGGACCACTGGATGATACGCCTGACCAGCTGTATTGAATCACTACATAAGATATGACCACTGGTGATACGCCTGACCAGCTCTATTGAATCACTACATAAGATATGACCACTGGGTGATAAGCCTGAGCAGCCCTATCGAATCACTGCATAAGATGTGACCACTGAGTGATACACCTGACCAGCTCTATTGAATCACTACATAAGATATGACAACTGGGTGATACGCCTGACCAAACCCTATTGAATCACTACATAAGGTATGACCACTGCGTGATAAACCTGACCAGCCCTATTGAATCAATACATAAGATATGACTACTGGATGATACGCCTGACCAGCCCTATTGAATCAATACATACGATATGACCACTGGATGATACGCCTGACCAGCTCTATTGAATCAATACATAAGGTATGACCACTGGGTGATACACCTGACCAGCTCTACTGAATCACTACATAATATATGACCACTGGGTGATACGCCTGACCAGCTCTATTGAATCACTACATAAGATATGACCACTGGGTGATACATCTGACCAGCTCTAATGAATCACTACATAACACATCACGACTGGGTGATACGCCTGACCAGCTCTATTGAATCACTACATAAGGTATGACCACTGCGTGATACGCCTGACCAGCTCTATTGAATCAATACATAAGGTATGACCACTGCGTGATACGCCTGACCAGCTCTATTGAATCAATACATAAGGTATGACCACTGCGTGATACACCTGACCAGCTCTATTGAATAACTACATAAGGTATGACCACTGCGTGATACACCTGACCAGCTCTATTGAATCACTACATAAGGTATGACCACTGCGTGATACACCTGACCAGCTCTATTGAATCACTACATAAGGTATGACCACTGGGTGATACACCTGACCAGCTCTACTGAATCACTACATAATATATGACCACTGGGTGATACGCCTGACCAGCTCTATTGAATCACTACATAAGATATGACCACTGGATGATACGCCTGACCAGCTCTATTGAATCACTACATAAGATATGACCACTGGGTGATACGCCTGACCAGCGCTATTGAATCACTACATAAGATATGACCACTGGGTGATACGCCTGACCAGCTCTATTGAATCACTACATAAGGTATGACCACTGGGTGATACGCCTGACCAGCCCTTGGAATCACTACATAACACATCACGACTGGTTGATACGCCTGACCAGCCCTATCGAATCACTACATAAAGTATGACCACTGGGTGATACGCCTGACCAGCCCTTGGAATCACTACATAAGATATGACATTCTGGGTGATACGCCTGACCAGCCCTTGGAATCACTACATAAGGTATGACCACTGGGTGATACGCCTGACCAGCCCTATTGAATCACTACATAATATATGACCACTGGGAGATACGCCTGACCAGCTCTATTGAATCACTACATAAGATATGACCACTGGGTGATACACCTGACCAGCTCTATTGAATCACTACATAAGATGTGACCACTGAGTGATACGCCTGAACAGCTCTATTGAATCACTACATAAGATATGACCACTGGGTGATACACCTGACCAGCCCTATCGAATCACTACATAAGGTATGACCACTGGGTGATACGCCTGACCAGCCCTTGGAATCACTACATAAGATATGACATTCTGGGTGATACGCCTGACCAAACCCTGTTTCAAAAGGTTAAATTGACGTCCAAAAGCAAGGCTGCAGTGGCGGGAGAAAATACTGCACAATTTGTGCAATCTTTTATGGCAATTTATTTCGCCAAAATGCACATCTTTGAAAAAAATACAATAAATATGACAATCAGAGAGGCTTATAACAAAATAACAACGCATGCTTGTATTATATTAACCAAGAAAATGAACATGAACTTATTTGCTTTTTCAAATGTAAATAGTTACATTACAGCTCAAGCGAAAACAAATACTGTCCTCGCCGTAGACGAGTCAGAATTATAGAATATAGAGTAATTAATTATTCGGCGAATCTACGCAGAGTGGCAACTGATACCCGCCACGAAATCATGAGCAGTCACTGCGAGTCCTTGTACAACTGATAGCTGATGCAGAGTGACGTGGAGGAACCACTCCGCCATATTGCGCGTAATAGTTTTACTCTGCATCGACTTACCTCTGACACTTATCGCCAAAACTCCGCGAATCGCGAAATTTGTTGTTTCGCGTGAGCCGTAATATGTATGAATATAATTTGATGGGTCAGCGCAAAATATGTCTATATAGTTATATAGCATAGTTTTGCGCTGAGCCATCAAATTAGGCAATTACTAACGATTGTAATCTCGCATATACACATAATGCAAATACAGTTATCTCATGTACGAAACATACACATTAAATATCACATTGATATGAATGTTAATGAAACTGCAAATAATTTACGTTTCAAAGCAAATAGCAAACATTTGTTTTAAAATAAATAAATTCCATCAATATGCTACTATAAGGTCGATAAATGCATAACAAATAAATCTATTCTATATACTTAAAAAATAATCTTCGATTTAGCATCGTTTATCGGCTAATAAACAATGATTTTGAGTTCTGATGCGTAGAAAGTAAATTTAATATACCCGCATCAAAACGACAAATCGTTGTTTATCTCCTGGGCCAGGATTCAACAACCATTCTTAGACTTAAACAAAATACTTGTATGCCGAGCGCTATAATACATGTATGCCGAGCGCTATAATACATGTATGCCGAGCGCTATAATACATGTATGCCGAGCGCTATAATACATCACCAAACATTCTAAATACAGAATATTGTAATTAAAGTGGGAGAAGTAAGATTCACATTTCCAGCGCTCATAAAACATAGCAGTTTCAATAATATTCTTTATTCTTAGTCAGAAGTCTAAGAAAATTCTAAGAATAGGTAGGCGCATACGGGCCCCAATAAACAGTACTCAAATCGTTTTAAGTTTAAACATCACACTTAACAGACTGTTTTATAACACAGGTGTGTATGAAAACTATTTTGCTAAGTAATTATTACAAAGGACATCTGCATTACTAACTGCATCGGTGAAATTTAATTTTAACAAAAAATATTCTCCATATTTTTTGTCATAATAAAAAATCGAATGTGTCATTGCATGACCAACAGTGTAAGATACTTTTTAGTGCATTTGTATATCTATTTTAATTTAATCAATTTATTCATGCTGTTACATGTATTTGCCATATGTTTATATTTTTTCATTTAATCCATCGTCATTATAATAAAATGAACTCAAAACGTTAGAATATGTTTACAGAGACAAAGATTCCTTGTATTTATGCCCATTATCTGACCACAAACACACCTCCAGTCCATAACGACTAGAACATCTGCACCGGGAACTCATTGACGACTAGAACATCTGCACCGGGAGTTCATTGACGACTAGAACATCTGCACCGGGAACTCATTGACGACTAGAACATCTGCACCGGGAACTCATTCGAGCTGCAACAATTCAGCCATGGCTCGCATCGATTCGAGTTCATTTAGTTGTATTTCGATTCGATTGTTTCCTTTCTTCCTGCTTGTTTTTGCATAAACATGAGTCATGACTTTCGATATAGTATAAAAAAATATTTTTTATTATTAATGTAATGTTATTGGTTAATGTTTCCTATATATCAATATAAATAAGAACCATGGAGCAATTCCGTGATAAAGTTCCACAACTAGTTTAATAAAACAGCAGTCATGAATGATGCCATAATCAAATTACATGATAAATCTACACGAGCACCATAATCATTACAGTTTTATGACAAATCGTCTATAAATAAATCAAAAAGAATGAAATCCAAATTTGCTGGTTTAGTTTTGACAATCAAATTGGGTCATTAACAATCTATTTATCGCTGCATCAACAGAATTGTTGCAGCTCTAGAACTACAAGTAATATGCAAGGTATGAGTGGGATTGCCCGAGAGTGTCCCTCATTATGAAATGATAATATACACTGGCTCCCTGATATTGCTCCCACAGGTGTGTATCTACATGCAGTCCTGAAAGCGGATAGTGGTTCCCTGCAACCGGTCAATGGTTAAATTTCATGATGTGTCAAACATTCAGATGCTGGCAGGTGATGACACAATTGCTGCCTGAAATTCAAAGAAAACAAAGCAATTTGTAAACCATTAACTTTGGGTACGGAGCACAGTAGTGAAAGCTAGGTTGTACTTGATCTAATAATGAGACTGATCACAGTCTTGTTATTAAACTGAATATGAAATATAGGATCTGACACGAGTTGTCATTTCATACCATAATTTATTAAATGAGTTCAGGAATTTTGTTAGTAAGCGAGCCTTTGGCGAGCTTACTAATTTCCTGGACGAGTTTAATAAAATATGGTATGAAATGACAACGAGTGTCAGATCTTTTTATCACATGCTTTTAAACGAAATAAAACCCTTCTAATTTTAGCAAAATAAGTTGGTAAATTCTCAAAGTTGTGTACTGACGTGAAGTCATTTCATGTTGACGACGTCATTTCACCAAAATAACGTCATGCGATTGGTCAGTCAAAGAATACGTAGCCAATGAAAACGCTCAAAATGTTATCTTACACATGTGTAAGATAGAAATATTCGTAATGGTTGTATTACACAGGAAACAAGGTATAGCATGTGAAAAATGATATTTCTAAAACATTGGAAAAATACATAAACTGGTGACTAATTTTCACCAAAAAACAATCTCACTTTTAATGGTATTCATTTAACTATTTCCATGCTTGGTACTGACAATCAGAACTGCAGTGTTGAATAAAATAAATTCAATACCTGAAATGTACTGAAGTTACCACAAAGGGAAACAACTCCAAACGTAAAGGTAATTAATAGCAAAGAATCCTAATACATGCACACTCTCCAAGGCAAGATATAGCACAGCAGGGCATCTTGCACAGTAAAATGTTTAGTGTCAGTGTCAACTAAATACTAGATGTGTCACAGACACGGATGCCCCCCACGAGGCATGTTTGGGCACAGACAAAGTCAGTGTCGCCAACAGTAATGTTTGCCTTCACCAATTTATTGTAATATAAATTCTTTAGTGGAAAAAAACAACGATAAAGGGCCCTAATAGGGCTGCTGCGTGTATCCGAGTACTCGGATACTCACTATTCCGGGCTGGGAATCAAGTACGAGTACTCGGATACTCACTATTCCGGGCTGGGAATCCAGTACGAATACTCGGATACTCACTATTCCGGGCTGGGAATCCAGTACGAATACTCGCCATTGCCGAGATCGTTTAATCGCGATCTTATATTTTATATTTACCTAATAGTGGTTTTCATAAAATCAGTTTATTAATACACAAAATAAACTCTTTTGAGATATTATATTGCAGTTTAATGTGTCTGCATGTCCTGTTTTTTTAAATAGCAGAATGTAAACACACGTCATGTGACAAGTACAGCTGCAATATCGGGAGCGTTACATTCGATGTTTTTCAAAACCTGCATTTTTCAAGTCACCAACAAGAAATAACGTAAGTTTTGCCCAAGTTAGCCTTAATATGCACTGGTGCATGTAAATTCCAAATCAATTTAAAATAGGGATGGGACCGAATACTGAAATCAATATTCGAATATTCGTTTTAGGTATTCGAATATATTAGAATATTCGTTTTGTATATACTACTATATACGGCACCCTGTCCGAATATTTACCTATCCGAAATATGTATATTACGTGTACGTAGTTGTTTTGGTATCCGGACAAAACCCCCCTGGGACATAACCCCCCCTGTCCAATTTTGTATTGGTGGACGAAACCCCCCTCATGCATTTTACAAGGTGGACAAAACCCCCCTTAAGCATTTTACAGGGTGGACAAAACCCCCCTCTTCCATTTTACAAGGTGGACAAAACCCCCCTTTAACACAAAACAATAGACTTGCAATTTTATCTAGAGTTTTTTCTACTTGCGAATTATAAATTAATGTTTGCACCTAACATACAAAAGATTAAGCAAAGTTTGAGCAGTTTTTTGAAATGCACTTCATTAATGTTTGTTTTGTTTACAATTCCTAATTAACAGCTAAGTACAGAACTCCAACAGGTCATTTGATGAGTCAACACAAATCACTACAGTTTTTAGTTAAGCCTGACACACTGTCCCATGGCATACAGAAACTGTGCCAGCGACTTCTCCCCACTCACAAACTGCTGGCACAGAGTTTTCAGTCTCTTCTGGTGGACCAGGGTACACTTCCTCACTCTCTTAGTTGGTGGCTGGCCTCGCTCATTGTTGTATATCTCAGTCTCTACTAGCGCAGCGTCCTTCTGTAGACAGTCTATCACAGTCCACACGGAGGGATTGCTGTGGCCCACCAGATGCTTGAAACCATTGTTCCAAGATTCGCACATGTTGTTTGTGCGGTGTTGGTCGGCTAGGGTTGCTTCATGTACATTCCATGTTTGAGGTTCGAACCTGGGAGATGTACGCCGGAATCTCATGGTGCCCTCCACACCAACGACAGCCCTGTATTTTCCTGAGACGTATATTCCGTCAAAGTAGTCTACCAGACCACTGAGGTTCTCCGTTGCTGCTTCCTTGAGGGCCCTCATGCCGTCCTTGACCAGGTCGACCGGTAGGAATGCGAGGGCATCCAGCATCCCACAGAACACTCTCACCTCTTCATTGGTCTTGTAGGCGTTCTGCAGACCTTCAGACTGGACTCGTCTCCATGTGGACTGGGTGAGATGGTAGAAACATCCCTGAAAATACATAACAAGGTTTTAATTATTATTTAGTTAGTTACATATAAAATTATTTGACAATACATGTTTACAGAATAGCTGCAACAGTCCATCACTACTTATATTATTGTATTTCAATGCACATACCTGAATGTGTATGTTGGATGATATCACAGACTGGACAGCGTTGTGGATGGCGATCTCATAGTCTGCGACGACTCGACTGGGATTAGGGCGGATGTCCTTCCTAGCGCAGGCATCAAGGAGGGCCGTCAGACATTCCTCGTAGATAGATTGCTGTTTGGACGGCAGCAGAGCATAGACGGCAGAAACACAGGTCTCCCCCAGTGGCACTCTGATGCAGAACAGCTGAGCAAACTGGGAGGGGGCTGTAGAGTGGGTTCCATCCATGAACCAGGTTTCAGCGTCACCTAGGAGGCCCAACCCATCGCTGCTGGCGAACATCAGGATCCTCTCTCGTCCCGATCCATTGTCGTAGATGAGGAAGGAACCCTCCTCTCGCATTGTAGTGTAGGCGTCAGGCAGAGGATGTGGGATGTCCTCTATGGAGGTTGGCTCTTGGGGTTTCGTTCCTCGCTTAGCCCTCCTGACCGCTCTCTTTAACGAATCAACTTTGCCGCATGCTGCTGCAACCTGGAATGACAAAAAATAATGATATACTTAACTTACTGAATTTGTTATATCATTATTTCTTTATCGTTACTAATCGCTTGTCAATATGGAAAAATACAAAATGCATTATTATAGTTATCATGCAAGAAAATGTTTACCTCCTTGGGCACAGTGGCCAGTTTGTCAGTCACTATCTGACCAGGTTTCCCACGGTTGGCCTGGACGGTGGCCTTTATCTCGGCCCTCACCTTGAGGGCAGCAATGGAGAACGGATCAGCATCATGGCTGTGCTCAGTTGTGGACCTCACTTGGGTGGCCTGTAAATAAAATTAAAAACAAAATGACTTTAATATTATGTAGAATTAATTATCAAAATGGTTATAATTAGACTGCATATGACTTGTACTTTTTAATGTGTATTTCTGTTGAAAAAAATCGAACCAATTATTAAATTTTATTCCTTTTGTTAAATAGTTCTTACCATAGAATCAGTAATGAGTGTCCCCTTGCACTTTTTGCTGTCACGATATATACACTCCCATGTGATGGTTGTCTTTGACTGTTTCTTCTTGGTATATGCATACCCTGCATAGCAGATCTTTCTAGAGCCCTTGTTGCTGGTTATGAATTCCATAGTTGCAATTTGGTAAGACATAGTAGCCATAGCTCCTTATATATTAAAACATGAGTAAATAATGCTTGTACTAATTAAGAAATTGAAGCAACATAATTGCTCATGAAAATCCTAGTTTTTGTTTACAATTCCTAATTAACAGCTAATTACAGAACTCCAACAGGTCAATTTAACAGGTATTCCTAATTGTTTTTAACACCTCTGTAATTAAAAAAGAACATCTCTGTAATTAAAAAAAAAACTGTTACAAACCTACTTATATAAATGTTAGTCAAACCTAATACTAAAGTGGCACTATAATTAGAGCTAAAAATGAAAATAAAATATATGCAATTTTTTAATATAAATAACCACAAGAATTGGTCTCAAAAAGGGTAGATATTTTCACTTTTGAAAATGCATGAGGGGGGTTTTGTCCACCTTGTAAAATGCTTAAGGGGGTTTTGTCCTCCTAGTAAAATGCTTAAGGGGGGTTTTGTCCACCTTGTAAAATGCATGACGGTTTTTTTGTCCTCCTATACAAAATTGGACAGGGGGGGTTATGTCCCAGGGGTGTTTTGTCCTACACTCAGTTGTTTCACCTTGTTTCAGTGGTAAATGAGCGATATAACTTTGTGAGTGTTAGGACAATATAAAGAAATGTAAGATATATCAAGAAATGTAAGATATTGTTAAATGTATTGTTAATAAATTTGTTAATCGTTCCAGTTTTTTTCCGAACTATGAAGCTTGTATCTGCTGTGCAGATTACACGTTGCCTGGGTTTTGTCTAATGACCGCATAAAGTACTTCCAAGCACGTGATGCTGGCATTGTTTAATAATAAAGACTCTTGTATAATATACGGTGTTGATATAATGGAGAATAATTTACAAGTGACGTATAGTAAGATTGACCAGATCATGTTAATTTTGTTAAAGAAATTGAAAGGCTGATAATGGATTCATTTGGATTGGTTTACCTAGAGAGTAATTGTAATTTACTGTAAACAAGTTAACCGTATAGATGTCACTTAAGGATAATAAACAACAATATACGCCTTGTGCAAACTGTGAAACCGTTATCACAACATGGCCCAGTTTTGTTATTTGTGGATATGTTGCGTCATATTCGCGCCTCCTACAAACCGTTAACTCGCGGCCCTTGTACAG
This sequence comes from Congeria kusceri, assembly GCA_027627225.1. Lineage (NCBI taxonomy): Eukaryota > Metazoa > Mollusca > Bivalvia > Myida > Dreissenidae > Congeria > Congeria kusceri. The sequence continues at coordinate 54,428,412 of CM051031.1, read as the reverse complement.
AGGTGGCCCCCTGCCAATTATCAATTGTCGTTAATTGGACATGTTTAGCATGTGTTGTAAAAACGTTACACTGCCCCCGCCCACCTGCTGGGCAGGAAATACAACTGGAATTCATGTTAACTTTGCAATCAAACTGGGGAAAAAAAAGATTTTTAAAAGAATTTTGTTCTTTAAATAAATGAGAAAATCGAATATTCGTATTCGTTTTTTTATATTTGAATATTATCCAATATTCGAATATTCGAGTATTCGGTCCCATCCCTAATTTAAAAAGATAAGAAAACATTACAACAATGGCGTCATACACACGCGCAAGTACATGATGACGTATATGGAGCAACAACAACACCGCAACCACCAGCAAAATTTACATCCCCAGTGTGGAAATACTTCGATATTTCAAAAAAATGACGAAAAGAAGGCGATAAGTTGATTTAATATGATAAAGTTATTAGTCTACATAACTCATTAGTGTTTTCCTGTATCACAATTTGTGACAGCTGATTCGTGGTTCGATCTGTGAATCGTAAACCCCGACTCGTGGATCGGATCGTCACTTACCCAACGATCCACAGCCCTAGACCATAATTCTGCTAAAATTGGTCGCAGCCAAAATCTTTCCTTTACAATCACCTACACATTAAGGTTGCTCAGCTGTGAAAGTTGAGAGAAATCCGCGCAGCCGTTACAGAGGAGTTGAGTCAACAAAATTTTATGAAGTATCGCTATATATGGTGGAAAAAATAACAAAGGGCCATAATTCTGCCAAAATTGGTCGCAGCCACAATTCCTTCCTTACGATCATCTACACATGAAGATTGTTCAGCTGTAAAGTTTGAGCGAAATCCACCCAGCCATCAAGAGACAAAATTTCATGAAGTATGTATAGTAGAAAAAATGTCAATGGGCCACAATTGGTTGCAGCCAAAATTCCTTCCTTTACGATCATCTACACTTTAAGAATGTTCAGCTGTGAAAGTTTGAGCAAAATCCGCCAAGCCGGAGAGGAGTTGATTCCACGTACGTACATATGGAAGGACGGACGGAAGGACAAATGCAATGCTTAATGCCTCCCACACGTTGTGGGGGCATAAAAATAAATCAAAACAAATTTGAGTTGTCCACTGCACTAATGGTGACAGATGTGATAACAATACAGCAATTCAACATGATTGATATGGGATAGACATGAAACGAGGACATAGGTGCAGAACATTTTAAAATACTGTATTTTTAGACAATGTTGACATAATTTACAGGACATAGTTAGAAATGTTTTATATTTACACATTACAAGTTATGCAATTAAAACCTTTAATGTTATCATAAAATAAATCTCTGCGAAACTAAATATCTGTCATTTTTACAGTATTTTTTGCACAAACAATGGGCCATAATTCCGGCGTTTGAGGTCCAATCTGGCCCATTGTTGGCTTCTGCTGAGATCTTATGGTTAACACAAACTGTGGAAGTTTGGTCAAGATTGGAAGAACAAGAGCTATCTCAGGACAGCGCGCTCTACTATTCAACCGCTTTGTCAGTTATAGGCCTTTATAACTACAAAAAGGGGCATAATTCTGCTAAAATGCTGGTCACAGTTATGTGCCTTGGCCAGTGACCTTATACAATGACCTTGAAGACATGTGTGAAGTTTTAATTGAATATCTGTAGCTGATATAGAGATATTAAGTAGTTGCACGTAAACTTCAACCTGAAATTCTAACTACAGATAGGGGCATAATTCTGCTAAATTGCAGGTCAGAGTTATGGGCCTTGGTCAGTGACCTCACATAATGACCCAGAAAACGTGAAGTTCCAATTGAATATCTGTAGTAGTTACAGAGATATGGACTTGTTGCAGGCAAACCTTAACCAGAGCATTACGCCGACGCCAACGAACGGGTGAGTAGTATAGCTCGATCTATATTCGGTGAATAGTCGAGCTAAAAATGAAGTCTCTGTCAAAGAAAAAGGTAATTTTTGCATTTACATTTTTTACACAAACAAGAGGTTATAATTCTGGTGTTTGCGGCCCAACCTTGTCCATCAAAGCATAATTTTTTTATGAAACTTGTTGTCTATCACCTACCATATTATGTAAGACAGACCACATACATACCTGGCACTATACAATCAGAGTTGTGTAAACACTGGGCACAGAATTCACATGCTTCTTCACTGATTAACCTGGCAATAGAACAGTTGATGTAACATACACATCTAAAATGAAAATGCAGAGCATATTAAATACTGACAACACAATTACTCTTTAAATTTGTAATGAAATCAGAACATAATCAGTTGCGATGCACCAGTAGCTACCAGTACATATGAAGTTATCCTACTGATAAATGTATAGCAGTGTTTTCTCTAGAGTGCATTTTCTGTGTTTTGGATGCAACTTTTTGCGTCTGTGCATTTTTCCGTGATGCAATACATTGAGCAAAGCAGTTGAATATGACTCCGATTAAAAGACAATGTTTTTTCAGATGACGCAGTTAAATGTGATATTTACAAACTTTAGACAGTCAGTGCTGCATTATTTGCTACGTTAAATTATGATACGCCACTCTCGTTATTGTTACGCTTAGCTGCGCTATGTACTGTGTTCATCCTCGCAACGCTTTTGTAAACAGAAATCATTGGATTTCACATAGAAATGTGATCTGAAATGTTCACACAAGTACAACTTAAGTTAATATTTCCCGTAGAAGTTTTGTGAATACAGGCCCAGGTCTGAAATAATTCTTGGTGTGAAAAGTGCGTTTACAACAAGAGCTGTAGGTCGACAGCACGCTCGACTTTTCTCGTACTTGTCAGACTTACCGGCATTTTTTCTAAAACAAACTTGGCTTTCTTCCAAAAGTCGAGCTAAAAATTCTACAAATGGAAGACAACTTTACTATGCCACAGCTACTGAATGTAAAAATGCTCTACTTTAGGACATGAACTGAATAGCAGGTTGCACACACAGACTTTACCAAGTGTTCTTACTTGTATCTGACAGAGGTGGTGGAGTGTATGGTCCTAACTTGGCTGTCCTGAATCACACCAAACCCACTGACCAGAGAATGCAAGTGGGTAATGTCCACATCCGCAGGCAACCCATCCACCTGTGGGAAATACACACAGACACATGTTAGCGATGTGACATTACATTTCATTGCTCTAATAATGTACACACACTCAATATTTCGAAGGTTGAAAACCAGAAGGTACCAATTGCTATTGATTTCAACCCATGATTTGTCCAAGGGGGTTTAGGAACACACGGGTTCCTTGTACATTACTGTTACAGCCTGTCAGATTGAAATGGAGACAAAAATAAATTATAGATCAAAAGGCATACTTAAAATTAAAACACATACTTTAGGAAACATTTTATTTAAACTTAGCACAATGACTAATTATCTGATTTAGATATATTAACAATCAATTCTCGATACTAAGCTCAAAACCATACCTGTATAACATCCCGTCCATAGAGCCTCCATATCGAGTTATCAGTCATAACAGGCGGTTTCTTGGTTGGCGTTATTTTTTGCTTCGCATGTGCTTTCTTCTTGTGTTTGACCACTCTCTCAAATCCTTCCATGTCGGAGCTGTTGACATCTTCGCCTTCCACCGCTACTGCATTACTCAGCAGATTACTGGCATTGATTACTGGTAATGTCGATGCTTTGGCTATAGAGCTGCATATTTTGGCAACATAACTTTTATCCTCCTTCATATTGAGACACTTGGAGATTCTTTCCACCTCAGAATTAAGATCACTCAAGTCTGTAGTGTCGGCCGAACTCTCATTGCCTACTGTATCAAGAGAAGTGGCCTTACAAGCATTCACTTTATCTCCTTCCATGTGAATATTAACCGGACCACCCTCATGATTAAGCTCATTTATAGGATAAACATGTTCACTGTTTTCTTCTTGGCCATCATCGACACATGGGTCATTTATTTTCTCCACTTTCTTATTGTCTATTTCACATGAAGCGAGATCACATAAAGGTTGTTCTTGTTCATTCTTAACAACTCCCTGATGTGGAACAGTCATTTCCACAGTGACCTCGTCAGATATGTAGATGTCATCGTCGAAAGGCTGTGCATCTTCCCAGTTGAGTGAGCCAACCTCCAGGGAAACATCACTGGAGTTGGTCACATTGGACACATTAGAGAAATGACTGCCATCCGATTGTAGGTCGCCATCGTTGTGATAGTATTCCATGGTGTTTCCTTTGCGCTCAATTCTTCCGATGTACCCATCACTATGTGCATGGTAAGAGGCCCCAAGCTCATCTAGGTCATTCGGAGGCTTTACATCGGACAGTGAAGCTGAGGAATGGATATACCGATCCATGGCTTGTTCTAGCAGCTTGTGTCGTTCGTATGGGTAAGCAATATGCTTAGAGTAAGGCACTAATGTAGGTTTGGCACTTTCATGTTGAGATCTGTGATAGGGACGGTTATTCTCCAAACAATGACCAGATTTTAATTTATTGTGATGCACATGTTCATTATACTCTCCATGACTTTTGTCCTTTGCTTTTCGAATGTCATCCAGAGTTACTGAATATTTCTGGTACATTGGGGCATCTTCTGGTTCACACACTGGGGCTACAGTCGATACAGAACTGCTATTGTCACTGTCCTGTAAAAATTTCTCAATATTTTGTCTGGTAAGACTCACAACTTTCTTGGTCTTTTTCGCAAGTGGATATTCTTCTAACAAGGACTGATTTGCCTTCACAAAATCAAATTGCTTTTTTATCACCTTTGGTTTCACACTAGGATCTGGACGGATATCAAAACTGGACATGCTCCTGGACTGACTGTCAACCGGTACGTCAATATCCTGAGAGACGGCTGAATGGTTCTCATCTTGTCCAACAGAATGATGACTTCTGAAACTAGGGGCACTGCCTTCCCTAGGAATATTGGCACCTGCAACTGTACATTTGTTACTGTACATGTAAAATCAAATTTACAATTTGTACGGCACAGTTAACTGGTATTTTCAGATGTCATCATTTCAATCACTACCTAATATGTATGTATGTTAGCGTTACCAGTATCCAAAATTGCCACTGGCTACTACGATTTCTAATTGGCTACTAACATTACTGAAAATATTTGAAAATGAAGTATATTTTCACGTTTTCTGAGTAAATATTTCTAAATAACATGTATTTTTTATATAAAATGAAAGATTTTGACTACTAATACATAATTCTTAGTGCCAACCTAGATTTATTACCATATTTTACTATAAAATATACTTAAGGTCAATAAAGCACTATTTGTGAGTATTTGCTAGCCGGTACTAATACTGGTAATAAACTAGCTTTTATTGCTCCAAGTACTTCCTAGCCAATAAATAAGATTCAATCAGTAGAGATAACAAGGATATCAGTGAACTGATGGATGCTCCCCAATGCGCTTTGATAAGAAATTTGGAATGCAAACAGAAGAGCAGAGTCCAGACAATTGTGCTCTATATATTAATTTCAGCAATCATTAAAGTCCCATAACTGAATGCAAAATCATGGAAAATCATCTTGGTACAGTGAACACATCCTCTTTGGTAATGAGTTTTCCCATAAAGTTTCATTTAAGAATTGAATGGTATTTTTCTACATTTCATCGGCATATGAACTGTCAGGAAAATTAAGCCTAATTTGCATTAACGCCGTCGGCGTTTATGCATAAATTAGGCATAACTTTCTCAACAATTCATACACTAGTTAAATGCATTAAAATACTATTCATTTCTTATAATTACAACCAAAGGTGGATATAAGTTTTACTTTTAACTGTCTAAGGGCTGCAAATGACGTAAAGATTCTCGCGTAGGAATCCCCGTTTTTAGTTTTGGTTTCATGTTAATCGAACGGCATCGAACGGCATTTCTAATATCTCGTCAGACATTGCATCGCTGTTGATCATTTTTATAGTGGACTTACTGGTAAAACAATTCAAATTTTCCTATATGCGTTAACAATGTCATCCTCTGCAACACTGGCAAGCGATAAATCGATAAATCAGTCATTTTGTGTATGAACGATAGTGTATACATCGTAAATATTCGTGCAAAACAATGACGTCATTTCGCAAATACAGAATGAAAAAGTAGTACGGTCATGAATAATAACAAGGTAATTTGCATAACCAGCCCGTTGTTAGGCGTAACTTTCCCAACAGTTCATACACTAATTAAATGCATTAAAATATTAAAATACTTTTATTTCTTATAATTACAACCAAAGGTGGATATAAGCTTTAATGTTAACTGTCTAAGGGCTGCAATTGACATAAGATTCTGGCGTAGGAATCCCCGTATTAGTTTTGGTTTCATTTTCATCGGACAGCATTTCTAATATCTCGTCAGACATTGCAAATCGCTGTTGATAATTTGTATAGTGGACTAACTGGTAAAACAAATCAAATTTTCCTATATGCGTTAACAATGTCATCCTCTGCAACACTGGCAATCGATAAATCAGTCATTTTGTGTATGAACTATAGTGTATACATCGTAAATGTTCGTGCAAAACAATGACGTCATTTCGCAAATACAGAACGAAAAAGTAGTACGGTCATGAATAATAACAAGGTAATTTGCATAACCAGCTGGTTCATCGGGGTATGAATGACAGGTCACGTGGGCGGATTATCCTATCAGAATGCAGTGTTTATGTGAAAATGCAAAAAGTTGTTATTATTGGATATTGGCTAGTAGTTGTTGAGAAACAGTCCAGACAAGAATTGCCCACTATGCACTATTTTCAGGAAAATCACTGAAAGGGAACATCCTGTACTGTGCACACCTCATTTTGATAATGAAGCATTACACACAGTTCCATAGTATCCTGGCCTGTAGTTTCGGAGAAATAGCCCAGACAAGAATTGTGCCACAACTCTTAGAAAAATCATTGAAGCGGATGTCCTGGTTCAGTGCACACCTCCTTTTGGTAATAAAGCTTCCCATAAAGTTTAATTGAAATATGGCCCCTAGTTGTGTAAAAATAGATTGGACAAAAATGTGAACTAAATACTTATTTCAGAAATCTTCAAAGTCCCATAACTCTAAGACAAGGCTTGTCGTAGGATGTGACATATGCCCACGAAACATATGCTTGTCAGAGGAAGGCAAAACAATGTCAGTACAATATTATGCCCTGGACAAATATCTTGAGATTTCAGCAACACAGCTGTTTGTTGTTGTGACACACTGCCTCATAATGATCTTCATTCCCACCAAGTTATTACATTCTTTACATGTTGGCAAAAATGATGCTTCCTACAAAAAGTTCATTCTAATATTTGACCTTTTTAAATGTAACCTTGGACCCACAGACCTTGACCGAGGAGCATGTAAGTGGTATGTGACACATCATATAATCAGATGTAATATTAAAATCCTTGAAAGCTTATGGAAGTTATAGAGCAGAAAGAAAATTCCTTGACATTTGACCTTGAACTTTGACTGAGGACCATGGGAGTTGTACACGACACATCGCCTGGTCATGGGAAATAATAATCTGAAGTAATATTAAAATCCTTCCGAAGGTTTACAAGTTATGGTGGAGAAACAGAAATCCTTGACCTTTGACCTTGAATTGTGACCTTGATCTTTAACAGACAAGCATGGAGTTGTATGCGACACATTGTCTGGTCATAGAGAATAATAATCTGAAGTAACATTTAAATCCCTCCAGACGTTTAGAAGTTATGAAGTGGAAACAAAAATAAATGACCTTTGACCTTAAATTGTGACCTTGACTTTTGACCGACCATCATGGGAGTTGTATGCGACACATTGTCTGGTAATGGGGAATAATAATCGGAACTTATCTTAAAATCCTTCCAGGCGTTAAGAAGTTACAGAGCGGAAAAAAAAAATTCATGAACTTTGACCTTAAATTGTGACATTGACCTTTGACCGACTAGCTTGGGAGTTGTACGCGACACATCGTCTGGTCATGGGGAAAAAAATCTAAGTTACTTTAAAATCCATACAGGCATTTAGAAGTTATGGAGCAGAAACGAAAATTCATGACCTTTGACCTTGAATTGTGACCTTGACCTTGACCGTCGAGCATGGGTTTTGTACACGACACATCGTCTAGTGATGGGGAATAATAATCTTAAGTTATATTAAAATCTATCCAGGCATTAAAAAGTTACAGAGCAGAAACGAAGTTTGGACGGACGGACGGACGGTGCGACTACTATATGCCCTCCTTTGGGGGCATAAAAAATCATTGAAGCAGAAAGTCCTAGTTCAGTGCACACCTCCAGTGGGTAATGAAGCTTCCTATAAAGTTTCATTTAATTCTGGCCAGTAGTTACGTTCAAACAGACCAGACACAAATTGTACACTAAATGCTTATTTTTGAAATCTTCAAAGTCCCATATCTCTGAGAAAAATCATTGAAGCGGAACGCCCTGGTTCAGTGCACACCTCCTCTTGGTTATGAAGCTTCCTATAAAGTTTCATTGAATTCAGACCAGCAGTTACGTAGATATAGACCGAACAGACGGACAAAGTGGCAACTATATGCTCCCCAGAATTTTTTTCAAACAGTATAATAAATTTTTAATTGATTTTGATTTTGATCAATCTGCAATAAGAACTGTTCTCGTATTATGGGTACACAAGGTCAACAATGTACACCAAATAGGTGGAAAATCCTCGTGCTGCCACTGGCTGTTGTAAATATTTCGCCTCCCAGTATCATTTGCTGGCATCTAAAGTAAGTGAAAATAATAATAATAATGACAGTAGTAGTAGCATAGTATTAATAGAATAAACAAGACACTGTGTTCGTAAGCACACAAGCCCCCATTTGAATTATTCTAAGTCCAAATAAGGTCAAGGTCAATGTGAGGTTGGGTGACATAGGTGAGTTGGTAATGATCATAAGCAACAACTGTGAAAATATCCAAGTGTTGTAGTAAGCAGTGTTGGTGCTAGACGAATTGGTAAAATCTAGTTAACCAAGAAATAGTCCATTTGAGTTATTACCAGACCAAATTAGGTCAAGGTCAAAGTGAGGTTTGGTGATATGGGTGTATTCAGAATGTTCACAAGCAATTGTGTAAATATCCAGCTGTTGTAGTAAGCGGTGTTGGTGCTAGACTAAATGGCAAAATCTAGTTATGCCGGATGCATAAAAAGTATCAATTTTTTGTATGAAATGATAATCAAGAAGCCTGACTTAATTTATAAAACAATAGCAATATTGTTTATTGGAATGCATACATTATCTGTTTTAGGAGGCATTTGAGAGGCCGAAGACTGTTTTCCACAATGCCCTACAAGGTTGGACATTTGCTCCCTGTGCAGCCTTGCACGACCTCGCCCTGGTCTTCGATACTTCGCCTGCAAGTATTTCATTATACTAGAAGCATGATCAAAAGTGTTTTTTTAACAACATAAATAAATTGAATTCCTTTGTCCTAGTTATTCTTGTCATTGCTTCCTTTTTAGAATACTCCTAAATGGGGATTTTACACAGAAGAACAAATAGTCTGTTTAAGCATGTGTATGATAAAACTAGTTTAAACTACCGAATAAAGGAGTGATGACATGCTATTATAAACTGATTTAAGAAGCATATAGATCAGACAAATTAACCAGACAATGACATTTATACATTAGTATTATGTTACAAACAATAACTATGAATATATTAGTTTCTGTACTGGAATTATGTTAAATTGATTTAAGTGTTGTAATCACTGAAAATACAGTTATGGTTTCAATAAACACATTAAACACATGCACGAACAAAACCAGGTATCAATGTAGGAAAAGTTTTAGCCCGTAAACTAATTATGCTAATAGAGTTCAAGAATGCCAGGTTTATGTTTCCGAACTATACACAAACACGAGGGCCATGATGGCCCAAAGTGCTCACCTGAGAACTGGTACAGATGAAGACCATTCTGTTGTGACAGGTTTGAAAATTAAGGTATCTGAACAATACGCAGAGGGGGATAGGATCAATTTTGATTTAAAACATCGGTTAGTGCAATGGGCTAACTAAAGCACAAGTTGGGTATTGGATGTGCGTTTTTTTTTGCCAATGGTTCTCAAATCATTTTTCTCGATATTCTTACCTGACCCTTTTTCATTTAGTCATTGACAATTCTTGAAATTGCAGAAACAGTAATTTTGATATCTTTTTTGCGAACAGTTTTTGGAGAACTAGTTGCAATGCGATAATTGCGATGGCTGTGCTATACGGTAAAGTTTTGCTTTTTCTTTGATAATTTTCTGTCCAATGATGATAAATGATGTTACTGCAGGCTCCGAAGACATCAATGTTGCATGCACAAATAACTGCATGCACGTCTTTCAACTGTTGGAAATCAAATTTTATCAATCAATTTTTATGGTCATGCGCAAACTGTGTGAGTTTGGTGAACATTTAATAAAAAATCATGTGTGCAAGCCAATCATTGATAACTCGTTCATGTTTTTTTCCAAACACAAGGGGCAATAACTCTGGTGTTTCTGGCCCGATCATGCTTTTATTCGACTTCACCTGAAGTCTTACGTTCATAGACAAACTGTACACGATTGGTGAAGATTGGATGAAAAATGAAATCTCTATCCTGAACAATGTCCATTGTTGCTATTTTTTTCACAAACAAAGGGCAATAACTCTGGTGTTTCTGGTCTGATCTTGCTTATATTTCACATCCTTTTAATCTTATGGTCATAGACAAACTGTGCAAGATTGGTGAAGATTGGATGAAAAATGAAGTGCTATCCTGAATAATGTCCATTTTTGCATTTTTTTTTTCACAACAAAGGGCACTAACTCTGGTGTTTGAAACACGATCTGGCCCATTTTTGGCGTCTGCTGAGATCTGATGGTCATACACAAACTGTGAAAGTTTGGTAAAGATTGGATGGAAAATAAAGTCTAAACGTTGGAAAAGGGCATTTTTGCACTTTTTTTGCATGAACAAACGGGCAATAACTCTAGCGTTACTGGTGTGATCTGACCCAATAACAATTCCATCCGAGATTTTATGCTCATACACAAACTGTGCAAGTTACGTCAAGATTGAAGAAGAAATGTAGTCTTTATTGTGATAACGTTCCAAATTGTTGACAGCACACGGACGATGGATGTCGGACGAGGTCCCCTATACCAACAACTCACCGAGCACTTCGTGCTCAGGTGAGCTAAAAGTGCACTTATTTTTTAGTGAAAAGACCAAAGAACTTCTGTATTGACCTCATACATACTGAAGCAAACTCCTTCTAGAAAAGTTAAGACTCTACTTGATTTACTACAGGATCACTATAATGTCAGTAATTGTAATGTTTGGTTATCATACCCACACTATTACATAATTATGAAAGCATTGAAAGGGAATCTTAATAGGAACCATAAAACAACCTCATTTAGCTCCATTCTTTTCACCATGGCTATTAGAGGCAGCCTTGGCACTGTTTTGGTTGTTTTCTTGTTAACAGCTTTGCCACAACCACGTCCATGGCAACAACACAGGATCTCCTCCTGTCTTCTGTTGGTCAGTGACTCAAATTCAAAAGTATCTACCAGCATTAACTGAAATAGTATAATCCATAATAGATACAGTATTTCACTGTTGCTAGAATAGTTAGTTCTGAATGATTTATCTGGAACATTTCAGCTTAATGATTAGTAGCAAAGACTATGCTTCATTATACTGCAAGAACAATGAGCAACAAGAAAATAATAATTTGCAATTACTTTTTGACAGTCTAATACTTTAGGTCTATTGGACAAAGTATTTTAAAAATCTTAATTCTAGGGATGGCAACACTATTTGAATAATTGATTGAATGGTCGCTATTTGAATAGTTAAAACGCCAAAATTGTACTGCTTTAAAACAATAATTTCCTAATCATATAATGTATTTTCTTACAACAGTATTTCACCAATTGATACCTTACACCATGTTTTTCAATAGAAAGGTCCCGTATCATGTGTCAGACTAAGAGTTATTGAATATACGGGTCAGTGTCAGCGGCCACTTGTTTAGTCGACAGTCACACATAATTACAACAGAATGAAACCATAACTGTTGATTGACTATTACACTTCCCATTAATGTGTGTTAATTAATAACCATAAATAAATTACAAAAGAGTGATCACACATTTAGAAGTCATTATAGCTAAGAAATGTAGTTCAAATTTTATGATGCATGTTTACTTATTGGCACGTTTCCAAATTGATAAGAAATATGTGGAATAGGGATTTTTGATAAAAAAAACTACTTGATTAAAAGAACAATTAAAATGGAACCTTTATTTGTTTATGCTTGATACCGAATCATATTTCACTAAAAGGACAGAATGTGCAATTTGTCAATGTAGATGCCAAGATACTTTGTACTGAAACTTCATACAAAATTACAAATAGTTATGTTATGTCGACTATGAATCCATGCAAATATTCAAATATTTGATTGAATGAAAAATGTGCATATTTGAATACTGATATTGGTATTTGATGCCATCTCTACTTAATTCCACGCCAATTTATTCCACTAGTTTTTTAGTAAATAGAAGTAGAATGTCTAAAGACATAAAATACGTATAAAATTGGACAAAATCGTTTAAATAGACTAACAATAAATTCATAATGAAATTATATGAGAAAACTGTAAACAGTTAGAAGAAACTATTATCCGAAATTATACGTATCCGAATAAAACAACAACGTACATCATCTGCCATAACTTGATAGTATACAAGTTTAGAAACAAACTAAACCACTGAATTTAATTCAATAATTAATAGATTGTATATTCTGGTAAAACTTTATTCGTTATTTATTGTTGGCATGGTGTGCAATCTTAATTTGCTGTTGTTGTTGTTGTTGCTGCTCGAGAAACTGTCTTCTGTTTCTGCACCAAATTGCTGCCCTTTATTCAATTGGTTGCGTGTAGCCGAAGGGTTAGCAGTCATAATGTACTTACTCGAAATCATTTTATCACTATCGTCGGTTAGATGGGTTTTAACTCTTGTTACCGGTAGAGCTGTTAAGTTTCTGGTTATCGATGATCGTACACATAACAAATGGAAGCAGACAGTGGTAAATATCCTTTTAGTAAAAGTTACAATGTGTATTTTATTTTTAAATCATTACAGAGAACAAAAATCTATTAGCAAGTTATTATTCTGTATTGGAAGAGAATGAGTTAATTACTAAAATACTTGTTAAATAAAATCATTTTTGTTCTACAAATTTCAGATGATTTGGACTTACCAGGCTCTCAGGTGCTGGGCAAAATGTTGAACAGACTCTCTAAGTAAGAAACATATGTGATTGCAAAATAATAGTCTATTATTAAATAGACACCAAAGTATTAACGCCACAGTCCATAGAATATAATTCAATACATCTTAAATTGGCATTAGTTCTAATGAAAGATAATGACTTTTATTTGAATGAAAACTGTTTCTTATTTACGAAAGGCATTTTATAATGTCTATGTTTGAAAACGCTTCGAACGAATGGAATATACACTAATGTACATTCTGATTTACTCCAGAGGCATCACCAGCTATCGCACACAGATAATTTTACGATAAAACGTTATTATTTTACCGATTTCAATGCATTTTTTTTTGCATTTTGATCGGTAGAAACATTAGAAACAATTTCTGCAAAGTTTTATTTTTATTAACATTTCTGGACTGCTGCTTTAATTGTTTTACAATCCAAAATCACAAGAATAGATGACAGATCAATTAAACATTATTGTGTCGCAATATGCTTATATGAGGCAAACAAGACCAAATTTAATTTGTTAAATACATACTTGTTTACAAAGTTGACAATCTGTCAATGATATTCATCAGTTATATGCTGCAAAAAAGTACACTCCCCTTTTAAAGTGTTTATTTTATTGTAGACCATTTCAGTGCTTGCTTGGCGGAGAAAAGATGTTGCCCATTTCCTTGGACCCGTCAGATGTGTATGATTTCACCCACAAGAACCGAGGTCAGATGATCGTCATCAACAATGAGCATTTCAAAGGCCTGCCCCCCAGACCTGGGACTGATGTTGATGTGGGGAGCCTGAAGTCTACGTTTACAGATCTAGGATTTGATTTGCAGATTCACCATAACAGGACCTACGACCAAATGATGAAAATATTTAAGAACGGTAGACATAAAAACCTTATTTAAAATGTAGGAGAATGTTTTAAAGATAATTATTCTGTTCTCTGCCAATTCATTGCTAGAGGTTGTTCCCTGATAATGTAAACCATTGGAAAGTTAAACAAAAGTTAAAGTAGAGAAGTTTAGGCCATAATGTTGTGTATCAGCAATGAAAATGTACATTTAGTTTACATCTTATAATCAGGAAGCACTTTTTTATGTGTAGCAACAGAACTAGTGAATTTGCAAAATTGAAATTATTTTTCTTGGCATGAAAAGATTTAAAATGAACCATTTTAGTTTTCATTTCATGAAAACCTGTATAAGTTTTAACAGCAGTTACTGTTTGAACTAGTAGTCAATATATTATTGATTATTGCATTTGCAGACAATAGTTATGATAGCAAATTTAATAGCTAAAATATTTATTATTCTAAGCTTGACATAAGGTATTGTTTTAATGCATTACACAGCTGCCAAGAGTGACCACAACGAATCAGACTGCTTTGCCTGCGTTGTATTGTCACATGGGGATGAAGTGCGGGTGACAGACAAGCGCAAACCCGACCTGGTGGAGCGGTATGATGTCGTCTACGCCACTGATCGTATCATGTTTACAGAAGACATCGTACAGCAGTTCAGCGATTTCAAAGTTCCTTCACTGGCCAACAAACCTCGACTGTTCTTTATACAGGTGGGTTAAGAAAATGCTTATCTTACAAATGGAAGATGGTTGTTTGTTTGGACTGTTATGAAATTGAATAGGTATCACATTAAAGCATGACTTAATAAAAAAGTTTTAATAGTAGCGATAACAATGCTCTATCAGTTATGGTATTTCATATCTGTCGGTTACTATATTCCATATTATCGCCATTTTTACCAATATGTTTTATCAATTCACAAAATTGCTGATTAAATAGTAAATTTCTTATCTTTATTTCACAGAGTTATTCATACAATTTTACCAATTGAATCCTGCATTTTAAAATAGACTAAAGAAACAAATCATGCTGTACAAATGTAAGTCAATGCAGATGTTTATGCGTATCTTGCAGGCTTGCCGAGGGTCCTCACTCGACCCGGGTGTATCCCTGCCCGTGGTGGGGGAGGACGTGACTGACGGAGGGGCCCCCAGGGTGGAGATCGCACCCAGTCACCTGTACAAGGACAGTCTCATCATGTATGCCACACCACCGGGTAAGTGCAGAATTTGCAGTGTTTTGTTATTATGAAATAATAGGAATGTTTGATAAAATGCAGTTGATCACCAATGTATCGTGATATATTTTATATTCATTTTTTGAAATTTCGTTATTTCAGTTCATATTTACTTTAGAAATGCGTAGAAATAATATTATGATAATCATCAGTGTATTGTTATATACCAGTAATTTATACTGGTGTAATAGTGGTATTTATTTTGTTAGAAAATACAAAAAGCCAGTAAAATACAAGATAAATCAGAACTACCTTGTACCAAATGTGTGACTATATGTGCCTACATATCATAATATTATATACACCACTGCTACCTTATTCAAATATAAATACCTCTGTATCTGTGCAATACTTCTCTTTGGCAGGGTACTATGCATTCCGGCGCCCAGACACCGGCTCATGGTTTGTGCGTGCGCTGTGTGTGGTGTTTTCTGACCCGACACTACGGCATCGGTCCCTCAACCAGCTGCTGACCGCAGTCATCAAGTTGGTGGCCCAGAAGTATGAATCCCAGTCTGCTAACTGCAAAATCTCACAGAAGAAGCAGACCCCTTGTTTCTCCTCTATGCTAACTAAAGATATATATTTCACTGAAAAATGATGTTTTATGTTTTGTCTTTGTAAAATATGGTGTTTTTCATGCTGACAGTTCTTTTATACTTACTACTGTTCTAAAAAATGCAATCAGTTAGTTTGCTAACTGAAGATATATATCTGACTGAAAATTTAAGTTTTATATTTTGCCTTTTTATGACATGTTGTTGTTCATGCTGACAGGTCTTATATACTGTTCATAGTAAATGCAATCAGTTGTTTACATGTACATGTAATTGTTTTTGTTGAAACTTAGATTTACTTTTATATATATTTTTATTAAGCCTTTTGTCTTGACTAAGTTATGATCTTCTAATTTTAGTTTCTTTTTTTCTGATATGTTTTAATTGCCTTTTTGGTATATTAATGTAAATGGACCAACAAAACTGTGATAATGCGAGTATGTTTTAAAATAGGCTAAGGCCAGAAAAAACTAAATTGTGTGTTTTGGGCAATGGTCTCAAAAAAGAAGGTAGGGTCAGGGTTGAGTTTTTTTTTAATTATTTTTTTTTAAAGACACATTTCGGTAAAAAAACATTGAAAAAATTCTAAAATCTGAAGAATACGGATTTCACGGAAAACAAAAGTTGCTAAAAACTTTTGGGTTGGGGGGTTTTCCTTAGGTAGGGTCGGTTTGCCCGAAACACACAATTTTTTCTTTTGGCCTTATGCTCATTTGCAACATTGCTTAATGGTGTTAAGTCCCGTTTTACTTTGCCGGCATATTTTTATTTGTACAAAAACTATTTTATGTAACATAACTTGCCAATCAAAATCTCATTGTTTATAGGGTACTTAACCTCACTGTTTAACAATGACAACAGTTCATGCTTTATAGGGTATATTTTGGGAGCCGTGCACAGAATGTTCTCAAAATTTGACTGTTTCATAAGTAACTGGTACTGAACATCTATTTTTATGATGTTACCACAACTTCAAAAAAGGTCTCAAATTCTTGCTGTATGTCTAATTTATATTAAAGTTTGAGTTTGCGAGGATATTTTTCCCCCAAAAATGTACCTATTTATGTTAAATGTGTTAAATAAGTTTACTTGAAGAGTCCAGGGGCCATATTCCTGAAACTTCTAAAGTTTACCTTAAAATAGTTTTACTGAAGTTCAAATTTTTGTAAGGTAATATTTTTAAAACTACATAAAAATTGTTGAATCCAATTACAGTTAAGTAAATAGTAGTTGATAAGAAGTCGATAATTACGGTAGTAAACGATAAGCAGAATTTTATGTAGACATGAAATAAAATGCTAAAGAAAAATGAAGATTTTGAAGCTAAATATTTTACTTAAGATGTTTCTGGAATATGATCCCAGAACTATATTAGTAATCCACTAGTATTCCTTTGTACCTTGTTCCTGTAACTATAATTACTAGTATTTATTGCTGTCATCACCTCAGTTATCATACTGATATCAGCATCAGATAAAATAATTGTCTTTGGGTTGTGCATATGAGTACATGTACTTCGCCAATGTTTACCTGTTTTAGAAATTATTTAACCGGTATATATATTTTTAGCTCAACTATTCGAAGACTAGGTGGGCTTTCCTGCTTGCCCCGGCATCGTCGGCGGCGTCTGATCTTGGTTCAGGTTTATATTCAAAAGTCGTGTAACTTCAAAACTACATAAGTTATTCACTTGAAACGTGGACTACATAAGTTAATCACTTGAAACGTGGACTATACCTTTGTCATTAACTCCGGCATCCGGTGCAACATACCCGATAATTCTGTTTTGTATTTCGACAGAGTTATGCCCCTTTTTTACATAGATTTTCTGGTTAAAGTTTATATTCAAAAGTCTTGTAACTTCAAAACTACACAAGTTATTCACTTGAAACTTGCAATGTACCTTTGTCATCAACTCCAACATCAACAGCTACGTTCCCCATAACTCTGTTTTGTATTTTGGCAGAGTTATGCCCCTTTTTCATGTAACTTTTCTGGTTAAAGTTTATATTCAAAAAGTCTTATAACTTAAAAACTACATAAGTTATTCTCTTGAAACTAAGAGGTTACCTTTGTTATAAACTCGTACATCAAGTTCGATATTCACCACCACTCTTTTAAATTTTTAGAGAGTTATGCCCCTTTTTTTACATTGAAATTCTCGTTAAAGTTTATATTAAAAAGTCTTATAACTTCAAAACTACACAAGTTATTCATTTGAAACTTGGTATGTACATTTGTCATCAACGCCAGCATCAAGTGCAACATTCCCCATAACTCTGTTTTGTATTTTGACATAGTTATGTCCCTTTTCACATAGATTTTAAGATTTAAGTTTTTATTCAAAAGTTTTATAACCTCAAAACTTGATGGGTTATTCACATGAAACTTCAAATATACCTTTGTCATCAACTACAGCATCAGGTGCAACAATCCTCATTACCATGTTTTGTATTTTGATATAGTTTTGCACCCTTTTCACATAGATTTTCAGTGTAAAGTGTGTT
This sequence comes from Congeria kusceri, assembly GCA_027627225.1. Classification (NCBI taxonomy): domain Eukaryota; kingdom Metazoa; phylum Mollusca; class Bivalvia; order Myida; family Dreissenidae; genus Congeria; species Congeria kusceri. Next base: position 54,409,950 of record CM051031.1, on the reverse strand, counting down.
TTTTTCAAGTCTAATAATTTCTAAACTACATAAGGTATACTCTTTAAACTTGGAATACATCTTTGTAATCAACTCCAACATCAGGTGCAACAATCTTCATAACTCTGTTTTGTATTTTGTCAGAGGTATGCCCCCTCTTTACATATATTTTGGGGTTAAAGTTTTTGTTTCAAAGTCTTAAAATTTCTAAACTACATAAGGCATTCACTTGAAACTTGAAATAAATGGATGAAATAATTGCCATAACTCAGCTTTGTATTTCAACAAATGTATGCCTCTTCCACATTCCAAAATATGAACCACCTGAAATACTTGGAATAGTATGTTTCTTGGAATTTTGTCTTATTTGTGCCTGTTATATTATTCACGATTGTTATTCATACATTGTTATAATTATATTCAATCACTTTAGTTCTGTATATTTACAATAATTAATGCCATGTAGCTATCTAGTCTCTTGCACAATAGACAATGTCATGCTAGCAATATAACTATCTAGTCTCTTGCACAATAGACAATGTCATGCTAGCAATATAACTATCTAGTCTTTTGCACAATAGACAATGTCATGCTAGCAATATAACTATCTAGTCTCTTGCACAATAGACAATGTCATGCTAGCAATATAACTATCTAGTCTCTTGCACAATAGACAATGTCATGCTAGCAATATAACTATCTAGTCTTTTGCACAATAGACAATTTCATGCTAGCAATATAACTATCTAGTCTCTTGCACAATAGACAATGTCATGCTAGCAATATAACTATCTAGTCTCTTGCACAATAGACAATGTCATGCTAGCAATATAACTATCTAGTCTCTTGCACAATAGACAATTTCATGCTAGCAATATAACTATCTAGTCTCTTGCACAATAGACAATGTCATGCTAGCAATATAACTATCTAGTCTCTTGCACAATAGACAATGTCATGCTAGCAATATAACTATCTAGTCTTTTGCACAATAGACAATTTCATGCTAGCAATATAACTATCTAGTCTCTTGCACAATAGACAATGTCATGCTAGCAATATAACTATCTAGTCTCTTGCACAATAGACAATGTCATGCTAGCAATATAACTATCTAGTCTCTTGCACAATAGACAATGTCATGCTAGCAATATAACTATCTAGTCTCTTGCACAATAGACAATGTCATGCTAGCAATATAACTATCTAGTCTCTTGCACAATAGACAATGTCATGCTAGCAATATAACTATCTAGTCTCTTGCACAATAGACAATGTCATGCTAGCAATATAACTATCCAGTCTCTTGCACAATAGACAATGTCATGCTAGCAATATAACTATCTAGTCTCTTGCACAATAGACAATGTCATGCTAGCAATATAACTATCTAGTCTCTTGCACAATAGACAATGTCATGCTAGCAATATAACTATCTAGTCTCTTGCGCAATAGACAATTTCATGCTAGCAATATAACTATCTAGTCTTTGCACAAAAGACAATTTCATGCTAGCAATTTAGTCTCTTGCGCAATAGACAACTTCATGCTAGCAATATAAATATCTTGTCTCTTGCGCAATATACAATTTCATGCTAGCAATATAAAATTTGGTGCTTCTTGTATTTATTAGTTATGTTATATTTGTGTTCAGTTATACTTGGTTGCCATAGCAATGTTATAAATGTTTTGACTGAAGGTAAAAAGGATTCTTTCAGGGTATAAAAGCAGAAAAAGTCAATGTTACTAGATACAGCTTTTGTATATGAAAAAAGTTTGATGACATCTAACACCATTGAAAAATACATAGAGGATATTTGTTTATTTTGATGTAAGATCATATTTTATTTCACAAGTGCTTGTAGAAAATGATATTTTCACGAGTATGTCTGGGACGGCATGTGTCCGGATACAGGTCTGTTTCATTTACTGTATTAAATCAGGAACCAAAAAGCAGTGAAATACCAACTTTATCTCACTGATATTTTTCTATTTTTCATTATTTAGCATAAAATAAATGTTTGTAAACAAGTATTAGCAGTAGGTACATCAGTGAGTGTACACATAAGTTCCAACACATGCTTTATGAGTTCAGCGGTTTTTCTAGCAATATTGAAGTATACATACCGGTACAGCTGATTTTTATAGTATGGATTTTCACTTTTGTTAAATGACATTTTTATTCTTCTTTAAGAAATGTATTTTAAAGAAATGATCATTTGCATGTACAGTCGAAACGCGATACTGCGAATAGTCTCGGGAGTCACTGATTTGTTCGTAGTATCGCGTTTTTCGTAGTATCGCATCTTTCGAAAATTACGGTATTGACTTATTTTTTCTTACATTACGTGTTAATTTGCGTTTTGTCGTGGTGTTTATGAACATTAGCACACTTATTTAAGTAATTGCATTTGATATTACAATTGTGTATGTATTGCATTATAAATATAAAGAAGTATAAAATCAATCCACGCACCGTTATCGAATTCGCAGTGACATATACGAAAGTCATCCAGTAAAACGCAACTCTCACACGGCATCATTTAAAGTGGCTTAAAATGGTTAATAAATTTGTGAACAAGTATCTTTGTCCACGGTGCAAACAGTAACAGGCTAGGTGTCTGACTGGGCAGAGGTGTGAAATCTTCGTTGAGAAGGTGTGAACAATCTCCTTGACAATATCATTCGTAGTATTGCATTCAATTTTAAATACAAATATTATGATGGGGCCGGAACATTTGTTCGTAGTAACGCATCTTTCGTAGTATCGCGAATTCTTATTACTGCATCTTTTTGTAGTTAAATATATAAGAAAAACAGACGGGACCCGCAGCCTTATTCGTAGTATCCCATCATTTCGTAGTATCGGGATTCGTAGTATCGCGTTTCGACTGTATAACAATAAGTTTTATTTTCATTTTACTGCCTTATTTACATTTTTTTTTATCTTTTATATGTGAATATTTTAATTATTGATAACTATTCAGTTATTTATATCTATTCAACTGTTATCTTGTTACTGTATTTTATTCAAATTTGTGTATTTTCAGGATTGTTTGTAAATATGTTCTTTTTTAAACTGTTCTAATTTTCATAGTCAGATTTTGTGTTCGTTAATAATGACTTGGGGAAAACTTAAGTAATATTTGTTGCCATATTTTTGTTGTTGCCATTCCATTCTTTACAATATCAATAAAATGTCTGTATTCAAGATATGGGTTCAATATATCTGTAAGGAAGTGTGATTTCACATGGGGTTATAGCAGATGATGTTAATTTTTTTCATAGCATAAAATATATAGAAAATGAGTTGATTTAATTGTTAGTTAATATATTATGCTTTCTTAATTATAGAAAAAAGAACATTCTCACTCGTGGCTTTGCCACTCATGAATATATTTCTATGAAAACTAATGACATAAAATACAATCTTACACTGAAATCAATGAATATCCTTTATGTGTTTAAAAAGTGAGTTGTCACAAGATATCAATATTGTGACATTATGGATAAAGGATATGATAACATTGTCAAAATTTTAATAGAATGTGTCACAAAGTTAGTTTATAGCCCAGTCTTAGTGTCACATTTTTGTGGCCTTGTTTAGCTACGTTGCGCAACTTGGCAGGTGTGTACATAAACGTGGCCGTAACGCGCCTAAACGTGGCACAAGTAGGCAGGTACGTACTTCAACGTAAACAACAAATCTGAATTTTGATCGTGTTAAAAATACTGCTACGTTATACCACAACATACATTTTTGTACCAGTGGTACAATGGTACAACGTAGAACAACGTGGCCTTTACATAGCACAACATGGACAGAACTAGAGTCCTGTCAATTTGTACGTTATTTGCTACGTTCAACTACGATACCGCACGCATCACTCGTTATTGCTACACTTATGTGTGCTGTGTACAGCTTTCTTCCATGCAACGCTATGTAATGACACGTGGTACGTTGTCAAATGTAACGTAGCATAGCGATAGTGCAGTAACTATGTAATACATGGATGCAAAGCGTAGTAAAACTTGATGACCACTGGGCCGAACGTGAGTGTCAAATACATTCTTTAACGGCACGTAATAACATGACACTAAGACTGGAACATTATTAATTGTTACTGTTGTCACATACAAATTTGCAAATCTCATTGTCTGGTGTTTTATGTTGTCTTAATGTTATTTTCAAGTTTTGTTTGCTTCAAATGACATATATTTAAAAAGTTAACTTGTATTTGAATGCAAACGTTTGTAGGGCCAGTTTTGACAAATATATATACATGTGTATTTTGCCAGTCTCTTTCTAGTTATTCCCATTTGATTTCCTTGTTAGTAGTTATATTGGTGTGAGAGTGACACCTCAGTGGTATCACTTATTTGTCTTGATGCATATACAGTTGAACCTCGTCAGGACCTATAAAAATACTCAGAAATAACGATTATTCCAATTAAACATTTCTAGGGGCCATATTGACAAAGCTCCTTATTGAAAACTTAATATATTAATTCCTTAAATGTGTGGTTGGGTTCATTTGAAGTTTATTTTTGTTTTCAGTACTTTTATTCTACTAATCAAAGTTTATTTTTGTTTTCAGTACTTTTATTCTACTAATCAAAGTTTATTTTTGTTTTCAGTACTTTTATTCTACTAATCAAAGTTTATTTTTGTTTTCAGTACTTTTATTCTACTAATCAAAGTTTATGTTGTTTTCAGTACTTTTATTCTACTAATCAAAGTTTATTTTTGTTTTCAGTACTTTTATTCTACTAATCAAAGTTTATTTTTGTTTTCAGTACTTTTATTCTACTAATCAAAGTTTATTTTTGTTTTCAGTACTTTTATTCTACTAATCAAAGCTTATTTTTGTTTTCAGTACTTTTATTCTACTAATCAAAGTTTATGTTGTTTTCAGTACTTTTATTCTACTAATCATAAGATGCTTCTTATTTTACCAGATATCAAATACAAAACATTGGCTTTCACAATGACAGTTGTTTTTGAATTTTTCACTTAAGTTTGACTTACGTTAAGATTTTCCTTAGGGGCTTTGTGGATATGACCCTAGGTTATCTTAGTATTGTTGTAGAGATCGCAATGGTATATAATTGTGATAGTAGCCACACTACACAGCTTGACTGCATGGACGTTAAAAGTTTATAATTACAATGTGTTTGATTAAACGTTATTTTTTATTAAATATTTGATTAAATTGTTTAGTACACGAACCCCTAAAAATACTCAAATGTTTTGACGCCCATGTTAGCTATGCATGCTGATTGGTGCAATACCTTGCCACTCTTGAATGATAGAAACATTTGTTTAAGCAATTCAAACATTTAAAAACATGTGAAAGCATGCCGAAAGCAGACGCGGTCATAGCTTTTCATAACAGTAGACAAGAACATTGATTTCGATTGTGAGATTAGCACTTCAAATTAACAATTAATAAATGCACGTAAAAACAGGTGTTTGGACCGGATTAATGAGTTCAAAATAGAGATAATTCGAAATAGCAGAGTTCGTATTAAACATCAAATTCCTAATTGAATTAAGAAGGAAAAAATCTGAACCAAAATAAAACTTCCAAATAATGAGAAATTCGGTTTAACAGTGTTCGAAATAACAGTGATCTACTGTATATGTAACAAGACACCACTCGGCATACACAGAAATGACACATTTTTATCACTTTATATAAAAACAGAGTATCAGATAAAAACTCAGTTTATTCAGAGAAATCAGATACAGTTTTTGTTACACTTAAAAACAAATCTATCATATCTGTCATATGAGATGTCCACTGACAGAGTTTGAGATTTTGCTGTGGCTCATGAGTCTATGTAGATAAGTAGTTGATTTAAATACAAATCCATTACATCATTCTGTAAAATGAGACATCCACTGAAAGAGTTTGAGATTTTGCCATGGCTCATGAGTCTATGTAGATAAGTGGTTGATTTAAATACAAATCCATTACATCATTAAGTAAAATGTGACATCCACTGAAAGAGTTTGAGATTTTGCCACGGCTCATGAGTCTCTGTAGGTAAGTGGTTGATTTAAATGCACATTCATTACATAATTCTGTAAAATGTGACATCCACTGAAAGAGTCTGATATTTTGCCATGGCTCACGAGTCTATTAAAGGGTTGATCTTTAAACTATTGTATTTGATATAGAAATGTGAAGCAGATACAACGGTTGCATGCTAAGACCCTTGCTATGAAGATAAGTGGTTGATCTCATGGACTAGTTATTGATTGGAAAAGCAATTAGACTCGCTAGTTGTTGAAAACATATTCCAACAATTTTCTAAGCCATTCATCAGTCATCTTATGATGCTGGTGTCAGTGCCCTGTGATGCCAGGGTTCAGTCGGTGGCAAACTATCACTGATATACGCTGGCTAAGTGGCGTTACAGTATGTGGCAAACCATCACTGATATATGCTGGCTAAGTGGCGTTACAGTATGAAATAATCGTGACTATAGTGTGACTTACCGGCTGTCCGGCTAGCACAATGTTTGGTACACTTGATTCTCTCGCTGCCCAGGTTCGCTTCCCATTGGGAGCATGTGAGTTTGGTTGGTGGTCACCATACCGGTCAGGTGGGGTTTCCTCCGGGTGCTCCGGCTTTTCCCCCCCCCCACAGCACAAGACCACACCAAAATTTATAATATTTCAGTAAAAAAAAAAAAAAACCTGGAAATTGCTATGATTCAAAATTTGTCCCAACTTCAGATGTGTCTCTAAAAGTAAAATTTGGCAGGGGTGCTGGAGCATACACGGGGGCCTCAGTTTGGCAGGGGTGCTGGAGCATACACCAGGGTCTCAATTTGGCAGGGGTGCTGGAGCATACACCAGGGCCTCAATTTGGCAGGGGTGCTGGAGCATACACCGGGGCCTCAATTTGGCAGGGGTGCTGGAGCATACACCGAGGCCTCAATAAATGCAGCTTTGGCGCAGAAGGACCTAGTAAACTTCGGAATACACACACGTTACTTTTTCCACCATACTCGGCATTTTCACCCATTGAGTTGACAGCTTGTTGAATTGTGTGTTTCTGTGAAAAAAATTGCGAATGTAATTCAGTATCAGTATCAGTAATGATGAATCTAATATATTCACCGCAACTGCAAGACACTGTGTTTTTATTTGTTCAAGAGTTCATGACTTGTATCAATGTACTGTATACTGGTACTCTTAAATTATTTAAGAAATTATCTTATCTCAGTAGTTATCGATTTATTGTTGTTTATCGGCCAATAAACAACAATTTGGATAGGAATAAAACACTAGGGCGTTAGCCCGAGTTGTTTAATAGTCACGCATTAGAACGACAAAGAGTTTTTTATTGGCCGATAAACAATGATAATGCAAAAATTATTTAGATTCTAACGTGATTTGACATAGATTTTTGCAATTGTAATTGGAACTTCTTTTTACTATGTTCCGCTCAGAATCAGAACTTTTTTTTTGTTGATTATGGGTAGTTACCAAGATAATTTTGTTCTTTGTCTATAGAAAAATTAGTGAGTATCATATTAAAATATTTGGTAATAACCACTTATTGTAACGAAAACTGTTTTTCCTTGTATCTTTAAGCCCAATGTAACTCAGATGTTTTACATGTATGAATTGGTCTACCTACTGGTATAATTATGCATTTATTGTTACACATGAAAGATTTTTTTTATTGCTATGTTAGATATTGTTTTAATGTTTGTTCTTTTATTTTTAATAATTAAAAGTATTTGTATATATCTTGTATTACTACAATTGTCATAAGGACAAGCTGCAAAGATATGTTTGACATCGATACGAAGATGATTATGAATGGTACACCAGTATGCGCATGTTACATTCATTTGATGTACTTGATCAATGTTTTTGATTTAAACTTTAGTCTCACCTGATGACTTGTTGTTGTCCCACATGATTGTTCTCATTGCGAGATGTGATTATTCAATCTGCATGAAAGTGAGTGCATTTTGATAATTTCTGTACATACGCATATTGATACCGTGATTACCTATCTGTGTTATCGGAGCAAGTTCATTGCACTGACTCTGGACATGTATTTATTACAGTGTTGGGATGCCATTGTTCAATTAAGAAATATTTTTCGTTTTAACATTGTTTATTGGCCAATAAACAATGAATTGGAGTTCTAATGCGTAAGAATTAAACTGTGAGGGTGTTAGTCCAAGTTGTTTGTTAGCCATGCATCAGAATTTTAATTAGCCATTAAACAACAATAATGCAAAAATTATTTCGATTCTAACATGATTTGACATACCAATATATTTTGGCAATTGTAATTGGAACTACTTCTTACTATGCTCCGCTCAGAATCAGGACTTTATTGGGTAGTTTTACGATGATAATTTGTTCTTTGTCTATAGAAAAAATAGCGTGTCTTATGTTAGAATGTCCTACTGGAGAGTGCTTGCATCAAGTTCCTGCAGTTAGTGGCAAGCTTTTATCCTTTAAACTATGTTTTATGACAGATATATAACCAAAATTTTAAATAAAATGTAACTATTGATAGCTGCTATCTAAAAGAAGAATTTTATCATACTATTAGGTACCAAAATATGACAAAATTTAATACATGTACCAACATTGTCCAGTTCATTCATATTATTTACAACTCGTGCGTACTGTATATTAAATAGCAAGGACTATTATGTACCTTATTATTTAGAGTTCCTAATGCAAGTATATTGTTACCCATAAACAGATTTTAGAACATACCGATAATGTTTAAGACAATAAGCATTTGTTGATGCAATTAGACTTGCATTGGTTAATTGCTTTCCAAAATGGGCAGGGGAAATAACCGATGTCTGAGCAATAATCAATGGTCATTGAGTTGAGGTTAAAATACTATAAGTTTGTACATCAGAATAGCTCAGGTAATTTGGGTACCAGTATTTTGTTTTGTGCAGAAAATATAGTTATTCAGTCTAGGAATATGTATATTTACTGAACCAAAAAAGACACTTTCGAACTCAAAACTTTGAATGTATATAATTTGTTAATGTTTTAATAGATTTGACTTAAATCTTCTGTTTATTGTGTGTATTGTCTTGTGTTTCTACTGGGTTTAACTGGTCGATTTTGCTAAGTAGACCGATTTTACTATTATCACATGTATTTGTGTGTGTACATCTCGTATACATAACTGTGCCAATTTGGCATGTACTTGAAGAGTTTCTTTTTTGGTTTAGTATATGAGGGGTACTGTAATACCGTGTACTGTAATACCGTGTACTGTAGGGGTACTGTAATACCGTGTACTGTAGGGGTACTGTAATACCGTGTACTGTAGGGGTACTGTAATACCGTGTACTTAAGGGTACTGTAATACTGTGTACTGTAGGGGTACTGTAATACTGTGTACTGTAGGGGTACTGTAATACCGTGTACTGTATGGGTACTGTAATACCGTGTACTGTAGGGGTACTGTAATACCGTGTACTGTAGGGGTACTGTAATACTGTGTACTGTAGGGGTACTGTAATACTGTGTACTGTAGAGGTACTGTAATACTGTGTACTGTAGGGGTACTGTAATACCGTGTACTGTAGGGGTACTGTAATACCGTGTACTGTAGGGGTACTGTAATACCGTGTACTGTATGGTTACTGTAATACTGTGTACTGTAGGGGTACTGTAATACCGTGTACTGTAGGGGTACTGTAATACTGTGTACTGTAGGGGTACTGTAATACCGTGTACTGTAGGGGTACTGTAATACTGTGTACTGTAGGGGTACTGTAATACTGTGTACTGTATGGTTACTGTAATACTGTGTACTGTAGGGGTACTGTAATACTGTGTACTGCAGGGGTACTGTAATACCGTGTACTGTATGGTTACTGTAATACTGTGTACTGTAGGGGTACTGTAATACCGTGTACTGTAGGGGTACTGTAATACTGTGTACTGTAGGGGTACTGTAATACTGTGTACTGTAGGGGTACTGTAATACCGTGTACTGTAGGAGTACTGTAATACCGTGTACTGTAGGGGTACTGTAATACCGTGTACTGTAGGGGTACTGTAGGGGTACTGTAATACCGTGTACTGTAGGGGTACTGTAATACCGTGTACTGTAGGGGTACTGTAATACCGTGTACTGTAGGGGTACTGTAATACCGTGTACTGTAGGGGTACTGTAATACCGTGTACTGTAGGGGTACTGTAATACCGTGTACTGTAGGGGTACTGTAATACCGTGTACTGCAGGGGTACTGTAATACCGTGTACTGCAGGGGTACTGTAATACCGTGTACTGCAGGGGTACTGTAATACCGTGTACTGCAGGGGTACTGTAATACCGTGTACTGCAGGGGTACTGTAATACCGTGTACTGTAGGGGTACTGTAATACCGTGTACTGCAGGGGTACTGTAATAACGTGTACTGTAGGGGTACTGTAATACCGTGTACTGTAGGGGTACTGTAATACCGTGTACTGTAGGGGTACTGTAATACCGTGTACTGCAGGGGTACTGTAATACCGTGTACTGTAGGGGTACTGTAATACCGTGTACTGTAGGGGTACTGTAATACCGTGTACTGTAGGGGTACTGTAATACCGTGTACTGTATGGGTACTGTAATACTGTGCACTGTAGGGGTACTGTAATACCGTGTACTGTAATACCGTGTACTGTAGGGGTACTGTAATACCGTGTACTGTAATACCGTGTACTGTAGGGGTACTGTAATACCGTGTACTGTAGGGGTACTGTAATACCGTGTACTGTAGGGGTACTGTAATACCGTGTACTGTAGGGGTACTGTAATACCGTGTACTGTAGGGGTACTGTAATACCGTGTACTGTAGGGGTACTGTAATACCGTGTACTGTAGGGGTACTGTAATACCGTGTACTGTAGGGGTACTGTAATACCGTGTACTGTAGGGGTACTGTAATACCGTGCACTGTATGGTTACTGTAATACTGTGCACTGTTGAAAGATTGTTACTCTTATGGTCTAGCAGTCAAGGAACAGAATGAACAAACAGTAGTGCGCTATCTTATAATTCAGGACACTTAAGTCTAGGTACTGAACACATATACTCTATTAACAATCCACACAGGTGGCTATTGATGGCGTGCACATTCAACAGTTTGCATACTTGCAAACTGGAAACCAACGTCTGTTTCTGATAGTTGTGATTGTCTGTGTTTTTTTTATCAAAATACTGACAGCGTAGAAAGACTGTTGGCGAGAAAAGAAACAAAAATCACTGGAAATAGAGTGCAAAATATTTATAACAAAAAGGACACATTTATTGGAATTAAATTGAATTCCTGGAATGCCATTTTTACACAAGACAAGTAGAACTACTCTTGTTATTTTCCCTACTTTCAACATCTTGGTAGATAAATAGGTTTGTATGCAAACTACTTAATGCCAATGCAATAATATGCATATCCTGAATGGACCAAAATAGCCGAAGGAGCATAACAATGTGGTGGTATCGATAGTAAGTGCTGCGTAACCTGCAAAGTAAAAAGTAAGTCACGCGATTCAATCTCTCAAAATCGCCCTACTCAAGACCATAAGACCACAGGCTTCCGCCAACACTCTAAAAATAGAGATTTCTCTTCTCTATTGTCCCATTGAACAATTATCAAATTCAGGGCTGTGATTCTTTTCCTTTCAGCTGATGTCTTCTTTTTTAAATAAACAGTTTACTCCAAAAAATGTTCTTGATACAAAAAGTGGTGGATCTGTTTAAAACCGTTTGGTGAACCTTAAGGGTGCTGGTGTCGGAAATTTCTTCCCTGAAAAGAGTTTCCTATATCCTTCCCCTGCATTTTGCATATATGGCAAGTAAAAAACACTGAACTTATCATTTTATTTTTATCAATTTAATATTTCTGTTTTTCTTAAAAATGACTCATCCAATACAATATAAAATAGAACATAACGAGAGAGTAACAAGTAAGATCTAAATCATAATATACAACTTGGGATGGCAACAAATACAAAAATTGATATTCAACATTTCAAATGATAGAGTTTTTGAATATTTGACCGTCGGATGCATGTTTGTATAATGACCGAAAGGTTTAGACTTTATTTTGTGGTACATAGCTATTACAAACATACAATTATGAGAAAGCTGCTGTAGACGTAGAGCTACATATAATAATAATTATTTACAATTTCATTTAAGAAAGACAAATTTATTTCGATTTAGCTGATGCATGTGTTTTCTGACTCTGTTTCAATGACTTTAAAGCTAACCACAAACCATCAGATATACCTCGGAACATTAGCACCCTCAATACGCTTTAATCTCCTACTGCTAAATATGAGACAGTGGTTAACAATAACTAGAACTGCGCGAGTCGGATGTGTCGTCTGACGGGGCACAATTCTAGTATGACAAGCGCAATTATGCCGAAAACCAAACTTGACCTTCCTTTTATGCCTACAAACACTTCCCAAAGATTCATAATGATTGCACAAAAGCTTTTTAAGTTATTGTCTGCACAAGCCTTATTTTAACTTTTTTTTTTTTTTAAAAAGGGGCATAACTCAAGTACGATAATATCAATTATGCCGAAAATCGAACTTAACCTTCCTTTAATGCCTACAAACACTTCCATAAAGCATCATAATGATAGCACAAAAACTGCTCAAATTATTGTCAGCACAAACTGAAGGGGCCGCCACCTCCGCCACCAAAAGTAAAAACTATCTGTTATCCTCATATAACCAAAGGGCGATAGGTCATTTTGACACCTATCCTGTGTACTTGAGAAACTACTTAAGGTGACCGGAAATCTCTATATTTAGGGGCTAATATTGACAAATACTGTTAATAATAATTGTGCATATTTAAATTATACTAATAAACAGGTATTTGAATAGCTAAATAATATTCGAATAGTTTTCATTATTAGAATACTTGTTGCCATCCCTACATATAACACTATCCAAAGACATAATGTCAACGAGGCATCCAAATACCAGGAACTGGATACAGAATACATGTATACTAGTATATGAAATAATAAATGAATCAACATCTTTTGCTTACAAACTTCATATTCACTCTAATAACATTCTGTGTTTTACTCATATAACTACATCACTGATAATAAACAATATGTGACAAAAACCAATAAAAGACTTGATAAAATGGTAGGCAATATAATACTGGTATATAATAATAGAAACTATGTCCTTTTGGGATCAATGAAAAAAAAACACCTTATGATAATGATATAATGTATACTAAGTATTTTTGCCAAAATTATAAATGCATACTTTTACCCAATTTGAACATGTATTATATGTGTTGTACATGTATGTGTATTGCACATTTTATCAACATATGAATTGTATGCTTCACTATTTTTACGTTGTGTAATCTTCAAATATTACATGTTTTAGCAATGTTCTTTTTAAAAATATTAACTAATAAAACTTGAACAAAGCTTGATTTGACTTTGATAATATTTGTTGATTGGAGTTAGTTTTAAATCGATGACTTTCATAGTTATGTCATGTCAAAAAATTACCTGTCAGACATTCAGACATGTCTTACAAAAACTGAGGGTAGACAAAATTTTATCACACACCTTATACATATTTAATGCTTAGGGTAGTTAGACTTTTGTTTAATAAATAAAGGAATAATTACTGCAGCAATTAGCTGTATGCATTATGTTATGACACATACATGAATAATAATGAATTATTTCACCGTGTTTATCATGTTTTCAACATGTGGTTTATACTTTGCAAATCATTGAGTCTGACAGCTTATTAAGAGGTTTTGCAGAGTCTAGCAGGACCTGCAATGCAAATCATGGGAGATGTTTACAACTGGTCTATCCCACAAACTCCTATGTGTCAACTGTTTCATTTCCTACAGGGCTATAACTCAGTTCCTACCAAGTATAACTAGGTAAATGCATTCAGAGCTAACTCAATTACATACTTCAGCAATTATTATAACTGCTCTCTTACTTCAGCAATTATTATAGCTGCTCTCTTACTTTAGCAATTATTATAACTTCTCTCTTACTTCAGCAATTATTATAACTGCTCTCTTACTTCAGCAACTGTTATAACTGCTCTCTTACTTCAGCAATCATTATAACTGCTCTCTTACTTCAGCAATTATTATAACTGCTCTCTTACTTCAGCAATTATTATAACTGCTCTCTTACTTCAGCAATTATTATAACTGCTCTCTTACTTCAGCAATCATTATAACTGCTCTCTTACTTCAGCAACTGTTATAACTGCTTGCTTACTTCAGCAATTGTTATAACTGCTCTCTTACTTCAGCAATCATTATAACTGTTCTCTTACTTCAGCAACTGTTATAACTGCTCTCTTACTTCAGCAATTGTTATAACTGCTCTCTTACTTCAGCAATCATTATAACTACTCTCTTACTTCAGCAATTGTTATAACTTTTCTCTTACTTCATCAATTATTATAACTGCTCTCTTACTTCATCAATTATTATAACTGCTCCATTACTTCAGCAATTTTTAAAATTGCTCTCTTACTTCAGCAATTGTTATAACTGCTCTCTTACTTCAGCAATTATTATAATTGCTCTGTGTTTGTCCCAAAGTATTAATTCACAACTTTATAAACATTAACAACATATTATGTTGTAAATGTTTATAAGTTATGAAATATTACTTTTATTTTTTTTAAATTATGAATAATTTCTAAATTATATTAATTTTATAAAGGTTTTGCGAGTTTTGCTGGAACAATTCTTTGACCCAAATGAAAAAGACATAACATGCAAACCAAGTATTACGCCCGAGTACAACAATGCAAATCTATTTCACCTCTAGAGCTTCTTTTACAAACACATGTTTAATTGTTAAATAATCCAGCACTGTGTCAATGGCAATCATCTACGGTACATGTATTTAAAATTTGTAACTGGAAATGCTTCGTTCCAGAAGAAATGTATGGTATCTGAATATATATAATTAAAACAATGACTGTGAATGTTTTGACAAGTGCTACTGTGAACTAATGAGGTAGAAAATCTATGTACTTCTGCTAGGTATGAAGATTAAAATGGAAGATAGTTTTATCACCAGTCATAATTTATTATAACACATATATAGGTAGTTCAGATTACATTGCAATAAGCAATCCATTGCAATTAAAATATATATTACAATATACTTTTTTATTATTATGCTCCATCATACATCTATACTAAGTTACATTTCATTTTCAAATAGATTGTTATGCATTGCCATGTTCCAAATAAGAGAGAGCTCAAAGAAACTTTCCTATACAATTGTTTAACAAACTATTTGATAATTCCACTTTGTGGGGGCATAGTTACAACTGAAACTCTTCAACTAAAATTGTCCCTTTTAAAATAAAATAAAAATAAAAAATACAATAATTTTTTATTTTCCTTTTAAAATTAAACATTTGGGCTACTAAAGAAATCAATACACTGAAATGCTTACATAGAAAACTATAAAGCCTTGATTAAAAACAGCAGTAATCATACAATAGCAAGCACACCTGTTTCACATGTGAACAAATGTATGATAAAACATAAAATGACATAAGATAAGGACTTTTGACTACTTTTGAAACTTAGAATGTTTGCGAATCCCATACATTTACATATCGTACTGAGTCAGACGTCCATATGACACAATCTGATCCCTGTAATACGTTGCTATATGTGTTGTAGCCACATAATGCACCTATCAATATTTTCCGCCGGGGGGGGGGGGGGGGGGAGCGGCGGGCAGACCTAGGTGAATTTGACAAATGTTACTGTTGGGGGTCTAATTCACCAC
The DNA here is from genome assembly GCA_027627225.1 of Congeria kusceri. NCBI lineage: Eukaryota > Metazoa > Mollusca > Bivalvia > Myida > Dreissenidae > Congeria > Congeria kusceri. The sequence goes on along the minus strand of CM051031.1, from coordinate 54,394,131 downwards.
TCTAGAGCCAATCATATTTGTCTAAATCCCCTCAGTGGGAAATGCTATATTTATCTATCAAATGGCCCGGGGCATATATTACAGGGATCTAAAATCCACCCAAAGTCTATTTCCCAGGGACCCAGAATCATTCGGCTTGTCAAATTCCTGCCTGTCAGGAATCGCTTGCAGTCTAAAGTCCCCTATATACCCGCCGCTCCCACCCTGGGGGAAAACATTGATAGGTGCATAAAGGAAGATATACAGAACATTTACTATATTTCTAATGTAAACTATATCATACAGTACTGCTATTATGTGCAATTAGTTAACTTTTTTTCCCCCTATTAATCTGGATTTATTACGAAGCTCAAACAAATAACAAATTGCCATAAATGTCAATGTTAATTTGAATTGAAGATCATCAAACATGCATCAAACAACACAACAACAGGTAAATACAATCAATTTTTTTTAACTTGAAGCATACTTTTTATTTAAATTACTATTCCCCAATTAGTTTAATCAATTAAATTTATCACATCTACATGTAAAACTGGCTAAAACATTCTTAACAAAATTATGTCCGATATCAAATATTTTAAAGTATCAATTTTTGTGTTTTGTAACCAGGCCGACTGTATGTATCATGGGCAACATCATTGCAGTATACTGGAATGTTTAATGAGTATGGTCTAGACCATCGTCGGAACCCGCTTTCGCTCAAATACGCTATGCTTCTTGATCGAGGCATGGGATAACTCGCTAGTAAAATTTCGTACTCGTGTTTCAATAGGAGCCATAACTCTGTCAACATTTAGTGGTTCGTAACAAAGTTGAACTGGATCTGTATTTTATGATGTTACAGCTATGTACCAAAAGTAAGTTAAATATGTGAAGCCTTTCATGAGTTATTGTCCATGTTTTTCGGGATTGTAAGTCAAAAAGGGGGACCATAACGGTGTCAAAATTTAGTGGTTTGTAACCAAAGTCAAACTTGAAATGTATTTTATGATGCTAAACATGTGTACCAATAATTATTTAAATATGTCAAACCATTGTTGAGTAATCGTCAGGAAACCATGTTTTTAGGGAATTTACATGTAAGTCAAATAAAGGGCCATAAGTCTGTCAAAATTTAGTGATTTGTAACCAAAGTCAAACATGACCCGTATTTTATGATGCTACACATGTATACCAATAATTATTTCAAAATGTCAAGCCATTCTTGAGTTATCGTCCGAAAATCATGGCTTAAGGGAATTTTAAGTCAAAAGGGGCCATAACTCTGTCAAAATTTAGTAGTTTGTAACCAACATCGAACTTGACCTGTATTCTATGATGTTACACATGTGTACCAAAAATTATTTGAATATGTCAAGTCTTTCTAGAGTTATCATCCGGAAACCATGTTTTTAGGGAATTTTAATTAGAAAAGGGGACGTAACTCTGTCAAAATTTAGTGGTTTGTAACCAACATCAAACTTGACCTGTATTATATGATGTAACACATGTGTACCAACAATTATTTGAATATGTCAAGCCTTCCTTGAGTTATCATCTGAAACCAAAAACCAACAGACCGACAGACAGACAGACAGACGGACCGACAAGCTCACTCCTATATACCCCCCCTAAACTTCGTTTGTGGGGGTATAATTAATGACACCTCAGATTGAATCCGTGTTTAAGTCAGCATGGATAATCAACCAATGAGACAGTGCATTATAGAACCAATTAGGGCGATATTATTGTCTAATATGTTTTCTCTTGACTTCAGTTAACGAGTACACAAATGTTATGTGCAATTTGGTTGGTCAGCTGGTAGTCGATGAATATTAATAAATATGAACTTTTGACAGCCATTTCTCCCAAGGTGTATAATGTAGTGATAGCGGAATATATACCTTGGGTTCCGACGATGGGTCTAAGACCTATGTGTATATCCATCTATGTACGTAAATGCAATGCTCATGTGACAAACAACTTGACTAACAGATTGCTGATGCACTAGTTATTCAAATGACCAACACAATAACAGAACTTTTAGATATGAATTTCCAATTTCAACAAATACAATGTTGATCATTTCAGTATGTAGTATATGTATCTACTTTTTTTACATCAATCTGAAACATGAATATGGCTGCCAGGTAACCAGTGCTTGCATTTCTTAAAAAATAATATATTTGTGTTAGTTGAAATATCTGTACCAGCATTTCAGATAATGGTAGGCTCAAAGTAACTTGGTGGACAGTTATAACTGCTGACAGGTATAACAGACTTAGCTCTACCCTGACCTGGTTGCCAGGTTACCAGTTCCTGAATTTCTGGCCAAGCATAGCAGTGATTTGGTTGCCAGGTTATTTGGACAACAAAGATCACATTGAAATCCTAGGCAATCAGAACTGTGCTATCATGTTTTAATGCCTACCAATTGTAATCATGGTTTAAGATATTTAATTCCTCTGTGTTTTAGCACGCCCATAATAGGCAAATATACACCACAAGGGTTTGAATTATGTCTCTAATGCACAGCAAGGTTTTTAAATTAAGTATGTCATTCCTAGCCATTCCAATTTCAATATGACCATGTCTAGTTGCAATCTGTAATGACTCATATATTGTCACATGACGATGGACTTTAGTTGATGTGCCGTTGCTATCTGTTCTTGTTGCTAGGTAACCAAAATTCTCCAGTTGCAGCTAGCACACATATCCAGTTGCAAGCTCATTGAGCTGACAGGCTTCACCTGAAATAAGTAGTGTAATATTTTAATGCATGGATTATAGTCTACAAGGATTATGATCAAGACAAACATTTACCACCTACATTTTTATAGTTCTACACTAATTTCAGTGGATGACTGCTTACTTGTTTGTAACTATAACGATCTGAGTATTGTGTGCATAAAACATACACACAAATGTATGAAATACATTAACACTTTGGGCCAACACAAATTTTGGGTCAACAACATGACTTTTTATTTGTAAGCTATTGCACGAGATTAAACGCACACTCCATTCGCCAAGACTAAACTGTACAAGACATACATAACTTCTAGTCAACCTTCAGTCTAGGCACATGCAGGGACCTGGCACATGTCCCCTACATGTAAATGTTCCCCACCTGTAAAATGTTTCCAACCTGTGAAATGTTCCATACCTGTAAAATGTCACCTTTACCTGTAAAATGTCCCCTACCTGTGCAATGTTCCCCTATCTATAAAATGTTTCCAACCTTGAAAATGTTCCCCTACCTTTTAAATGCTCCCAATCTGTAAAATGTCCCCTACCTGCAAAATGTGCCCCCACCTGTAAAATGTCCCCCACCTGTAAAATGTCCCCTGCATGTAAAATGCCCTCTACCTGTCAAATGTTCCCAATCTGTAAAATGTTCCCTACCTGTAAAATGTGGTTTTCCTGTGAAAAGCCCCCTACCTGTAAAATGTTCCCATCTGTAAAATGTCTCCCCTACCTGTAAAATGTTCCCTACCTGTAAAATGTCACCTACCTATAAAATGTCCCCTACCTGTAAAATGACCACTACGTGTAAAATGTCCCCCCTATGTGTAAAATGTCCCCTACCTGTAAAATGACCCCTACCTGCAAAATGTTCCCCTTCCTGGAAGACGTTCCCATACCTTTTAAAGGTTTCTGATCTGTAAAATGACCTCTACCTGTAAAATGACCCCTACCTATAAAATGTCCTCTACCTGTAAAATGTCCCCTACCTGTAAAATGTTCTCCTATCTTTAAAATGTTCCATACCTGTAAATGTTCCATACCTGTAAAATGTACTTCACCTGCAAAATGATTCTCCAGCTGTTAAATTTCCCTAACCTGTAAAATGTTCCCTACCTGTAAAATGATATCACAGACTGCAGCAGGCTGTCAGGATGTTCGTTCAGAAGTCCGCGTCCCAGCCTGATAGCTCATCAGGCGGCACCTCCAGAGACTTCGGGTAGTGATCAAAGTTACTGTAGTCCGCTGGGCCTTTAACCTTGGAGACAGAAAGAGACGGACATGGGGCAAAATGGTATGGTGGAAGTTAGGACACTTTCATTGTACATTTTTTGCTACCATTATTATTATATTGTAAATGGAAGTTAGAATTTATCACAGTTTTATTGACTGTACACAATTTAAGTTTGTGCCTTGTTTTAAAATTAAAGTAACAACTAGAACTCCGCGAGTCGGATGTGTTGCCTGACGCCGGATAGCTTACGTGAATCCAAATAAAGAAGCACTAACATATTTATTGAATCTTCACTCTGGTTAATTGCAAAGAAAAGACTAATTAAAACCAAAAATGCTACACAAAAATAAGTATGACAATTTACAAAGGGCAATAACTCCCAAAGTATGAGGTGCAGAGTAACGGTTCTTGTGCATTGTACTTCTCCTGAATGAGATCTATCTACCTATGAAGTTTCAAGTTGATAGCTTTCATAGTCTTCGAGTTATGCTCCGGACAAAAATTAAGTATGAAAATAAACAAAGGGCAATAACTCCAAAAGTATGTGATGCAGAGTAATGGTTCTTGTGCAATGCACTTCCCCTCAATGAGATCTATCTACCTATGAAGTTTCAAGTTGGCAGCTTTCATAGTCTTAGAGTTATGCTCCGGACAAAAATTAAATATGAAAATAAACAATGGCCAATAACTCCAAAAGTATGTGATGCAGAGTAACGGTTCTTGTGCACTGCACTTCTCCTCAATGAGATCTATCTACCTATGAAGTTTCATGTTGATAGCTTTAATAGTCTTAGAGTTTTGCTCCTGACAAAAATTAAGTACGAAAATTAACAAAGGGCAGTAACTCCAAAAGTATGAGGTGCAGAGTAATGGTCCGTGTAAACTGCACTTCCCCTCAATGAAATCTATCTACCTATGAAGTTTAATGTTGATAGTCTAAGAGTTATTATCCGGACAAGCAAAAGGGGCCGCCGCCGCCGACACCGCCAACACCACCGACAAAAGGAACACCTATATGTCGCCTATTCAGGTGACACAATAAACTGTATGTTAAACAACGTCTAAACATGCACAAACAAGCAACAATCTACTGGCCATGTATTCACAAAATCATTATTAAAACGCCAGTTAAAAACTATCATTGCTGTTTGCTTTTAAAACTGCAAGCACTAAAAGCTGTTAAAAACAAAAACATATATGGTGACCTATAATTGTGGCGTGTCATGGGAAAACCAAGCTTAAAGCATATGCGTAAAGTGTCATCCCAGATTAGCCTGTGCAGAGCGCATAGGCTAATCCAGGACGGCACTTTCCGCTTTTATGGTATTTTCTGTTTCAAGGAAGTCTCTTCTAAACATAAATCCACTGTAGGTGGAAAGTGCCGTCCTTGATTAAGCCTTGGGGACTGCTCACACTAATCTGGGACAACACTTTAAGCACATGGATTAAGCCTGGTTTTCCCACGACACGCCTCAATTATTCAATAACTGAACAGAAAATAAACACATGAGCTAAGTCAAACTGCATATAGCAACTGCCTGAGTACAGTCTTCTGTGCTTTAAGTGCAAGTTTCTAATTAACATTGCAACCAAGAAGCTTAAAATACTGCTTTAATTTTTGTATCTAATAATTAAATCTTGATACATTCTATGGGCAAATGTCTGATTACATACATGTATGCACACATATCAGAACATATAGAACCAAACCTTTAAATCATATAAGCATATTAAAGAATATGAAATTTTATTATTTAAATATTGTTTATCAATCAAGGGATTTCTGAAATTTATGTTTCATGTTCATACAAAAATGTAAGTTACTATTTTAGAACATCTATATAATATAGTTTGAATGATCTGTTATGTAAATGTACCATATTTTTTAAATGTTTTTTTTTTATAAATTCAGAACACAAAGACATTTAGGAATGCTGTGTTTACATATCCAATACACATTGGAATATATTTGTAGTGACCAACTTGGTGAAACTGGACACTGGTCAAAAGGTAATTTCTGGTGGGCATAGGTCAAGGTCAACTGGTGTTTGTAATGAAATACAAAGTTATAAGAATAGCAATGTACGCAAGTGCAGTAGTATTATTTAACTACAGCAATAAATAATATTTTTGTGTTTCTAAATTGTGCCCTATTAAATACATATTGAAGTGCAGTTTTTATCATTTAACAATAAAACAAACTTGACTTCTGTATAAAGAAAGGTTTACAATATTTTCATTGCATATTCACATAAAAAATAACATGGAAAGATACCCGTATTTGGTGAAATAAAGTTAGAAATTTTTTGAAACAATTTCAAATTTAATCAAAATAACATTTGTAATTGTCCATGTTTTATATTGCTATGGCAATAAAAGGCAGAACTAATGTGGTGTTTAATGTGAATATTGACTATAAAGTTCTACAACGCCTTTTCACCTTGCAAAAGCAATTGTGCCAATGTGAAAGAGTTACTGTACTTGCATGCTACTGCACTTGCCAGACTGCTGCCCCTATAATGTGAATGAGGAACCCGGTATTATGGTGGCATACTTCTGCATAAGATAACCAGGTAATTTTCATGGAAGTTTAACAATTTTTCATGAAAATTTGAAAAACTTTCATGAAGCATTTTGATGTTTTTATGACAAATATTAACCGGTTATCAAGAAAAAAAATCAAATTAGTGCCCACTACTGAGTAAGATAATCATACTTTTTGTTTGAAGTATTGTTACTTATTACGGAAAATTAAGATTTATAGGAAAGTTAGGTTTTTTTGGCAAGATAAAAAAAAAAAATTCATAAAAATTACCAAACTTTCAAGAAATTATTAAATCCTTCGTGTAAAGTATTATGATCTTTAACAAGTTATCGTATGCAGTTCGTGGCTCTAACATGAAATTTTCCATTGAGTATGGTGACCAAAAGTGAAGTGGACAACAAAAAGTTTTCATGAAAACTTTAGTTGAAAATTAGTCAAGTTATCATGAAAAGTATCTGATTATCTTATGTGGATGTATGCCACCATATGGTATAGTTCCATTTTTATACTTTGTAATAGCAGTGGATTGTGGGATGTATTGTATGCATGGAAATATTCATCTCTTTCAAATAATCAAATTTAACTTTTTTTCCTTTTCTTTGTTTCTTTGCTAAAACTTTAAATGCTTACTGATCTACGTATGTGGTTATGGATGTTTTAAGACATACTGGTAAGCTTAATATAAGGCATGTCGTGGGATAACCAGGCTTAATGCATAATTATACGTAAAGTGTCGATCAGAATTAGCCTGTGCAGTCCACACAGGCTAATCTGCGATGGCACTTTCCGCTTTTATTGTATTTTCAGTTTCAAGGAAGTCTCTTCTAAACATAAATCCACTGTAGGCGGAAAGTGCTGTCCTGGATTAGCCTTTCCGAACTGCACAGGCTGATATGGGACGACACTTTACGCACATGCATTAAGCCTGGTTTTCCCACGACATGCCTCATATGTTTTAATGAAACAGTTTATGACGTCATGTCTACAAAATTGGTATGTACTTAAATTCTATGAAATATAAAAATTGAAAGAAACATTTAATGATTCATTAATGGCCAAGAATTTCAAAATCTAGCATACTAAGCTAATGGAACACATTTTGTGTTTAAAAAATGTGATTGTTGGAATGTTTTGGGCTAGGGTAAAATACCTTTGCCTTTTTTCTTTTTCGAAAAAAAGACTTCAACATCTGTGAATATATTTGTGGTTTGGTAACATTTTAAATCCATAAAGCACAAAAATGTATAATGAACATGATTTTCTTTTTTTTTCAATGTGTAAAATGTACAGGTTTCCAGCAATTAAAATCAGAATTAGAAATAAAACATGTACACACATTAATGAAGCATCGTCATTTTACAGTCACAAATATCATTACATGAAATTTCATACAAGACTATTCTTCGATAAAACATAAATGCAATGAATGTATTTTGGTAAATTGGTAACACAGTTTCCGGGGCTTCTATATGGCAACACACACCCTCTCTGTTGAAGAAAAATGCAGCTGGGTTTGGCATAATCAATCACATACTATGGGTTAAGTTTAAATAATCAATCATGTTACACAAGTTTCATTTGAGTCATGAATGACATTCAAAGTTACATTTAAGTAACAATATAGATATCTCAATCTATGGGTTGTATTTTGTATTCTAAGAAGTTCAGTTTGAGTAATAAAAACCATCTATGAGTTTAAGTAATCAATCACAATACATGAGCTTTCTATGAGTGCCCAATCACATTCAATAAGTCATTTGAGTAATCATTTACATTACAATAGGTTCATTTGAGTAATCAACCATTTTCAATGCATTTGCTTTAAGCAATCAATCACATTCAAATCATGAACCTCAAATCAGCAATCAAGGAATACTTCCAAACATGAAGGCAAGGAGGGCCACAAAAATGCAAACCTCACCTTTTTCCAGTCAAGTAATGTTTGATCCTATTTTGAAGTAAACATAACTTTAAATACTGTCATTTTTATTGATTTTAATAATAATAACATGTTCGCTTTGCTGCGTGCAAATTTCCTTTGATATTTCTTCTAACATTCAACCACCAACACAAGGGAATGAAATAACTTCTGCGTAGGGCATTTCCTGGATGCAAAACATTGTCAGGAATCCTGGATACGACCAGTTTGTTCCATATTGTTATAATAATATAGCACACTCCCAGATAATTGAACAGAACCGTAATAAGCAGATAATTGTTATCTATAATGATTGTGGCATTTATAAATCATATTCTCAGAGATAAACTGTTTTATTTTATGCTAATTAGTACAAATCAGAAAAATATCAGTGAGATAAATCCTTATATCACTCACTGTTCTGGACTACTTTTTTTAAATGCAAGAAAGACTCATTAGCATAAAATAAAAATGTTTGTTTTTGGTATGATAACGCATGATATCATCACTGGAAAGGGAGACAATTTTCCCTCACGCAAGCGCTAATGAAAATATTAATTGTCTACCTTTCCGGTAATGACATAACATGTTATATCGCACTGAAAACAAACACATATCCTCTATTTACTTGCACACATATGGAAGATTGGGCACCACACATATGGATGAATATAAGCTTCTAACTATGTCAATCTACTGAATACATCAGTGTACTAGTCAAACTATAAACAAGGATAGCACAACATCATTCTTGCCAACATATTAGGTGTTTTCAAATGGTGTTTCTAAAAGCAACCACAACCTCAAATAAAATGTTTGTCTCCCTGCTTTCCTAACTTAGAATGTAGCAACTTATGTGGCGCGTCGTGAGAAAACCGATCTTAATGCATGTGCGTAAAGTGTCGTTCCGGATTAGCCTGTGCAGTCCGCACAGGCTAATCCAGGATGGCACTTTCCGCCTACAGTGAATTTATGTTTAGAAGAGACTTCCTTGAAACAGAAAATACCACAAAAGCGGAAAGTGCCATCCCGGATTAGCCTGTGCAGACTGCACAGGCTAATCTGGGACGACACTTTACGCACATGCATTAAGTCCAGTTTTCCAACAACGCGCCTGATATATTTTTTTTAATATTAATTTTTGTTATTACCTCCAGTTAACATAAATTGACACTGAACTACAATACTAGCATATATGATAATTCTGTGAGTTATTTTAAGAATACAAGTAATAGCAAAATTAATGCTTTTTGTATATTATAATGTGGATATAATTGTCTTAACTAGCTTGAAAACAGTTCACTAGTGCACATTGAACTATTTCTCTGATTGTAGCAAAAGCATTTAAATTGATGTTCTATCAAAAGCAGACAACTTTCTGCTTGTACATATAAAAAGAATCATTTTTACAATAATTAAACAAAAATAGAGTTTGGTTTGGGCAATATTTCCAGGACAATGGAAATAAATATTTGGGGCATGTCGTGGGAAAATCAGACTTAATCCATGTGCATAAAGTGTTGTCCCAGAATTAGGCTGTGCAGACTGCACAAGCTAATCCGGGACGACACTTTACTTACGTGCATAAAACCCGGTTTTCCCATGACACGCCTCATTTTATTTTAGGCCTGTTGTAGAAACATACCATTCACATTGAATTATTCAACATTATGAGTTAAACAAATCAACAGAAAATGTTTTAACACGGAAATCTGACAATCTGAATTATAAATGAATCGGAATAAATTTATACAGCTGAAGTTGGCAAGAACAAATTGTTGCACATAAACTGAACCACTGGGGAAAATAAAAAACAACATATTTACAGGAAGCTAAAAAAGAAAAAGAAAGGAAGAAATGTGTTAAACATTGCAAACAAAAAAACAAATATCAGGCGGGTCGTAAGAAAACCAGGCTTAATGCACGTGCGTAAAGTGTCGTCCAAGATCAGCCTGTGCAGTCTGCACAAGCTAATAAGGGATGACACTTTCCACTTTTATGGTATTTTTTGTTTCAAGAAAGTCTTTTCTGTACATAAATCCCCTGTAGGCGGAAAGTGTCATCCCGGATAAGCCTGCGCGGACTGCACAGGCTGATCCGGGACAACACTTAACGCATGTGCATTAAGCCAAGTTTTCCAACGACATGCCTCATATTCAGAATTTATATCAAAATTCAAGTGCAAATTGAAGAAAGAAAAAAAACAACGGTGTTTATCGTGACAAAAATGGATAATCTGACAGCCATCTTTCTAAATAACTTACTAAATGGAAAATGTGGTTCAGAATAGCCACTTAAGATTTTCCGCTGACCTAAATCTAAACGTTATTTTATTCTCAGCAATGTTTGCCAATGTGTAGAATAACCACCAATGCCTTACTGTAAGTAAACTTGTTAATTTCCAGTCATTTTTATAACAAGTTTAAAACCTGCATAGCAGAGAAAATTTGCTCATGTTGACACAGAAAATCCATGTTACGAAAGAATTAAAACTGTGCTTACATATAATTAAGGAAACATATCAAGGATGACTGCAAGTGCATAGAAAAGCAAAAGAAATTATAGATACCAGTAAATGCTTAGGCAATTGTGAAAGGTGGCTATATCTCCAATGTAAGATAGAAAGTATTTCTGCAGTGTTACCATCTATGACCATCAAACAGCAAAATGTTACATACCTTTGGTATGAGAGGTGGCACCATTGCTCTGTTCACGAGTCCGGTCCAGTCAAAGCCCTGGAACCACCTGCAAAGTACGACAAACATCATGAAGAAGTGAGTCATACAGAATACTAGTTAGTGTTGAATAAAGATTAGTTTACCATACCTAGCTGTGAGGCTAAGAAAACCTGAATGTTTTTTACCACTTACTGGTAGTATTTTATTTATCCCATTATTTTCTGTCTCTAATTTGAAAGTTAAGAAAATATTACATGCTAAATATCACCAAAAATCATAAAATGACATCATTAATTTGTGTAGGATGATGTGGCAACGTTCAGTGTTGCCTAAATGTCTGTCCAATGCCATGTTGCCGGTTATTAAAGGGTTTAAAAAAATGTTTTATGTTTTCATTTAATTTCAAATAAATCACTGGGCAGAACCAAATTTACTTACTAGAGACCGTCAGACCAGTGATAATTTTAATGACCGTGTACTAAGTTACATGAATAAAGACTGCTTTTTGAAGCATACATTCCAAAACTTCATTCGTGACTCATGCTTGTGTTAGCTTTCATTGTTTAACATAGTGCAGCAGCATGGTAAATATTGTAAATAATATTTCACTTTATATAAGACAACTATTATACCAATTTTCAATCTGAACTACTTACTTGTTTTTTTTAATATCTACAATGCCATTCTTGCCGTATCCTAGACGCTCGGTAGGGTTATCTCGACACAGCTTCTTAATAAGCATGTGAGCGTTGCGGGAAATCATTTTCGGAAATTCGATTATGTCGATGCCCTTCAAGATGATATTGTATGTCCTCATGGGATCAGAACCAGAAAATGGTGGACTGGAAGAAAGAAACATAAAACTCTCCACGTGAATCCTATTACAAAATGTAGAATAAATAATTACCGCAATCTCGTTTATAAAATTCTGAGAGTCTGGGCACGAATTACAGAATGTATTTGCAGCACATTTAAAAAGTAAATATTTTTGGTAATATCAACTGGACAGCATGGCCTAAATGTTTAACATCAAGTGATGAGATTACTCAGGCCAAAACAAATAATTTCTGCGTTTCGGGTGACCCGACCCTACCTAGCGAAACCCCCCCCCCCCCCGATCCTAAAGTTTTAGGCGACAATTGTTTTCTGTGAAATCTGTATTAATCAGGCAAGCTGACCAGAATTGAACTAATTAACTCCAATATGCAAGAGAAACAAAATAGTACACTGAAAAACCATAAACCAATTTACAATCGAACCATTCGTAGAAACAAATGGTCAACCCAGCTAATATGCACTTTTAAGAGGGCCAAGAATATTTTTAACACTGAATGTTTTGAAATCGGTGTATACTAGAATATATACATGTGCTTCATATAAATTTCCATTTAATCAGAGTAGTGCCACATAATATTCAACCAATCCACTAATGCGCTTTCAATATGGAATACAAATGTGCAACCTCTAGGGGGGAGGTGAAGCATTCAACATAAATACCAGGCATATACACCGCTAATCTTTATTCTCCATTACAGCATTACTGATATTGTGAGATGATTTGCAAATGAAGGCCGTAAACAGCTTCTTATAAAAGACTCTGTAATTGATTCCCAGACTTTCTAAAACATATTTATTGAAGACACAGGCTTTCCCATATCCCCCATTCACAGCAAATGCTATTAGTTTGTCACACTCATGTTTAATTATCAAGTTTTGTCCTCCCTTGACAACAGCCTTAATTAGGTACACATTGGCCAGGTTCCGGCACAAATGAGGCATGATTGCTTTGTGTAGATGAGACTGTTTTCTGGGGAATGTATCTTACTATTAACATACAAAGAAAACTCCTTACACTGTAAACAAAATCTTCCAAAAAAATGTAAATAAAAAATAGAGCAAAATAGAGAGGAAATTTACTACAACTTAATTGATTTTTTTTAAATTTGTCTAAAGGAAGTAGTACACTTTAATTTAATTGTTCTACACCCTTTCATACAAATCTAAAAAAATATTACTATTATTGTCTCCTGCATTGAACTTTGGATAAAAGTAAACCCTTGAGTTGAGAAAAAAAAACTGTTGTATAACTGAGGTTAATTATTCTGTTGCATAAGTTAAACACATTTTACACTTATCTAGTTTGCCCTCCTGTAACTCACAATGTATAGATTTACTGGCTAGATCGCAGACTCACAAAGTGAAGGCATTTCTCTAGAGGAAATATTAAAATGTTTGTGCACGATATCACAGGAAATTCAATAATACATTGTGTGATTGATTGCTGCATTTTCCATTATTCATATAAAATATAATGCATGTTATTTTCTCTTTATGTGCAATATCAGTTGAATAACAATTTACATGCAATATCAGTTGAATAACATTACATCAGCAAGGATTACTTATTCAAGTTTGCTTAATGAAACTGAGTGATCTATAAAAATTCTAATCAAAATGATAGAAAGTACCATGATTCCATTTCAAGAATAATGGCAGCTCATACATCTACGAGTACAGTACAGTTCATGGAAAACAAATGTTTCACTCATCATTGCAAAGTTAGAAGTTTCAATTATGGTAAAAACTTGGTATTTCTATTCAAAGTTAAACTGAGTGGTGGCTTATGCCTTCCTGCAAACTACCCGATGTAACTAAAAGCATGCTCACTGAGATGAGTGATGCCGAAAAATTACTTTATTCCACTATTTCGTGAAGTACTACTTGCACCTGACAACTATAAAATCATTTTATTTTGCAGTCGTTTAATTTGTGTGCATTTCGTGGTCCGAATAGAGCGCAAATTTAAGATCCCATGTAAATTTTCTTTCTGCATGATTATTAAATATAATTATATACACATTAACAATGAAAATACGCAAATACAGAAGCGCGCATATTAGCGATTTTTCAAGAATTTGTGAAATTAAGACACCACAAAATAAAACGATTTGACGTTAATAACCCAAACTTCTCGAATCGTGAAATATGTTTGTTTATGCTTGAGCCATACTGAACCTGTAGCTACTCGTACCTGCCAGTGAGCAATTCAAACATGAGTATTCCTAGGGACCAGTAGTCTGCTGCGTAGTCGTGACCTTTGTTCAGGATAATCTCCGGGGCAACATACTCTGGCGTGCCGCAGAACGTCCAAGTCTTGCGGCCAAAACCGATCTTCTTGGCAAAACCAAAGTCAACCTATAATGGAATTTTCAGAAACACCTTTAAGTCTCTGAAGTCATTATTGTACAAACAGTATAAATATCAAATGAGGTGCGTCGTGGGAAACCCGGGCTTAATGCATCTGCGAAAAGTGTCATCCCGGATCAGCCTGTGCAGTCCGCACAGGCTGATCTGGGATGGCACTTTCCGCCTACAGTGGATTTATGTTTAAAAGAGACTTTGTTGAAACATAAAATACCATAAAAGCGGAAAGTGCCCGGGACGACACTTTACGCACATGCATTAAGCCCGGTCTTTCCATGACGCGCCTCAAATATATATAATTTCTTGTATAATTAGGTCTTCTTTAAATATTTGCATACAAGTTAACTTCTTTTGGTTTAAATTACATTTTACATTTCCATTCAACTCAATTCAATTTAATCAAATATGGAAAAAGCCATTGATGACTGTCAAAGATGACACAATAATTAGGAAGACTTGTCCAATGCTTACCAATTTAATATATCCCTTATTATCAAGGAGCAGATTTTCGGGTTTCAGATCTCTGTAGATGATGCCTTTAGAGTGGAGATACTGGAATGCCTCGAGGACACAGGCAACCACGAATCTCGAGGTGGTCTCGTCAAAGCTGCCGTGATCTCGGAGTATCGTCCACACCTCGCCTCCCAGACATACCTCCAGCATCATGTACACAAACTTGCGGTCCTTGAATGTCTTGTACAATCTGCAAAAAGTTATATTGTAGTCATTAACATTGAATCAAGGTTGGCACTTTTTTTGAAATTAGATTTTGTAGGCACATTTTCTGATTTTTTTTTTGGTAAAAATAATCAGATTAAAAAAAAAAAAATTGCCCAGAAAATTTGATAATAATTGCCACGCACATCAAATTATATCTGACTCATAGATATGCATTAACATTAAAAGACATGGCATTTGTTCAATGAAATTTTATTTGGATTTTCTATACTGGTAATTGTTTTCCAATACATGATCATTACTTACATCATTTGATGGTTAGTCTTCATAAATGAAATACTGTAAGTTAAATTTACCCCTGTATTCACTAAAATACTCAAATGCAAAAGACAAAACTGACTTAAATTCCTTGTTTGTACTTTTTGGGGGAAGTGGGAGGGTTAGAAAGCAACATGAAAAAACAGCCACCTACTACTCAAAACCGTTACCCCCTCAAATAAGGTTTTTTTTGCTAATGAGCACACCTAGCTTGAGACACTTATCCCACATTATAACACAGTTCATTTAATAGTGATTTGTCATCTCAACAACTGCCTGGTTTTGCATCAGAAATCTCACCTTGTTATGAAGGGAGACCGGCACTCCATCAGAAATCCCATCTGGTTATGAAGGGAGATTGGCACTCCATCAGAAAACTCACCTGGTTATGAAGGGAGATCGGCACTCGATCAGAAATCTCACCTGGTTATGACGGGAGATTGGCACTCCATCAGAAATCTCACCTGGTTATGAAGGGAGATTGGCACTCCATTAGAAATCTCACCTGGTTATGAAGGGAGACCAGCACTCCATCAGAAATCTCACCTGGTTATGAAGGGAGACTGGCAGTCCATCAGAAATCTCACCTGGTTATGAAGGGAGATCGGCATTCCATCAGAAATCTCACCTGGTTATGAAGGGTGATCGGCACTCCATCAGAAATCTCACCTGGTTATGAAGGGAGACTGGCAGTCCATCAGAAATCTCACCTGGTTATGAAGGGAGATCGGCATTCCATCAGAAATCTCACCTGGTTATGAAGGGTGATTGGCACTCCATCAGAAATCTCACCCGGTTATGAAGGGAGACTGGCAGTCCATCAGAAATCTCACCTGGTTATGAAGGGAGATCGGCATTCCATCAGAAATCTCACCTGGTTATGAAGGGTGATCGGCACTCCATCAGAAATCTCACCTGGTTATAAAGGGAGACCGACACTCCAACATGATCTTCTTCTCAGAGTAGATGTGCTCCTGCTGTCTCGTCTCAACGATGTGTTTCTTCTTCAGGCACTTCAGCGCAAACGTCTTGCTGCGGTCCGCCGCCAGCTGCACCTGTGGCGAGAACGGGACAGTATCCGTTACAATTATGTTGCCCTGGTTCTGTATTGTTTACTGTAGGATTAACAGTGCATCATGTGGGATGATCTTGACCTATAAGCTAGATTAGATCGGCGGAATCTAAATATTTTATTTTTGAAATAATTTTGTGTTGCAATAAAATACAGTCGACTCCCGCTTTCTCGAACTCGCTTGTCTCGAATTTCTCGTTGGCTCGAACTTTTTCGCGGGACCAATTTTTCATTGCTATATAATCATATAAATTTCTGTCATTTGGCTCGAATTCGTGTGGGTCGAATTTTCTGATGGCTCGAAGTGTTCGCCACGGTCCCAGTCAAGGTTTTCACACCTTTGTTTGTTTGTTTTGCTCGAACTGGCTTCGGGTCACATAAAGTCGCTAATCGATTAGACGCGCTTTATTACTGTCAATCGATTTGCTGTTGCAAACTAGTCGTCGATACAATTGCTCAATGGTTTGAGTATAATATGACATTGATATTTTGTATAAAAGCAAGTGTTTTGGAGAGAATTAGCATTCTTACATTGTTGTGAAGAAATAATTGCTAAAATATGAATACAGTAAAAATTGCAGAAACTTCTGCATCACTAGTTGCTGAGCAATCTAGAGAAGGCCCCGGTATCCAACACGGGTGGATATCTAGATCAGCAACACCACAGGGGTCAGCCGTAGGAAGTAAGAGAATTAAACGAAAATTAAATGTGAAAAGTTACACTGAAAAATCGAAACCATTATGGCCAATTGCGTCTCATTGTTATTGTACATGAATATTAGTTGAATCGATGTTTGTGTAAACATCTGCTATAAAAAAAAACAGATTCATAAAATCTGTAAATAAATATTTGGTGTTTGTTACTTCATATGTATTAAATACTACGGGGTATATGCTATCTGAATAAAGTTCATTTGGAGATTTAAATCTGAAGCAGACGAATCTCCACCTGTGGTAGTACAACAAACTCAGACTTCGTTTGGCTCGAAGTTTCGATGGCTCGAAGTTTCTTCGCCAGTCCCTGCGACTTGGAGCCATTGGGAGTCGACTGTATTTTGCTTTTTGGCTTTGATTACCTATCTTCATATCGGACTACAAAATTTAATGTAGCTGAGAAGATTTCATAATTATGTTAAAATTTATTTAACGGCACCATCTAGGTGTTAAAAAATATATAAAGCTAGAAGTGTTATTTAGATGTGATGTACACCCAAACTGATGCATTTGAATTGAAAACAGTGTTTAATTTCATTCAAATAAATGAGCATTTATGTTTTATTTCACCTTATTGTTTACATATCAGTAATACAAATTTAACTTAACTTCATGCACCAATTAGAATATCAAAGGGTAATGTGAAAATCACTATTTAATCAGTATATGTAACTGGAAACATCCTAGACGAAAAATGGAATAATTTTTGTTTATCTTTAAATCAATAATAGGTATGGCTTCGCTTTTCAGCTGAAGGCAGCATTGATGTTGGGATTTCCACTGAGACTCTCCTTATGGAATTAACATTTTCCTATTTTTTAAAGTGGCAAGCAATAATCCGTGGGTATGTCTGCCTAAACTTCCGCCAATACCATCGCTTGATTGCAACAAAGCTATAACTGCTTCTACTTTTATATGTCACATACAACTTTTTGGATTGCGTTGGTAATTTGTGTGCATGACTGCGCACAATATTTTCCCTATATCACACCATGACAGAATAATATTCAAATGCAGGTCATGAAAAGTCAGGCAACAATATGTGAAATGCCAAGCAGACATTCAAACAAGTCTGCAGCAAGATTTCTCCCATCAGGAAAGAAGCGTATTTCCATATTTGTATTTAAATGCAGGCTGGAATACATAAAGATGAAACGCATCTGTGAAACAAGAGTTTTCTCAGTAATTCATACATATAAATATATGTCGCAGAAAAACCCCAATAAAATTCACATTTCTTTCCTGAAACATTACATGAATCAATAAAACATAAAATTAGTAAAAGCTAGTACAAAACATTACAATTATTTTAATATTTGCTACTTTAGAATATTTTATGTGCCGTCACCCTGTAATATATCAATTCAAATATGATGGCCATAACAACAATAAGGATTTTAACTTAAGGATATGGTATTAATGTTTCTTTCATCTTTTTCCAATGGAGTGTTTCATATGTAGTTGATATTCACACTCTGAACAGATTCATGGATGAATGTCAAGATCATCTTACTTCTTAGAAACCTTTTTGATGCTATTTCGATTATTAACTTCTTTTTTCAATCTTGTTACAAGAAAGGTCAATAGCAGGGTAGTTGAAATTAGCATTTCCAATGCCATGAAACTTATGACTCTTGTAGTTTCAGGAACTTCTAATATCCAGACAATTAGGTATAGGAGAAATAACAACATCTTCCTTTACGTGTGGAAATCGAGCACATTTGCCCACACTGATACGTTGGTTGTTATCGTTTGTTGTAGACATAATATAACTGTTCACAGAGCATACCAGTAACCTTATTCTCAGTTCTGGTACTGGATAATAGACGTGTTTAGTGTGCATAACTGCGATATATCCTAATAATACAAGTTACAGGATACAAGAAACTTTTACGTCGGCTTGTACATGTTACATACAAAAACATTAGCTATAAAGGTATTTCCCGACACGAAAAACAGAAATAACAATTAATTTCACAAAAAACATAGACAATATATCAATAAACATTAATACAGGTAGAAAATTTATTAAATTTATATCACTTATATATATAAACAATATATTGTCATAAATATATTATTAATTTCAGTAATAATACACATAAACAAGACCTGTCAGATGACAGCGCGCTCGACTATTCAAAATATTTCAGTTGGTACATATTTTGGAAAGTGGAAGGGGCATAAATTTGTTGAAATACAAAACTGAGTTATGGTAATTATTTCATCAAATAATTCCAAGTTTCAAGTGAAAACCTTATGTAGATAATAACTTTCGTAGTTTTGAAGTTATAAGAGTTTTGAGTATAAACTTTAACCAGAAAATCTATGTAATAAAGGGGCATAACTCTGTCAAAATACAAAACAGAGTTATAAGGATTGTTGGCCTTGACACTGGAGCTGAAAACAAAGGTATATTTCAAGTTTCTAGTGAATAACTTCTGAAGTTTTGAAGTTACACAATTTTTGAATATTAACTTTAACCAGAACATCTATGTCAAAAAGGGGCATAACTCTGTCACAATACAAAACAGAGTTATGGGGAATGTTGCCCCTGATACTGGAGTTGATGACAAAAGTATATTCCAAGTTTCGAGAGAATAACTTGTGTAGTTTAGAAGTTACATGACTTTTGAATAAAAACTTTTAACCAAATTCAGACGCCGGGGAAGTAGGAAGTAGGAAAGCTCACCTATTTTTCGAATAGTCGAGCTAAAAATCACAAAAAAATATGATAGAGTGTTAGAGAATCAAAGTATAATACCAGTACCAAGTTCCTGCGGTACCAATGCAAAAAAAACTTGGTCACCATTTTATGTAAACTGATACAGAGAAACTGACATTACCAGATTCATTTTGTGTTCTCTTTGTTTACCCTTTTTCTTAGTTTCGCAGGTATTGACTGCTGGTTACCTTATTATTCTTATCACTTGCAACAACCAATGCCACAGAACCATTCTTGCCCCATGACTACAAACAGTCTTAAGCCTAATCTTAGCCTTAATCTTAAATTAATGGAAATAAAAGTTGGTCAATATTTTAGTTGAGACTAATTTAGAGTTTCAAGGACTTTCGTAATCGTAGGTCCTGACCAATGAAAGCTACATATCTAGTCAGCAATGGCTTAAACTTAAAACACTTGACCATACATAGTTGTCAAAGACATTAATGAAATCAATATCCTTGAAAGAGGCTATGGAAGCAAGAATGCTGGTTTTTGCTATCTTCGATCGCATGTAATGAAAAACCCTGACCTTAATTCACGTCCTCTTCCCTAAGAACTGCTACAATTCATCACTGTAATCTGACATACAGAATGAGAGGCCTGGTATAAAAACAGGGCAGAAGCACTCAGCTGTCAACCTAGGCCTGGTATATCTCTGGAAAGACTCGAGTCTGCCAATATTGCAGAGAATCTGATCTCATCATAAAATATTACCAATAGTCTTCTGTTCATACATGTGTATAAATATGCAACACAGCAATATTTTATTCATATATTTAAACCACAGTTAAATTGTATATAATAATTGTTGACGTTATGACATCAAAATTGAAATGACGTTATCTTTATGACATTTTGACGTTATAATATATACGTATTATGCCCTGATGAGCTTTGTCGAAACGCGTTGGCTTTATTTTTAATATATGTTTATAATCCCATGTAACATGTTTGTACTTTTCATTATATATTTCTCAATCTGGATTATTGACATTTCATTTACGTATATATATAATATATATATATATATATATATATATATATATATTTATGATACCACTATGCTGATATCGGCCTGATACAAAGGTGCCTGATATATTTTTTATATTAGATCACTAGCGTTAATATCAGTCAATGTTTGGAGGTACGTCATATTATTCGGAATCAACTATATAGTCAACAGTTTCATTAAAAATTAATCAGATTCAACAAAACAAACAATTTGATACCAAGAACGTATATGGTTTATTATTTGTAATCGTCATAAATCACAAAAACTTTATTTTTTAAATATTCACATAAACCCCCACTTTGGTAGTGAGATGACGTCATCTATGGAACACAATAAAACATCCATACAAAATTATTTCAATACATTCATAATAAATGCTCTAAAAGTCACTACAAAGCATCAGTTTATGTTGAACCAAAAACATTATTACCAAAAATTGAACACACTATAGTCAAATACTGTCAATATTGACACGATCTTGGAAATGTCAATTTCAATACAAAACTCCAAAATGGCGTCTCCAAACAATTCGGCGTTATGTGTTCTCCGACGCAATTGATCGTTGCAATACATTTCAGTCCGTATTTTTAGTATTTGATGAATGAGCATGCGTGTAATCTATGTATTTGTAGTGAAAATAGTTCACTGATCATTACAAAATGTTAATAATAAGGTATTATGCAATCCACTTTTAGAAATCCATAACTACATGTACGTGAACGTGTAAAAGTTGGCTTAGCAATAGCAGCGCTGCCTTGGTTTTTAAATATATTAAAATAAGCTCGTTTGGTGATATTTTATGAAAAATTTGGTATCATAAATAGAAAAACAGGTTACTGCCTGGTCTTGTGTAATATATCAGGTTCAGCACGAATAAAATAACGGCTCGGCAAGCCTCGCCGTTATATTATTCTAAGCCGAACCTGATATATTACACAAGACCAGGCAGTAACCTGTTATTCTATATATATATATATGCTGGTATTTCTAATATTAATAAAGGCAGGAATCTTCAATCAATTTTACTTAACAAACTCTTAATGGTACTTGCTCTCATCAATTTTCAGAAAATCTGACAAGCTTTCTGTCAAGCTATCATCAAGGAGTTTAATAAGAATGGTAATTTAAAGCTAACTTGCTTTGAGACATCATTCTTGATATGGCAGAGAAGTACATATTGTTTCCAGTCAGACAAAAGCTTTTAACCATACTTTTTTCATAAAACCTATAATAGGCTAGTTTAAAAGCAAGTTATATTTCTTACGACATGTGTTTCCAAATAAACATAATTCATAAAGTCAGATAGACCGAACCATAATTGCTGATTATGACAGAATGAAAATCCTCCTTTACTTCAAGCATTCTTAAGTTCAATTGCAGTCTTAATGTTAATATTCAACCAATGGAAATCAAAACTCAAATGAAACAAGCATTCCCATTGGTCAAAATTTTAAGTGGAGACTAAGTTTGAGATCTAGAATTTTCGCAGTTGCGGGGCCAGTACTTTTTCTCTGATTACTGCCCATTTTATGCGTCCAGATTAATGCACCTATCAATATTTTTCCCCGGGGGGGGGGGGGAAGCGAAAGGCTGACCCAGGGGAATTTGACAAATTTTATTTTTTGGGGTCTTGTTCCCCGGGGGCCTGTATTAGCGGGATCTAAAATCCGACCAAAGTCTATTACCCCGGGACATGGAATCATTAGGTGTGTCTATTTCCCGCCTGTCGATAATCGCTTTCAGTCTAAAGTCTCGTATATGCCCGCCGCTCCCCCCCCTGGGGGAGAACAGTGATAGGTGCATAATACACTTAAGTAATCAATTTTCATTTAACCAAAATCGTATGCATATAAAATCTTACCATCTCTACCCTACCGAAGCCTCCCATTCCAAGCGTAGCGACAATCTCCATGTCTTCAAGACGTATGAACTGGTACTCCGGGTCGATACGCTCAACCGTTGGCGACACCAAGCCATCTGCAGGGGCACCTGTACTTGTTCTACAACAACAACAATTGTCATTACTGAAGAAGCAAATATATCTGATGGGTTCTTAATAATGGTAAGTATAATATTTTGTATTTATTGTACTTATTTGTATTTTATTGTGTATTAAATTTGGAGGGTTGAAAATCAATACCTTGAAACAAGTAAACTTTTTTGAAAAAAAGAGCTTAGAACTTTTGTTTGCTTCAATTTAAATTTGTTCAAAAATAAAGTAAATAAAACACATGAATTTGCAAAATAAGTTAACCTTTTTTATATTATCATTAATGTACTGGTAATCCAAACCATAGAGTAATGAAAAAATAACCTACAATTTCCTAAGTGTTGTAACTTTATCTGCTACTATACGTAAAAGCAATGCAAACATCCACTGTAACATTTTTGCATCAGAAAAAATGTACGCCTCTAAAACATATAAATTTACCACCAACAGCACTTTTTACTAGTAAAACTACAACAAAAACAGACTGACATTACGTCCAACATAAAAAGACCATTCTTTCATCAAGATTAAGGCTTGTATAATTTCTTTGATCAATGTCAACTTTGTTTTATATTTCAAAAATTGCTGATTAATTGTTGATAAAGAGCATCTCCAATTGAATGCTCAAAATAGTAAAAAAAAGGGTGACAATCATCTTCTCTCAATAAACTTGTAAAACAGTCAATTAATATTTAATTGAGCAAACTTAAATGAATGTGTCAAAACATAATTGTTTCATTATACACAGATGTAGCTGTCAAATGTTGGTCTGCGATCTTCAGTCTGTCAGTTTGCCATAATGGCCAACAACTAATCAAAATCTTTAAGTGGAGTATTACTGTCTCTAAAAAGATAAAATAACAATTAAAAAAAAGTACATTTAAAGGGACTATGTCATCGAAAAGGGCCTCAAGGGGGCAATTTCTATAAAAAATCTGAAATTTATATATTGATACTGGCATATAATAACGGTTAAAACAGGGTATAGATAATGGGGAAAGAGTGCACGGATTCTGAGACAAAAATCCATTTATAATATGGGTTATGTTTGTTTGGCCCTTTTCCTGTTTACATTTTGACGTCAGAATTGTGAGCATTTTGTATAAACAAAGTTTACAAATGACCCCTTACCAAGCATGAAGTTAAAGCGCTGTCTACTGTCATTCCGTCGTATGACTCCAAAGTCGTGAGTTCGATACCTGCTTGGGGTTTTATTTTTTTTCGGGTTTTTTTGCTAATTTGTTTTTATAAAATATCTTATTGTGCATGATATTATTATTATTTATTTATTGCACATGTATTAGTAAAGTGCATTTCTATCAAATAAAATAATTATTAGTGCAATAGGAAGCCAATTTTTCGTTGACATAGTTCATTTAATATCCAAGTACTTGTAGATCCATATTAAAAGTATTTTTTTCTGAATCAGTCCTTTCAAGATTAAAATAAAAAATATATTGAACAACATGAGTAAAATATTTCAAGAAATTGATTGTCATCCTTTTGTCTTATATATATCTTTTCACAGACTTGTCAGCATAATGATCTTTTTTCAGATTAAATGCAATCCCATTCTGTATGTTAACCATTATTTATGTCTTTCTATTAATTAGTTGAGCTTAAGACTTAGCAGTTATCCAGAATTAAAATAGAATCACCCTCAATCCTGTTTGCAAACTTCTTACTAAAACCTCATGGTATGAGCACTTAGGTATGAATGTACAAATGGCAAGTTATTTATTTTAGTTTTTCAGTCAACTTTGTTTTCCAAACCGAAACATCTGAAGTTACAATTACCGATTTGTGCAGTTTAAACTGTGTTCTAAACAAAAACTGTCAATAAAAACACAGAATTCTACATAATTTCAAGACCAGGGCTACGGCAAACTGTATCTTACCTCTGGACGCCCCGCTCAGCATCCCCGTAATCTTTCTCCCGCAGCTCACTGAGTGTCCCAATGAGCTTGTTGAAGGAGCTGAAATGTACAAATGCCATGTTGTTAATGCCATTTTTATATACATGTCCATACTATATATCAATGGGTCAGTGCAAAACTATGCTGTAAGTCTTTAAAGTTATATTGTTATATAGCTTAGTTTTTAGCTAAACCATCGATATGCTATAACATTGAATAATGTTTATACAGTGAAACCTGTCCAAACCGAACCCTGTGAAAACCGAATCCCTGTGTCGGTCCCGATTGTTTTCTTTCTTGTTTTATATATAAAAAAACCTTAATAAACCGAACCCTGTCCAAACCGATTCTATCACAAATTTGATCTCATTCAACCTTACAAACCCTGAATAAACCGAACGGTGTATCCTGTCAGGTGTCACTTCGCGCTACCGCACAGACGTGAACCCGAGAATTGGTGACACAATTACACGAAAATTGCGTAATTGCCATGGTGATAACGGGGCAGTGGTGCAATTAGCAATAAGCATACGGCAAGTCAACTTGTGAAAAACAGATTAGTCTGTTGTGTTTTTATGTTGAAATTTACGTACGATGCAAATGTTTTAATGTTTTACAACAGTGTAATTAATTTATACAAAAACATTGTGTATAAATAAATTAGCTATGTTTGAAGTGTTACTTCTTCACGAAATATATTTTATACATACAGTAAAATCGGGCAATATTTCGATGACTGATCTCTGTAAGCCTAAGCTTGCGATACAATCTAGCTAAAATAAATAGGTTTAAACTAATCAAAGCAGGCAACAATTGGTGGTCTTAAACAGATACAAATAAGTTGTACGTTGAATACATGAACTTGTTTGATTGATAGATTGAGTGTCGGTTTATGTACAAATAGACATGTTTATATGCAACTAATAAAAATAATGAACAGTAGTAAAAGTGTAAACATTAACATGTTGTCTTATTATATACACAACTTAACATAGAAAATAAAGTGTATATTTTTAAAGGAAAAGGATATTTAATAATAAAAAAACCTTGGTAAACCGAACACCTCTGAAAACCGAACGATCGGCCCGGTCCAGACGCCATTCGGTTTAGACAGGTTCTACTGTACAATGAATTTTAGACTTGGAAAAAATATCCAAATTAGTTGCTTGATTCTATTGCATATACTATGATCGATGCCTGAGTCAGCTTTTTCCTGAGTATGTCACAATTCTCTACCATATTGCTATTATCAGCACAGGCATTTTTTAAATTCCCAAGATATAGATGTACACCCCAATCCTGCTCTGAATAAAGCACTTCAAGCATTAGGCTGTATGTCTGTTCAAGGACTGATTAAAAAATAGAAATCGGTGACATGCATGAGTTCAAACTTGCAACCCCAGAAGCATGAGTGTACCAGTAGATTTAACAAAATCCCATACCACTACATTGTATATTATACCAAAAGTCATGTAATCCCATACCACTACATTGTATATTATACCAAAAGTCATGTAATCCCATACCACTACATTGTATATTATACCAAAAGTCATGTAATCCCATACCACTACATTGTTTATTATACCACAAGTCATGTAATCCCATACCACTACATTGTATATTATACCACAAGTCATGTAATCCCATACAACTACATTGTATATTATACCAAAAGTCATGTAATCCCATACCACTACATTGTATATTATACCAAAAGTCATGTAATCGCATACCACTACATTGTATATTATACCAAAAGTCATGTAATGACATTTTCCTGGGCCCGTATTCACCAACCCATTGTTAGACTTAGAATAAAGAACAGACTTAGACTCAAGAAAATCTACTTCTGCGTTTGCAAATATTCTGGATACCAATGCTGCTTATGTCATTAACAAATCTTTTTGAAATAAAGAATGCTGTAATTAGAGCCAGGGCCCGTATTCACCAACACATTCTTAGACTTTAGAACAAACAAGAGGGCCATGATGGCCCAAAGTGCTCACCTGAGAACTGGTACAGATGAAGACCATACTGTTGTGACAGGTTTGAAAATTAAGGTATCTGAACAATACGCAGAGGGGCATAGGATCAATTTTGATTTAAAACATCGGTTAGTGCAATGGGCTAACTAAAGTATGAGTTGGGTAGTGGATGTGTGCTTTTTAATAATGGTTCTCAAATCATTTTTCTCAATATTCTTACCAGACCCTTTTTCATTTAGTCATTGACAATTCTGGAAAATGCAGAAACAGTAGATTTTGATGTCTTTTTCGCAAACAATTTTGGAGAACTAGTTGCAATGCGATAATTGCGATGGCTGTGCTATACGGTGAAGTTTTGCTTTTTCTTTGATAATTTTCTGTCCAATGATGATAAATGATGTTAACGCAGGCTCTGAAGACATCAATGTTGCATGTACTTATAACGGCATGCAAGTCTTGCAATTGTTGGAAATCAAATCAATCAATTTTTATGGTCATGCGCAAACTGTGTAAGTTTGGACAACATTTAATAACAAATTATGTGTGCTAGCCAATCACTGATAACTTGTTGATGTTTTTTTCCAAACACAAGGGGCAATAACTCTGGTTTTTCTGGCCCGATCATGCTTATATTAGACTACACCCGTAGTCTTACATTCATAGACAATCTGTACACGATTGGTGAAGAGTGGATGAAAAATGAAGTCTCTATCCTGAATAATGTCCATTTTTGCATTTTGTTTCACAAACAAAGGGCAATAACTCTCATGTTTCTGGTCCAATCATGCTTATATTCGACTTCACCTTTAATCTTATGGTAATAGACAAACTGTGCAAGATTGGTGAAGATTGGATGAAAAATGAAGTCTCTATCGGGAATAATGTCAATTTTTGTATATTTTTAAACAAAGGGCAATACTTCTGGTGTTTGAAACACGATCTGGCCATTTTTGGCATCTGCTGAGATCTGATGGTCATACACAAACTGTGAAAATTTGGTTAAGATTGGATAGAAAATAAAGTCTATATTTTGGAAAAAGGCATTTTTGCACTTTTTTGCATGAAAAAGGGGCATAACTCTGGTGTTACTGGTGTGATCTGACCCAATAACAATCCCATAAAAAATGTAGTATTTATCGCGATAGTTCAAACTGTTGATGGCATACGAATAACAGATGACGCCGGAGAGGTATGTCCCCTATACCAATAGCTCACCGAGCACTTTGTGCTCAGTTGAGCTAAAAATAGACTTCGACTAAAGAAAAGATAAGTGTGCATTCGCAAATACGCCAGATACCAATGTCATTTATAAATCACTCTTTACAGAGAATGCTAAAATAAGAGTTGATGAAAACCATGAGAGATTCAAATTAACGACGTTTGTAGAATACAACAGTCTCAAGAATATTCTTTAATCTTAAGTCTGAGTCTAAGAATAGGTTGGTGAATACAAGTCCGGGCTAATACCAAGTCAGATTCAGAGGCACGTCGTGGGAAAACCGGGCAGAATGCATGTGCGTAAAGTGTCGTCCCGGATTAGCCTGTGCAGTCTGCACAGGCTAAACCAGGACAGCACTTTCCGCTTTTATGGTATTTTCTGTTTCAATGAAGTATCTTCTAAACATAAATCCCCTGTAGGCGGAAAGTGCCATCCTGGATTAGCCTGTGCGGACTGAACAGGCTAATCCAGGATGACACTTTACGCACATGCATTAAGCCCAGTTTCCCACGATGCGCCTCATAACAGTTTCAAGAATATTGTTTATTCTTAGTCTCAAGTCTAAGAATAGGTTGGTGAAAAAGGCCCTGATATAGAAACAGAGGCAAGAATTTCGTACACTTCCAGACTATCAAAATGTCCAGACAATCTTTCTATAAGACACTAAATATTGTTGTTGTTGTTTTTAGTGAATAAACATAAGTGACTTTATTTCACTGACATTTAAGTTAAATATATAAGCTACCAGGTAAATATAATGACAAAAAAGTGCTTATCAAATTGCTCTGGTATCCCTTAGACAATTTTCTTACATTTTCATAGTACATCAACTTTGCTTGTCAATAAGGAAAAAACTAAGTTTGTTTTGGGCAACAATTATCAATTTCACCCACAGTGTGATACCAGAACCAAATTAATGTCAAATTATACAGATATACGGCTAAATGGGGCTTGATGGTTACTCATTTATTACTAAGTTGCTTTACATAAAAGTCAGTTACTTTTGTAAATAGAAATTACTAATTTATAAATACAATACCCACAAGCCAAAAAAATTAATACAATCCTTAGAAATAACCACAAAATATAAAACCCAACAGTAACTCCTAAATGCCACTAATGCAATTATTTTCCCATGGTTTCCCCAATGAGCCTGAATTAAAAAAGCAATTGTCAGTTAAGAATGCTTACTTCCTGTCCACAGTGAGGCATTCTACCCCAGGGGGCAGGGCAATCACATTAGCGGTCCGTCTGTCTTCACTGGAATGCACAACAAAACAAAATGTCTCAGTGTTCTGAATGCCTTTTGGAGCAAATTTTCCCATTACAGAGACTTTAAAATTCTACACTGACTTTATTCACACAAATACAAGTGTTGTGTTAAATTTTTGAAGCATTTGTTAAAAAACATTTGTAGGTTTTCCAAACCGGAGAAAAGATGCAAATAACCGATGAAGGCTACCATACTTATATGTTTGTTTAAAAAAAGCATGACCTTTTGACCTATAATTGTAAGACAATTAAGTAGTCGCTCCTTGGGATCCCTAGTAGAAAACTATTCAAACCTTAGCAACGACTTTTCACCGAAGTAGTCTCCCCTTTTGAGCTTCCGTACTTCTTGAGGATCATCAAAGCCAGCAATCGTTTGAGTGACCGTGACCTTAAAATGAAAAAGAAACCTGTTAATGTCGAATAATGGCTGCATTTTAGTACTTCAAATTTCAATATCATGACAATAACATGTATTTATATTATAATTGTCTTATTAATTGCACAAGATTGTTGTGTACTTTTAGCAAAAGAAACATGACTTAATACCGAACTTATGTTTTTATAACAACAGTTGCTGAGTTGTTTCCTTTGTTTGTTTGGATTTTTTGCCGTTTTTAACAGTATTAGTCATATCACGGCGGTCAGTTAACATACACTTTTCCTGGGCAAGCTTAGCCGATCTAAGCGGTTTACCGGTACTAAGTGCACATAGCTATGCTAGTAACTGACACTGCTTTACTTGAATCAGAGGTAGGGGGAGAACGGCTTTAGAAATAATTTCATGACCAATCCCACACAAGTTATGTGGCCAGGCTGGGGTTCAAACTCATTGATACCCCAGCGCTCTAACAACTTTCACAAGAGGTTACCATTGAACTATTTGTATGATTCAATGAAGTTACTGAAGACATGCAAGCCTACCATTACCGACAGTAAGCCTACCATTTCTAAACACAAGTTCGTAAGTTGGATTTTTCTGTCAGAAAATCAGGTGACAGGCGGGTATTACAATCAGTTCCATTTAAAGTGTCATTGTGATCAATCTACGTGGCATGCTGTGGGGTGGAATGTTTAGTTTATATATTGGAAAGGGAATTAATCTCCTGTCATTTTCTTATCACCAGCAGAGATTTCTACATCATTTCCAATGTCAAGTCAACAAGTGCATGTAAGGAGCTGACACGTTCTTATAGAAAGCCATTCAGGTGCATGGGAGCTTAGTGGAGTCTAACTAATGTTGATTTGAGTACCATAAGGAGCAGTTATTGTTAGTTAACTTTATCTTACCCATGCAGGAAGTTTGTAAAAATATCATACATAATACACACCTCTTAATCACATAGAACTTACATTTCCCGTCACGTAATAAAAGTTCATCAATGTGTGACCACTAGAAGGAATGTAGTTATCAGGAATCAATGATCGACTTTCAAAAGTCAGACAAATAAATGTACCCAAATACCCCAGACAAGAAATCTGATATTCCTGTGGCATGAAATGCATATAAAGCACACTTTTCTGTGCACAAAACTGGACATCGCTCACCTCCCCTTTGTTGAGGATGAAGAATGTGTCCCCGGTGGCTCCTTCTCGTATGATGTACTCCCCTTCATGGAAGAAGTCCTGACATACACAAGGACAGAAAGGTTAATAAACATTTCATTATATTATGAAGGTGTTTTTTTATAGAACATAATTTGGGAACAAGTAGAACATAGGGACTGGATAATTTGGGAAAAAGTAGAAAATAGGGACTGCATAATTTGGGAAAAAGTAGAACATAGGGACTGCATAATTTGGGAAAAAGTAGAACATAGGGACTGCATAATTTCGGAACAAGTATACCATAGGGGCTGCATAATTTGGGAACAAGTAGACAGGGACAGGAACATGGAAAACATAGAGGCTGGAGAATTTAGAACATAGTGGCAATATTATGTAACTTGAACATGTAGACTATTGCGGAAGGACCATGAAGGATGTACTGGCTGGATCATGTAGACCAATTGGCTGGATCATTTACAACGTAGGGGCAAAATTATGTAGTACATACAAGCTCCAACATGTGGAAAATAGGAGCTAGAATAAATGAGACATAGGAGCTGGACATTCGTAAGATAAAGGACAATAACCAGTAATTCTACAAAATTTTGCAATACTATAAGCTCAAGTGATGGTATCTACCCCAGTACCTTCTGGACATATAGGTAGGTTAAACAAATGACTGTATGACATTCAGTTGAATGTTTGGAGACTCACAAGCATCATCCTAAAACATCTTTTAAGTAGATTGACAGAATATACAGAACTGAGCCTAAAAGCAACAAAGCTGTTAATGACGTTTGCAGAAAAACTGATGAACTCTTTTAACAATTAGAAAACCTACAGAGGTACCCAGTTGAGTTGTCACATTGAAATGTAATAAGTTCCATATGGTCACTGAAACTTGCTGGTATGTGGTATTATGCTGGTATTAAGTTAACAGATAATGCTGTTAATGAAATATCATTAATCCTTAGTGGTGGGGGCAAATATTTGGAACAATATTGCCATTTGGGCATAATTTAACAATATTATTAGTTTGCAGATACTGATAGCAGATGCATTCTTTTTGCTTTAATTAAAATACCATTAATCCACAAATTAATTTACCAACATGTGAAGAAATATGCTGCGAATTTCACAGGTATCTTAACAGACGCTTCCTACTTAATTTAATTATTTCTGTTAGATAACCATCAACCTGCTGTTTGCAATTGAATACACAAACCACTTAATTAATAGCAGAGTTGCAAATGTGGGCTACACATTGGGTTCTATTCATGTTTATTATTGAAGTTACAGACTTCACACATGCGAAAATCACCTTTCTTTAATATTGAGGCATGAATTAATTCCAATTTAATGAGTTCAGTCAGCAGCAGTATTTTCTCATTTTCTAAGAAATCAATTTTTTACATGATGCATGCTTTCTGATCAAACAACTCCTTAACAGCAAAACATTTCTAAGAAAACTCTTCATTTAGATTTGTATTTATCATTATTGGAATTAAATATTGAATAATATGGTTGATTTATGACATGGAAATTATGCTTTAGAACTAACCAGAGTAAAAGCAATACAGAAGTATTTATTAGGAGTCACTATAAATTGATCTTTATAGCAGCCATTCCCAGAGGAAAATTCTACCATGGTCAAATATGAGCATGGTCGTGAACTGTGGTGCCAATTACCGTCCATAGTCCACCATGGTATTTCATGGCTGACCATGGTCTCAGACCCATGAACTACCATTGTCCACCATCGTAGTCCAAAAAAACGTGCATTTCGTCTGGGTTCATTCATTTTCGTTTCCAGTTGAATGCAATACATAAATCTGCTTTAAAAAATGTTACAACAAAATTTACCATTTACTGAAAAATAAAATATGGTTACTTCCACACTCATACTAATACAAACTGAACGACTTGATATATGTACACATCTCTAGAGAGATTTATGCCATTTATATGTACATCTACATGTACTTGCAGCTATTTCAGTTTCCGCTCAGATGAGATTTTGCAGATTTTACAAAGCCAACATTTAGAAGCTTATCAGAACATATACAGATAAAGTATTAACACAACCTGATCAATCTCACCTAAACCTAAGTCTGAAAAACTTTCACTCAGGGGCCATGAAATACTTAAGAAACATGTCGATTTTATGGCAAAGGATATGATGTTACTTAAGAAGTTTCTGGAATACAACCCATGGTGTCAGATACTAATACAGCAATAACTGAATGAAAAAATTAGGCAGAGAACGCAGAAAGTCCTGAATGTAAGCAGATCACCATAACACTGTTTCCCCACATTCTTCCAACAAGTCTTTCATTCATCAAGAAATTCTGTCAAGGAAGCAAACATGGGCCTCCAAATGCTGCCTTGGTCCATGTCTTACAGAAATATTAACAGCGGTTATAGTGCCAGAAGCAATCCCTTCCATAGCACACTGTTGTCACGCTGTCTGTAAAACAAAACAATTTTCTTCCTTCCAAGCAAGTCTTCTGAATATACTGAAACCAATATCCAGCATCTGCCTGGGTGCTCCGGTATGTATTGTGTTATTACCATTTAGCTTACCATAAAAGCTGAAGGGATTTATTAAAGGTTGATCTTATTAATATTTTTCACAGATGACAAAAAACCCCATCTGGGATTAAATGTACTGCTTATTAACCTGCAGAGTTTCAAAATAGTTATATGATGCCCCTCTCTTTTTCCATTATTAAAGAGTGGTAGCCTAATTACAGAATAAATAAGAACATTAAAATGGCTGAATACCACCAGTGTGGACAAAATGGGTGGAAACGATAAGGAATTCTACGGTCTTTTTATGCAGGATAGTGAAAATATCATTCATTGAGTGTTGGATGTGACACAGTATTGCACATCAACTTTGTGATCGTTTGATCATAGAATATGGGTTATAGTTTTCAGTCTAGATTTGGATGAAAAAAGTAGTAACAACCACTAAGTCCATTCAACAAAAAACGTTCTAACCAAGCAGAACATTTAGTTCTATAATTAAAGATTCCAATTATTGCAACCAATACTACGCAGAGAAAATACCATGCCAGTTAAATAACGATGATTTCAGAGGACCAATAATGTTACAAAAACTTGACCTTTATAGAAGTTTCATATTAACTATAAACATAACCAATCAAACGCAAAACAAATATAATTTCTTCCATGTGTCTTATTGTTTGACAATGGTGTTTTTTTGTTGTTTTGAAGATTTCAATCCTTGAAGAAACATCCCCTAACAATGTGACTCCAACAAAATGTGACATTTTAACAAAGCGTAAATTGCCTACCACTTCAAGAACGTCTGCAAGCTTGGAGAGTTTTTCAGCTGGCAAGTTTCGCAGCAAAGGCACACTGAAAAAATATAAAGATTACATTTGAACACCTCAACTTGTATGAAATATACAATGATTTAACATAGTTTAGTTAAAAAATAATTTTATATTTTGAGTTGTTTATCTGTAAATAAACAATGATTTTGAGTTCTGATGCACAATAATTAAACCATGAGTGTGTTAGCGCATCAAAATTTAAAAATGGTTGTTTATATACAGATAAACAATGATAAAGTGAAAATTAGTTTGATTCTTACATGACAACAAATTCTGCAATTACAATGTGATCTATATTTTAAAGTTTCTGAACTACTTTTTAGAGTTTGTTATTGGCAATTTAACAAGGAAAATTGTGTGCATATTATTATATTAGAATACTTATTCATGAATGTGAGGCCATCACGGTAAACTTGTCCATTTTAGCTTTCCATACTTACACTACATACTTAATAAACTCACTTCGTGTACACTTACATACACTTACATACACTTACATATACTTAATAGATTAATTTTGCACTCTGAAATCGAGTAGTATGCGCACCGGCCATTTTATCAACCTTATAAATGTATTTGTTTTTGTGGTGTTATTGTTACGATAAACTTCCAAATAAATTCTCTTAAAATATGTACACGCAAGTTTGCCACCTATTCTACTGATAAAATAAAACCATGCATAAGATGTTCCAACTTAATCAGTTTAAACTGATTTTGTCAAGGTATTGCCTTTTGCTAACAACGATATATAAATAACCAATAAAAACATATTCTGCCTCTTATTTGAAAACTATCTACACCACGGTATTAAAGAATATCATTGTATGTTCTTCATTTATAATGTTTAGTAAGACCAAACATCTTCACCACTATTGGAAACAGGTGATCTGAACTTGATCTCAATTTCTTTTGAACAATTAACAAACACCTGTATTTTTTCAAAGAACCACTTAAGCATACAAACTGTGTAACAAAGTGTGATATCTGTTTTCAAAGAACCACTTAAGCATACAAACTGTGTAACAAAATGTGATATCTGTTATTTCGATATTCTATTCTGTCAATATATAATGACATGTAATAAGATGGACACTGAATATTTTGGTTGTCTGCTGCATGTTAATGCCAAACAAGGCTTTATCATTCAGCAGTGAAATAACCGGAACATCCAAGCTGACATGAAGTCCCTAGGGATGGGTTGGTGTCTTAAGAATTCACAGTTTCCAGTAGTGGAACAGCAGTTGTCATGGAAACACTAGTAAACAATGCATTATTATATAAATATTGACTTCCTTGAGTGCGACAGTGCGTATTGTCAACCCGAGGCAACACTGTCAAC
The DNA here is from genome assembly GCA_027627225.1 of Congeria kusceri. Taxonomy (NCBI): domain Eukaryota; kingdom Metazoa; phylum Mollusca; class Bivalvia; order Myida; family Dreissenidae; genus Congeria; species Congeria kusceri. The sequence goes on along the minus strand of CM051031.1, from coordinate 54,358,675 downwards.
CGAGGCTTTAGCCGAAGTCGACAATGTTTGTCGAGGGTGGACGAGACGCACTGTCACCCTCGATGAAGTCAATATTAATATTATTATACCGAACAATCCCATATCATTTGCGTACCGGGTGACATAGCGGTAGAGGGCAACATTGCCAGGCGACATATCAAATTGTTGCCCGCTGCCGTTTATATGCATTATATAGAGAAATAATCAAGTGATGAATAATAAAATGATATGACATTGAATTTCAAGCTAATATTCTACATAAAGATCAGCTGTTGTTTGCAAACATTATTCTAACATGACACTCGCACATTTTTCTATAGACAAAGAACAAAATTATCATTGTTAAGCTATAGCATACATGTACTTGTTGCAAAACTGTAAACTGTCAGGACAATTTTGAATTTGTGTTCCAAAATACACAGCGTTTTATAAGTGATCCAAATGCTATTATTGTCATGTTATTGTTGCTTTCCTGTTGTTTTATGTTGTTGTTTTTTTAGCAAAGAAATGCTATCAAATGGAACTACAGCGCAGAGTGTTTAAATATGCATGTTTCACAGATGAGGAAAAGACACATTTGATTCCCAATCTTTTACTAGGTTAGGACAAGGTATTGTTATGTCACATATTTGTATGGAATCATGAATGTACTCACACTGAACTGCCTCATATTTGCATTCACAAATTCACTATCTCCCTGGATAATAGAAACTTGACTGGTATATCGAACAGTTAATAAATATGCAAATAGTGGCTTTAAAGCAATACATTAATGGGGCTTACACACAAAGTCTTTGATCAATTTATTATACCAAATATATCAGCCACGATAACAGATATGAGCTGATGACAAATTGCTATGAAAAATAAAACTTACATAGAATTTAGAAAGCATATTATCACAGATTAAGATCAGTTAGTAATATTGCATGGACCGCATGGTGCTTATATATACTCCAAAGTCATAACGTATGTTGGAATATGCTAGCAAGCTTCTGATGTTTAGCAACATGTGTATATCAGTGATAGGTCTAATGTTCTGTGTTTGTATGTACTGTCCATTCTGATCTAAAACAAAACTTGTTATTGATCTGATATGAATAAATAGATAGTACCAAAATAGGAAATAATCAATTTGCAATATATTTGTCATAAAATTTTGTATGAGTTTATGACATTCTCATACAACACTTGAAGCACACTCGATAGGGAATCTACAATTCTCATATATCATTTTTGTAGGAATTCTGAGACATTCAAATTATTCTTATATGCCCCCATAGTTGCCTAATTAAACATCAGCAGTATTAATGATACAATTCTTCAATAACACTTGATTAGGAATTCTTGGACATTCAAATCATAATTATTTTAATTTTAGCCCATTCCCCCCCCCCCACTCCCCACCTTCAAATATTAGCAGTAGTATAAATAGATGCAAGCATAGGAATCCTTTATTTCTCATAAATTTCTAATGTGGACTTCTGTGACCTTCAAATTATTCTTATATCCCCCCCCCCCCCCCCAGTGGCCTGTTTAACCAATAGCAGTACTAGATGATGTCCACTGGCCAGCTTGTATATCCTAGTGGTCTGTTTAACCAATAGCAGTACTAGAGGATGTCCACTGGCCAGCTTGTATATCCTTAAGTGGCCTGTTTAACCAATAGCAGTACTAGATGATGTCCACTGGCCAGTTTGTATATCCTAGTGGCCTGTTTAACCAATAGCCATACTAGATGATGTCCACTGGCCAGCTCGTATATCCTAGTGGCCTGTTTAACCAATAGCAGTACCGGATGATGTCCACTGGCCAGCTTGTATATCCTTGTGGCCTGTTTAACCAATAGCAGTACCGGATGATGTCCACTGGCCAGCTTCTATATCCTAGTGGCCTGTTTAACCAATAGCAGTACTAGATGATGTCCACTGGCCAGCTTGTATATCCTAGTGGCTGTTTAACCAATAGCAGTACTAGATGATGTCCACTGGCCAGCTTGTATATCCTAGTGGCCTGTTTAACCAATAGCAGTACTAGAGGATGTCCACTGGCCAGCTTGTATATCCTTAAGTGGCCTGTTTAACCAATAGCAGTACTAGATGATGTCCACTGGCCAGTTTGTATATCCTAGTGGCCTGTTTAACCAATAGCCATACTAGATGATGTCCACTGGCCAGCTCGTATATCCTAGTGGCCTGTTTAACCAATAGCAGTACCGGATGATGTCCACTGGCCAGCTTGTATATCCTTGTGGCCTGTTTAACCAATAGCAGTACTAGATGATGTCCACTGGCCAGCTTCTATATCCTAGTGGCCTGTTTAACCAATAGCAGTACTAGATGATGTCCACTGGCCAGCTTGTATATCCTAGCAGGTCTCTAGTAACAACTGGAATTTTAATCCCTCCGATAAAGTACTATTCATGTCATCATAAAAGAGTTCTCAAATGAAGGCCAACAGAAGGAGAGACCACATACTGAAGAAATAAAATCTTAAAGCAAAGATAAATGGTTTCGTTTACTGTTGACCTTTCTTAAACATCAATTTAAAGGGGCATATCAAAGTAATTTACCGTAAACATAACACATATTAAAACAAGGCATATTACCATTTTTCAAGAATATATTTTTTTAGTAATGGAATCGTTAATTTTTTTTATATAGAATGCCAAATATTTGTTTTTCGATACACGGTTCCAGCAGGATTCAAACTCATGCCTACAAAATTGCACACTTCAATGAAAACTGTCCCACGCTACTGAACAGTTATCAATAGTACGCATGCGCATAGCGGTACTTCATGTGATTTTTTCATTCATATTGATTGTACTACTACTACTAATTTTTCCCCGCCTGCGAGAAGTGTAACTTTGATCACTTTTTATAATTATAAAAAGCAATAGTTTACAGTTTGTTTATAAAAACGAGACCTATGTGTTAAGCAATAATTAAATAAATACTTCATAAAATAAAAAAAAATTAAAATAATATTTTACCGAATTAGCCATCGATACGCCTCTTTAAAAATGTATCTGTTTGAGTGTTACATTTATCTTTCTGAAATGAAACCAGGGTTGTAGCCAGTCATACGTTGACCAAGATGGGAGTGCGATATTTTCCCCATTAAAGACTTCGTACTCTTAAGTTATGGTGGTACTTTTATGAAATTTTGCTAATCACATATTCAGCAATTCGTGAGAACTACATTAGTTGTAACTTAATATAAAAACATTTTTAAAGACGTAAACACAAATATCATATAAATTCCTCCATTTCTTTTTATAAAGGTGTACAGTGGTCTTTAAAGTATATTCCTGGGAGATATTGAAGTATTTTGTGATTCAATAGTCTGCTTGTTTGCATTAAGTACAAAAAGTACAATCCTATCCCTTCATTAAATAAAGGAAATTATCCAAAATGTAAGGAAACATCAATCTGATAATAAACGTCCATCACTTCCTATTGCTATAGCAGATCAAAGTTCTTGGCTACAAGCTACAACTTAAAGTCACTGAAATTTATTGTCTGCAATTAGTGGCTGGGATTTTATTCACCCAGAAAATTGTGGACTGATTTTTGCTATCATTACAGCAGCCATATAATTAAAAGTACTTTCTCTGAAAATTAGAAAGTCTGGGAAACTTTATTCAAAATCCAGAAGTGCTTTAGAAAGTTTGTAGCTCTTTTGATATACAGGCACTCCATTTCATTGAACTTTTACTGTCATATAGTATCAACTGTGTTCTGGTATGTAAGAATAACAGCACTGGTGCGCAAAGATTTGACTGGTTCGGAGCAAAGCTCAAATCAAACCCCTGCAGTAATATCAAACCAAGTGATGAAGATTAAGATCTTCCAAATATTATTTATGCTTTAAACTAGATTTTTCTTCTGTGACTTTTGTTTTACTTTTTTGACCTAAATGATGATATAACTAGTCCATTAAAAGAAAATCGCAATGAGTTGCACTGAACAAGTAAAACTTACGAAAACGAAATCCTTCCCGATCAGGAAGGATTTTACTTGTGACAGCAGTGGTTATGGTTAACCGCTAGAAGAGGTAAGCGCTGCAAGGAGTTAAGCATCAGGGTCGTCAATGTTATAATATTTACCTTTTGAGGAAGTTAACGTTTTCTTCTTGTCTTTGAATCCCAGTTTTCATCATAATGGCCTGGAAAATACGTCGGTCCAGCACCCATACTCTGACATCCGTAACCGCTGGCAAAAGAGAGGTACAAGAAATGTTTCAGGTTCATAAAAAATTTTGTAAACTCTGTTTTTAGCCATTAATGTATATATTATACTTGACTGATCTAAAAATTATGCGGATTGTAAAGCAGTTTTATTTTGGCTATTTGCAAATAATTGTCAACCCTATTTCAAATTTAAGAATAATAGGTCTCAATCAGGACCAGTGATATAAAATAACAATATGTTGCCCAGAAATACATCAGAATGAAATTTAATGTTCATACCTTAAATAATTGAACAAACACCTGCTGTTAAGTTGTAAGGCCTGCCAGAAAGAATTGCTTAGCTTAAAACTTTGAAATGCAATGACAACATAAATAAATGGAACAATACAAGTACGAAAACATGAGAAGTTTGGGCCATCTGCGAGTGGGATGAGTAATATGTTTTCTCTAGCACTTTTATTTTTTGTGTCAGTGAACATAATTTTTTTACGATGCAATTCAACAATCCAAAGCTCTTTAACATTATAAAAAATCTAGAACATATAGAAAGTTTCAATTAAAATGAAGACCAATCCAAATGAAACATAACATAATGGTAACATATTCTTGACAGGTGTAGTACAAAAGCCCCTTGCCCAAAAGCCCCTTGGTCTAAAAATGCACACATGGACATAAGCCCCTTGGTATATTTGAGAGTGGACATAAGCCCCCTGGTAGATTTAACAGGGTGGACAAAAGCCCCTTGATGATCATGAATTAGAGGACAAAAGCCCCTTTCTGATATAGTATAGTGTGTATGCATTTCAATAGGAAATTCCATTCCATCAAATTGAACAAAATATTAATTGCAATTAACTGTTGACAAACAGACGAAAAACCTTGCAAAACGTGATAATTAACATTAAAATCCTCAAGGGGCTTTTGTCCACTCTGTCATATTTACCAAGGGGCTTTTGTCCACCCTGTTAAATCTACCAAGGGGCTTATGTCCACTCTTTCAAATATACCAAGGGGCTTATGTCCACGTGTGCATTTTTAGACCAAGGGGCTTTTGGGCAAGGGGCTTTTGTCCCGATACCGAGCATACCATTGTTGACACGCTTAGGGCGTCTTAAATAATTCTAAGGAATATATAAGGATATGTTTCAATTACATAATAATACTTAACAATATGCTCCATACTTTTAGTATTCATATTTAAGCACCAAAATTTAGCTGGATTATTTGGAAATTGGCTTTTATATTGTTTAATACAATTCGAATCAGGACAGTTGAGAAATGTAGAGCCAATTATTTTGAAAAGTCTTCAATATGGTAATAATTTTTTTGGTTTAGATTATTAATTTGTTGAAAAAGGTAAGTGACCCCATACCCATGTGGGACTCTACCAGCACTTTATCTACTTTATGACTTGAGATTGGACATTTAAAAAAGCCTGTGGCTTACAGCAGTACTTTCCCAAAAGAGAGAAAAATGTTTTTGTATGATAACAGGGTTTCCCGCAGGAGTTTTTGAAGGCATGTCGGCATTCCGGACACCACCACCCGCAAACAAAAATCTTCTCGACCCCCCACACACATCCCCCCCCCGAGATCGTTCAAATCCGACCCCTTAACGCCCACCCCGCCCGACATCGGCCGCTCCATTTGACTCCCACCTGTTCGAAATCGGCCGCATCGCCTGACCCCAGTTCCCCGAAAATCGGCTTCAATGATCGACCCCGCCTCACTGAATTTGATTGCACCGCTCGAATCCAACTCCCCAAAATCAGCCGCATCGCGCGACCCCACATTTCCGAAATAGGCTGCGACGTTCGATATCAAAGCGGCGATCAAATCGATCCGCAGTATCGCTTAAACTACCGCCCTTGATCGCATTTTTTATGGAATTAGTTTTCAATCACACATATATTCAGATTCGTTGAAAAGTCTTTTTCCGCCTTCAAATTTGTCATGACCGCTCGTTTTTTTAAAACTGTTTTTATTTCATTAATTGTTTTCGGATGCAAAAGAAATCAATCATTTATATTAGTTATACTACATGCGGAAATTAAAAGCCGAAAAAAATCCCCTTTGTTTAACATACTTGAATATGCAGTTCCTAATTGACATAAAATACGGGCCTGTATCTCCATGTAAAAAGCGTGTTTTGCTACAAATGCGCGCGAAAATGCCATGCACAAGGTCACGGATGCCTCATGAAAAACGTCCGTGTACATGCTTAATTGCAGTGTTTATGAGAACAAAATTACGTATGACGACGTTAAGTTGGGTTTTAAAATGTCAATTTGTGAGATGGAGAAGGAAATTACCGGGATAAAATAAAAAGCTAAATATAATAATCAAATGTTTAAAAATGCCTGTTCACTTTTCCCTTCAACGTCAGTATTTGTTGTCAAACACGTTTTTAGTTGTTAGTAAGGTATAAACTCCGCCCTAAAAATCACCGTCTTTGATTGGCTAATGAGATCGTTGTGGGGGGGACTACACAGTTCAGTCACTTGTCAATAACACTGCTGGAAGTTAGACGTTATCGATCAATACGGTGTTCGTTTATGCCCCTGTGATTTAAAGATTGGTGTAATAGATAATGGGATTAAGGGTTGTCGCTTTGAAAATTAAAGCATGTCAGCGTTATATAAGCATGTCGGCAAATGACTAACTTCTTTGAAGGTATGTTGGGCCCGACAAGCGAAACAAGCCTGCGGGAAACACTGGATAACAACTGTCCTACCTCTGGGATTTATGACCACAGAGTTATTAGTTTGCTATAATAAAATGTTGATATTACATCTCAAGTTCCATGCATCGTCAGACATTTTTCTATATCAATTGTCTCCATGTATTGCCTGAGCTTACAGCCACAGCCCATAGAATATAATTCAATACATCTTGAATTGAAATTAGTTCTAATGAATGTAAATGACGTTTATTCGACTGAAAACTGTTTCTTATTTACGAAAGGTGTTTCTAATGTCTCTGTTAAAAAACGCTTGATACGAATGGAATATACACTAATGTACATGATAAATTTACTCCAGAGGCAACACCAGATATCGCATACAGTTAACTCAATGAGAAGAAGTTATAAAAACACTATTATTTTACCGGTTTCAAAGCGGTTTTTTGTATTTTGATTGGTAAGATGTCTATTAGAAACGATTTCTGCAAAGTTTTCTTTTTATTATTTTTATTAACATATTTCTGGACTGCTGCTTTAAAATAGGCTAAATGCAAACATTTTAGATTTTCTGGAGATTCCTGGATGGAACTACTAAACCTTTGGGGTCAAGGTGAAGGTGAGAGGTAAAGGTCAAGACTGGGGTGAAGGTTACCTCGTACTGAAGCAGTACGCGTGCAGTTGTAGAGAATTGCCAACTCCCCAAACGCCCGACCAGCGGCCATCTTTCCGAGTACATTGGTCTCTTTGAGCACTTCGAACTCTCCCTCTATTGAGAAAAACAAGAGCATTTTATAGACACGTGTGTTTGATCACGATAAAAAATGCATAAAATACATAACAGATATCACACAAAATCTTTTAATCTTCCTCAAGTAACACATGGTACATTCATCTATAAAAGTCTTTTACATGTATGTATAGATGAAGAGTAATTTTCCCTTGAATTTCAAGTGAAATTCAAATTTAAGGTCATAAAAGTAAAGGCAATTCTTTTTAAAATTTCTATTAGTTTATTGTACAAACATCACTATTAGCAATAACGGCAACATTAGTTACAACGCCTTATTAGGAGCCAACTTTCACAGGATAAGAAACCAGACCATTACATTTCAAACACATTAGGCCGCTTGTCCATATATCCGCATCCGTATCCGCATCCGTATCCATATACGCATAAATATTATACGGACGCGCTTTTCCATGAATCCGCAAATTAGCGTCGAATATTTTAGTTTTCTTCTTATTTTCAAATATGTCTGCAATGTCTGAGTAAGAAGCTTTTTTAATTTTTAATTACGTCGGCTGCAAATATTTATGCCAGTATGTGAAAACATTCACATGTGGTGGATTTTAAACACTATAAAGCATCCAACAATTGTATCTACAGCATCAATCATGACGCATTTAAAGGTTACCCGTTAATACTGAGTAATTGTACTCGGTGAGTCTTAGGTTGAGTTATCCAGGTGTATCTAGACTATTTTCCCAACGTTATATGTAGTACAGCCCTTGGTTTAACATACTAAGTTAGATATCATGTCGTGCGCATCCGCATAAAACAGCTCACTGCGATCTCAGATGCGGATACGGGCATATGGAATAGCGCCCTAAGGCATTGACATAATACTGGTATATGGACTTCTGAAGCTTACCAAAAACACTTTTTCATGTTCATGCAGTGGATGTACATGCAATGACGCATGTTCACTTTGGTGGACTTAAATTATCACATTGGTTACAGACTGTAGATAATCATACATTGTCCATCTATATTGCTATGGTAACTCAGGAAACAAAGCGCAGAGCTACTGAAACATTGTACCAGTATGTGTGATGAGTGGAGTGTAGTTTTTATAAACATCTATGATTATCTGATACAGGTAATGAGTATCTTTACAGATCAGAGAAAAGTAACTTAATTATATTTGGAGAAGGTCTTGTGTATAATAAAATATTAATAATGCCTTGTTTCTTCCAGTTTCCTTGTAATAAAAGATACTGTAATGAAAGGTTTATTATTTATATTACATATGAGGCGCATCGTGGGAAAACCGGTCTTAATGCATGTGCTGAAAGTGTCGTCCCAGATAAGCCTGTGCAGTCCGCACAGGCTAATCCGGGATGGCACTTTTCGCTTTTATGGTATTTTCTTAATAGGAAAGTCTCTTCTAAACATAAATTCACCGTGTGTGGAAAGTTCCGTCCTGGATTAGCCTGTGCGTCCTGCACATGCTAATCCGGGATGACACTTTGCTGTCCTGGATTAGCCTGTGCGTACTGCACAGGCTAATCTGGGACGACACTTTATGCATATGCATTAAGACCGGTTTTCCCATGACACCCCTCATTTCTCTCCAGGAAATTGTCTGATACTCTTGCTCTTTCCATGATCAAAAGTATATCCAAAACAAATAAATGTTGTCTAACAAGTCTGAACTTAACAGGTCGTCTGGATGTTACACAAGGAACTTAACAAAGTTCCCCAAGTGATAAATGTCACTTAACAGGTCGTCTGGATTGTACAGAAGGAACTTACCAAAATCCCCAAGTGATAAATGTCACTTAACATGTTGTCTGGATGTTACACAAGGTACTTACCAAAGTTCCCCAAGTGATAAATGTCACTTAACAGGTCGTCTGGATGTTACACAAGGAACTTACCAAAGTTCCCCAAGTGATAAATGTCAATTCATCAGCCATTTTAATTAAAATGGTATATAATGAGGGGCGGACATATGTAAAAAATAAATCTATGAAACATAAAATGTCTTTGTAACAATTTAAATATATTTCTCGTATTTACTTTTTTAAACAAATAAACAATAATTTCAATAACATAACATTAATTTACTAAACCAATCGATGCATGAACATTTTAAACATATAAAACAAGTACGGAACAAGTAAATTTAAATGGAAAAACTGTAAAACAATTCAAAATGAATGTCGAACCGATGATCGATTTTGTAACTGTGACATCCATAATCTACATCAAATTAAATTTACACGCCGCTAATCGATTTTTTCCAAAAATCATCCGATCACTAATATAATCTCTCTGTTCGACATTGCTATGGTTCAAAGTTTTTTTGAAGGATACCAAAGTCTGATCAGTTAGCAAGAGATTTACTAAAATGAACCAATACAAATTATCCCTGGATAGATAACTGCTTATTCTTAATGATCAACAGTTCTGTAAATCAGGACAAACAGTAGCCATTTAGTTAACCAAGAAAGAATCTTAACATAAATAAAGAACCTGACCTTGATAAAGAACAAAGAAAGAACCTTGACATTGATATTGATAAAGAATCAAGAGAGAATATTGACATTGATATTGATAAAGAATCAAGAGAGAACCTTGACATTAATGAAGAACCAAGATAGAACCTTGACAATGATTAAGAACCAATGAAGAACCTTGACATTTATTAAGAACCAAGAGAGAACCCTGAAATTGATAAAGAATTAAAAGACAACTTTTACATTAATTACAAACCAAGATAGAACCTTTACATTGATTAAGAACAATAGAGAATCTTGACATTGATTAAGAACCAAGAGAAAACCTTTACATTGAATAAAAACCAAAAGATAACCTTGACATTGAGTAACAACCAAGAGACAACCTTGACATTGATTAAGAACCAAGAGAGAAGCTTTACAATGATTAAGAACCAATGAAGAACCTTGACATTGATTAAGAACCAAGAGAGAACCATGACATTGATTAAGAACCAAGAGGAAACCTTTACATTGAATAAAAACCAAGAGAGAACCTGGACATTGAGTAATAACCAAGAGAGAACCTTGACATTGATTAAGAACCAAGAGAGAACCTTGGCATTGATTAAGAACCAAGAGAAAAACAAGACAATGATTAAAAACCAAGAAAGAACATTGACATTGATTAAGAACCAACAGAGAACCTTGACATTGATACTGATTAAGAACCATGACAGAACCTTGACTTTATTATGAACCAAGGAAGAACCTTGCCACTGTGTACCGGTAAGAACCAAGGAAGAACCTTGATATTGATTACCGGAAAGAACCAAGGAAGAAACATGATATTGATTAAGAACCAATAAGAGAGAACTTTGACATTTATTAAAAGTCAAAACATTAAAATAGCAACAACCTACCTGCAGCAACATACAGGTGCTGGCCCGCATCACCTTCCCGTATGATGAAATGACCCTGTTTGACCTGCTTCTCATACATGCACTCAACCACCTCCCGAATCTGAGCAGAGTCAAGCTTTTTGAGAAAATCGTTGTCCAGAATTGCATCTTTTATCAGCTGTTTTGATCTGAAAATGAAAGAGAGAGAGAGTGTTAAGAACATATTGCATCAAAGTTCTGCTTTTGGTCAAATAATGAACAGGTGTGACATATAGCAAATAGGAAACCTGTTCCAGCACCAAGGTTTATAAACTATGCATTCATGATGCATGAAATACCCTGTCAAACAAGATGTAGGGGTACGTTTTTTTTATTTATGCTAAATCAAAAGCATGATTTGGAAGTTATAAATTTGTGTTCTTATATTCTTTTTCTTTTTTGTAGCATGAGCAGCAAAACTTTGTTAAACTCCCTATTAAGGCTGGCAGTTTATTATTCCTATACCTTTTATTATTCCCATACCCTTTTATTATTCCCATACCCCTTTATTATTCCCATACCCTTTTTAGTGCCATCTTCCAAGCCAAATAGCGCTTTTAGTGTTTCAGTCTAAAATTGTTCTAAAACCTATTTCATTAAAAGGCCATGTTAGTGTCCAGTCAATGCACTGTCTTCGGATGCAATTTCATGAGATTTATGGATAGGAAGAATGAAACCAGGCAAGCAGTAATGAAGAACTGAAGCACAATATCCATCAATTAAACAGATATTGAAGACATAGAACTAGGCTTTACTCTGTAATTGTTTCCTGCTCAATTCATCTTCCAGAATAAGGGAACATAGAGTTCCTCTTCTTTTAAACAACTGGTAAATAAAATGGTTTCTATCAATCTTAAACCAGTATTGCTTTGGCTTGATGGATAGTGGCGCAGAAACATTCACTGGTGATGTGATAAACAGGCTAACTGAAACATTTACTGATGAAACAATTAATTGGCAATATGAAACACAAAAATTGTCAATATGCCAAGACATTTCAACAGAAACACAATGGTCCCTGGCAATACAATTTGATTATTAAAGCGATGTCAGAAATATCATATCAGAAAGAATCTCAATCATGAATCTAGAAAAATAATAACACTGTTTATCATTGAATATAAATGAATATTCTTGACATACCGTAGATATTCATTCAAAAAATACTGATACCACAATAATACTGATAACAAATAATACCCAATGTATATATGTAAAACTCTGATACTTGAGCGTGATCCGTTATTTTAGGTCATGCTGATATTATGGTAGAAGCTAATTGTAAATCAAAACGCTGATAGCATGTAAAGACTGTTGGCAAAAAAAGAAAAGAAACCAAAATCAAGGGAAACATAGTGCAAACAATTTCTAACAGAATGGACACATTTGTTTGACTGAAATTGAAACTACTCATTTTTATACTCCCTACTTTCAACATCTTGGTAGATATATAAGTTTGTATGCAAACAACCTAATGTAAACTCAAGAATATGAATAACAGTGAACTTGTTGACTAATCCTGTACGGGCCAAAATAGCCGATGGAGCGTATACATCTGGGGCTATAGATTGTTAGCCTGCAAAATAGCCGATGGAGCGTATACATCTGGGGCTATAGATTGTTAGCATGCAAAATAGCCGATGGAGCGTATACATCTGGGGCTATAGATTGTTAGCCTGCACAATAGCCGATGGAGCGGATACATCTGGGGCTATAGATTGTTAGCCTGCAAAGTAAAAAGTAGGTCATGCCATTCAATCTCTTGAAATTGCCCTACTAAAGACCCTTGGCTTTCACCAACAGTCTAAAATATAGGTAAAATATAAGTTCACATGCATATCAGGTTTTGATTTCCATAAATATAGACATAAAGTACTGAGAGAATGCAACTGTCTATTTAAACCTCGTAGATACATTTAACGGTTCTTTCTTTCAGCATTTTGTGCATGTGAACTCCATGATTGTTAAAACTCGCAGATTACATTTAACCGTTCTTTCTTTTGGCATCCTGTGCTTGTGAATTCCACGTATGTTAAAACTCGCAGATTACATTTAACGGTTCTTTCTCTCAGCATTCTGTGCATGTAAATTCCATGTATGTTAAAAGTCGAGGACCACATTTAACGGTTCTCTCTTTCAGCATTGTGTGCTTGTGAATTCCATGAAAATAATGCCAATCAAGATCATAAAAAATACAAACTCTTGCATGGTATTTTTACTTGTTCGATGAAATGTTTTCAAATGCCACAGCAATTTGGAGATTGTGTGGAAAGAAAATTACTTGTGAAATAAAGAAAAATAAAGAAGTCTTAGATATTGCTATTGTTAATCCATTAAATTAATGATTGAAAATTCTGCTTAAAAGCAAATGTTGACAACATATTCAATCATTACTGTTTGTATTACCACTTATACTAATATAAAATAGATTATGGCAACAGTAATAGTAAATATCAACTAAATATCCAGTTTGAATTAGCAACTGTTGTAATGGTGTTTTCTTGTACATTAAACATTTCTGCAAATTATTGTTTTCTCTTTTCTTGAACCTCTCTCATAATATACAACTTTTTCTCAAATGATGAAAGATGTAAAAACAATCATCATGGATTTAATCTGAACCATATTTGTGGATTGACAGTTTCAGTTAAAGCAAATAACAGTTTGGTTAGAGATTAATCCCAACAACATTTTGGATAGAGATTATTTCCACTTGTTCACACTAATTGAACATGGCCACAGCTGTTGCTGAACTGGCAATACATTTCCTGGATATTTATCAATTTCTCTGCCAAGCATCAAATATCTTCCCAGTGTCCACAGCTTTTGAGGTAGCAAGGATTTGCCCAAATTCTGGTAAAAGTTTTACCTTAATCTTGTTTTTCATCAATGGCAATTATTTTCACATAATCATGTCTTTCCATATATAAAGGTTCCCAATGTCTTGATAATTACAATGACAATTTTTACATCAAATGTTTTTTCTATAATTATGACCCAATAATGTAACCTGTGTTGAAATTACGACAGTACTAAGACCTAATGCATTTAATAATAGTAATAATAACAATAATGATAAAACATTATATACTTAGTTTTCACTTGTGAATATTAAAATTCTGTCTATTGTGCAAACTGATGTTCAACATTTGTTAGAGAATATCGGGACCTTCCATGCTGACCTTAAACAACGCTGCCTATGAGTCGCACTGACTTAAAATAGGCGAGTATTGCACAATGCTGAAAACATATGTATATGACGGCACTTCTTGCTGAGTTCTTTTCTCTCGGTTGGGATTTCATTGGTGGCCGTCTGCATTCATGCATACCAAGCAGCCTACATAAGGAAGAACTGTTCAGCAAAGTTCTAGAGAACAATTTGCATCTGCCGCTGCCAACTCGATGTACATGGCAATAATGAGCCAACGGTTTTCAATTCAGAAAGAAAACATACACATGAACTTTTGAACGAAGAATATAAAGAAATAAAATAACATTTACACTAATTGTTACCTCTTTGCATGGGTGAAAATGCAACAAAGCATTAAAAATTTACTATAACAAGGATTTCCCTTTATTTGACAGTAAACATTTATATACTATATCAAACCTTAAAACTAATTTTACGAGTATTATTTTTAAAATGTTTGGAATACAAATAAAATACTTTTGTGAACCAGCTTTTAGAAACTGAATATTCATAAATAAAATCATGAGATATTGTAATACCCATAAAAACTGGTGGATTACATCAGACAGTGATTTTGTCATTCAAAATGGTAACAAGAAATGTCTTTACAAAAGACAATCGGCGTTGAAATTAATATTGAGATGTCATTTAAAGATTACCTAAACAGATGGCCAAGATGATCGGTTACGTGACTTCTCAGATCCCAGATTTTTTGGTCCCCACCAATATTAGGGGACTTGTTGGACCCCAGATGTTTCGGACACTATAAGAAAACTTCTCGGACCCAAAAGTTAATTTGAGATAAATTTATAAATTCAAAAATTAAATAGAATTATAATTAATATCTATGCTGTGAATAAACCAATCATACAACTCCATGTTTTCACCAGTGATATATGAATAACCAAAATAATTTAGGTTAACATAATTGTTATCTGAATTTGTCAAGCCAATTTAACAAATTAACAATGTAAGAAAATAATTTCGGGAATGAATTAAAATTATTATGTATCAGACGAGTCTATATAGTTATTTATAGTACCGGTAATATACCATTCATGTTAGTTATCTAATATAATAACGATTTGTGTATCCCAATAAAAAGCAATAGTAAGGGAAAATTCAGCGATTTTTGAAATGTTAAGACTTTATTTTTTTATAACGCAAACATAAAAATTCATTAGACTATGACGATTTTAAATTATATCAGTAGAAATATGATATATCAAGGGTTCCTGTGTATAATTAGTATTGCAAATTGTGTATTCATGCTACGCGAATAACAATTCGACATATTCCGAATCTTCTTTCATAACATTTTATCTATAGAAAATGTAGCTTCTTTTTACAGATTAAATAACATCTACTGGAGAAGTTGATAGAAAGATGCAATTATAAATAATCGTTAATAAATCGTAAACACAATTTTAAATCAAATTAACAGTAAGTTGGTAATATTAATTCCACATTTATTGAAATTTTTAGGTTTATGATTCTCTGAACGCTATTATTGATGCATGTACGAGTATATACAGCCGTTGCTAGCTACGCGCGCTATTTTTAGAATGCCACTCGCTAGAATCAATGGACTACATGGAACGGCAACTCTGTGAGTGAGATTTATGCATGGGAACATTGCACAATTGCTATTTATAGAGCGTAACGCTTATATAAATGTAGGCTAAACAAAATAGTTATTTCGTTACGTGAATGAATATATCATTCTGTTTATGGCATACAATGAGAAAATACGTTCATAATTAGTCTCAGTTCTAGAGTATATGCGAGGATATGTTTATAACTTCATTTTAACCGCTTATGTAAACAATTATGTAAATTTTTATTCCCCAAAAGTATGCAACAGTTATTGGTATACGTTAAACCATTGTTTGAAGTTTGCATTCCCTAGAATTAGAAAATTTGCCCAATTCTATTGGCATTCAATTTTCCCGCTGCATAATTATCGCAAGAAAATCTGGGTCAAAAGTGATCTTAGACAGCTACGCCGAAAAAACTAGGCTTCGCAGACAATAGAATTACAGGTCATAAAATAGATGAAAGGGCCAAATAGGCCACTGGCTACTAATCAAATTGTAGGACTATAAGACAACTGACAGATTGCTGTTGGTTTGATTATCACAGGTACTCAGTTCATCCACCAACAAACTTCATTGACAAACTGCACACAGTTCAATTACATTATTTACCAAAACACTTGGTTCTACAAGATATTCCCAACAAAGACCTGGCTTTCCCAATGGCCAAACTGATGTCAGTCAACTCATATTGATGTTTTATTTCAATTTGGCTAAAATTTTGTCCATCATTCCAACTTTAGTATGTAAAAGAATGTTAGCAACGAAACATGTACTTAGCCAAATGTTTGTTGCAAACAATATACCCAGTAAACAGATGGACATTGTCAACATTAATCTTTCCATTTGTTTGGACAGGAAGTACAATTCGTGTGTCACACACATGGCATGCCCCTTACTGCCAGGATAAAATGTTATTTAATTATACTAAAAGACTCCTGGCTATAATCATCATAGGACTTGCCAAGTAACCACTGACATACTTGCTACAGGGGACCAGACAGCCCTGCCAAGTCATAGGACTTGCCAAGTAACCACTGACATACTTAATACAGGGGACCAGACAGCCCTGCCAAGTCATAGGACTTGCCAAGTAACCACTGACATACTTGCTACAGGGGACCAGACAGCCCTGCCAAGTCATAGGACTTGCCAAGTAACCACTGACATACTTGCTACAGTGGACCAGACAGCCCTGCCAAGTCATAGGACTTGCCAAGTAACCACTGACATACTTGCTACAGGGGACCAGACAGCCCAGCTATCTTCCTTGGCATCACATTCAGGTTTTCCTACATTCTTAATTGATCATCTTTACTATATGAGGCTTGTCGTGGGAAACCCGGGCAAAATGCATGTGTGTAAAGTGTCTTCCCGGATTTGCCTGTGCAATTCTCACAGGCTAATCCGGGATGACACTTTCTGCTTTTATGGTATTTTCTGTTTCAAGGAAGTCTCTTCTAAACATAAATCTACTGAAGGCCGAAAGTGTCGTCCCGGATCAGCCTGTGCAGAGTGCACCGGCTGATCTGAGACGACACTTTTTGCACATGCTTTAAGCCCGTGTTTCCCACGACACGCCTCCAATATTTATCCTGATAACCCCCCAACTGGAGCATGTAATATTCTTGACTTTCAGGCTATCTTACCTGTCAAGGATACCAGCCCAGTGTTGGAGGATGAGTTATGTGTCAATCATGAGCACAGTTGCATGTTGTGATTAATTAAACCAAGAGGACGCTCACCTGAGACCTTGTAACCCAACTGGAATTTGCATCCCAGAGACGTGGCTTATTTTTATACCAGGGGCATAAGTTAAACAACCTTGAACAAACCTCTGGGCCTTGCGGTTTCAGGTAAAGATTTTTTAAGTCATTTTGCTATTTAAGTCTATATAAACCATGTGACCCCTCGGGGGGTGGCCAGATTTGACCCCAGGGGCATAATTTAAACAATCTTTGGAGAGGACCACTCTGCAATTTTATGTACCAAATATAGGAAAGCTGTAGGCCTTGCAGTTTCAGGTAAAGATTTTTTAAGTCATTTTGCTATTTAAGTCTATAAAAACCATGTTACCCCTCGGGGGGGGGGGGGGCCAGATTTGACCCCAGGGGCATAATTTGAACAATCTTTGGAGAGGACCAATATGCAATGTTACGTAACGAATATAGAAAAGCTGTGGGCCTTGCCGTTTCAGAGAAGATTTTTAAAGTCATTTTGCTATTTAAGTCTATATAAACCATGAGACTCTCGGGGCGTGGCCAGTTTTGACCCCAGGGGCATAATTTGAACATTCTTTGTAAAGGACCACTATACAATGTTACATACCAAATATGAAACCTCTAGGCCGTGCGGTTTCAGAGGAGAAGAATTTTAAAGTCATTTTGCTATTTAAGTCTATATTAACCATGTGACCAATCAGGTGTAGTCTGTTTTGACCCATGGGGCATAATTTGAACAATCTTTGTAGAGTACCACTATAGGATGTTAAAAACCAAATACGAAACCTATGGGCCTTGCGGTTTCAGAGAAGAAGATTTTAAGACATTTTGCTATATAAGTTGATATAAACCATGTGACCCCCAGGGCATGGCCAGTTTTGACCCCAGGGGCATAATTTAAACAATCTTTGTAGAGGACCACTATAGGATGTTACATACCAAATATGAAACCTCTGGGCCTTGTGGTTTCAGAGGAGGAGATTTTAAGTCATTTTACTATATATTCTATATAAACCATGTGACCCCCGGGATGTGGCCTGTTTTGACCCCAGGGGCATAATTTGAACAAACTTTGTTCAGGACCACTAAAGGATGTTACATACCAAATATGAAACCTCTGGGCCTTGCGATTTCAGAGGAGAAGATTTTAAAAGTCATTCTGTTATATATTCTTTATAAACCATGAGACCCCTGGGGCATGGCCAGTTTTGACCCCAGGGGCATAATTTGAACAATCTTTGTAGAGGACCACTATAGGATGTTACATACCAAATATGAAACCTCTGGGCCTTGTGGTTTCAGAGGAGAAGAGTTTTTAAGTCATTTTGCTATATAGTCTATATGAACCATGTGACCGCCAGGGCGTGACCCGTTTTGACTCCAGGGGTATAATTTGAACAAACTTTGTAAAGGACCACTAAAGGATGTTACATACCAAATATGAAACCTTTAGGCCTTGCGGTTTCAAAGGAGAAGATTTTTAAAGTCATTTTGTTATATATTCTATAAAAACCACGAGACCCCCGGGGCGTGGCCAGTTTTCACCCCAGGGGCATAATTTGAACAATCTTTGTAGAGGACCACTATAGGTTGTTACATACCAAATATGAAACCTCTGGGCCTTGTGGTTTCAGAGGAGAAGATTTTTAAAGTCATTTTGCTATAAATTCCATATAAACCATGTGACCCCCGGGGCGTGGCCCGTTTTGACCCCAGGGGCATAATTTGAACAATCTTTGTAGAGGACCTCTAGAGGATGTCACATATCAAATATGAAAGGTCTGAGCCTTGTGGTTTCATAGAAGAAGATTTTTAAAGTTTTCACTTTTTAAATCTATTTTTAGCTCTGGTGACCTACATATTCAGCGGACCGGAAAGATTTGAACAACTTTGAAAGAGGTCCACCCAAGGATCATTCCTGTGAAGTTTGGTGAAAATCTGCCACGCGGTTTAGGAGGATATGTTGTTTGAATGAAAAGTTGACGACGCACGCACGCACGCATGCACGCACGCACACACGCACGACGGACAACGGGCGATCACAAAAGCTCACTTTGTGCTCAGGTGAGCTAAAAACAACATTGTAATCTTGTAATCTTATTAGCAGACTCTGAACAAAATCTGAACTCTTTTCTGTATAAATGCTGTCTAGGGGAAGAACTGGTCATTAAATTATGTAATACAACTTTGAACTTACAGATCTACTTAAAATCAAACCCCTTGAATTGATTATTTTCTGATTTCATGAGCCTTAGCATGCCATATATGTTTCCATACTTCACATTTTACTGTTCTGATATACTTTTTGGAGAGCTATATTAACTGACTAGAATAGTTAGCAGCTGTATCTGCAATGGCCCTATGATGATGAACTGCCTTTTTCGTTCATTTATTTTATGATTATTGTTTAGATCCCGGTGCAAATACTAACTGTCTTGTTCATTCAACAAGTGAGTGACCAAACATACATGTTTGATGTGTATCAACTTTGGCTCCCTTATTATAATCATCATGACCTTCGCAAATATGAACTGTTAACGTGACAAGCTTTATTAAAGATAGCAGTATAAACAGTCCTAGGTTTGCACAGCCTTTCTACATACATTAGGGTTATTTAACATTCTAAATATTTGTATTATGATGTATATTATATTATGTATATTGCATTATATTTTGCCTCTAAACTATCTATGCATATAGCTTTATAACATATGTGAGGACTATCATGGACTTTAAATAATGCAGATCAGTAATACATTTTTAATAGATTTGGATACTGGATTTTGAGTTAGAGGGTGGCAAAACATTCAGTAACTGCCAACAAACTGAGTTTGGTCTCTCTTTAATACATGTTGGGATATATATCTAAAAGCTAGGTGCAATATAGACAAAAAGGAACATTTTATCTAACTTACCACATAAGGGGTTTATCATAAATACGATATATTGATAAAAGAACACGTCATTGGCAACAAAAGGCATAGGTTTAAGTTATTTTGTGGTTAAACATTTTGAATATTGGACAATATGAGAGGGGGCATATGCCGTTTTGACTGAAATCTAAATCTGCCTATGATATTGTTCACTGGGAAATCCGGAAAAAGTTCGGTGAAATCTTTGCAATTAACAGCCAGCGACAATCACCTTGGTAGATAACTGGAATTAGTACTTATATGTGAGACCTTTAATTTATCACAACATAAATAAAAAAAATTGCTCAAACAAGATACTGAGACTTCAAGGAAATTGTCTGACTAATTTTCCTGACCTTCATTTTTTTTTCTTCATGGAAGTCTGAAAACAATGTTAAAGCTAATTTAATGAATGTCATAGTAATGACACAAAGTACTTGGAATCACCAAACCTATTTTGCATAAAAAATGTGTGTCTTTGTAAATGTAAAATAATAAAATATCATATTTAATTAATCAAACTATCCCTGCATTAGGTATTCATTATAACGTAAATGACACACTAGGATAGAAATATGGGCCAGAGCAGTGATATTTCAAGTGATATAAAAGCCATCAATCCATCTCTTCTGGTTTGCAATTAACCAAAAATGCACAACTTCCAGATGCAGTTTTATGGACACGTTTTAACAGTTACTACAATACAGTATGTGTTAGCCTTACCAGTTCTTTAGCCAAAATATATATTAGTTAGTGGCTACTAAAAGGTTGGTAATTCTTTGAAAATGTGGTATATTTTTGCATCTCCTCTGAAAATTATTCCAAAATGACAGGTATTTCGGCAAATTTGAATTTTTTTTTAGGTAAAAATGTTATTTCTTAGCACTAACCTACATTAATTATTACTGTACGTACAATATCATGGAAAGTCAAGTACAATATCATGGAAAGTCACGTACAATATCATGGAAAGTCAAATAATAGTCTACTTCTAAATTCTGATACTAGGTAAACATTTGTTATTGAGTCTGCTTTAGTTTGAACTCATATAAACACATTTGAAATAATACAATCGCTCAGTCAATTCACATCTGTTACAAAGGTTCTTAACTTGTCTTTCATTCTAAATTGTACCACTATTTTTCCATGTAAGATCATAAATACATGTACAGTCCTTTGACTTTGAATTTGACCACAACTCAATACATTTACCAGAATCAACTTAAAATGCTGTAATGACTTTCACAGAAATTCAACACAGATCTCAGAAACTTAACCAAATTTTGAAAAAACTTTTTCTGAAGAACATGTAGCATTCAATGTACAATAAAAACATAACAACTGTCTAAACATGGTTATGCAAGATCATAAACAAAGAGTTCCTTCCTATGATCGATAATAATATATCAAACCATTCTGCATCATCTGCCTGTTTTCCAAGATAAAATGGTCGCCATCATTTACATGTACCACAGTTAGCACAAGATGTGAAATTTGGAGAAGGAAAGCTGTTGAAAATGCTTTAATGAGAAACCATGTTATGTGCACACAGTTAGCTTTATGAAAAACAAAATGCATGAACAAAAGGTCACTTCACATATGTTTTGGGCTTAGTAGTTCTGTAACTAGACTAAATTTCTAATTATTATTATTTGTTCGAGGATTTCACCTTGACCTTCTTGTATTTTTTTTTATTTTGCAAGTGTTTATTTTGTTTATTGTATTTTTGAAACCTCCACAAACTTTTGAGAACCATATACAGGATTGTTTTATAATTTTATAATCCTATTGGGCACGCTGATTAAGAAAGAAGAAAATGATATCAATTAATATATAAAGGTAAGTAGTACATAATTGCCTAAGATAACTAACTTCACAGATAACCATCTCAACTGTGTATCAGTAACATAGATCCCAACTGCCTACAGTACTAGGCAATGAAACACCGATGACTATCAGTGTTTATTTATCTACAAGTCTTCAACCGAAAAGAGAACTGCTATAATTACATGCCCAACTTATTTGACAATCAAAACAGTCATATCAGAGGACATATCTGATGGACATACCTTAGGTGCGCAATGACTTCAAAACAAGCATGCCAATTCATTCAGGAATGCATTCATATTAATATAGCATCTTTGGTATTTAGCTGTAGTCAGATATACAGTCGAAACGCGATACAACAAATCGCGATACTACGAAATGACGGGATACTACAAACAAGGCTGCAGGTCCCGTACAAATTCCTTATATATTTAACTAATAAAAGATGCAATACTACGAAATCGCGATCAAACGAAAGATGCGATTCTACAAATTTATTTTCTGGCCCCATCATTAAATTGTCATTCAAAATTAAAGCGATACTACGAATAAGTTTGAACCGAGACTTTTGCACCTTTAGAGAAAGTTTTCACACCTAACCCAAGCCAGTACTTTTGTTTGACGGATATCGCACATGGTCAACGGCGTTATAGACAAAGGCCCAGTTGTTTATACTTTCAACTAAAATATCACATTAGAGTGTGATATTTATGCATGTCTAGACATGTGAATATTAACTAGCTGGTGTATTTGTTTTGGATCTGTATATATTCTGCATAGATGAATTATTTTAAAATGTTTAAATAAACTATGAAATAAAACATATTGAACCTTAATTTGTAATGACTTGTTTTCATAATTATTTAATTTAGGTTGCCGCACAGGAGTACACAATGCTTAAATTTTCAAAAGATGCGATACTACGAAAGATGTGATACTACGAATAATTCCGTATCTCCCTTGCCTATTCGTAGTATAGCGATTCGACTGTATTTTAAATTCAAGCATATGAACAAATGAATGTTTTTTCAACAATAGGAGAAATATTTAAAATGGTATTCTGAGCTATTTTTATATAATGCCTAAGTCACACATTCCCGATTTTTACTGCCGTTCTTGAGCCGACACCGTCCCAAATCAAATATGTCAAAAGTCGGGACAATATTCTGAGATTTGGGGCTTGAAATTCAATTTTTGATCATAAGATCAAATATGTCCCGCCAACATCCAGGCAGCGTTTCGACAGCGTCCCAACAGCGTTCCGACATTCCCGACTGTTTGATTATTTGTATCGTTGCGCTATCAGGACACTGTCGGGAGCCATAATCTGGAATTTGTGACTGCCGCAAAATACTCTAGACGTGATATTCCTACATAATTTATAAGGCATTATCAATGCCGTTCCACAAGATATTGTCCCGATAACATCCCGACAGGGTCCCAACCATACAAATTCGGCTGAGTCTCCCGAATGTTAAGGGAAAATCTTAACTGTCAGGAGTGCTTGGCCGCTCATGCCGAACATGTCCCGATAATTCCGGATTCTTAGGACAGCGTACCGACAGCGTTCGGACACCTCCAGACAGCGTCCCAACATTCCCGACTTTTTTCGGCGTAGCTTCCTAAGATCACTTTTTACCCAGATTTTCTTGTGATAATTATGCAGCGGGAAAGTTGAAAGCCAATAGAATCAGGAAAATGTTCTAGTTTTAGGGAATGCAAACTTACATCAATGGTTTAATGTATACCAACAACTGTTGCATACTTTTGGGGATTAAAATCTACGATTCTAGTGAGTTCAACACACTCCCGATCAATCTAAAAATTAATATCGCGCGTTGAGCTGCCGGTATACAGCTGTTACACATGCATCAATTAGCATCTAGAGAATCATAAGAGCATATATTTCAATAAATGGAAATTTATGTTTATGAATTACTGTGCATGTTAATTTGAAATTGAATTGTGGTTGCTTTCTGTTAAGAATTAATTAGAATTGTTCATTTCTATCAACTTCTCCCGAGTAGATGTTAATCAACCTATAAAAAGATATCTTTCAATAAATCAAATCTGGTGAAATAAGAATCGGAGTACGTCAAAATGTTATTCATGTTGCTTATTTACCTCATTTACGTAGCATTAATACATGATTTGCAATACCAATTATACACAGAAACCCTTGATACATCATATTCCTACCGAATATAATTTTAAATCGCCATAGTCTAATGAAATTGTATGTTTGTGTTATCAAAAATGGAAGTCATCATTATTATTTTAAATGTGCTGAATGTTCTCTGAAGATTGCTTTTCATTAGGATACACAGTATAAATGATTAATTGACTTTGAAATGTATGTATTATGCATAGATAACATGCATGCATGGTATATTTCTTATTAGAATAACTATACGCCTCTGATACAAAATCATTTTCATTCATTCCCGCAATTATTTTCGTACATTGTTAATTTGTTAAATTCGCTTGTCTAATTTATATAATAATGATGTTAACGTAAATTATTTAAGTTATACATGTATCACTGGTTAAAAACATGGAGCGGTATGATCTGTTAATTCAAGGTACAAATATTAATAATTATTGAATTAATCACAAAATAATTTTGGGACCCGAGAGGTATTTTTATGGTGTCCGAAAAATCTGGGGACCGAGAGGTCTCCTTATATAGGTGGGGACTGACAAATCTGGTGTTTGAGAAGCCACTTAATTGATCATCTTGGCCCTCTTGTATTATGTTTAGGTCAAAAATGATATCTCAAATATTAATGTCAACGCAGATTGTCTTTTTTGAAGACATTTCTTGTTATATTTGTATCGTAGCGCTGTCGGGACTCAATCGCGAGCCATAATCGGGAATGTGTGACTGAGGCTTAAGACAGGTTATCTTCACCATTTGTTATTGACAAAATCGTATGAAAGATGAAAGCAGCCAGAAAATAAAAATAGACAATAACAGTGCAAAACAACAATTACATCATATTTTAGTTGACTACTAATTCCAATAAAAACAAAATAACAGTGCCATAAAATGGCTTTTTCATGCATGCTTAAATCTTTTAAGACAGTAACAATTATGGTGAGAGTTGAAAAACAAGAGGACATTTGACAACCCAATCATGATCATTATTTATGGGAGAAGTAGTCACTTAAAATTGCTACCGTAATAAAACAAACGAATGAAAAATGCATATTTGCCATTCTATACAAAGATATTGATGTAAATTCAAGACTTAAAACAAACATACTCAATTCAACATACTTAATTCAACATACTCAATTCACAACTCATTTAGGCCTACCAGTTCGCGGTGGCGTAGTGGATATGGTATCCGGCTAGCGATCGGGCAGTCCCGGGTTCGATCCCCACTCAGGGAGCGTTCTCAAGATCTCCCCCAAAGACACCAAGTACTGGTTCTACCCAGGAAATGGACTCGAGAGTGTCTCTATAAGCCTTAGGGTTTCGATGCAATCGAGCTAAAATAAATAGGTTTAAACTAAACTAAAAAATAAAAATTGTTATGTTTCAGGTGGCCCAACCTACCCTACTTTGTTCATGCCGACCCTATTTTTTGCAGGAATTTTATTTCAATCATAAATAGAACTGCTCCATAAAGCATGCTTAAAGCCTCATTTAATGTGAAAATTGTTAAATTTATATTAAACAATTAAAACAGACATTTAAATGTCGGGTAAAATTGTATTATTGTATTTGTAAGCATCTATTATACCCAGCGTATAAAGAAAACAATTTTTTTTTTTTAATTACCGTTTAAAATAAAAACACCGATCCTCCAAGTAAACTGTTTATAAACAGTCTTCCTTTGTTTATTTGCTGGTGTGGTAATTTTCACAAGTTTCATGCTTTTCATGAATAACTGTACTGCTAACAGTAATATCATTTGTCCTAAACTGGACAAGTCATTTTGAGGGCCATCTCTGAAACATTTTGTACAGTATTTGAAGTTCAAAATATATAATAAATGCAATAATTTACCAACTAAAAATAACTTGGTAAGTTTCTGACCACTATAATAAGTAAATTTGCATAGAAAAACCATTTTGCTTGTGTATAATTACCTTTGTTTTCTCAATGTATTGTACCAATGTCTTTATTCAATTCTGATAGTAGTATAGGTTTATTAGACGACCCTCGAAATTGAAACACTTCACTGACCACAGTAACGGGATTTTTCCATGCAAAAATCATGCATAGGATTTGCATTCCTTTTAGGGAAACTAGGTCACTAAATGTCTTTAAATGTATACAATCATGTGGAAATAAAATGAGTCAAATTTCATTTATTTTAAGAAAATGTAAACTAGTGTTTGGTCATAATGTTTTATTTTAAATGTTGATTAAATCTTGGTTAAATATTGGTGGCTGTCTTAACTCGCAGCACCTTGTGTGTACCTTTAAACTGCTCCATTACAAAGATAAATCACTTTTCTCGAAAGTGGTGGTCATTAAATGCAATTAATTAATAAAAGTAACCCACATACAATTCACAAAAACAAAAGTATTGTACAATCTAAAGAAAAATAATTAGAACTACCCACCTACCAACCCAACATTTTTTCGCCATGCACTGGAAACACAACTATTCTTTTTTTAGCCCAGGCCTGAAACAAGACTGTAGTAGAAATACAGCCCAAATCTGTCATGATTTATTATTGCTTTTAAAAAGCATACTCAAAGCACTATTAAGCACAGTTCACTTAAATAAACTTTATATTTAAACAACCCTATATTTTTTACTTAAATAGCAGCACTCAATCAAACAACAGCCATTAACTTCAATCAAATACTGGCCCATTCACATACACGCATGCATACATGATTGTAGATATGAGGCTAGTCGTGGGAAAACTGGACTTAATGCATGTGCGTAAAGTGTCATCCCGGATTAGCTTGTGCAGTCTGTACAGGCTAATCCGGGATGGCACTTTCCGCTTTTATGGTGTTTTCTGTTTCAAGAAAGTATTTTCTAAACATAAATTCACTGTAGGCGGAAAGTGCCGTCCTGGATTAGCCTGTGCGGACTGCACAGGCTAATCTGGGACGACACTTTACGCACATGCATTAAGCCCGGTTTTCCCACGACACGCCTCATATGCAGTCTGATAAGAATGAATTTCACCCGGCAATAGAAACAATTCAGTATATAGAAAATTGGTTTCTTCAAGCAATACACTGAGACATATATAAACAATGTAATATAGCTTTTAATAGATCTAATTGCATCTAATTATGCAGATAAGAGTGAAATCCAAAATACATATGTATATGTAGCTACCTATGCATGAGAAGTTAATTTAATTTGTTGTATGAAACTATTATGACTGTCAAATTGACGAAATTGTCTAATGTTCCTAGAACTCTCAACACCTTTGAATTCATACATATATCGTACTGCAGAAAAAACAACAACAATTAAAACAAATCTAGTGCTGCAGAAAAGGAGACCGTAATTTATATTCATCTGAAAATGTATCACAAGTTACACTAGTATTAATAGACCAATCTGGGTTTTTCCACGAATAGTTGAAACTCCTCCCCAGCTTTTGTTAAATGTTTAATTTCCATTCACCGAAAATCACAAACATTACCACGTGCTCATTTGAATATCACAAATATTATGCACTTGCTCTTTTGTAGGAAATAGTTTAACCGCTTAACATGTGATATTTCAGTGTGATCATTGTATAATATCGCAGATTAATTTGAATATGATTGACATTCGTGGAGGCCTCTATTCAGCAATCTATTGGGAAAGAAAATCATTTACAGTTTAGAAATGACTACAACAAAAACAAAATAATCAAAATACACTTTTAGCAAATTAAAAAGATATCTGTCCGTATAATGTACACAGGATGGGGGTGGGAGGGTTGGGGGTGATGGACCAAACAAGGAACAAAGTGCATGACACCAGCATATTTTGCTCTGGATCTTTCCATGATGTAACACTGAATGGCCACTTTTAGGGTAGAAGATGGCATGTTAAACAGCAATAAGAGAACGTGGTGAATGACCCCATAGTAGAGCAAAGAAGTCACATTTCCCATAGCATGCAACACTTGACTGTGTGTGAGATGCTGCTAACAATTCATTCACACGTCAAGCACCCTCGCAAAACCATCATCAAGTATTCTTGGGCTGATCAATCAATGGTTGTTCATTTCTGTACAAACAGACCTTTCATGAAGGTAACGACATTCGTGTGTGTCAACATTATCTTTAGACTTGGGGAAAAGTAATAACTCATATGGTGTTTGCAACGGAAATTTGCTGATTCTTTTCCATTTAAAGATAAATATCTAAAAATCAAAGACTTTGGGAAAAGCAATATACCACATAATGATTGCTATGGAAATGCGTTATTTTTTGGTCCATTTTTAGCAAAATATATATGTATATATTATAAAGTACCAAAAATGTAACGAGGCTTTTATAAGTTATACTTATTTGGCAGTTTTTGTTTCTGAATTACGATTTTATTGGTATGTCACACATTTTAGATTTTGAAATGATATGCAGATAACAAATGTTTTGAATGATGTTGCCCGAAGCAATTATTATACATTTGCTAAGTAATGTATATCAGAAAATTTATACTTTTTGTGCTCTGGGCTAAAATAGATAATGATGACAACAATGAAATCAATTTAACCACACTTTATAGCCATTAATATCATTTTATCGTACAAAAGTCTTAAGTTACTTATTTATTCATAACCGCAAGAGCATGTTTAAATCTAATCCAAGTTATTGCTGTTAAGAGGTATGCCTTAAGTTAATATACTTTTTTTTTTCAAGAATTGTCCCGATTCAAAACCATCGCGTTTAAATAAACGCGTGAACAAAATGCTCGTGCAACACGTGCATTTCCTGCTATAATAGAACCGTTAAAAAACGTACCTGAAGTCTTTGTCGAAGTGTTTAATCTCAATTTGGCCGTCCCCAACAGACATAGGGCTCTCGCCCGACACTCCCTGTTTCTTGGCCCTTTCATGCCCCTGAGTACCCCCGTCCTCTTGTATAGTTGCCAGAATATCTGGTTTTCCATCCTTGTGTACCTTTAATTGTAATACCGATTTAAGTTTATGCACTTCCTCTTTTAGTCTCGCGACATCAGCACTCTTTTCATCAAGAAGTTTATTCTTTTCAAATAATTCCTGCTCATAGTGTTGTATGTGCGCATCCTTTTGTTTTAATTCTTTACGTAGCTCCGGGATTATTTGTTTAATCTTTACTAGATCTAAAGTTTCCCCGTCTATAATTATTTTAGTAGCGCTCGCGCCGTTGCCCATGTTCGACGACACACTAGCGAATGGTGACTGATGTACACCGCGAGCTGTATTATTGGTTTGATTAGCCGGAGTCGGATTACTTCGGGCTTTTACGCCGAGCAGCGGCCGAGCAGTCGTCTGCTGCGACGGCGGGCTATTTGGTGGAGGCATCGTGGTGATGTCACAATTTTCTGAGATTCTGATTCGTTCAAATGCCACACAAACTGTTGCTAAGCATCACGATGCAGCGTTAGACTGTGTTTTGTCGCTCAGCAGTAAATAACTGTGATCATCGTCACACCAACCACAGCGTCATCGATAAGTTGCTTGTTAATTACAATTGACTGGTATTCCTGAAAATAGAAATCGAACACATGTGTCGTTTGGTCGTTCGAAGACAAATTATATTTTTCACGGCAGTTTATCTGACGTCATGTAACCACATTGATTTTATCACGCAGACAAAGCAGTGGCGTGTATTTTGGCAATTAAGAATAACAAATAACCAGTTTAGACTGCTTGATACATGATACAAACTATTTATATTAAATAAAAAGAGAAAGAAAACAAAATCAAAATAATGTGCGATTCAACCAATTTGTATTGATTATCCCTGAACGACAGTCATAAAAAGCTCATTGTTGTAAAGTAAATACCATATATATATCAACTAATATACTGTTATTATCCTTTAATTTACGTTCCCGCATCGCATAATATTCGCCAATAACACCAGCAGTAGCTATGGTAAGCACTTTTCCCCCAACATAGTCAGGTCATAGACAAGAATGCTCGAGATGCCGGGAAACGGCATAGCAAGAGTGGGCAGCAGTGAATGCTTGTACTCAGTTTGTTTACATATAATAAAGTCTCATTTTAACATTCGAGCAAATGGCATAAGAGGTCTGCCGTATACTGTGTTTACATATAATAAATCCCATACTTTAAATGCGTTTGATCGTGTTTTGGTCATCAAAACATTCCATTCCATCCAGGCACGAGGAATTAATTGATTACGAGTATGTTGCAGAGTCGCGACTACGTGTACATGGCTTTCCCATGTGTAGCAACAGAATAGTGTCTTAATAAATGGACTAATTAAGAAATAATTTTCGATTTATTGTTGTTTATGGGCCAATAAACAACGATTTGGAGTTCTGATGCGTAAGAATTAAACCACGAGGGCGTCAGCCCAAGTTGTTTAATAGCCTCGCATCAGAACGACAAAGAGTTGTTTATTGGCCGATAAACAACGATAATGCGAAAATTATTTCGATTCTAACATGATTTGACATATATTTTTGCAATTTTAATTATGCTCCGCTCAGAATCGGGACTTTTTTTGCGTAGTTTAAAGAAACATTTGCGAGTATCATGTTAGAATGTTTATTATAATATGGATGCATAATGTGGCTTGCATAAAGGACCCCATCGGAAATAAGCTTTAGGGCTTATATGGGCCATCCTAGGTTACTGCACACTTTCACTAGAGCCTCCGTCTATTTAACTTAACCTCACATTAATTGATTCAAACAAATGTCATTTTGCTCCGAAATAGTTGCTCCTCTAGCATATTCAATCGTAGTTGAGTACATTCAAGTGTTATTGCTTTTGATAGTTTTATAAACCACATATGGTAGTTATACCAATGTTCTTATATTCGAATGTTTGTGTTTGTCATGTGCTGTATATTGCATATTCTAACATGATACTCGCTGATTTTTCTATAGACAAAGAACAACATTATCGTTGTTAAACTACCTAATAAACAACGCAAAAAATTGTCCCGATTCTTAGCGCAGCATAGTAAAATGTAGTTCTCATTACAATTGCCGAAATATTTGTCAGATCATGTTAGAATACTTAATTTTAACCTGAATAAAAAAAAAACCTATTCTTAGAGCAAGAGACAAGGCTGAAAACTCACAGGTTATAAAATTATCTGACTTCACTGTTGCCAAGATGAAGTTTTAAATAGATCTACATGTAACTGTTAGGTTCATGAAAAGTTACAATTTCGTAACTTTCTCTTGATTTTGTTTTTTTTGCTATGCGAACTAGAAATAATAAATGTTATTTGTTTTATATACATATTAGTATTATAAACTGTGTATATATGTACATATGTTATAAGGTGTCATGTGACTATTATTATTATTCATTGGATCATGTTACGAAAAACATGTATATGTTTAAGTAACGAATAAATATGTTGAATCTTGAATCTTGAAATCTTTATACGCACTTACAATTTCAAGATCTGGAATTCAAGCACCCTCATTACTTTGACGATTACGACATACCAACAGTATAATTTGTCAGTTAAATGCTGACCATCAGCGTCCAATTTTCACAGTTCATACATATTGTGAACATTGTATTTACTGTTAAGAATCAGTACCATTTCGTACCAATGTTTTATAGCGGACAACATATAATTAATTTATAATAATTATATTATAGTCTGATATTGATAATTATTATAAATTAATTATATGGTGTCCGCTATATTTATGTATTATAGCGGACAACATATAATTAATTTATAATAATTATCAATATCAGACTATAAACATATCCTTAAACTTGTTTAATTTATCGGAATACTTAAAAGCAAAGTGAACACAAACTTTCTCGGAATGGAAACAAGAAGATCTAAGTATGCGACATCGTAAGAGGTTACTGCTGCAAGATGTTTATCTAGTTTACAGTATACGGAAAACTGCGATTTACAATTTCACTTTTAAGGGCTTTTTATGCATATTATAAATATTAAATAAAATACGAAATTACAAAATACGGAAACTGTAAGTAATTCTCACCATTTTTGTAATAACTGAACCGTTTGTTTAATGAAAACATGCAGTACACTATAAGGGAACTAAATACTAACATATTTGGGACGTGGTTATCTCCCATGTTTAAATATGATTCATTTACAAGATCGCTCTAGGTCTATCGAGGTTTTGTCGACATTTTACGTCTTTTACACCAGATACCATCACTACATAGTCTATTTCAGTTATTAACACCGAACACAATTACACGGCAATACAATTGTGAACCACGTGTTACCACAAAATGAAATGCTACGGAGCTTATTCGTTATTGTGTCTGAAACACACATCATTACAATCAAATTCACGTGTTTAAAACAACACCTACTACTACTTCAAAAAAACACACACAAAAAACAACAACAACAAAAAACAAACACACACGACACACGTAAAACTATCATAAAGGACTGTATAATCTCAACACGTTTAACGAACTTACAATACCTGAAGATCTTTACCTAGAAAATAATAGCTAAGCGATAGGTCATTTCAGAAACAAAAATTACAGTTCAATAAATAACCGTTTTATTTAGTTCTGCAAAACAACGAATTCATATATATACGCGAATGATTCAATAGCGCGTATGGAGTACATGTATGTAAGTCATGAAGCGAATAAATTAATATACTCATACCTTTGAAGAGATTTCCTTAATAAACCTAAAACTCTTACACTTACACTATTTTTAAACATTAAACGAGGTTCATTTAACGTTTAACACTGTAAGAACGTTGTACAGAAACGTTCGGGACGTTAACAACGTTCATTAAGCGTAGATCTTCACGTCATGAATGTGGGACAGTCGTATTTATATTAATTGCGCCCGGGGGCACATTATACAAGTGAGGTGTTCCGTGTTAATGGTTTACCTCGGTTTACACATTATATATGTGCATGGCCAATTGTCGTCGTACCTTAAACTAATATTTTGTTAGACCAAGAATGTTCAAGAGGCTGCTAGACGTCGCTTGTGCTTGAACCGTGATATTTAAAGGGACCTGTTCACAGATTGCCAAATTGACAATTTTCAAAAGTTTTAAAATAGATTTCAAACAGAAATTACACATTATATATAAACAAACGAAATAACACTCATGACCAAGATATATACTGGCGCAGTGCCTAAATCCGCCACTTGCCTAAATCCGCCACCCCATCCGAATAAGCGTTTTTTTTTTTACCGGCGATTTCTATTTTGTTGATCTCGATCAATCGATCAATCAAATACTTTCCCTAAACAACGCTGACAAATTTCATCTTGATTTGTGCGTAAATGAGTATTTAATCTGATTATTTTTTACATACCCCTAAATGCAAACAAACTGCATGCGGGGTATCTATTTCATACTGCGCATGCGCAATTTTGAGGCCTTGCATAGTGTCTATGATAAAATTAAATTATAGTGTCTTAAATAAAAAAAAGCATTAGATTAATCGAGGGCTAGGTCTTTCTCAAATGTAATAGAAAACATAATTCCAATATGTAGCGCTTTGTCCGTGTGTCGGCCGCGGTTTTCTAGCCGTGCGTTTGTAGTAACTACATATCGCACAATCAAGTCTTTTTAACATTACATTATAATAATAACTGCATCTGACGATCGAATATTCGAATACTTTATCAATCGAATATTAATTTCGGTATTCGTTGCCATCACTAGTTTTAATATTATGTCGATGTGAGCATGTGCAGCATAAAAATAACCATTATTCATTGGCATTATATCATAAAATGCGAAAAAAACTGCATATTAAGAGCGCGAATGTCTCGCTACTCAAAACCCTCATTATGTGTCCCACGTGCACACAGGGCCTCAGTTTCAGAGTTGTTTTTTTGTTGTTGTTTTTTTAAAACAAACAAATGAGTATTTGAAGAAATTGAAACATTGTATAAACAACAGACAACGAGCTGCTTAATATACAAAATTAAATAAGAACAATTATAGTCAAATGCGTAATAAGCATGTCACGGTTCCTGATGAACGATTTTCACCAAGCAATTTCGGATCACCGTGTTTTTTTTTAAACACTAGAAAATAAACAAAAGTGGGAGTTTTGTCAATATAAGTCAATAGAAATTGCTTTGAAAAACAGAATTCATAAAACAATATTATCTTCGACAATTTGAACATTTTAAAGAGAGGTGGCGGATGTAGACACCCCTAGCTCATTTTTTACACTGTTTAGGCCTTAAATCTCAATAAATATTTTTAATTTGCCAAAATTATTTGAAATGTAACCAAAACACGCCTTCAAATGCACATTAAACCTAACTTGATTTATGTGAATTTATGTCAATCGGTAAAACACATTAAAAAAATATCATAAAAATACCCCCCAAATGTGGCGGATTTAGGCACTGCGCCAGTATTGGAAATATCGTTTCGATCATGAATATTCATTAATACAGAATATTACGCTAGTCAGTTGTTCCAAGAGTATGAACTAGTCGAGTGGCTTGTGCGATGACGTATCGCACGAGAGGCGGAGTCTTCAGTGTGATACGAAATAACGCAAGCCAAGAGACTAATACATACTCTTGGAACAATTGACTGACGTAATATTCCTTTGATCATATACCACGATAAACTTATAATGTGCATTTAACTTATTTAATTTGTTTAAAAACTACAATAATGACTAATCATTGTAGGCATAGATTATATTTGTCTACATAACTCTATGATGACTTCATTAAAAAAGTAGTCCAGCTAGTATGGTAATACGGGATTGGAAAAATAGCGAGTAGCATAATACGGGATTTTTTTCTGTCGACATTTATTTCACCGATTGATAAAGCATGTATTTTGTTCAGATTTTAAACAGGTATACAATAAAGCGTTTGTAACGCTTTATCGGCAATTTGAAAAACACGTGTATCATTTACATAGCGTTAACAATACACAACCGGAAGAATATGGCCGAGTGGATAGTGCATACAATTGTTGATATCAAATATCCCGGTTTCGAGTCGCGAAGGCAATTTGCCGCGAAAGCAAATTTGTTAATTTAACTTTTTTTTCTTTATGTATTATTTGTTTAAGATTATTTCAGATACTGTAGTTTTTGCAGTAGACATTTAATGACATGTCAAAAATACGAAACATATGTGAACAAGTCCCTTTCATTATCCATGCAGTGTGTCTATATATTTATTAGAATAATTACAAATTGTACTGCAACGCAACGTCCAGCGGAAGTGAAATAATTCTAGTCGCATTTATATTGTATGATGTTATTAACTATAGCACATTTTTCATTAACTTGAAACTCAAGGCCAATCGGACACATCCCGTGTCTCAAAAGCGCGATGTCCAATTTCTTTCTTTCCTGGAGACGCTAGATAATCAACCGACAGTAGATGTGTGTTTTTGTTTGAATTTATTGCCACAAATCCGCTTAATGTCACGCGAAATATCATACTGATATTTGCACAACCGGCATTAATAGCGGGTCAGGGAGTTGCATTCATGCTGTCTACACGATATAAATCAGCAGAAATGTCAAGGAAAATAACCACTGGCCGCCATGCATGCAAATGGTCAGTGTCCTCAAGCTATCGGACAACGCACCGAGTGTTACTGGAAAATATGAAAACGCAATACGTGAACTTTAATTGCACCAAACGAACTCAATTAAATTAAATGTATATAAACTCATTCGTGAATGTGTTAAATTTACCGACCGTTAAAGTTAATAGCACACTCATTATAATACACATGCATATATACATTATATCGTGTACACCAATATCATATAAAATATTATTTCGTAATAAAATATGCTGAACTTGTAATATATATACAAATTCAGAGGCTGATGTATTTACCGTACATACATAACTTCATTGTGAACGCTCAATGCCATTGGAAAAACACGCATTCATCCAAGTGGAAAAACACGCATTCATCCAAGGCAAGAGCTATTTTCCGGATTAGAATGGAGGTAATTTATGGTCACACGTTTTTAAAGTGGTTTCCTCCCTTTGATTGACAAAGTGAAAAACTAGAGTAAGGCGCTACAGTGGAACATTTGCAGAAAATCATCATTGTGTCCACCAGGTGTCTCTTCTCGACTTATGTTATTCTGGATTATCTGCCCCTGCCACAACGTTAATTACTATCTTAGTACGAACCGGTAACCAGGCTAGACTCTTATGCTAGACGAACGCAGTGACGTCACACTCAATGTATATATCATAAAATGGAAAATCGTAATAAATTATTTTTGTTCCATGTTGTTGCAAAATATAATATAAACAAATATTTTATTTAACCATATTTTAGTATATATTTTCACTAATGTACCGTGCTTAGACGTAACACATTATCATAACCGATGTACAAAGTCTGTTATAGTCCACACTCTGTACTTTTTGTAACTAAACATTCGGAGTCCTGTCCTCCTTATATTTTAGTACTTTCCACTGACGGTCATTGACTTGTTACTCAAAAGCTGAAAAACGGCATTAACCGTACACGGTTTATGTAATTGAATAACGACAGTCCAATAGGGACTGAATCACTATTAATGCAATGGTATCGTTTCCATTAGAATGTGATGTAAACTATTCATTACGCAACAATTTGTTTCCACCACTGGGAACGTCAAAATGCTGGTAAACCACTCCCACATGGCTTCAACTCGGAACTTCTATAATAAGAAGCATTAACCCATTTACATTTGCAAACGAAAGCAAATGAAAGTCAAAGAACGGAGTATTTCAGTATCAATACAAATCAGTCATGCCAAGTTATCTTAATAGGCATCCATGTCATCTCAAAACTGTTGTTAAAAACATAACTTGTGCACCGCTGCGTGATTTACACACAACATAAGTTATAACGCACTAAATATAAATACATGGACATTGTTGTATTTTCTTTATTTATAAGAATTTCAGTTTGAAATCTAAGCTATGATTATTTGAGTTATATAAAGTATGCAAGTGGTCATACCAAAATACTGGAAAAAATACGAAACAATTTCGACTTAACCATGGCGCAGCTGAAATTCTTATAAAAAAAAAAATACAGACTTTTCCATTTGGTGCGTTATAACTGTCGTTGCATTCATTATTTAATATACCGGTATACATATAATGTGATCATCCAACAAGAGTGTGCGATTAAATATCAAACTCACTCTATACTGCACTTGAAAAAAAAACACCACCACACTCACCAACATTACTGCTTTCATATCCGAAAATGCAAATACTGAATATTAACGAAAGTTTGTAGTTAAATTGATTAAATATATATACCCGATCTATAGCCTATGCATCTTTTAGTTTGAGAAAAAGAATCACTGAACAAAACTGAACAGATCGGAAACTTTTACTGTACCTCAATTTCAATCCATTGCTTCCAACAATAAAAATCCAACAATACTGTAAGCACTTCAATTCCATTGTCTTGTATCCATAAGCCTTAATTTGTAACAATCATGATATTAATTTCATGTTAACCATTCTGACCAGAAACACGATTTACGAAATCGCAATGACTGGTCAGAACGTTTGATTTTATTCGATTCAAAGTCTCAGAATATATTATTTATCCAACTGACACATTCATCATTCAGAATTCGTCCATGAATGATTTATTAAACTAATAGTAATGTATTTTACTAAAAATAAAAGC
Organism: Congeria kusceri; assembly: GCA_027627225.1. NCBI lineage: Eukaryota > Metazoa > Mollusca > Bivalvia > Myida > Dreissenidae > Congeria > Congeria kusceri. The sequence continues at coordinate 54,320,596 of CM051031.1, read as the reverse complement.
AAACACGACATAACATTGTCACAACAAAACTGCGAGTCCAGCGAAAACTGGTTTGTTTCGTCACTGTTTTTCTGTTTATAAATTACGTCATTCGTTAGAGTTGCGTCACGTATTGCGTAATTAGTTGAATGTTAAATACAAGTAAGGAAAGTTTGTTTGGTGTTTTTGTTAACATTTTGTGTAATAAAGAAAGTAACATGATTCTTTTCTTGTGACAGGATAATATGTATTATAAACGATAATATACGGCAGAGCTGGGCCGGGCGTCTATACTCGGCCCTAGCCGTATAACGGCCCTCGGGCCGTTATATCGGCAGCGGGCCGATTATAGATGCCCGGCCCAGCTCTGCCGTATATTATTGTCTAAATAACCTAACTAGTCATCACAATATACTTGACATTTGTCAATAATAGTCATTAATGGTATTTTATTTGTAGAACCAATTTAAAAATGGAATTGGTCACTTAAACTTATACCAAATCCATGCATATTAGGACTAGGAATGTGTCCACAGACACGAATGCCCCCACCTACCCATTTCTACATGGCGCCGCTTTATCTGTAATCATATACATTATTTTGAAAAAAGGAGAATTGAACTTTTATACTGTAATTTATGCTAATGTATTCTCTTATTCTGTGAAGTAAGGCTAAACAAATTAATCAATTGTTTCTCAGGCACTTTTTCCAAAAAATCAGGAGGCAGGGCGATTTTTTTTTTTTACAGAATTTTTAATTTAAAATAAAAAAAAATTCTCCTATTCTTTTCTATTGGCACTATGTAATGATTTATTAAAACAAGTAAATAAGTACAGATTAAATTTTAAGTTTTAATAACAACATAAGCATCCCTTTTTATAAAATTCTAAATAAAGAATTATTATACACAAACAACCATTTATGCAAGCTGACGTAAAAAGGCAATCAATTTGAATGTTCATAATTAACATAAGTCAATGCAGCTGGCATTTTCGATGGTTTCCATAGAACATTATATTGACACAGATTTTCTTCAAAAAATATGGAATGCTATTACATAACAAGACATTTAAATGCGTTATTAAAATACATGTTCACTTAGCGCGTAGCGTACACATAATCCATCATACTTTCTTTGTCCACATATACCGTATTTAATAAATTGTACAGGTATAGATCGTATAACGGGTTGCCCTAATTAATAACCAAAATGTAAGTGGTTCACTGAAATTAGTTATACACATGTAGATAGGTCATACTTCGATACATCAGCATTGCATAAGTGTACAATCCTTCAAATATGATACAATTATAACAAGAAAAGCCATTAGAGTGAGCAACGAAATACCAATAGAAATATAATCAGCGACAACAACAAAATGAGCCAACTCACTCTGTTTAAATGATAAGACTTGTATTATCTATGATCAAAGTGCAAAGGGTACAATACAGAATGACTTCCAATTCACACAACCATGTTTGCTTAGCTAGGAATTTCTAGGGTTTTGATGAGCACAAACAACTTCATATAAGTTAAAACAGCGACGGTTATAGAGCCACGAGAAAAGTACAAATGTTCGCCAAGTTAACACCAGAATGCAATTTGAGACAAGACAAAAAACATGGTGAGCTCAATGGGTAAACTAGAATTATCAGTAATCGAATTGATTTTGGGGCTGAAAAGTACTTGTTTATGTTGAAACGCAATACAAGCTGTATTCAGAAAGAATATGAGTACTACATATATTTTTGTTTTACAAGACATAAAAACACATATGCTTAGTCAAAGAAAAAAAATTATATTGGGGTTTGGTTGGTTTCAGTAAAACATTTTATTATGTGGTCAGACTAAACCTATAGTCTAAACTTACTTGTCTAAGTGTGAGAGCAAAAAAATGTTAAATGTCATAAATAGTATGTATA